>OX243994.1:8750000-10000000 GCA_945859715.1 Apamea sordens
TGGGTAGGTAATCAAACGTGTAGAAAGATGTTTTTAAAACTAGAATTCTCTAAATCAACGAATGGTTCTTATAAGCTAGTACTTATTAGTTAGATATTTAGATTACATCTATGTATGTTAAAAGTTACCTTCTATGAAACAACTAAACTACCTACATATTACTGTTTTCTTCACGTAGGTACGTACTTAAGTGTGTCTGGTATGTTTTATTTGCAATGTTTACATTGTATTGGATATACCTATTATATTTAGGATCGGACCTAACCCATAGGAATTTACATAAACTGGTTTTCTACGGGATGTTTTAAGGCCCGTTTTTTCCAGTATTTTTGTTAAGTTGTGTTATAGTCATAGCTTAGTACGTCACGATTTTTCAAACAAAATTAAGCCAATCAAAAAGCACCACGATGCGAAAGCAAATAAGCTAATCAATGCCCATTATAACCCAATAAAAACTTCTTCCACCGCGATGCGTCAAGAAGTACGTTCTCAAGCAATAACCCGTAACGGCGACACCAGGTGGCGCCCGCTTCGCTGCATAATGCCCTTTTTTCCGACGCTTGCTTGCCATACAACCGGAGTTTCCAACGCAATATTTCAAAGATTTATAACGTTGGCAACCCCGTTCGTAGATTTGTTTAATTGTTTTAAGTGGCATTTTTAAGCGCCCGGAATGGCTGCGAAGTGTAGGGTTACTTCGGCTGGTTTTTAGGACTTATGAACGTAATCAATTTTAGTTTGAATAAGCTGCTGAAATGTTTGGTTTGTTTTCGTTGATTGTGCTTTAATTTAAATCTTTAATAGTTGCTCGACTGACACATAAAAAAGGAGAGGTATTTCTCAATGGACTATGTTATCCTTTATTACATTTACTCGTACATACATATTAATTACTAATGATATTTTCTCATGAAAAACATTTAATATTAAAAAATATATATATAGTGGTCTTGACCCTGTTCCTGATACCAATATCAGGAACAGGGTCCAAAGTGCCGGTGGTCAGGGCTCTAGAGAGAAGAACCTCCTCACTATGCGTGCCGTGTCCAAGAGTACCTACTGCTCTCTGAAGCCGACCCAGCCGCGCAATTATTATATGTATATAATTATCGTTAGTTTGGTTATCCTTTAGCGTCTCAATCAGTCCACTAAGGGTATGGCTGGCTGGTCTGTATTAACAAAGATGACATGTCAGGCAGTTGAAATAACATTTGAGCGATGACGAATGAGCAGCCTGCACTGCCCCCCCCCCCCCCCCCCCTCCCCGTCTCGCCGCGCACATACTGAAGGCGCGGTAGCGGTTTTGGTCAAACTATAGTTATTTTTCCTAATTCATGTACCAACTGGATACTGTAGTTAATACGTAATCAGCTCAAAGTCACTTCATGATTTCTCCAAAGGAATTTACTCGCCGTCGATATAGATTTTCTTCGAAATAAATTCACCTTGTAGATAGTCAACTAAAATATTCAAACAGTAATCAGTGGAGTAACTAGAGAGTAACAGATAGTATTAAATTCCAAATACAATTATTATCGACGAGCTTCTGCCCAGGACTTCGTCCGCGTGAAATTTATTGTAGCGTATCGCATCGCCCGCCTTTGCTTAATGTTATTTTTTTTTTTTTTTTTTGCTCGCCTATTAAGGGTTGTAGCGTAATGTTAAATTGAGAAAGGTTATTTATACTTTCCTCAAGAATTGGGCTATCAAATTCATAAATCATTTTTCAAATCGGACTGAAGAGAGATTTTCCAGAGAATTTCCAAAGATTAGTGCGTTCAAACAAAACAAACTCTTAAACTTGATTATTCGTAAGTATACACCGTTAAATTTTGATCGTTTTAATCCTTAAAAGGGGTCATTGTACTCATCATTATGAACAACTTTTACTACGGGACCAAACCTGAATTCGTGAAAAAAAATCAGTTGATCCATAGATTTATGTTCGCATAACTCGACATGGATGGATTAACTGACTTTTTTTTCACGATTTCAGGATTAGTCCCGTAGTAAAATTTGTTCATAATGATAAGTATGTTCACAATGACCCCTTTTAAGGATTAAAAACCGCAACATTCCCCTTAACAATATAATCGTAAGTTTTAAAATTGAAATAGAGGCAATAAGGACAACAGAACCAATGAAATATCGAATACAAATTCGCGCTACAAATGGCACTGCTGGTAAAATTATGAGGTATAACTGCGGACAAAACCAACTAAAGGAGAGAGGAAGTATCTCCATTTGGTCACCTAACTGAATTATAGTTAAACAGAGTATGCGTCGGTCGCGTATGCAGCAAATAAATTTATTTTTATGAACTTTTTTTTATACCGGTATATATGTTGAATAAAAAATGAATAGATCCAAGCTCAATAGAGTATCGGGAATGGAGGAAATATAACTATACAAATTCGTTGCTTGCTTTGGCTTTCGGCCAGAGTGCGCAAATTAATATATGTTTTTAAGAACTTACGGAACATAGCCGATTATAAATTAATTAAACAGGTTTATTTAGCTTTGTGTCAATCCATACTTACCTACTGCATAACTTCCTGGGGGGGTGCCGCAAAAACCATTTTACTCCCTCTAGAGCGCGCTCAAAGAGCAATCCTAAAGGTTGCTACCTTTCGCCCTTTTAGATTTCCTACGCACCAACTCTACATTGCATGTAATGTACTAACAGTAAGGCAATTATTTATTCTTAGCATAGTACTGCACCAGCACACTGCACTTCCTTTTGACCAAGTACCTTCCGACAAGAGAAGGAAGGACCTGGTTTGTATAAAGCCTCAAACTAAACATGCGTTTGCTAATCGATTTTATGTGTTCTTAGGACCTTTTCTGTATAATAGACTCAACAAGTTACTAAGCTTC
Organism: Apamea sordens; assembly: GCA_945859715.1. NCBI lineage: Eukaryota > Metazoa > Arthropoda > Insecta > Lepidoptera > Noctuidae > Apamea > Apamea sordens. The sequence goes on from OX243994.1 coordinate 8,752,878, forward strand.
TATAGTGTAAGCTATAAAAAATGTAGTACAATGTTATCAGATTACTTAGCGATACTCAATTACACAGACACAGAAAAACTTCTAGAAATTTTGTCATGATTGAATTTATTCCATTGTAAGTATTTACTTTTGTATGTTTACATAGGCTTAGTGTTAGGTATTAATGTACTATTTTGCTTTTTCGCAGAGTTGTTAAATAATTATTTTTATACACCAGTTTTATTTAAAAATTTAATTCCCTAATATAATTGAAATGTAAAGTGATGGCCTGAAACACAGGTTTGAATTAAACCTAGTTCGGGTGGGTCGCTACCTAACACTCGAATTCCGAACTATTATTACTTACATCTGTTATTAAAAAAAAAAAAAATATATATATATATATATATATTTTAGTTGTAGTTTATTTATAAGCACTATAAATGTATGGAAAATTTGCCACTCCTGATAAATGTACACCTTTTTGTAATCGTTTTTATTAAATAAATAAAAAAAAAAAAAAAAAAAAAAATAGTGGATTATTCTGTATAGAACCAACAGCAAAATGCACGGAAAACACGCGCTATGGCAGTAGGTGCCAATTTTTTGCTGGAACATTGGTGTTTTAGTTACACGCTAGCCACATTATTTTTTATTTATTAGGTACATAGGGACTTTTAATAAGTTCTGCATGGTCTATTACCTACCCCTTGTTATTTATAAGTCTGACAATTGTCTGACTGATAGTAGATTACTCTGTAACACTACATCTATCATAGGATCGCCTCTACCTCTTCAAGGCATCCTAGTAAATTTAAAAACCTAATAATGCGTTACTGCAGTGTCGTGCCGTAACACCGGTAAAAAAACAAAATGGCGGTAACAAAGAAAATTACTCCAATTTCCTATCTGTTGTTAATTTTACAACGGATTTGCGGAATTGCAATGTCTTACATTTTAATAAATGTCCGCCGCACCTGGTTTCCGATATTTTTTTATATTAAAATGCAAATTTTTATTTAATATGTACGTTTACATTTGCGTTTTGCGAAGTTAACATCTTTAGGGAACAAATTAATTAAACTTTATAAGGTTTCTAATGATTCCATTGACTTTTATTAATGAGACGAGCTTCCTTTGTTCTTCTGCCGTGTCGGCGCCAACTTTACGTGGGATTAATATAATAATACTCTTATTACAGTCAGCCTCAAAAAGATGTATGTATCGACAGAACTATCTGCAACTTGTGTTTCATAATAATGTATAAATGTGTATCTAGCTATAAATCAGCACCCAATGTGTTTGTGGCTACGCACAAAATTATGGCACAAAGATCATCATCAACATCTGTCTAGCCTTTTCCCAACTATGTTGGGGTTGGCTTCCAGCCTAACCGGATGCAGCTGAATACCAGTATTTTACATGAAGCGACTGCCTATCTGACCTCCACAACCCAGTCACTGGGTAATACGATATCCCTTGGTAAGACTGCGGTTGTCAGACTTTCGGGCTATACTGACGACTGTCAAAGATCCACTAATGACAGCCGGGACCAACGGCTTAACGTGCTTTCCGAGGCATGGAGGGGCCTTGGTTTGTGAAAATGGTCACCCATCCACGGACCAACCGCGGCAAGCGTAGCTTAACCTGATCGATCGACCCGTGCGGCTGTTATTACTTAGCCACAAGCCCCTATGGCACAAAGATATGATATAATATATTTATGTTGGTATATTGGCGTGGCTAGCTGACATATTTTATGGCAAATAATTTAAGTTTCTTGTAATGTTAATTACTGAACATAGGTTCCTAGTATTGTATACATGCACTATATTCTAACTGAACAGACAGCTGTGCTGCTGGAAGTTTGTTGCGCCACTTCTTCTTCCCAGCGATAGCACTAGGAAGTGGTGAAGGGCGGGCGTTTTTGGGGGACTGTCTTTTGTAATTTTGACGTTCGAAAAGTGCTGACTCTCAGCCTAATTTGAATAAATGACTTTTGATTTTGATTTTGAAACTGAATTCTTGTGGATGACAATTTCATGTTTTTTTGACATATTAGCACATAAAACTTTTCCAGGTCATGTGGGAAAAAGTAAACTCATAGGTTATGCGAGTGTGCCTCACCAAAATCTGTAAGTGGGACTCAGTTGACACCATAATTGTGACCATTCCACTTTGTCCCACTTATAGGACAGATTGGTGGGGCCTGGGACTGTTATCATCATCATCCAAAGCCCGACTTCACCCACTGCTGAGCTGCTGCTGGGTTCTACCTACGATGGCGACCATATCGTCTGCCCATCTCGGCGCCGGACGACTGACACTAGGCCTTCCAGTCCTTGGAGGCCCACGGACACTGCCTTACTCCACCGGCCATCACTGCGCCTTGCCAGGTGTCGTGCCAAACTCCATTTGAGTCCCATAACTCGTCCTTTCATTCTATGTGCTAATGTGTCTTAACTGGCATGGTATTCTGTAATTGGTACGGAATAGCGTATCTAAGCATTTAACATCAAAAGAATTATAAATTAAGTTATTATACATATCACGTTTCAAGTTTCCTAAGGGCCTCATGAACATCGTTTTATATTTCTTCTTCAACATTAATAATTTCCACTGCTTCGTAAAAATGCATGTACCTTCACTTTCCTATTCCTTTGTAACTTCTGCTCCGTGAAAAGGAAAAATAGGATTTTCTATAATAATTTATGTAACAAAGTGTTCAGCCTCTGTCTGTATGATATACGGCCGTCCTAAGTATTAGGATAAACATATATTTTATACGACATATGTTTTGCTTTTGGCTTTCCTTCTCATACGTCGTGTTTTGCCGGTTCAAATAATTTAATTGCTTACCACAGGTAGGTATCAAAGTGGTATCATAATCAGTAAGTCTTTGCTAACATAGCTATAAACAATTGCAAACCCGTTAATCATGATTCCTGCTAGGCTACGGAATTCCACTGATTTCTATATCAAATCGTACTAATTTGGAATTTTGTGTCCAGAGTATATGTATAGTTTATCATGGCCATTTTCACGTAAATTAATTATTAAGCAAATTGCTTAATTACTTACTACTTGTCATGTAATAGCCATTTTATACAACTGTAGAAGAATGACAGTTGTGATTTGAATATATTGACAATTTAATTTGTTAGGGGCACAGTTAGGGGCGGGTTGTTTGACTAGGTTGACGTGTTGTTCTTGTTACTCAATAAAGTTTAAATTTGGTAGTCAATTTTCTGAAAAATAATTTCCACGTGAGGAATTAATTGGCACGTGTCATCATTTTGACGCAGAAATCCAGACACGTGTCGTCATTTTGACGCAGTATCATGTTTAAGGAAGCCTGGCTAAACATGATACGATAGCGTTGAAAGCAAGGTGTACGGACTATACCAATAAAGATAAAATCTAATGGTATTATGGGGGTGTATATTGTATGTAGATGAAACTAATTTCAATGATACATTTACATCTGAGAAATGTACTTCTAATATAGCAGCAGCCATGCATATTGCACATGCCAATTATTTGCAGAAGGTAAACCGTCCTATAACCGGGTATTGTGGGAAACACAGACGCCTATCTCCGGCAGTGCACTACGATAAACGGATTTGATTGATTGATTTTAGGAATATTGAATCCATCAAATGGAATATATTCCCCGTAAACAATACATTGAGTGTAGTAGCTACTATCCTATCTATATGTGAGTTTGCAAATAAAAGCACATAGTTCGAATTAGCATTCAGTGCCTACACAAAATATGAATTGAATTTGTCGGAATAAGGTCAACAAATAAAAAAATTGGACTGAATAAAACTATCTGCGGGTTTTTAAACTAAAACAGAGTGAGCATTGATGGTCCAGTGTTAACAAACGTGACTTAGGAGTTGTTGGTTGTAGGTTTACTTTGTGTAAATTATTTCACCACCACTGCTTTCAAAGCGGTGAAGGAAAACAACGTGAGGAAACCGGTATATCTTATAGAAATTCGAAGACACGTGTCATCCACTAACCCGCAATGGGCCCGTGTGGTGGATATTGACCCACTCATCGAGCGGAGGCCTGTGTCCGAGCAGTGGAAACATTATACTTAAGCTGATTATGTATGTAAGTGAACTAAAAGATACTTCCGATGGCATCCTCATGAATTGACAACCAGTAACACAACATCGAGAGAAATCGTAGAGGAAAGGTTGGTTTTTTGAGACCACACACATTTAAAAAGAACATAAAAGGCACATGAAAGTGTTGAGAGAGCTTACAAAGCATAACTTTACAATTACTCGAAACGCAATTTTTTTTAACAATCAAAGTTTCTTCTCAGAGTATTCAAGCATAACAACGCCTGTTTTATGTGTGATCTCATTGCTGAGCATATGTAGAATAAGCAGCTGCAATTAAATTGAAGGAATCGCTTCAAAAGAAAGGCTATTGAGCTTGAAAAAGGCCATGCACAGCAAAACGTCCAGGTTCTACACTGACTGTTACAACTTCCAAGAGATAAAAACATGATTTATATTCTTTGTCAGCAGTGCACACTAGCACACACACACACACCAGTGCACAGTGTTTCAAATGTGGCCATTATTCATTTTCATTGAAAATTCTCGACAGTTATAGTATGTGTTAGTTTATATTAGATCCTAGGACTTATAAGTAGTTTCAGGAATTTGAAATGCATCAATTATTATTAATGCACCTTACACTACTAAGTTATTATGAGTGGGCCAGTTTAATCTGTCTTCATAAATATAAATTAAATGCTGTTCCTTGTTAAGCGCATCACCCAAGTTCTGCTAGATCGATATGGCATTTTTGTTTGGTTTTAAAATGTTAATTGTAGTCCGAATAGGGTTGCCTGGAAAGAGAAATTGAAAAAGTTGCCTGGAAAATATTCACATTCCGGAAAACCTGAACGTCCGTTTTTCTATGACTTTTTTTTTTATGAACTACACATCATATTGAAATTTGGACAGGACATTTATCGGGTCGTCAGCTAGTATTAACATAAACATCTTCATACAGACTTACGTAAAGTCAGGAGCCCCAAGTGACCAATATATTAGAAGAAAAATGTAAACAAACATTCCTCCGATGAAAGTTCTTCTTATAAGTAAACTATTAATGTATTAAAGGAAAAACTTCGGCTTTCCTACTAGGAGACCACTCACTTCAAGTGATTTCTTTAACAAAAATGTCAATGCTTTCATAGAAGCCAATTACCAATAGGTGGACGTTTTGCTTATTGAATCATAAGACCCTTATTCATAGTCCCTAAAAACCCTGTAAAAACTGATTTCCGTAATGATGGTAATACTTGAGAAACGTCCTTTACATCCACAAGTACATAACTTTGCAACCTCGAGGCAAAGCCGACGAAAACTTTTATTTTACTTCTGCCGAAACCCGTTCAGTATTTTATACCCTAAAGTTGAAGTTTTCTGCTACATATTTTTTATTTGGTACACGATTCTGGTATCAACTATTCGCTTTTATATTCATAGTTTTTACGTGTTCTAAATATTAAATAGAAGTTCGGATACGAGTTTAAAAAATGAGGAAACTAATAAATGTTTCACACAATTTTGAAACACAACAACAATTTTGAAAACATGAAAACTAAATACAAAACTGAAAATCGCACAGTAAATTGGCTGACGACATTTATCGTGCCGTTGTATAATGTGAACAACTTCCATTTAAATATCCAAGCCACGACACTGAATAAGACAACAATCTGATCCTATCGTCACGACGCAGAGGAAACTCGCTTAATACTTTCTTACATTGGTTTACTATACAGAAGAATGTCCATATTTCTTACTCAAGCGGCGACTTCGATTCTTATATCCGGATAATATGCGGTACAAGAGTACACAACTTACAAATGCTTAGTTCGGGATGTAGTGCCCGGATATTTGTGCATGTGATTTGAATATATAATGTTGCCTACAATATATAAAATCCTATTGGATTACACTGTGATCCTATTTATTGAACACTCGTATTTTATTTGCAAACGTATGTTAAGTCAAGTGGGTAAGCACTGAATAGGGTTATATCCGTTTGCGATTGTAGTGTTGTGGTTTTGGTCACTTTTAATGTGATTTATGTACAAATATGGTCATTTTTGTGTACGAAATTCGCCTGAATATCAAAGCCAATTCTGAGTCTAAAACTCTGACCATCGAGCTCACAAGTTAGGTAGGTACTTTAATAACCGAATAGGCTATTTTCCTAAAAAAATCTAATTAGTCCGTCAGTTATATTATCAAAAAATATTGAACCCGTATTTTTTGTTTTGTCAATTATATAAAAAATGATGAAGATATCGCCCGTTAAAGTTCCGCGTGACGTCACTTGCTTGCGACACTTTTGCAAGCAAGTTCGTCACGATCCCCCACTCCCAAATTTTGACGCGCTTTATCTTTGTCATTTTTTGTTTGATTGACAAAAGAAAAAATACGTGTCCATTATTTTTCGATAATCTAACTGACGGACTAAATATAATTATTATTTTTTTACCCAGGCAACTACCCTATTCAAGAAAGGATAAGGTTCTTCACAGAACGGGTTTTTTTTCATCTTATCAGTTTACCTCTTACAGTTTTAGCGAATCTATTTTCGCTATAAAAATAAAAAGGAACAACAGTGAGTGTTTTCCGAACAGTAACTGTTATTTATTTAGTACTAACCTTTCCTGTTTGATAGGTCACAGGTCAGCCTGCTGTCTGCAAACCAAAGCACCTCCCAAAACATAAATCTGCCACTATCAGAGCAAACTTCAAACATACATAGGTATAAAATATTAAATTTTACGACGTCATAGTAGAATTGAACATGAACTCGTGTTATTAAATCGAACGGGAACGGCAGGTGTGCCTGCAATATTACGCTGTTCGTCTATGATTTAAAATACACAGTGAATATCGACACGTGTACACTTACATCGTATTTTACCGAAAATTTGGGAGTGCTATCGTAAATTCGATTCCGATATTTTGTTGAGGTTTTTTTTTCGTTGTATAATAATATTTATTGGAATGAAGTTCCTTATCGTGCGTTGCGAAAGGGGGCTAGACGGAAAAAATTAAGACCAAAAGTTATAACGACACTTTTTGCTATAGTTGTAAGCCGTGCGGCGTGCGCGTGTTTCTCTGTCTGTCTATAGAAAGGAACTTCGTTCCATCCGGGTGTCCCTTGACACCGCTCAAGTTTTTATTAAATAAACAGGTGCATCGTCTTTTTAACCTACTTCAAAAAAAGGAGGAGGTTCTCAATTTGGATGTATTTTTGATAAGAATAACCAAAAAAATCATTTATTAAATAGCACATAGATACGGATTTAATGTCTGAAATGAATATCATCACTCTTTACCTACAAGTAGTTAGGTAGGATTTAGTTCAAATTGACGACTTCACGTTCCAATTGACTTATAATGCTAATACAATCGACAATCACAGGAGCGAAGCCGCGGGCACAGCGAGTAATAGGTATAATATAATATAAACATAACAATGTAATATCTTAACTAAAACTATTAACGAACTAAAATATGGGGTCGAAAAATTTCTTGCTTAAAATTATTAAAGGTTAAAGAAAATATCTTTTTTAAAGTAATTTTACAGTTTGTAGTTAATTATTATATTAACGACCTACTTGTTTTAAGAATTAAGAAACCTTTGTTTTCTAATAACGTCTTTTGTAAAAATTTCAATGGAAACTGGAGCCTATTTTTTTACAGACAGGCTGTAGATTTATCAAGATTATGTAGATGTTTCAAAGGCCAAACGAGATGCTCATTGTCATTGTCCGTTACACAAAGACGTATTTTGAAGGCTAATGCTAATTCATTGCTACATATGTTCGAAAAAAAATGTACTCAGCAACGTAAATAACGCAATGTATGTTGTTGAACTGTCAAAATGAAAGCGATTTCTTTGCAACACGGTTAGCGCAGTGGCTGAGCGATCGGACTGCTGCGCTGCGTGTCGCGGGTTCGACTCCCGCACAGAACAAATATTTGTAAGTCCTACATGTATTTGTTCCGAGTCTGGGTGTTTTTCTATCTATAATATGTATGTATTAACAAAAAAAAAATGTATATAAGTAGTTTATCAGCCATCTTGTTACCATAACACAAGCATTAGGTTGCTTCGCTTGGGACTAGATGGCGCTGTGTGAAATGTCCAGGGATATTATTATTATTATTCTAATGATAATGTGTTACGCAATTAATCTGCTGTACAGTGGTTACTGTTTTAATATAACCTAACATTACCTAAAATATGCGGGGTTCCATTGTGCTCGGGTGTTGTCTATGTTTTATTCTTTAAGTATCAGTCACTCTTATCTACCACCAGATTTAATGAAAACGCTAGTGGTACCCATTATAAAGAATAAGACGGGTGATATCACAGACGTAAATAATTATAGGCCTATATCGCTCGCTACTGTGATTGCCAAAGTATTTGACGGTTTGCTGGACAACATATTGGATAAATTTTTAAATCTACATGATGCTCAGTTCGGGTTTAGGCCAGGACTTTCCACTGAAAGCGCAATATTAAGTCTAAAGCAAACCGTCAAATATTATACTGATAGACGCACGCCAGTTTACGCGTGCTTCCTTGACCTATCCAGGGCTTTTGACCTTGTGTCTTATGAAATTTTGTGGAAAAAGCTCAGGGAGGCACGCGTACCTGCTGAAATAGTTCGTGTGTTTCAGTATTGGTACTCAAACCAGGTGAATAATGTGAGATGGCAAAACTCGCTTTCTGACGCATACAGACTGGAATGCGGGGTGAGGCAGGGGGGACTTACCTCACCGAAGCTTTTCAGTCTGTATGTAAATGAGCTGATAGCTGGGCTCAGCAGCAAGCGTATTGGATGTTGGGTTGATGACACTTGTGTCAATAACCTTAGCTACGCAGACGATATGGTGCTGCTGGGCCCAACTGCCAGCGCAATACGGGAACTTTTGGACTGCTGTACCAAATACGCTGCAAGACATGGTCTGATGTACAACTCTAAAAAGAGTGTCTACATGATCTTTAAGGCCGTCGGCAAAAAATTATCTCTTGACCCAGTCATTACACTCAATGGACAGGTAATGCATAGAGTGACACAATTTAAATACTTAGGACACTGGGTAACGGACGACCTTAAGGATCATGCAGATATTGAGCGGGAACGCAGAGCTCTCGCTGTGAGAGCTAATATGTTGACCCGCAGGTTTGCTCGTTGTAGTAGAGAGGTAAAAGTGACCTTGTTTAAAGCTTATTGCCAAACTTTTTACACGAGTAGCCTGTGGGTCAGTTATACGTGTGGAGTGTTGGATAAGCTGCGAGTCCAGTACAATAACAGCTTCAGAATGCTTTTGGGCTTGCCGCGTTTCTGTAGTGCCTCGGGCATGTTCGCACAGGCTCAAACCCATGACTTTTATGCCATGATGAGGCTAAAGACAGCCTCACTTTTGCATAGGGCGCGGTCGGGCTCAAATGGCATTCTGAGGATGTTATCAAATAAATTTGACTCGCCGTTTCTGCAGCACTTTATGCGAATACTGGTGAGGCAAGAGTAAAGTTAAGTTTTATATTTTTTTTATTATATTTTTATTATTTTATTCTTTGTGTTTTTACTAACGTAGTTTATAAGTGTTTTTGTAACTAACCCATGGACCTCTGATGTCTAATAAATAAATTATATTATATTATTATTATTATTATTACGCCTTGTATCCCCGAAGGGTTATGTTGTTTAGTACTATACATACGTACTGTTTAATAAGAAACAATTAAACTAAAATGGAAGTTCTCATTATTTATGTTAGATACTAAGTAACCTTTCCTGTAAAACATTTTCCTTGTACGCATGACCACATAATCAAGCTATATAATATATATGCATTTTCAGTATAAGCTAATGCTGGAAATCATAGCTTGATGTATCGTCGTGTGTATAGGGTCTCATCCACGTGTATGATATACAACATAATTATGACAAAGTTATTCACAAAGTTAGGGACATGCTCAGGAAATTGTGTGTGGGCAAATGCCCGTTTTCACTAACACTAGTAAACACCTATACTAACGCACGCACTGTTCACGCTGAAATTAACAGTGCGCTTTTATTTAGGCAGTAATTTAGGTCATCCTCATCATTTCAGCCGAAGGGCGTCCACGTGCTGGACATAGGCCTCCCCCCAGCACCTCCGCTTCGACCGGTTCTGTGCTTCTTGCATCCAACGGGTTCCTGCGGCCTTCACAAGATTGTTAGTCCACCTTGTGGGAGGACTTCCAACGCTACGTCTTCCGGTATGCGGTCGATACACCAGAACTTTTCAGCTCCATGGGCCATCTGTTCTGCGAGCAATATGCCCTGCCCACTGCCACTTAAGTTTGGCAATTCATCGGAGTATGTCGGTTGCCTTGGTTCTCGTGCGGATCTCTTCATTTCTGATTCGATCACGCAGGAAAACTCCAAGCATAACCCTCTCCCTTCTCCTTCCGTCCTCTCCCTCCCTTTGGGTGTTTAGTCTTCTTATAAGACCTATTGTAAGCAACCACGTTTCAATGCCGTAGGTCATCACTGGCCACATGAACTGGTCAAAGACTTTCGTCTTGAGACACTGCGGTATTTGGGACGAGAAGATATGACGTAGCTTCCCGAACGCTGCCCAGCCGAGTCGGATTCGACGATTGACCTCTTTCTCAAAGTCTTTCTCGTAGTAATATAGGTGTCACCATAGTACGGTCAGCAACAAAAGTCGGTTAACACTTTAGTTGTTTAAATCTTAATTATTGAGCAAAATATTCTTAAAAAACATATAGTAATAGAATATTTAAGAATAATTAACTCTTTGCTATTACATGAAATAGAGAAAACCAATGTATCGCATCTTTCTGTATCAATTTAGATTATTTGTAAAAGTAACAGTGTTAGTTGACTTTTGTTGTTGACTGTACCTCTTAGAGAAAACGGGATTTAGTCAGTTTCATTCTGTAAAACAACTTTATAAACTGGGTTCTGCAATTTCAAATTAGTTCATTACAATGTTAATGTTATTCTTAGTTCGTCCTTTTAAGCTGAACTGCAAACAAGAAATAAGACTGTTCTAGAAAAGCAGGAAGCGTTTGGTAACAGCTCATAAAGTTATATTAAAGTGCCATTTTAACTCTGAAATGTTGTATATTGTACTATAGTACTTAAATAGACGAAACATAGTTCTTACACATAGGAAAATGTTGTTCACAAATAAACTTTTTATTGTAAATTTTGACGTTCAAAAGTGCTTTTTATGTGCCTACTAGCTACGCCCCGCGGTTTCACCCGCATAAGTTTCGATCCCGTGGGAATATTGGGATAAAAAGTATCTTATATATTAATCACCCTGGATTAATATGTCAGCTACGTCCATACCAAATTTCATCAAATTTGGTCCAGCTGTTTGAGCGTGAAGAAGTAACAAACACACACTCATAAACTTTCGCCTTTATAATACACACATCAAAAGTGTCTATAATAGGGATCGAGTACATTATTAACTATAAAAAGATATGCAATTAATATTTACCAAATCTAGTCTTCCAGACTGGCTTCCTACTTTAATTCCTATGTTTAAGTTAACAACTTATACCTACATTTTGTAAAAATTAAGAAAAATTGCAATTTTTGCAAATAGTAAGAAGTTAATAATGTCGTCAACTAAATGGCAAAAATGAGGATCTTTTAAATTTCTATTGTCATGATAAAAAAATTAATAATCTGTGTTTCCACCATTGACACGAATCACACAATCACCGATTTGGCATGCTTTAAGCAAGCCAAATCGCTGATTCGTGTTCAGTTCATCAAAATTACTTTGAGGAATGTCCGACCACGTTCTTTCTAACAAGTCAAAAAGTTGTTGTGGGTTATACATGGCATCCATACTCGGCAGAGTTCTTTGGAGCATATCCCATGCGTGCTTGATTGGATTGAGGTCTGTGATATTAGTGTGATTTGAAATAAATTCTTTGATTTTGACTGACTTTACAACGGTTCCTGCAGCTGCGCTCTTGATTTCTGAAACAAAAGATAATATTTTTAGTGTTTTCCATATTTTTAATTTGCGTCGTGCCTGTCTGCGGGAGCCTTTACTTGTTAAGGGGGAGGGAGGGAGGTCAACAAAGTGGGACGGGCCAAGGGGGGCTGACGACTTATAAGCTTCGTGACGTCACATGCAGAAATGAAAAACTTTAAAATATTAACTCTATCAATATTATTATGAGAGTTTATATAAAACTGCAAATTATGTGACGTCACACCAAAATTACCAACTGTGGCGAGTACTGGGAACTAAAAATCTGATATTCGTGTGACGTAACTTAGGGATGTACGCAAAAAGAAAAAATAAAAACTTGAGAGGTGTCAAGGGACACCCGGATGGAACGAAGTATAACTGGCTTGCTTTTTATAAGAGAGAGAGAGAGAGACAGACAGAGACACACGCGCACGCCGCATGGCTTACAACTATAGCAAAAAGTGTCGTTCCAACTTTTGGTCTTAATTTTTTCCGTCTTCCTTTCCTCCTTTCGCAACGCGCGATAAGGAACTTCGTTCCAATAACTAATACAAGATTAGTTAATCAGCAGGGACGGAGTCAGAGCGTCGTTAGTTGACTGCTCATGCTGCACCCGAGAACATGCTTATGTAGTCTGCGTCCCTCACACAGCCATTTTAAAGTGTAGATTGTAACTAATCTGCAGGTAATCGCAATCCTAATAGTATACCTACGTAGATTATTTTAACATTGTCGAGCAAACGAATTTGTTAAACATACAGGGTGTAAAACATAAAAAAAAATAACATAAAAGATCCATCACATAGCCGTCTTTTACGTATTCCGCACATCAAACTAAGTTAAATTATACAAAAAATAGCTGCAGGGATGCTGGCTTCTATTTTTGGTGTGAAAAATCGCTGTATACATACGCAAGGGTGCAATATAACGCACACAAAACTTAAAGGGTATTTTAAGTTACAAAAAACCCCAAAAGTTGGAACTTTGATCTTCAATATTACAGAGATATTGAAGTTCCAACTTTTTTGAAACTTTTTAACGTACTACTGGAAGGTTCCCATGTGACGCGTGACGGGGAGAACAAGTGACTGTCGGCTTCGTTAAACGTCTCTTTACACCAGAGGGGCAATTCTCGTCATTTTAAAAACGTTCACAGTCTGATCTGTCTCAATCTGTCAAAAAATACATCTAATTTCCCTACATTTTGACAAGTTTTTGTCATTTGTTTGTCGCCGAGATGAGACTGCGACTAGATTTTGAACGTTTTAAATTACGAGTAGTGGACGACGATTACGAATATGAAGCAATGATTTATGATTTTCTTTTTTTTTCAAAATCTTTCGTAAGTATTGTGATTGAAACTGTGTTACGCAATTGGGGTATATTGACCCAAGAAAACTATCTGCAAAATAAATAGGTATGAAAATGATAACCTTTTATCAGAATGATCTGCTATCGTAAATATTTGTAGTGTATGCTCATCACAGCTATTAAACAGGATCGCAAAACGTCCCTGTGATGGCGATAAAAATTTATTTCGCGTAGAAAATTCGTTGTTTGGTGTACTTGTTATGACCCTATTATACTGAATATTACAGCCATTATAATCTAGAAGTTGAGAAGAACCTTTCCACTACACAGGCTTTATTTTCGTTCTATGAAAATTATCTAATCAAACAAATCCTAAATATACAAACATAAATATAATATAATCCTACAAATATAAAAAATGCGAAAGTTTGTATGTTTGGATGTTTGTTACTCAATCACGCAAAAACGACTGAACGAATTTAGCTGAAATTTAGCACACATGTAGTTTATAATCTGGGATACTTTTTATCCCAGTGGTACGTTCTCTTGTGATAATTTTCGACTAACACAAGGGCGACGCCGCGAGTAAAATTTAGTAACTTATAAAGTTATCACGAAACGTGAATGTACCTATTTATCATTAAATTAAAATTCCAGAAATACCAGTGGATTTAGTAACTGTTGTTTGTATTCGTAATTTTACACAAAATTCGCACCAATTAATTATTTCCCGTGGTTGATACATAAGTATTTTTTAACTCAGTTAATTCTAATTGAATGTAGAATTGACTATTGGAAGAAAATCAAAGGTATTTAGCCACCTCATCAAATTCATCACAGATGCTACTTCATACTCCGTTTCCTAGTTCGAAGGGCAGAGGTCTTACTCATCTGCAATACCAATCCCTTGTTGAAACAACACTGATGTTACCTAGGCTGTTTTTAGTAAACAAATGATTACTTACAATCACAAGATTAAGACAGCCCCTTTTTTTCGATCGACTCTAGTTAAAGTCATTCATGACTCAACATCACACTAAGGGTGAATTTCACCAATTAAACTGAACGCGATCAGCACGTTCAAACCACGTTCAATAGCTGTCAGTGTTAATATTCCACAACAATGATGACACTGACAGCTCTTGGATGCAGTTTAGATGTCTGTGCTGATCGAGTTCAGTTTCATTAGTGAAACTGGCTTATAAAACTGTCAGAGACTGCATGTAATGCTTTGCGCTTGAGAATTTGGCTTACATAAGTAAGTTTTCTACTATATTGGCTAACTCCCGTTGTCACCTGCTAAACGTTCAACTAAAAAGATAATTCGTCTTCCTACAAAAAAGGCAATTAAACCGTGTTAAATGGTAGCAAAGTCAAAAGCGGATAATTATGAATAATGTTCGCGCGCCCCGCCCCGCCTGCGACTAAGTGCAGCGACGGTTGGCTGCATCGAATGCGAAACCATACAAAACGTAATGCAGAGCCGTACAATTCACTATAAATTTACTGGAATAGGCGTGTTTGACAATATTTTTTGGGTAAATAATCGCATAACTCAAAGCTGATCCGGACCAAAACCTGGTTTCAAAACCGTTGTCTATGGCTGACCAGAGACAACGGTTTTGAAACCAGGTTTTGGTAAACTGTAATTAGGGTTTTCTGCAAGAAAATAATAATGATTTTGTGATAATTAAGGTTAAGCCTTAATTATAGCTAGTTAAACCTTACTTTACCTTAAATCGAGTTGAATGGTGTGCAATAGGAGAGGCCTATGTCCAGCGTTTAGGAGTGGACTGCTATAAGCCGATGATGTTGATGATGAAACTTTATTGATTAGCATCACATCCAGCTATGGCAAATTACATAATACTCAGTTTTTATATGAAATACAAGTTTGTGTGTTCAAGCATTTTAGTACTAGGTAAAAAAAAAGGTATTTTTGGCCAGAAAATAAATACAAAGGCCATAGAATATAGGTTTAACAATGTCGAGAATACAAAGCTTGCCAGCTCTTTGAGTGTTTTTGTGCTATTGACTAGAGTTTTAAAAGGATCAGAGAGACGAAACTGAACCATCACTATCAAAATATGATACGTATAGTTATATTTAAAAGGTACCATGCTTAGCAGAGAAGGGATAAGATAGGTACAGTCGAGTTCTTTAATATCTGAGCATGTTCATGAATCAAAAATATATAGGCTTAAAATAAATTGTAAACAATTTGTGACATCACATGTGTGACTACATTATATCAATAATATTGCTACAGATAAAGATTCTAAAAATTGCGCACAATCCCTTTTTCATATTATTTAGCGCAAAGTTAGGTTCAAAAAATTAAATATCTATGCAAGTTTATTATGAAAAATATCTTGACCATTTGACATGTCCCGAATTGTTGTCTTAAATTCTTTGAACTATCTCTTTACAGAAATATGTCCTATTTTAATCTTTTTCATTGGATTATTACTCGTACTGCTGCTGCAGTTGAATATTCAAAGCTGTATAAATATTTACGAATCTTAGGTTGCACCAAATATATTGAAATCTAGAGTATTTAGATATTTATGTTCCGAAGAGTAATCAGATATTTTTGACTGCACTACTGTAATGAACAGTTAATATGATTACTTTTTATTGATGTCTAAGTTTGTATAGAACTATTATGATCATTTTAACGCTTACCATATTTTGAAACATTGTCACTGCCAATATAATAGTGAACTCGCCTGTACCTATTCTTAAATCCATTTAGATACGTAGGGTAGGTACCTACTTTGGGACATGTCCAGTACATTAGTACCCAGTTACTGCTACTCCCTATAATGTTCCGACTGCTGCACAGGCCCTCCTCTCTATGAGTGGCAGTCGGCCATAATCCAACACCCGGACCCTGATAGTAAAGTAAAGTGCCTGTCTGGGTTCAAACTCACGACAACTCGCAAATGGCAGGAAATTACCGCGCAGACGCCCAGAAAGAGATAGCCGGATGAGCTGGACTTCTTCTTAATGGATTGGGCACAATCGCAGTAGACCGGGAAAAGTGGAAGGAGGGAAGGGAGGCTTTTCTTTCTTTCTTTCTTTTTCTTTTCTTTTTTTATAAAAACGCCGCGGCCGCGCGTCTCCGCTTTTGCCCCACAACACAGGCTCATAATAAATTTTCCCCATCTATATTAATAATAATGATAATCATAACCGTTATTTCTATGTGATGCCAATGTAAAATCCTACTAATCCTACTTCCTACTCAAAATCAAAAAATCAAAATCAAAAGTCATTTATTCAAATTAGGCTGAGAATCAGCACTTTTCGAACGTCAAAATTACAAAAGACAGTCCCCCAAAAACGCCCGCCCTTCACCACTTCCTAGTGCTATCGCTGGGAAGGAGAAGTGGCGCAACAAACTCCCCAGCAGCACAGCTGCCTGCTGCTGTAGCTGTTCAGGTAGAATATAGTTGCATGTATACAATACTAGGAACCTATGTTCAGTAATTGACATTACAAGAAACTTAAATTATTTGCCATATGTCAGCTAGCCACGCCAATATACCAACAAATATAATAAAAACTATACGTACTCAAGCTGAAAAATAATTAATTAAAATGTAAATAAAAACTTACTAAATAAAAGCCTTCAGGCATAAAGGGCGTGACAGCTTACATATATATGCATAGCTGGGTTCTGGTCACATAGCTGTCACTTGAAGTCACAGATGAAAAACTAGGACCATCGAAGTAAAATATCTACTACTAATACTATCCTACTTTCTACTAATATTATAAACGTGATAGTTTATATGGATGGATGGATGTTTGTTACTCTTTCACGCGAAAACTTCTGAACGGATTTGAATGAAATTTGACACACAGATGGTTTATAACCAGGATTAACATATAGGATACTTTTTATTCCGATATTCCCACGAAATCGAAACTTATGCGGGTGAAACCGCGGGGCGCAGCTAGTAGTTCAGTTTCAGTAATTAAAACACATTTAAAAGTTTTTTACAATATTAATCATTTGTACTTTGACAGTGTTGCCACATGCTGTGTATATTATAATTCGGTAGATATTAAAATAATGCAATTTTATAATTAAATGAAAAAAAAAATCACAATAATTGACTTAAGCTTTTCGGTACCGTAGCTTTTTGTTTGCCTCTCTTGCAATAATCACTATGTACCACACTATGAAAATGTCGCAACTCTGACTCCCACGATACAGGCAAATGCCTGGTTTGGGGGACCGTCTATTCTATTCTTGTACAAATTGTGGTTACTAAATTAATCCAACACGTTTTTTACTTTTCCATCATGACTTTTTCTGGGCTCTCAGCACCTTCTTCTTTTTTTATATCTTTGGGACAGACAGGTCACACCTTGTCACACAATACGTAAGCTAGGTGTTAATTGGACCACATACCTGTGAATTTCATACCTTACTACACCATTTGTTCGTGGCCGTTAACACAGTGTAATACCAATTTTTTTAAGTTAATTCGTTTCCTCGTGAATCAATTACCGTAATGAAGTTTTCAATAATTAAGCTGTTAGTTTACATAATCAATTTTCAGTTTTAAGACGTAATTATTTATTTTATGAATTAGTGTTGTTACCTAATACATGTATGAATTCAGATTGGGTTACTTTTTATTCTTACTTTTAAGGCTAGGTTCTTTTTTTAGGCTTTTATTTACAGTGGCATGTCAGCTTCATCACATCATAAGTTAAACTATTCTAAACTATATCTACAAATATAATATAAATTATTAAAGTCGAAAAAAATTAGCAAGTAGGTTTGCTATCTTTCAACCAGTTGTTTTGCTATTTTGATTTTAAGCCATGATAGGAAAAAATAATCTTATGGTTTTACACCAGAATGTTTGTATACTGTGTACGATACTCGTATTACCTATTGTTTCTTTCCTTGGGGACTGGCACTGTACTCCTTAACACAGGTTATGCTTTAACCTAGCCAGGAATACAGCACCTCACCCACCAGTTTATTGTAGTCTTTGTACACTATAAAAGATTCTGTAAATTGTTATCATGTACTACAATGTTTTTGATTAATAAATTATATTATATCTCAGATGAAGGCTGCGCTAACACTTTAACAAGACCCATATCATATTCATTTACTTTTATTCTACTCAACAATGTCTCTATTTCTTTGTCTTAGTACACTCCATAAGTAGATGGTGAACATCTCCAATCGTTCCGCAAGTTTCACAATTGGGAGAACTCACTTTATTCATCAAATAACCAAACTTGCGGGATGGGTAGTGACCAGAGCGTAATCTGTGAAGTAGAACAATGTGATACCTACTCATTTCCTTGATAGCAATCCATGGTATTCGAGGAGGCTGATATTGTTGCTGTCATTCAGTTGTACCCACTTACCTTTAAAAAAATGTCATAAGTAGTAGTTACCCGTAATCATCTTTATTTAGATAGACTGACACACTGAGTTCTCCTTTTAGAAGAAAATTAACTATTAAAATTTGTTAGTTTATCACAATACTAACTTCTAATCATAATTTTTAAAACCAAAAGCTAGTTTTTTTAAGCATTCCTTACTAAAATTAAGGTTCGTGTTATATCATCTCAAAGGGTTACCTGAAAAAGCGCGAGACAAAGGCATTTTCAATTTATCCCTAATCCCGTTCATTAATAAACTTAAAGGAATAAATACCCCTTTGAGGAAAGCGCCACCAAAATATTAAAATGTTTTACCAAAATCTTTTCACGAAGCTCGAGGTGCTAAATAAAACACAAAAGTTATTAAAACTTTCAAAGTATTCCGAGCAAAGTTTAAAAGTAACACGATGAGATTTAATAATTTTATGAACCATATTTGTATTATTGAAATTAAGATTTTAAATGAACGATGAGAAAATGTCGAAACAAGGTACGAATGAAACGAGTCTCGAACGCCACAAGTCGAGTGGGTATCTAATCAATATCGGCTAAATTATTCGAATTGTAAAATCGAATGGTGGAATTAATCGAGAAAGAATCGGAATCAGCATTATTGAAGGCTTATTTCTTCCTTACTTTGAGCCTTAATTGCTCCTCCGGCAAACCTATTTCCTTTAATAAAAAATCGATTTCGTTTATTACTCGAGGACTGTATTTCGTTTGTATAATCACAATAACTCTTTTGATACTTCTGCGGGCAGCTGTTACCTACAAGCTTAATCTGGGCTAATAACGATTGGGAAGCGATTCTACACGGCTATATCTGAATAATGAGACCGATAAAAAAGTATGCCCCAATCAAAATGTTTTTAAAATGTGATTTTCTTGGGAAGTTTTCCTAACAACCTTTATCGACAATCGGTTTTACGTTAACACATTATCTTATTTTCGGAAACATCAAGGTTTGGTAGAATATCTAAACGAGGTGTCGACCTTGTCTAGATATTGCACCGTAACTTACTTTCTTCAGGTCATTTATTCTTTCTTTTCTTTCTTTCAGGTAAGCCGAGTTTTAAGATAACTTCGGAAAAGTATACATGAAGGAAGAGGTAGGTTACAACTCGCTCGGACTTGAGACGGTGATGATAGTATGTCGTGGAAGAAAATCCTATAGCTTGATGTCATTAAACTGGTAAACTACCCTACCTAATTATTAAAAGTAAAAGGTATTCATATATTTTACGTTCGAAAATATTTATTATGTAATTCAATGCCTAAAACAAGAATTCAAAATATTTAAAAGTATTATTATCTTACTCATGATAAGGACTGATTAACTCAGATAGTGGCGCCGATTCCCTTGTTCACAAACTAAATTAAATTTAAGTTCAGTGCATCTTTTTCTTTCGGTTTCATTAAGATAAGGATAGAAGATAAATATTAGTTTAGTCTTGTCGAATTAAGATGCTCCATAGACAGTTTAGACGTAATTAAAAACATGGCTACTAAAAATACGTCAATTTACGTCAGGCCCTGACTAATTTGACAGGACTAAACTAATATTTATCTTCTGTCCTTTTCTTAATGAAACAGAAAGAAAAAGATGCACTGAACTTAAATTTGGTTTAGTTTGTGAACAAGGGAATAGGCACCATTATCTACATATTTTTCTTCGGTGCTGTATGCGTGTGTATTCCGTACAAGTGCAGTCGAGTCGATAATCTTATCTACAACAAATAATCATAATCATTACATCAAGTGCGATCAGTAGTATGCAGTGGTAATCATGATTCCTGATTACTGTCCCATTACATGATTATAGCCTTATATATACTAACATGTTATTAACATAAAAGCTTTATTATTATTTATCTCAGCTATTTTGGAAACATAATTAAGTAGCCATTTACGTCGTAATTAATTGATATTGATCACCATAACCTTCTACTATGTAACGCCTCTACCAACCGCGTGAAATATGTTATTTTTAATCAAGGTTCTGATAAGAATGTTCATACTGAATGTACTGAAAATAATGAGTATAATGTGGAGGCATTTAAATAAAACTCCGTTATAAGATATAATTATTATTATGTTTATTCCATGCGAGCGTGTTTACATCGACGCACCTATTCTATACACTTTAGTTTATGCCTATTCTATCACTGGTTTTGAAAACAAAAAACAAATGCTTGTTCAATTCAATTGAATGCAACCAGAGCTCTTTTTCTGCTAGCTTGCATAACATAATATTAAGGTCGTCTATTCCAGACAACCTTTACAGTACCTACATCTCATCGAACTGAGAACCTTCTTCGCCCGATTATGGTGGTTTTCTAAACTTTATTAGTTTTGCAGCTACTTTAGCCAATGCACTTAATATTTATAAGCTATTCAATAATATTATCTCACTGTTAAAATGTATTTACTATAAAAATATAGGTACTAGCGAAGCCGTAATAGGAAAAGGGTTAGTACCATCTAGCGAGATAGCCTATTTAACAGTTTGTAATTTATTACCAGTTCTAAATTATCGTAGTAAACTCTCTGGTCTGCCAATTTTGGTATCGATTTGCAATGCCTACTCTAATTTGTATAGCATTGGTATATGTAGCTGGCATAAAACTTGCCAACTTTAACTTCAACTCTTCATTATTAGTTATTGTGATGGTAGAGAGAGTGCACCTTTTTCTACGCATACACTTGTGCACTATAACATCTCTCGCTCCGAAGGCTAGTCTCAATTGAGATTGCCTTGACCGAAACACGATCTGGAAGACAATTTATTAGTAGCCTTTGTGGAACTTCGCCACGATACACTGATAGAGCATCAAATGCTGGAGATTGATCAGTGATTATTAAAAATTGTAAGACAGTAGACGCTCTCTCCACCGCCCAAAAAAATAGTATTTGACCATATTTTGTCAAGATTACCAGAGCATTCAGAACATTTCATACACCAATCAAAACTACCCACCTAAACCAAAACATAGGTTGTAAGTGTATTCTTATTATATTCGTAGTGTAGCTGTCTGTCTGTCAGTGTCACTCACTATCAAACGTGCATGCCTCCGTGAAGATAAGCACGTTACCTGTCAGCTGAACGCCTCGATATACTAACGTTACGTACTTCCACATCGAACGGCATGGATTTCGCTTGTCATTCCCTGGTTCTTGAGTGTAAACTGATTTGATGACTTAAGGTTTGGTTATGATTTGGAGGTCTTTAATGTAATGTGCTGGAGCTCATTAACAAGTTTGTGGGTTAATTGTTGTTTGGCACAGTTTTACTTCTTGACAAAACATCGACATTTCTCTGTTATAATATAAGTTTACTATTAATTTTTTATACACATAAACTTCCCGGAATAAATTATCTAAATTATGGTGAAAACCGCTTTAAAATTTGTTACGTAGTTTAGAAGGACAACGCGGTCACACAGATAGACAAGAGAAGCGACTTTAATTTATAATATTATGGTTAGATATGATAAACTCAATCTTTTCACGATCATCATGCCATTCCGGAATCTCCCACTGTTGGGTATTTAAGCCTCCCTTTTCTTCTGCCATATTTCCCAGTCTTGTGCTTCCTTCATTCTTTTTGGAACGAAGTTCCTTATCGCGCGTTGTGAAAGGGGGCTAGACAGAAAAAATTAAAACCAAAAGTTGGAACGACACTTTTTGCTATAGTTGTAAGCCGTGTGGCGTGCGCGTGTTTCTCTGTCTGTCTCTCTCTCTCTCTTATTGAAAGCAAGCCAGTTATACTTCGTTCCATCCGGGTGTCCCTTGCACCTCTCATTTTTTTTTGGTTTCGCGGTGGTAATCCTCATGGACTTCCTCCGTTGTGGGAGAAATGACGGAGGGGTATGCCTTTTACCAGCTAAAACCACCGCGGCGTTCCACCTCTGCCTATGGCCGGGGGTGCGGGATTCGCATAAGCATTCACCGCTCCCCGACAGGCCTCGACCCGCTGATCCCCAGCGAGTCCCACCTCCCCGTGCAGCCATTCCCACAATGGTCGCACCTACTCTCGACTGGTGCGCGTGCAACACTCCGGCGCCAACTCGTACTTCCTTCATCCTGCAGTTGTTTCCCGCGACTTTGACGATATCGTCAACTAAATATGATATCGGACGGCTCTGCTTTCTTTATTTACGAGAAAATACCTAGGTACACACGGCTACACGTCAAGCTATACAAAACCAGTTTGTCTGGGCCTCACTTTGTATGATATTTTCTCACAATGAACGGTCAGCCAATACTGGTTTTGCATAGCTTGGTGTGTAGCCGTGTGTACATAAACTATGTTGTTTATTTGTATTTAAGTTGAGGGATCCGTATTCCTAGAAGGAACAAATTGTTGATCTCATAAATTCTAAGTAAATTTTCATTTTGTATAAATTGCTTACTGGTTTCTTGGAACATAGGTTAGTAAACCCTGTTTGCTTTAATAACATTTGAAAATTCCGCTCTAAACTTGATTAATTTTCCTTCATAGTAACAAGAGCATTTGACAATATAGTGTTTCTGTAAAGTATCTACCTAATTTAAAATTAAAACTCTTCACCAGCTTTCTTAGAACTGAGAACACTTTTACGTGAATTGGCTTTCTCGGAAATATTATATTCACAACCTTTTAAAAGGATTACTTTGCGGAATACAATATTTACATATCCGGAGTAACATCTCAAACATTTTGTAAATATTTTATACCCAACTTGCCTCGGAGAGTGTTTTAAATCATAGTTGGCAGTTATTGGCCCAGGTTTGCCAACTAGTTTCAGGCAAAAATAAAATGAAGTGACCGCGCTGGCTCGCTTTCGACGGCTGCGAAAGTTAAGAAAATGTTATAATTCAATCAAAGTATTCTGCATTCGGTTGCAATTCTTTAAAAATGGTTTTCGTTCAGAATGTTTTCTTCAAAGAATTTATTGCAGTCACTGTGTTATAGAACCTTCTATCTAGTACAGAAACTGTAGGTGGGTATTGACCAAATCTCAACAAATTAATGTAAGAGTTATGTTTGAAATGCCAATAATCATGTTCCTGTCATTTAGGGGAATTTTTCATTATGGAAGACAGCGTCCTACCAAGAACTGGATGTTCCATCTGAAATCAAATAAAATTTTCTATTTATTTCCGAGTAAGTGTACTTTAATTTAATATACCAATTCCAGGACGTTCTCTTGAGAAATATGGGCTAATTGAAATTTTACACTAGTAACAAAATCTAAGAAAGATTTTCTGACAGTTCACCTAGTTTCCAGCCATTCAACGTTTAACTTATAACACACCATGCATTAGTATGCGAGGGCTGCCGTGTCATTATAATTCAATTAAAACTACTTAAGTGGAAGACGATGCTCAAATTAGTGTAGCAGGCCTTCAGAAGTAACATCGTAGGAAGACGTTTAAGTTTCTCTTCCTTAAAGCATGTTAAGAGCTTTTTAGTGCATTAAGCAATTAAGTATCATTAGCCATTGCTTAATTACGGACTTATCTATAAAATTATTCGTGGTGAACACTGGTGTTAGGCCCATTTTATAATTTTACTGTAGATTATTGAATCAAAAGCACAACGAGTAATGTTCTCACTCTGCTGGGACACAGGCCTCTTTTGTGTGAGAGGGAGTGGGCAGTAACCCACCACGCGGGCCCAGTGCGGGTTGGTAGATGTAACATGTCTTCGAATTTTTGGTTCTAGGACAAGCCGGTTTCCTCACGCTGTTTTTCTTCACCGTTTTAAGATATGAGCATATTATGTTTTTTATTATTATAAATGCAATGGAAGATGTAGTTTAAAGCATAAGAAATGTTTTCTAAAAATGGAAGCAGATCATGTGATTTAGTTCCTATCAACAATCAAAGAGAAAGCATGGAGATAAAACCTCGTTTCTTCCTAAAAAAAAAGAAACATGTTGACTGACCTAAAAAAACTGAGAGTTTACTTAGCAAAAGCATAATCAGCCTATAATGTCCCCACAGCTGAGACACAGGCCCCCCTCCCGGTGAGAGGGTGGGCCGGATTCCACCACGTGGGCCTAGTGCGGGTTGGTAAATATCACATGTCTTTAAATGTTTGGTCTTAAGTTACTTACTATACGAATTTTAAATAACTAAAGACAGGACTTTTTTCAAACGAAGAGTCAAATAAAGACCTATTTCATAAGAAAATAAATGTTTATGAAAGGCACTAATTTTATTGTGGGCCGTATTTATAATGTTGAACACCGAAAGTGTTTTGTAGCTGATGATTAATGATTTTAATAATTCAACGGCTTATGAATGGGTAAACAGTTTGTTCTTAGAATTTGGGTAACCGATCTTAACACAAAGGGGTTCTGTTTTACTAAAATATAATTTAACAGGTTTGTTATAACTAAGGTAATAATTCAGTTAAAACTCATTTAGAGCGTGTATCAGAAAGGAAAAAAAAACAAACTGAACAACTTTTTCCATAAGACCAACATCGTAACCGAAAAAATCATCATCAATTATGTTTTAAAATATTACACATGATTTGATTTATACGATAATTATGAAATTATAAAGATATCTTCTATTTGAAGGACTGGATTCGCGAATTTACAATTATACCTATTTTTATCGCTATATTTGTTTGAGGACGGTACCTCCATCTCGTGTCATAAACGGCTTCATAACATAACATCACGCCCTTGTTACCCCGAACAGTTAAGCAGAGTTATACAATAGGTACAACTTACACTTGTACTTCAAGCTGTATGGGGTATATCCATTTTACCCATTGATGTACCCCACACTATAAATTGTACTGCGTGTGGTACAACGCATTAAAGGTGCGACGGGACTTTGCACTCGCAGCGTATGTAGTGAAGCTACTGCGTGGCGGGGCGCTTAACCCAGGAGTACTGCGACACCTGGAGCTTTGCGTGCCAGACCGGTACGTGTGGAGGCGGCGACGCCAGCCTCTGCTTGCTGTGCCTGCAGCCAGATCCAACCTACTGGCGAGAACTCCTCTCACTTGAGCCATGCGTGTGGTGAACGAGGTTCACGAGAGAGTTGATGTATTGTGGTGCAACTTGAGTGAATTCGCAAAAGTTACATTATATATAATATGTTATTTAGATCTCTTCTTTTTTTTTTTTTTTTTAATGTTGCCCCACAGTAGGAATTACTCCTGTATCTTGGGTGCGTTTACAAACATTTAAACTCACATACACAAACAGCCGGACCCGGAACAACTACCTGTAGGCAATACAAATATTTGTTCCGTGCGGGAATCGAACCCGCGACACGCGGTGCAGCAGTCGACAGCTCAGCCACTACGCCAACCGTGTCGATGTAGGTTAAGATTTAGAATATTGTATGTTATTTTATAGGATGTAGATTTAGATAGATAGATAGATTTAGCATGTAAGGCCTCGCTATCGCATTGGATCGCTGATCTGAAATGGTAGTTGTAGGTAAGAATTGAATAAATAAATAAATACACTTTTTTTTTTGAGTATGGGAAATCAAATGACCCCTCCCGCTCTGGGTGGAGCGGAAGGGAGTGTCAGACTCTTACTGACTAAAACCCACCCGTGTTCCTTCCTTAGCCCTTTATGTTCCAGGGCAGCGGTACCCCTTTCGGACGATCCCGCTACCCTGGCAGGCTTCGGCCCTATCGGGTAAATACACTAAGTTAGTATTATTAGTTATTCTGTGCCTACACCCACGTTTCGCTAGTTATGTCTAAGTCCCATGTAATAAGGGGCGAGCCTTTAACCGGGCAATGCTACTAAGAAGTTCCTAATGGATAAACCAATAACGATTTGCCCGACCTGGGAATCGAACCCAGGTCCTTCTGCTCAGCAGAAGCGCATACGACTAGACCAACGAGGCCGTCAGCTCTCCTACTTCGCACTAAAAAAAAAAACAAATTGACTGCGGTCGTTGACTGCTATCGTCGGTAAAAAAAATCTTCATCACAAATGTTATGTAAAGTGGTCATGTCATGTTGACACAGTAGTCTTTCACCTGCGGATATAACGTACACAAAAAAACAAACTGTTAAACCCTACGTTTTATTCCAATACCTTTTGAGTGATTATTCAATCTTATTCCTTATGGTTTTGCGACAAATAATATGTTTATCCAATACAATTGTTTATGATCTGTCTAACGGCTCTCCTTGCTGTACGTGTCCTGATTTAATTTTATAGGATTTTGCGTTAAACTACTGTATAATTTATAGATTACACGGAGGATTTGGAAAGTTTTCCGTTCATAGAGTGGATTAGAGTGATAAGCATCAGAGTATTATTTAATGTTGCCTCCGTGATTATTTAGTTTAGGTTAATTATTTCGGGTATAAGCAGATAAAAGATGAGTATTTTTTTTAGGTTGAGAGTTTTTATTGAAAGTAGTTTTAGCTTGGTCTGAACTGTCTAAAAGATTTACTTCCAAGCTGAAATATTAGATTAACTCATTTTCATCTACTGTTAAAATAAAATGTAGGTATGTAGGTATCTGACTTTATATCACACCAGTAGTTGCCTACGACGTCTTTTACGATCCAGGATAAAAAGTAGCCTATGTCCTTCTCCAAGTCATGGTCTACGCATGCACGAAATTTCATCCAAATCCGTTCAGCCCTTTTAGCGAAACAAACAAACATCCAAAATGGTTTCCCTTTACAATATGTACTAGGTAGCTACTAGGTTTATATTAAGCACTTATCTATTATATTACATAATTTAGTAGGTACTTATGATGATTCACTAACGTTGTAAAAACTCTTAATAATTAGAAATGCTTCATTGTGTACCTACAGCAAGACCACCTAACATCACTTTAAAGTTGATTTAATTATACTTTGAGCGAAACACAGGGTGGCAGCGACATTGAGGTGCAACCGGTTACCATGGATTCAGTAGATTATTTTGAACCACCTGGCAACGAAACTTTTCGTTGATTATTACAACAAAAATTTGCTGCTCCATACATTTTAACCACATTGGACCACTAACCACTGCACCACTTATCTATGAAACAGCTAAATTTTTTTATGATAACCGACGAAAAATTTCTACACATCATTGTGCTGAAGTCATGGTTTGCGCCAGTCTGTAGAAGTAGAACTAAGACCTTGCAATTTATATTTGAAAGGCCATTTACTAGAACACCGGAATAAAATGTGTCCTTACCGTAGGTACGTACAGTAACAAAAAAGATATATATTTTCGAATTGAATCTTCTTTCAAGTCAGTATAACGTTAAATCCGGGCTACGGACGGTTTAACAATGTTATCGCGATCTTCAACAATAGCCTAAAGATTAATAGATTTATCGACAGTATCGATAGGCACTTATTTTATCGATAAAGTGCAGCATTAACGTCATCGGAAATTCGATAATAATGTTAGAGTTAGGCCTCGCGCAGATGGTGTTTACTGTGCTGTAAAGAGTTTACTTTGAGGGGCACTGAACTCCGTTATGTAAATGGAAAAGTATCTTGTATAATACAGTAACACAGTGTTTCCATTAAAAACAAAACATTTTGTCTATCATATTCATAGCTTGCCTTGTGGCAAAACCATATTTCCTGAATTACAGCTTTGACTATTATGTACCCGGTTTCTGAATTGAGAATTTCAAATAAGAACTTGTTTGAATGTTGAACTGAATTACTTAAGGTGAATCCGCCGATGTAGCCCGCGAAATTTAAAATTTCTTATGTTTTTTGCATAGAAATGTTGAATTTCGCGCGTAACTAACACTACAGTTTGACAAGTTCTAAAATTCAAATTCTCAATTAATAATAATAATAACTTTATTGAAAACAGATAACCTTTACAAATATACTTAAAAATTAGGTTACAAGTTTAGATACTAAAGGTAGCTTAAATAATGGTAACCCTGCCTCCTAAACTAGGGGAAACCTGTGACTTAGGAGTCAGTGTTCTACTGTTGCTTCGAATGTACAAAAAACCTTTCTGAGTGTGTTTTGATTGAGAACCTAATTACATAATTGGAGCAATAACAATAACAATTCGAAAACTGGATATATATATAAAACCATTGCTTTGATAGAGTGATAGTCTGATATTTCCTCGCGACTGCGCACAACCTAAGCTCAAAAGTGTCATAGGTCGGGGTTCATGTATCAAAAACAAAAGCGACGTGTGCAATGTGCATGACCTATTCAGAATTGCCAATGCCATAACCACTGAACCATGCGTCGCAGCTAGCACATGCATTGATCACCAACCAGCCCCATTTAAGTAGCTTCCCATTGATTTTCTCCATTGCTACCTGAATTAGAAAAGAAAATACGTTTATTTGTGGCAAACATGTCGCAGAGAAAAAATACCTACAAAAAGAACAAGTTGGCGGAAAATATGCGTCACATCCACGCAAAACGGCCATCGTTCAGCATAATGCTGAACGATGGCCGTACGCTACAACCGAATACCAATTATTTATTCTCAATTATCAAATGAATAAAACCTTATAAATGTAGACTCAGACTAACTTTTTATTGAAGCTACAAAATCAGGGATGTTCATATCAACGCTTTTATAATTATAATTTAAAAACTTAACCTCCTGCTCTATACAGGCTTAGTTCGAAGAAACTTTTCCGTTCTAGATAATTATAGAACACCGGACGACTCCCAGCAGTAATGAAGCTACATAGATTCTACTTTGTTTACCGTTTACCTGCAAAATAAACTAGCGAACATTGTTCTCAATAGAGACTGAATGAAATCCACTTTCAGATCACGTATGAAGGCCTGTTGATTTGGTGTATTATGTGTTTCTTTGTACCTTATAAATATATTTATTATGTTCACGTTTTTGTCATTTGAGGTGAGTGGAGCTAGACAAATATAGAAAAAAATATTGTTACTTTTATGAAAATAGCTGTTGCTCAGTGTTGCAACTTCGGTCGCATACTAACTTCAATCCCTAGACACAGAAAGAGTTTCGAGAAATCTTTTCTTAGAAGTACATATAACTGTGAAGTGCAATGTATATCTGTTTTCAGTGAGTAGGGCTGTGCGCTGAATGTCAACTCAGTCAGTCAATTTGTCTTGAAACTACTTCATATTAATATGTAACTGTTAGTTATATTTACTTTATCAACACTCAGGCTCGCTTGAACCTAAACCAGCTTAATGCATAATCAGCCTATAACGTTCCCACTGCTGGGACACAGGCCTCCTCTCTGTGAGAGGGAATGGGCCATAATCCACCATGCGGGTCCAGCGCGGGTTGAACCCTCTTTCTGTTTATGTCAACCTTTTCAAAATAAGACAGGGAAAACGATGTTTGAAATATGTTTAGAATCCCGTTACAGTCATGTCCAACATTTGATTTGCCAATCCAATATTAGAAACAAATGCTGCAATGTGTAGCTAAAGTGAAACAATACAATATCTACGAGAAATACATAGAAATAAACTTAGTCACAGTGTATACGAGAACACGGCGTAATACATTGTACGTGGTTGAAACTGAAATAGAATTCCCAGTAAGTGAAGTTTTTAATTCAATTATATGACTGTGAGCGGCTATACTCGGAAATGTTTTAACACTCCCCGGTGTCGCCGTCGCATTTTGCTGACATTAAACTCATTTACCGGTAAATAGATTTTTCTTTTATCAATCTATCAAGGTAGACGAAGTGATTGATAGAGTATGCTTGCTTGATTGATTGCGTATCGTAATAGACCGATGGACATAGCCTTCTCCCAGGTTACCTTCTGTATGCAGTCCACGCCAGATACCTTCTTCAAGTCATCGATCCATCTAGTCAGTTTTCTGCATTCCTGGGTTAGTCTGTTCCAAATTCATACTCCCGTGGCTGTTAAATAAAACTCATTAATTACATCTACATTTTTCAATATCACAAGGATTTCTGACAATCATTTTTACGAAACTTTATTGAAGTTTTATATGAAATCGTTTAGGCTCCTTACTTATGACGCATTTACCTTCATATGTCGTAGCCGTGCCTCCATTATTTCATCCTAGGCAGGCTTCCTAAACCTTTTCTTTATTGTCTTCCTTCCTTTTTTTATGCAGACCGAACAAGATTTTCACTTAAATCACTGAGTTGTCCCGATAAACGAATATTTATGTAAATGCAGCGTTTCCCGGCGACCGCATAAAATTGTACGATATTCCACACGATCTCTGCACAATTTCTCATTGCAGAGTCGTTTATGTCAGGAAAAGGCGGCCGGGGTTCGATTCCCGTTGGACATTTTGTTTTGTCTTGTTAGCGCTTTGGGATATAGCTTGTTGGAACTTTTTCGATGCAATAAATTATCTGGGGTAAGGAAAAGAAACCGAAATTATTTTGCACTTGTATCCGGAGATACTAGTGACTTAGTGACGCGGAAAATTCTGTGAAGTTTTTCGTTAGTTTATGTTAGAAATATATAATACTTAAGGGCGAATTTCACATGTGAAACCGAACGCAATCAGGGGGCTTACTACCAGCTCTTATAGCAGAGCAGAAGTTGAACTGCACTGCTTTTATGTACTTTGTCATAGAACAAAAAAGCAGTGCAGTTCAACTTCTGCCCTGCTATAAGAGCCCCCAGCACATGTACAGCGTGTTCAAGAGCTGTCAGTATCAATATTCCACAACAATGATGATACTGACAGCTCTTGAACGTGCTTCCGAAGTGCCGATCGCGTTCAGTTCAATTGGTGAAATTCTACCTAAGACCTTTATAGCACCGAATCTTGATAGACGCAACCAACCAACCAACCATCTCCTAAAGTAAAACAGAAGTCAGCACATAAAGATACAACATTTTCAAATAAAATTCAAAGCATGCAAGCGAAAAATACGTAAATACACTCGCAACTCACCTTAACGTGAAACATTTTTGCGAAGTGCAATATTTCACACGTTAAGTAGCTGGATGCTATACGAAAGAAAACCGAGTTATTTTAAAGAGACTAGCCATTAAGCTAGCTATCCAAAAACGCTTAGCTTGAAACACGGTAGAGAATTTTGTAAAACGGATTATGCAAGAAAAGTAAATTAATTAATTCTGTTTCACAGACTACATAATTTTAACATGACGTCTTATGAGATAATTTTATTCAGGGTTATTTAATTTGATATCTCATGTTAACGTCTTCAAATTCTTTAGTAGTTTCATCTGGAATTGGTCGCTTATCTTGCAGAATGTGCGAGAGTAAAAAAGGATTAATCGAACATTTGCCTTTGATAAATAAAACGACCCATTTCAACCGAAGCGACCCGTGCATTTTTATCTTTACATAAACGAAATAGCTTTCTTATCATTATTGCAGCCTATTCTACAGCTATGGCTGTATTGATTCTCAATTCTTCAGGTCTATCAAATTGCCAAGTAAATGGCTGTCTCCTAAAATTAGAACAATTTCTCCAAATTGGAACTTTGTCACTGTCAAAAGTTATAATTGCGTGCGGAAGTTTACGTCACCATTTGAAAATCGCGAAAAGCTCTTTTACCGAACTTATTGCTTGGTATATTCTTAGGGCAAATAAATAATATAAAAGTATTTTTAATTAGGTATCTACTAAATAGTAAACTGAAAAAAAAACAGCCTATAATGTTCCCACTGCTCGGACACAGTACCTCCCCTCTTCGAGGGAGTATACTGTAATCTACCACGCGGGCCCAGTGCGGTTTGTGTGATATCACATGTTTTTGAAATTTTGGTTCTAGGACATACCGGTTTCCTCGTGATTTTTTTCTTCACCGTTTTAAGAGCAGTGGTGATGAAATGATTTACACAAAGTAAAACGCCTACTTGGGTTCGAACCACGACCTACAATTTTAAGTCGGGGCAGTCACCACTGGGCCATAAGTGCTTACAGTGTGCTGTGTAAATAATTGCAGGGTGCCTCCCGAAAATAAAATTTTGAAAGTAACCTTAGTAATAAAAAAAACGGGTTGCACTCCGGGAATGCCGGCAGAAATGATAACTTGAATATTAACGTTGTGCATTTTTGATATTTTGGAATGCGGTCTACTCTCCCTCCGTCTTACGAATTTTCGATCAGGTCACGTGTCCTGACGCTAGTTTAACATTTGTTTACCTATCACAAAAAAAAAATGCACAACGCCGTAGAAGTTTTCACTTTATAAAAAAACACAGATATCAAGCATCCATAGGTAAGTACATCATGCATAACAATATTACATAAACAAAAATCAAAATAATAATAAAAATGTAGATTAAAATGATAATGAAAAATAAAAATCTGAATAAAAATTAAAATGTAAATCAAAATTATAATTAAATAACTGTTTTAACAAGGGACCTCCACAGCAGCGAAACGAGTTCACGAACCCAAGTTCAATATAAGCATATAAGTTCAAGCCAATTAATTGTTCGATCTAACGGACTACCGAGTAATACCTACCGGTAATGGCTTGTTAACAAGCTGATAACTTGTGATTAACAATCTGGCTTCAACTCTAACTGGATTATAGACTAGGCTTCTAATCTCAGTTTAACTTAGAACAAATCTTAGTTTAACTGAAATTGGAGCAGAAACTACTAGGCTGAAGATTAGTTACGGTTTCATTCACAACTTTCAATTATCTCTTAGCGTTTAGTTCAAGAATTCGTCCGGATTCCGGATTTTCACATACAAAGTTAGACAGCCATTGTCACCCCTTCAAGGTTGTACTCTTTACTAGCTTCTGCCTGTGACTTCGTCCGCATGAAATTTCTTGCACCCCCGACCCACCGCAGCTCAGCTCAGACTTTTTGTTTGCTCGGCTCCTAAGTGGCCCTAGCGTGATTTTTAACAGTTTGTACCCTTCCTCAAGAATCGGGCTATCAAATTAATGTAAAAAGATTTTTCTATATTTATTTATTTATTTATTACTTTTAAGAAGGCTTTCAGACTAATTACAAATAATAGATAACAACAACACATTATCAAGTTGCTAATAACAAGCCTCCACAGTTATATAATATATCGATTACTTAAAGCTGAACAATTAAAGCACATTGTGTGCATAGGTAAGTAAGTTAGGTTAGTTTTATTTATTTAAATATTTATATTGCTACATTTATAAGTTTAAGAAACACTAGCTGGCGCATCATTCACAAAAAAAATGATTTGGCTAAGAGCGTCCTTGCTGTACTTATCTTAATGCAAAATAAGTCAATATCATGTTCAGAAGATACATCATTGAAGCTTCGAGCGCTTCTTATAAGAAAAGAATTACGCCTATAATATTAGTAGTGGCAGAAGGCTCACCTAGAAGCGGCCTTTCATAGTCTAATAGTGTTAGTACGTAATGCTAACTTTGCCAATAGTTCAGGGCAGTCGATCGATCCATTCGCTATGCCAATCAAAAAACACACATCATTAATGAGTCGCCTACGATCCAGTGGCAGAAAATGGTACCTCTTGCAACGGTGTCTGTAATCCATGGATACCTGGTGTGCCTTATACCTAATCAAGATATCTCAGAAACTTTTTCTGGGTACCCTCAATGCGCGAATTGTAAATTCTAAATCCGAATCCGACTGGTAGATAATGGTAGGTACTAACAAACAAACTCTTCAGCTTCATTATTAGTATCGAGAGATGTATACCTGTGTCCGTCCTATTTAACCCTATGATCATCGTTATCTATCTGTCCAGTGGTATGGCCATATAAACGTAATAGACATACCGTACCAGTTCTTAGCGTATCATAGTCACTAGTGTTATTGTTCACTTTTTTGCGAAATAAAGAATTTATTATTATTATTATCTCCTTTATTTCATTTAAATACTTACAAAATACATTTTTAAATATTTTTATAAACAAAAGGATAAAAAAACATTTAAAAATATAAAAAGTAGTAGCCCACCGGTATCGGGAACAGGGTCCAAGCTACCGGTGGTCAGGGCTCCAGAGAGAGGAACTTCCTGACAATGCGAGCCGTGTCCAGAAGTACCGCTTTCTGAATCAAGCCCTTGATCCAGCTGCCCGACGAGAGCCTCCTCAGGTGTTGGTCGAGGCTCTTGGCTATTAAGCCATTGGCTGTCACGACTATCGGCACAATGATCGCTGAGTCCACATCCCACATGTCGACAACCTCGCGAGCCAAGTCAAGATACTTGATTTGTTTATCTTTCTCGGCTTTCACGAGGTTCCCATCATGCGGGACGGTTATGTCAACAATCATTGCGCGCCGCTCTGATCGATCCACCACCACTATATCAGGCTTATTGGCAACAATAGTCCTGTCAGTGATGATGGATCGATCCCAGTACAATGTGATATTTCCATTTTCGAGAACTGGGTCGGGCACATACCTGTAGTACGGCACCTCAGATTCGACAAGGCTGTATTTCAGAGCAAGTTGCTGATGGATTATCCTGGCTACAAGGTTGTGTCTATGCAAGTACTCTCCGTTAGCTAGACGAGAACACCCGGAGATAATATGCCTGATTGATTCTCCCGGCCGGTGGCATGCCCGACAGATGTCAACCGTGCCGTCTTTCACAATAAATCTCCGGTAATTGTTCGTCATCATAACTTCGTCCATAATTGCACAGACAAAACCTTCGGTTTCTCCAAAGAGGTCACCGAAACGCAGCCAGGCTACGGACGCTGGTAGATCTACATCGGGTCCATGTAGGGCCCGGTAAAAGCGTCCGTGAAGCTCCTTACTCTGCCATACTTCCATGCGATTATTGGTGTCAAGCACTACCGGCTTGCACCAGTTCTCTTTAGCCAAGGAGAGTGGGGTGAGGCCCTTGTCCACCGCGACTACATCTCGATGCATCCCCACGTCGGTTTCTAGGAAATATTCCCTGAGACTGCATATCTCGCGATTGTGGAGGGTCTTAGCGTTTAAAAAGCCTCGACCTCCACACTTTCGCGGGATATACAGCCTCATTACCGATGACCGTGGGTGATGCATTCGATTTGCAGTCAGCAGCGTCCGGACCCTCCTATCCAGGGCGTCTAGTTCGGTTTGAGTCCATTTGAGTATGCCGAAAGAGTACATCAAAACCGGCATGACCCAACTGTTGAAGGCACGCACCTTGTTTCCGCCTGATAGAAGACTATTAAGTACTTTTTTCAGGCGGCCAAAGAAGCGCTCCTTCAGCGATTGCTTCATGTCAGTTACATTGATGCCTAACGCTTCCGACATACCCAAATACTTATAGGTTTCGGATGCGGAGAGGGCTCTAAGGTTTGCGGAATCCGAGAGTTGGGTTCCCACGGATTCCACAATCTCTCCTCGCTTTACATGCATGACCGCACATTTGTCCACACCAAATTCCATCCTGATGGCGCTACTGAAAGTTTCAGTAATTTTCAGTAGCTCCATTAGTTGCAAATTGTTGGGGGCAAAGAGTTTAAGGTCATCCATGTAGAGGAGGTGAGATATAACCTGGCCACCTCTCCTCAGCCGATAGCCTAGACCTGAATCCTCCAGCAGTGTGCTTAGAGGATTCAAGGCTAAGCAGAACCAAAGCGGGCTCAAACTATCGCCCTGGAATATGCCTCGCTCGATCCTTATCGGTTCGCTATTCCTCTGAATATTTCGACATCCTGGATAGCGAAGGACCGTCCTCCATTGCCCCATACACGACCTCAGGAAGGTTCGCAGAGTTGCATCTACTTTATACAAATCCAGAACCCTCATGAGCCATGTATGCGGCACCGAGTCATAGGCCTTCTTATAATCTATCCAACATGTCGACAGATCCTTTCGGGAACGACGAACCTGTTGGCTAATGGCCATATCAATGAGGAGTAGCTCCTTAGTACCGCGGGACCCATTCCTACATCCATTTTGAGAGGCAGACATAATGGAGTTGTTGTCTATGTGGTTGTTAATTTTAGCTCTCAAAATGGATGTAAGAACTTTATAGACCGTCGGTAAACACGTGATCGGCCTATAATTTTTGGGTTCCGCGGTGCTACCTGATTTATGGAGCAGGTGGGTAACTCCTGTCGTTAGGAATTGGGGTAGCGAACCAGACTCCAAAGCAGTCTGGAACTGAGATGCCAAGCGAGCATGTGACCTTGAAAACCATTTGATCCAAAAGTTGTGCAGCCCATCCGGCCCTGGAGATTTCCAGTTAGGTAACGGACGGACTGCACGAGCTACATCTTGGGGGCAGATGGTAATACCCTCCATGTCTGGTATTGGATCACAGGCTCGCTCGACCTCTCGAGCCCAAATACCTTCGGTGTGACTGACAGGCGCCGACCAGATATTACGCCAAAAGGAACACATGACATCATCATCCGGCAGGCATGTGTCAGCCACCCCTTGGTCCGGTTGCTCCCAACCCCTATAAACCCACCTTTGATCGCTCTGGAAGGTACGATTCTGAGCGTATCGGTCTACTCGCCGCTTATACCGACGAATACGGTTTGCCCATGCATACACTTTCTGCTTCAGGAAGTCGATACGCTCTGTGACACAAGACGTATATTCTTGAGGACTGATATCAGTCCCTGAGAACGCCCGTCTCACAAAGCGCATCACTCTAGGGCGAGTATTGCCCTCCCTGAAGCAGATTAGTTTGCCGATGAGCGCCCTGGCCCCACCAATACGGCGTTCAATCCTGCACTGCCAAGCTGGTACAGCTGGTTTCGGTCGTGTAGCTCTAGAGTCATTGGCAAATTTGACGTGAGCTACACGACATGCCGCTACAGCCGCGCAATACAGAATTGAATGAGTATCGATGAGGTCTTCGCAGGTATCAAAATAGCTTGACAACTGCGAATCCAGGACCGCCACCAGCGCCCTATTTTTGTTATGCATGGGCAAACGAGGTAAGCGTGGCCTAAGTTCAGGCGACATGAACCGATATTCCTGAATTGCACCTTCCAAAGCACTCCTCAATTCCTCATTGCACTGGGTACTTACGTTTGTAGCCCTGTCATTACTCCCCTCGTCAGCATGACTTGTGTTGGACTGCGGTAGTACTACAGCAGTCTGCGACTGGGGGGCGATGACATGGCTACTCTGCATTTCATTTCGCAGGCGATCAAGTACAGTGTCATCTAGCATGTGATTACGCTGGATGACCCGCACCTGATCCGATAGTCGTTGTGCCGAAACGTTGACAGCTGGCTCAAGCACCTGAAAAAGAGAGAGCATCCGAACACGGTACGCGGTCAGATTGTTTCCCCCCTCTGTAGCCCCATAGTATGAGCGCATGACATTTTCATTGATGGATCGTGTCCATCTCATGCGCTGCACACTTCCACCGGGAGCTGGGACCCTATCAGAGGCCGGTGGGCCTCGAGGTCCTAAGCCGTCCGGCGGCCGGCGTCCTCCCCGTCGACGAGCAGGTGGTGGCGTCGTGGGCGGAGAGAAATACTCGTCGCTCGAGCTCGAAGCAACTACCGCGGCCGGTGTCGTCACAGCGCTCACAGTGGGGCTGGGTACCGGCGGCGGCGAGGCGGAGCTGAGCGAAGAGTCCGGTGGTGGTGGGCGTGCACGTCTTGCGGCTGATCTTGTCAACATTTCATTCTGATATTATGTTTTTGTGTTTTACCGGAGGCAACATGACAGATGTCACCTCCGGTTCGGCAGTTTTTGGTGAGAGTTTATTGCAATAGAATTGTTCATATTATCTTTTTAAAAGGAAAATTGGTTGGAATATTCGGTTTATGGTTGGTAATTCACAATAACTAGGTATAAAAACTGCTTCTAAAAATGTATTTAACTAAAAATATTAAAATATCGGAACGTTGACTTGTTGACGTTGGTGTTGCCAGCTTATTATTATATTATTATTATTATTATTATACATACAGAGACGCCTTTGAGAACGGATTAAAGGGCCAAGACCACTTCGGATGTTGTTGATATTGAAACCACTTACTACCAAAACAAGTTAGTGGTAAGTTGGAGTGAAGTCTTCAAAACAGTATTCGCATGAGGATAGCTAAATAGTAAGTAGGAGGAGGAAGTAAGAAACGTGCAGGGGTTAAAAGTTTTCGTTCCCGTTTCACTGTTGACTCTGCTACGGAGATGGCGATGTGAAGAGATTGTAACTTTTGACGCACGCCCCATGTTTACTTTGGAAACAAATCTGCTGGGTACGTTTGTTGTCAGTTGCTATCTACGTTTGAATAAATGCTAGTTTCATGATTTTTTTAGTATTGGTAGTCTCTAATGGTCAATTTCTATAATTTACGAACCTTTACCAATAATGAAGCTAAGACCTCACAGCTTCGTATAGTAGACCCTCTCTATTTATATCCCATCTTGGCAATAAAAATGCTACCACTGATATGCAAAACGATTCGTTTTTGTTTATAGGAACGGAGCCTAAATAGAGTTGGATTGTTGTCACACTTGACTGAACCAATTTATTTAACCGCGGCGCTATGGAGAACGCTCAAGTTGATGCATGTAGTAGCGTATGTCTATCTTAGTGCGATTGTAAGATTCTTGGTTATAACGGGTGTAAAAGGACTCGAAACGAAGCCAAGATTCACTTATACTCTCCGTCATTGTGATAATTTTTTTGTACTGCACCATACCTGGGAACCTTCTGGTTACGGAGATATTGAAGGTCAAAATTCCAACTTTTACTGACGTTTTTTTACGAGAGCAAATTTTTTATGTTATAACATATCTTTACATATCTTTACATATCAATACCCCCACAACCCTTGTACCGTTGCATGCACCCATAACCAAAATGTTATGGATGTGTTACAGTACGCACTACTTACTGCAAACAGCAATCACACCAAAAGTCGTTTCCTACCAATTATTATGTGAAATGTGACTTGGTTTGATGTATAGAATGCGTAGGTGACGACTATGTGATGGGTCTTTATACAGTCTGTATAAAGGCTTACCAACTAAGTAAATACACAGCATAAACCCACATTCTTTCTCTCTATATTGATCTCGCATGTACCTTATTATAATAATATAATAATAATAATAATAATAAGCTGGCAACACCAAAGTCAACAAGTCATTATTTGTCATCTCTTCAATTTTAATTATTATTTAATTTTTTAGAAGCAGTTTTCATATATAAATATCCGTGAAAGTATATAATAACCAGACCATCCCATATAAAACATCAATTCAAATAAATATAATGAAAATTAACAACATAAAATTGCATCAAAAACTGCCGAACCGGAGGTGACATCTGTCATGTCGCCTCCGGTGAAAAAGTGAAATTGACGAAAAATATACGAAAATGTTGACAAGATCAGCAGCTCGACGTGCACGACCACCACCTCCGGACTCTTCGCTCAGCTCCGCCTCGCCGCCGCCGGTACCCAGCCCCACTGTGAGCGCTGTGACGACACCGGCCGCGGTAGTTGCGTCGAGCTCGAGCGACGAGTATTTCTCTCCGCCCACGACGCCACCACCTGCTCGTCGACGGGGAGGACGCCGGCCGCCGGACGGCTTAGGACCTCGAGGCCCACCGGCCTCTGATAGGGTCCCAGCTCCCGGTGGAAGTGTGCAGCGCATGAGATGGACACGATCCATCAATGAAAATGTCATGCGCTCATACTATGGGGCTACAGAGGGGGGAAACAATCTGACCGCGTACCGTGTTCGGATGCTCTCTCTTTTTCAGGTGCTTGAGCCAGCTGTCAACGTTTCGGCACAACGACTATCGGATCAGGTGCGGGTCATCCAGCGTAATCACATGCTAGATGACACTGTACTTGATCGCCTGCGAAATGAACTGCAGAGTAGCCATGTCATCGCCCCCCAGTCGCAGACTGCTGTAGTACTACCGCAGTCCAACATAAGTAGTCATGCTGACGAGGGGAGTAATGACAGGGCTACAAACGTAAGTACCCAGTGCAATGAGGAATTGAGGAGTGCTTTGGAAGGTGCAATTCAGGAGTATCGGTTCATGTCGCCTGAACTTAGGCCACGCTTACCGCGTTTGCCCATGCATAACAAAAATAGGGCGCTGGTGGCGGTCCTGGATTCGCAGTTGTCAAGCTATTTTGATACCTGCGAAGACCTCATCGATACTCACTCAATTCTGTATTGCGCGGCTGTAGCGGCATGTCGTGTAGCTCACGTCAAATTTGCCAATGACTCTAGAGCTACACGACCGAAACCAGCCGTACCAGCTTGGCAGTGCAGGATTGAACGCCGTATTGATGGGGCCAGGGCGCTCATCGGCAAACTAATCTGCTTCAGGGAGGGCAATACTCGCCCTAGAGTGATGCGCTTTGTGAGACGGGCGTTCTCAGGGACTGATATCAGTCCTCAAGAATATACGTCTTGTGTCACAGAGCGTATCGACTTCCTGAAGCAGAAAGTGTATGCATGGGCGAACCGTATTCGTCGGTATAAGCGGCGAGTAGACCGATACACTCAGAATCGTGCCTTCCAGAGCGATGAAAGGTGGGTTTATAGGGGTTGGGAGCAACCGGACCAAGGTGTGGCTGACACATGCCTGCCGGATGATGATGTCATGTGTTCCTTTTGGCGTAATATCTGGTCGGCGCCTGTCAGTCACACCGAAGGTGATTGGGCTCGAGAGGTCGAGCGAGCCTGTGATCCAATACCAGACATGGAGGGTATTACCATCTGCCCCCAAGATGTAGCTCGTGCAGTCCGTCCGTTACCTAACTGGAAATCTCCAGGGCCGGATGGGCTGCACAACTTTTGGATCAAATGGTTTTCAAGGTCACACGCTCGCTTGGCATCTCAGTTCCAGACTGCTTTGGAGTCTGGTTCGCTACCCCAATTCCTAACGACAGGAGTTACCCACCTGCTCCATAAATCAGGTAGCACCGCGGAACCCAAAAATTATAGGCCGATCACGTGTTTACCGACGGTCTATAAAGTTCTTACATCCATTTTGAGAGCTAAAATTAACAACCACATAGACAACAACTCCATTATGTCTGCCTCTCAAAATGGATGTAAGAATGGGTCCCGCGGTACTAAGGAGCTACTCCTCATTGATATGGCCATTAGCCAACAGGTTCGTCGTTCCCGAAAGGATCTGTCGACATGTTGGATAGATTATAAGAAGGCCTATGACTCGGTGCCGCATACATGGCTCATGAGGGTTCTGGATTTGTATAAAGTAAATGCAACTCTGCGAACCTTCCTGAGGTCGTGTATGGGGCAATGGAGGACGGTCCTTCGCTATCCAGGATGTCGAAATATTCAGAGGAATAGCGAACCGATAAGGATCGAGCGAGGCATATTTCAGGGCGATAGTTTGAGCCCGCTTTGGTTCTGCTTAGCCTTGAATCCTCTAAGCACACTGCTGGAGGATTCAGGCCTAGGCTATCGGCTGAGGAGAGGTGGCCAGGTTATATCTCACCTCCTCTACATGGATGACCTTAAACTCTTTGCCCCCAACAATTTGCAACTAATGGAGCTACTGAAAATTACTGAAACTTTCAGTAGCGCCATCAGGATGGAATTTGGTGTGGACAAATGTGCGGTCATGCATGTAAAGCGAGGAGAGATTGTGGAATCCGTGGGAACCCAACTCTCGGATTCCGCAAACCTTAGAGCCCTCTCCGCATCCGAAACCTATAAGTATTTGGGTATGTCGGAAGCGTTAGGCATCAATGTAACTGACATGAAGCAATCGCTGAAGGAGCGCTTCTTTGGCCGCCTGAAAAAAGTACTTAATAGTCTTCTATCAGGCGGAAACAAGGTGCG
Organism: Apamea sordens; assembly: GCA_945859715.1. Classification (NCBI taxonomy): domain Eukaryota; kingdom Metazoa; phylum Arthropoda; class Insecta; order Lepidoptera; family Noctuidae; genus Apamea; species Apamea sordens. Next base: position 8,795,314 of record OX243994.1, read on the forward strand.
TGCCTTCAACAGTTGGGTCATGCCGGTTTTGATGTACTCTTTCGGCATACTCAAATGGACTCAAACCGAACTAGACGCCCTGGATAGGAGGGTCCGGACGCTGCTGACTGCAAATCGAATGCATCACCCACGGTCATCGGTAATGAGGCTGTATATCCCGCGAAAGTGTGGAGGTCGAGGCTTTTTAAACGCTAAGACCCTCCACAATCGCGAGATATGCAGTCTCAGGGAATATTTCCTAGAAACCGACGTGGGGATGCATCGAGATGTAGTCGCGGTGGACAAGGGCCTCACCCCACTCTCCTTGGCTAAAGAGAACTGGTGCAAGCCGGTAGTGCTTGACACCAATAATCGCATGGAAGTATGGCAGAGTAAGGAGCTTCACGGACGCTTTTACCGGGCCCTACATGGACCCGATGTAGATCTACCAGCGTCCGTAGCCTGGCTGCGTTTCGGTGACCTCTTTGGAGAAACCGAAGGTTTTGTCTGTGCAATTATGGACGAAGTTATGATGACGAACAATTACCGGAGATTTATTGTGAAAGACGGCACGGTTGACATCTGTCGGGCATGCCACCGGCCGGGAGAATCAATCAGGCATATTATCTCCGGGTGTTCTCGTCTAGCTAACGGAGAGTACTTGCATAGACACAACCTTGTAGCCAGGATAATCCATCAGCAACTTGCTCTGAAATACAGCCTTGTCGAATCTGAGGTGCCGTACTACAGGTATGTACCCGACCCAGTTCTCGAAAATGGAAATATCACATTGTACTGGGATCGATCCATCATCACTGACAGGACTATTGTTGCCAATAAGCCTGATATAGTGGTGGTGGACCGATCAGAGCGGCGCGCAATGATTGTTGACATAACCGTCCCGCATGATGAGAACCTCGTGAAAGCCGAGAAAGATAAACAAATCAAGTATCTTGACTTGGCTCGCGAGGTTGTCGACATGTGGGATGTGGACTCAGCGATCATTGTGCCGATAGTCGTGACAGCCAATGGCTTAATAGCCAAGAGCCTCGACCAACACCTGAGGAGGCTCTCGTTGGGCAGCTGGATCAAGGGCTTGATTCAGAAAGCGGTACTTCTGGACACGGCTCGCATTGTCAGGAAGTTCCTCTCTCTGGAGCCCTGACCGCCGGTAGCTTGGACCCTGTTCCCGATACCGGTGGGCTACTACTTTTTATATTTTTAAATGTTTTTTTTATCCTTGTGTTTATAAAAATATTTAAAAATGTATTTTGTAAGTATTTAAATGAAATAAAGGAGATAATAATAATATATTTATTGACATAAAAGAATGATACAATTAAAAAAGGAGACCCAGACTCCTGCGCTAGGTTGTAACCTGTGTTACAGGAATCGGTGTCTTCTCCCAGTAGTTTTAGACTTATGCAATAAGATTTATACAATTTTAAATTATACCATACCTGCATGAGGCGTATGTTTGACAATTTTTTGACAAAGTTTAAAGAATTGTACTTAATACAGACTTAAACACTACTGACACCCAAGCTAAGATTGAACTTGTAAAATATATATAGGTAAGCACTGCATTATTACGCACTTATCGTACTTGTTCATCATAATCAGCCTAGCCTTTTCCCAACTATGTTGGGGTCGGCTTCCAGTCTAACCGGATGCAGCTGAATACCAGTATTTTACATGGAGCGACTGCCTATCTGACCTCCACAACCCAGTTACTGGGTAATACGATACCCCTTGGTAAGACTGGTTGTCACACTTTCGGGCTTCTGACTACCCGTAACAACTGTCAAAGATCCACGAATAACAGTCGGGACCAACGGCTTAACGTGCTTTCCGAGGCACGGAGGGGTCTCGGTATGTAAAGATGGTCACCCATCCACAGACCAACCGCGGCAAGCGTAGCTTAACCTGACCGATCGACCTGTGCGGCTGTTATTATTTAGCCACGGGCCCCTCGTATCGTACTTGTTACATTACATAATTTTAAAATGGCAGGCAAAACATTGTTTCTCAATATCAAATAATAGTATTTTTATAATCATTACGATAAGCTACTGACCAAAAGCATATCTTAGCTATAAAGCTTAAAATATGCTGGGTTTTTAATTATAACACGTTACATTCCATTTTACTAAAGTTTTGTGAAGTGATCTTCTAGTATCTAGTCTGTCTTCTTTACAGTACTGACTACAATAAGGAGCGGTCCATAAAAATGATAAACAGCCTCAACAAAGTCCAGTAAACCCAGCATCAAAAGCTTGCGTTTAAAGAAAGCTCCGCATAAACGTCAAATACTTCCCAATGAGATTGCTCGGAATCTCTTTATTTCACCACGAAACCGTGGTAGTACTTACTAACGAAATTCAATTACTGACGACAAAGAGTAAAAATATTCTTTTCCCAGTCTGAGAGGGAATAAAATAAAATGGTGTCTAACTACGGGTACTCCGGTAGGTATTCAATAGCGGATACGGCTGTCCGAGTCGCGACTCGTGACACGAATTGTAGAACATTTTTCCGATACGAGTATGAAAGTGAGTGCAATGGAATTTAATCTGGAATGAAGGGAATCATCCCGGTTATTTGACTATTGTTAGCATGTTTTATGCATATGGAATGAGCTCACAGAAATTTGATTAGTATTCATTCGCACGAATGTTGAACTTTTTTCGTATTTGTTTTCATTAGGGTTTATTGTTCTGTTTTTTCAATATTTTTGTAGGAATTTTTTATTTATAGTTATGTTATTATTGAAAAATGCGAAAAAAAGTTCGGATCGGCTCAGTTGGGTCGGGACTATAGTCAATAATCGAAAGAGTGTAGGAGTGTAGGATTGAAACTGACCGAATCAAATAGTAACTTCGTAGCAGGAAACGGCCGAACATTCGGCCGATACTACTTCGGAGTAGACCCCCAAGCCTGTTTCCCAACAGTGGTAACATTATAGGCTGTTTATGATGCAGTGGGAAAACTCCGTTCTACTAAAACTTCTAACAAGTACGTTTCTAAGACTGTAAATAAATACTGTAGCTAAATTACAGACTGCCTGCTTTATAACCAACCCTACATTCCTCATTATGATTAATTCAAGAGTTTTCTTATTAAATTTTAGTCACATTAAAAAATATAAACTAAACTCGCTTCTCTGCTTATCCTGCTACCCTTGAGCGGTAATTAGATACTTGCGAGGGTGCAAAAGGTACACATCTCAAAGTTCTGGGGAAAGCAACTAATTAGTGGCATTTCATGCTAGTCTGTCGTTACAAAAAGAGTTCTGAGTATCCTTGAAAAATCAGCGACATTAATGCATAGAAACGAAGCGTTGCGGTGGTGCCAACATTACCTGAATTATTTCCGTGTTAGCAGCTTCAAAACTACTGGTCTCACAGCCATTTAGTAAGAGCGCTTTATTTTTTTATCTTTATAGTACAGTAGGCAGTCGCTCCTTGTAAAATACTGATATTCAGCTACATCCTTTTAAACTGGACCACAAAATAGTTGGAAAAAGACTAGGAAGATTGATACATAGTATAGTGGGGTGTCATCAGTGGTAATAAAACCTCCGTCCTAAGTTACCTGACTTACTTATTGAAACTCCGTCCTACGTTAGGCCAGTTCAAGGTCAACGTTTTACTACCGAAGTCCTCTCCATTGTTCCTGTACCAACACTGTGTGTATAAATAACATAAATATTAGATTTAGCTTTTTTCGTTGAAAACAGAAAAAAACTTAGGAACCTACGTATTGCTCCTGAGAGAGCACTGAATTTTTAGTAGTTGTAACACTTTTTTATGTTCAAAATGCGATGTTTTATTAACAGTAGGGTAAGCAGCACATCAGAGTTAAAAAAATTGTCATTGAGTGAACCTTTATGTCGTAGCTTCATAGTTGATTTTCGTAGAGCAAGTAAAATACCGCACGGGTCGATCGATCAGGTTAAGCTACGCTTGACGCGGTTGGTCCGTGGATGGGTGACCATCTTCACATACCTACCAAAACCCCTCCGTGTTTCGGAAAGCACGTTAAGCCGTTGGTCCCGGCTGTCATTCACGGATCTTTGACAGTCGTGACGGGTCGTCAGTAGCCCCAAAGTCTAACAACCAGTCTTACCAAGGGGTAAGACTGTTTGGTACCAGGGGGTATTACCCAGTAACTTGGTTGTGGAGGTCAGATAGGCAGTCACTCCATGTAAAATACTGGTATTCAGCTGCATCCGGTAAGACTGGAAACCGACGCCAACATTGTTGGGAAAAGGCTACGCAGATGATGAAGAAAAATATAACAAAAAAAAAATTGAATATCTAATAAAGCTCAATTTTGAGTAACTCACACCGAAACAAATACATATCAAAGTTGCAGAAACAGAAAAGCTTGTAAAGACACGTTCGGATTCTCAGTGTTCACAAATCTCAACCAACGTGTCTTGGTTTTCACGCGGCTGTGAACAAGACGACGAAAATACATATAAACGAGACAGTCTTTAGAGTTTTTAAAAGAAACAGCTCCTAGTAAATGTGCTCTCCTAGTACATGTTTCTTTTACAACATTAAGGTAAAGCAAAAAAGGTGAGATGAGGATGTTACCTAATGGGGTGTAAGGTTAATAATATTACAAAGGTCGTAAATATAAAATAATATTTTGAAGAAAATGCTTTTAATTTTGTTTATTTACCTGGAGGTAACTCAATCAAATAATAATCACATTAATTATGACCTTTAACTTCAAAGTCGTATTTTTCTGTTTTACCGGATATAAATGTTTTTTTTTTTTTTACTGTTAATCTTTGCCTTTTTATATATATGTACAATAAACAGCACTTCTATGGTTTAATGACGGCGCCTTTTTCTAGTTAGTACTGCGTTCTTTTAACCGTACACCTTCTCTGCCTACTTCTGCAGTTTATAAAACTTTCAAAATATACTTCATATATTTTTAGTTTTATAAACTGCAGAAATATTAATAAATATCCTCCTACTACAACAAAGAACAAGCCGGCTTATCAACAAAAGCAGAATGAACAAGCAAAAACGTGTTAAGTGTCTATCATAACCCGCAAGGCGACATTGAATAATTCTTGCTCCCTTGGGCAATCGATCAGAGGATTATAGCCTAGGCAACTATAATGTCGACGTTATTAATAAAACTGTGGATTAGTCCCTACTTCACGACCAGAGGATAAATGCGTCAAAATATTGGAAAATGTTCTAGTTTGTTTTATGTTTGGGTACATCTGTAGGTTAGAGGTGAGCTTTAAATCTGTTTCGAGGATTAGGGGAGAATGATCATAACTTATTTATTTTGGACACATGGGCTCCTCCATATGACATAGTCAAATCAAATCATTTTTAGTTCAGGAATGCACCCATGTAGAATTTACAGCAGATTACAAAATTATATATTTTAAAAATTAATTAAGTATTACTTTATTGTATAAAAAATACATCAAACACTACAAAATTGCGTGCACTGACTGGACAGGTCCTCTCAATCTGTGTGGTTCTTTCCTCAAAAGACCATCTCAGACATCGATCTACATGGTCTTCATATGATCTGACCAAGATTATGTCTGGACTTTAAAAGAGACTGTGACCTCTGAGTTTGTTTCGGCCATTCTTCTCAGACTAGTCAGATAGAAAACGCCAACCTCATCTAGTTTTAAAAATATGATTGACGTGTAAACGTGTTTGTACAAACCTATTTAGAAAATAAAATCATTTATCATAATGGCGCAAAATGCAACAAGGGCGTTATCGCGATCTGCGATCTCTTCCAGGCAACCTTGGAATGGATATTGATTTTCCTGGGCATAAATTATTTATAAATTATTTCTAATAATTAGCACTCTTATTTTTAGGTACAGTTAAGGCTCGTTTATTTAGTAAAGGCGCGTTGCATTACCGCTGACGTAACCGTAAGATATAGGTACCTACCTAAAACTAAAAATGATTTCTATGTTCGAAAAATGATGATCAAAGCCTAATAGGTACATGTCCCAAAGGTTTACATCTAAATCATACGAAGAAAAACTTTACTTTCCTGTTTGTAGGAAATGAGGAAAAACTCGAGAAACATTGGATTGAGTTTCAGGACTGATTGTCACTATATGGACATAATATTACCTACATGTTATTGAAGTTTTAAGTAGTACATACCATACATGTGACATAGATACAAATGTACTAATGGACAGCAAACATCGAGATACGAAGACGTACGAAGGTCTTCGATATAAAGAAAGAAAGAAGAAAGAAAAAAAGTTTATTTGGACACAGTTCGTGAAACACAAAAATATAAAGATAATAAAATAAAAAATAATGTTTCAGACAACAATAGTGTGTGCCTCACGGCTGCTCCAAAAAGGTTCATTTCAGCATTAATGCCAGAGAGATGCTGTCTGACGCTGGTTTTCTAATGAACCTTTAGGGAAAAGTGACGGGGAGCACACACAGTCTCAACATACCTACTTATAAATAAATAAATAAACTAGTAATCACGTACAATATCATATCGGAAAGCGTAGTGTTGAACTCAAATGGAGTTGTGAGGACAGATGGAGTAAGGCTGTGACAGAGTGGCGTCCAAGGACTAGAAGACAAGATGTCGGTCGTCCGATGAGTTGGGCAGACGACATGGTTGCCATCGTGGGCTAAAACAGGATGAGGCTGGCACAAGAGCGTGCTGATTGTCACAAGTAAAGAGAGGCCTATGTCCAACATTGGGTGAAGTCGGGCTGTGGATGGTGGTGATGATGAATGGGCAGCTGACCTATTAATTTTTTTTTTTTTTTTTTGTAAAATCGTTCCCCCACACTAGGGATTACTCCTGTATCGTGGGTGCGTTTACAAACATTTAAATCTCACATACACAAACAGCCAGACCAGAGATTAATAGGTCAGGCTTATTAATATTAATAGGTCAGCTCATCATCATAGAGGTATTTAAGTAACTTCTAGTTTAATAATATTATTACACTAGAAGTTACATACATACCTAAAACAGAAAATGGGTGTCGAGCAGACATTCTAACGAAATTAAAGTGCTTTTATTTTATATGAAAAATATTTGTTGACTGATGCTCCATTTAGAAACAAAAATGAATCGTTTTGCTTAGGCACCAATGGTAGCATTAGTTTTTAGCCAAACTTGGCATATTAATGGATTCGTGAGAAAATTTTACCCGTGACAGCTACTTCCTTATGGGAGGGTTCGCTATGCAAAGCTTCATTATTGGTAAAGACACAAAAGTATTAATGTTAACCAATAATGTTCCGTAAATTATAGGAATCGGCCATAAGTGGTCGGTGTTTAAATATTGTAGAGGTCTTCATAGTAATTCCATTGAATGAGAAACTGTATTACACGGTAAGGTTTAGATTACAATAATTAATCATGTTAGGAACACAATACCGTCCGCATTGCTGATGGATTAACATTAAGTACTTCGACGAACCTCTTGTAGAAATTGATAGATTTAGAGCGATGGGTTCTGAAGAAAGTCGTGCACCAATGTGTATTATGTTCCTTAAAAACCCCGCTCATCAATAGCACAAAAGTCCACATATCAAACTTTTATAAGGAAGCAATTATTATAAAATATCATCATCTGCCTAGCCTTTTCGCAACTATGTTGGGGTCGACTTCCAGTCTAACCGGATACAACTGACCAGCATTTTATATGGAGTGACTACCTATCTGACCTCCACAACCCAGTTACTGGGTAATACGATACCCCTAACTCCTTGATAAGACTGGTTGTCAGACTTTCGAGCTTTTGACTACCCGTAACGACGGCTTAACGTGGTTTCCGAAGCACAGAGGGGTGTCGGTATGTAAATATGGTCACTCATCCACGTTCTAACCACTGCAAGCGTAGCTTGATCAATCGACCTGTGTGGAGGGGCCCGTGGCTAAGTAACAACTACTTAGCCACGGGTCCCTTAATTATTATAAAATATATTCTCATTTAATATCTATAAACTGTAACAAACTCTGTAAGCCGAACCTGAAAACCAGAAACTTAATTTAACTAGCTACAATAAAGTTGAGTATATTTCTCAAAGTTATCATATTAATTTCACGAGCGATTAGTTATTAAAGCCGGCTTTATTCGGACCTGGCTACAGGTGGGGCAATAAATTATTCTCAAGTCCCTTCACCCTCCCCGTTAATGGGGAAACACACATTGCCTTATATATATTTTTAGGGTTCCGTACCTCAAAAGGAAAAACGGAACCCTTATAAGATCACTTTGTTGTTCGTCTGTCTGTCCGTCAGTCAAGACCCTTTTTCTCAGGAGCGCGTGGACTTATCAAGTTGAAACTAATATCAAATACTCGAGGCTGCAATCTCTTGAAGAAGTGAAAAAATCAAACTGCTAAGTCAACGCAATCAAAAGATACGGGCGTTTATGTTTCGAAATCAAAACCTATAGGGTACTTCCCGTTGACCTAGAATCATGAAATTTGGCAAGAAGCAATGTCATGTAGCACAAGTAAAGGAAAAAATCTGAAAAGCGTAAATTTGTAGTTACATTACAAAAAAAAATATTTACATACCTAAAAATTTGTACGGAGCCCTCGGTGCGCGAGTCCGACTCGCAGGTTTTTTTTATTCATAAATTGTATACTTACGACAGTGGGATTCCGGTCCCTTTACCGGGTTTGCCCGCGGCTTTGTTTACGTGTAACTTAATCTATTTTTTTATACGGAAGATATTTTTTTTTTCTTTCCAAGGAAAATATAGTTTTATTTTTCCAACGAAACGGAGTTAAGAGAGAATAAAACCAGATCGTAAATCTTTTGACGTAATATTTTTTGAGACAGTTGCTGGCGTGGAATACATTTGATTTGATGCTCATAATATGCTCCGCTATCAAATTCTAGTGACCGATTGTCGTACTAAAAAATCTGCAGACTCTTTTAAGAGGGTTGAATTTATTAAGAAGTCTCGTTACGTAACTGACTTTAGACTTTAAAACTTGCCGTTAACCCTGAGTTCTTACAACAACTCAACCTTGAAGTCTATTTATTAGTTTGTCCATTTAATAGCTTTGAGCTGCTATCGGAAAGTTGGGTCTGATTCGTATCCTAATTAATCACCCTGTTCGCCCATTAAACACTCCAGAGTAACGACACCTTTGTCAAACTAATCGAATGAAGAGTGCCAAAGTAAGTCAAGGCCTTCCCTTTATTTCGTATAAAAAAAGTTATTGGTATCTTTAGTAAACAGGCTCGTATTCGTATGAATAGATGAATAAATCGAAGTTGCCCTCCGCAAGTAAATGAGTTTCCACGTCCTTCGTCTTATCGCTGAGAGACACAAATGAAGGTCATATCCACTATTATCTTGAAAGTTCGAATAGAATACGCATTTCAACGAAATAGAGGCTTAGAACATAAGTCCCTAGTAGCGTATGTTAACTATTTTGTGTGTAACTACCGCCCTGCCCGCAGCCATTGTTTAAGTTTCGCACTGTTTGTTGCTGATTAAGGAAAGAACTTCTGATAACCTTCAGCTAACCCTTCTATCCGCATTAAATTATTTATTTGTATTCCTAATATTCGAACCGGTGCAAAAATACATTTAATAAAAATCATTTACGTAAGTAAATTGGATTGCCATTCAGCAAATGCGTATTTTTTGGGACGTCCGATTCCATTTCAAATTCGTTTTTTTTTGTACCAATTAACATCCTGTATCGCGATAAATCGAATGACGCGTCATTTGGCCGAATTGGTTTTGTAGCCTTTTGCACAAATATCCAAATAAATATACCTATGCGTGTACTGGTTAAACATGTGGTTCCAAGTTATTTACCGATAAAACGCAACCCTTTGATTTCGTGGAACCTGATGAATACAATTTATTGTGTCGGTATTTAATTGTCCGGAAACTGTGGTGATGTAAACGAAATAGGAACTCGTTCCTTTACCTTTTTTGCAAAAATAATGGGAAGCACCAACCAGCACTGTCTCGTATAAGGTTACCGTTTTGCGTGAATGTGACGCATGTTTTCCCCCAACTTGTTATTTATTTTTGTGTTCTTTTAATGCGTCATGTTTACCACCAATAAACGTTTTCAGTTCTCTCATAAAAGTTTTAAATTAAAGTCAAGTCAACATGTTTTAATATTAACATTCAAAATCAATAAAATCACGTTTAATTTCTGAAACCCACTTTCATATTGCTTTTACCAGCTTTTACAATATATTTTTTTTAAAGGTTCGTTCTTTTGCTGTAAGCTGCTGCTCTGCTGAATACAGGTTATGTAGAAATAAGGTAACAAAAGAAGTAATTATAATATTATATTGATTGACGTGCATTGTAGGGAAAATAAATGATGCAGCAATGGTGCAGTAACTCTGGAATTTTCTAGTAACGTAGTTTAATGGTTTGTTTATGTAAATATAGAGACTTGGATCCTTGAGTTTGTTTCGTCGTTTCTTCTCAGGGTATTCAGATATCCATAGATATGTTTGTAACTAACCTCACGTTGGTTTAAAAATTTATAATCTATTGTTAGACAACTGCTGACAAATTGTTATGCAGTTTGGTAGACTTCATGTAAGTTAATGTTAATACAGATTTTGAATAAAAACAGAAATAAAAGATAGAAAATGTCGCATTCATCTATACTTCGACTTTTAATTGTATTCAGTAACTTGGCAGTTACCAGATTTTGACAAAAAAAAAGATAGTGAGGTGGTGCAAAAATGAACGAAATTGAATGAACTTTAATAACGTACTTACTTGAATACAAAATTTTATTTTATATTTAATAACTTGTCTTAAAACTCCGATATACTCATACACTATTATAAATTGTAGAATTTGTTACATATTTTGTTTTTTAGTAGTACAACTTAGTTAGAATGTATGGATTATTATTATAATTCAGCCACTTTTGAATGTTTTCTTTTTCTTCCAGGGAAGAAATAAAAAACATCTTTACATTTACATTACATCTTGGGAATTGTTTAAATTTTTCGTATATTCGAATATTCAGCGAATTACGAAAATTGGCGAATATTTAAAGTTTTATCTAAATTAAACTATTTTTATCATTCGTTCTTTACGCAAAATCGTTCACTACCCCAACACTATTAGTTTTAGTATGGTAACATTATTTTTCTTTGAACTGTCAAGTTACTGATAATGATTAAAAGTCGGAATATAGCTTACTTTTTTATAATATGGCGTGTAAAAGTGATTCCGATATCCTTATTACAGAATAAACAATTTCATTTCATTTCAAATATGTTATTAGTACAAACGCTGTATGCTTCAATGTTATTAGTTGGTCGGTAGGCTTTTATACAGCCAGCAGATACATAGTTTTTCACTTTTTCAAAGCTACCCCCATAGTAAAAGTCTTACATATTTCACTTTTTGATAAATAGACAATAAAGTGTAAAGTCCGCCTATTTCAAAAAAATAACATGAGTTGTCTAAAAACTGAAGACGAGTTAAAAGTCTGATGTCTTCAGATTTTTTTTTACCACACTGTCCCTGAAAGTCACTGAATACGTTACACACTCAAGTTGACCCTTCGAATGGGACCAACTGCGAACGCGGTACGAAGTGCGTATGGGACGAAGTGCGAATAACCTTTACAAAAAGGTAATACAAAACACGAAAAGCAAACAGCTTTGTGATTTTTATAAAAACAGACATCACGTTACCGCTTACGACTTCGCATATTTTCATAGAATGATAATCCTAATCCCTGGAAGAGGAAGTGAGTTTGTTTGTTTGTTACGCTTTCACGCTAAAATCCTGGAGCATGTTTTTTTTTTATCCTGGATCGCAGACAAAGTCGCGAGCAACAGTCAATGATCATTTATTAATTATCGTTTTATCAGAAGACTTAACGAATTCATATTTGCGAAAACCAGTTGTAGGAAAAATTCTTAACCGGTGAGTAAAACCGCAAAATAAAATAAAAACATTCCTGTGACTTTACAAAGTTACATAATACCCCACCACATCTGACATAACGAAATGTCTGGCAAAAAGTAAAAACTAGATTTAAGTACATTTTCCACTTGTTCTCTCTACTCAACAAAACAGGTGGGGATATGTGTTTTAAGTTCAACATGCTACAAAAATGCGATGTGCCACACTTGTTAAAAAGTTAACAGAGTTAAAGTATTCAGGTGAACTGTTTTTTTCCTCAACTTTGTTAATTTTTCTAGCTTTCACTTAGACCACGATAGACTAAATGGATCTAAGTTAGACGTGGTAGTTTTTTGTTTTTTTTTTTGTTTTAACAATTTGGTTTTATAGAACATGCTTTACCGATCTAAAGTTTGTGACTACTCGGTTAAATTATTAAATTACCGAATTCATATCGAGCAGTCCATTCAACACAGTCAACGTCATTATTCAACAACTCTATGATCGATTAAAAATGTATCTGCTAATTATGGTTTGGAGAGTTTGTTTCTCGAATGACAATCTATATATATAAAAATGAATTGCTGTTCGTTAGTCTCACTAAAACTCGAGAACGGCTGAACGGATTTATCTTATCTTAGTCTTGAAATGTTCGTGGAGGTCTAGGGAAGGTTTAAAAGGCGAGAAAAAATGGAAATATTGCGAGGAAGATAGTAAAAACGACTATTTCATTTTCCCATATAAACTGTTCTACCTACTTTCCTGTCAAACATTTGACGATCGTCCCTTCGGTACGGTAGCCGAGTCTACCGTACCGAAGGGACGATCGTCAAATGTCCACTCGAATTGAAACAAGTATTAAATTAAGGGTTTTGAATAGTGTAGGTGTACGGTAGGAGTAGGATAGGAGTAAGGTAGGTGTAGGGTAGGAGTAGGTTAGGAGTAGAGTAGAAGTAGGGTAGGAGTAGGGTAGGAGTAGGGTAGGAGTAGGGTAGGAGTAGTGTAGGAGTAGAGTAGGAGTAGAGTAGGAGTAGGGTAGGTGTAGGGTAGGAGTAGGGTAGGAGTAGTGTAGGAGTAGATTAGGAGTAGAGTAGGAGTAGGGTAGGTGTAGGGTAGGAGTAGTGTAGGAGTAGGGTAGAAGTAGGGTAGGGGATAGGACACCACGCGAACAAAGTAGCGCCGGGCAGCTAGAAATAATTTATATGGCAAAACAACGTTTGCCGGGTCAGCTAGTCGATTATAAATCATACATATTAAACCCGCAATAGATTACAAATAACAGTTCGTCGCAAAACTGGGGTAAACCATGTATCGGGTCATAGGGTCATCTGCAGTTAAATTGTAGCTAACTGAGAAGGTACTGCCTAGCCTTTTCCTAAGTACGTTAGGTTCGGCTTCCAATATAACCGGATGCAGCTATCGGAGCTCCACAACCCAGATACTGGGTAACACGATAACCCCTTAGTAAGACTGGTTTTCAAACTTACGGGCTTCTGACTACGCGGGACTTTCCGAAGCGCGTAGGGGCTCGATATGTAGGTAATGGATGGTCACACACCCACGAACCGACTTAACCTTGAAGCAAGCGGCAAGCGGTGCTTAACCTTGAAGATCGACCCGTGCTGCTCACTATTTAGCCATGAGCCCCTCGTAACTGAGGCACTATAAATATATATTTATTTGACTGTAGCTCGCGACTTTGTCTGCCATCCAGGATAAAAAAAAAACAGGCTCCAGGATTTTAACGTGAAAACGTCACGAACAAACAAACTCACTTCCTCTTCCAGGGATTAGGATTATCATTCTATGAAAATATGCGAAGTCGTAAGCGGTAACGTGATGTCTGTTTTTATAAAAAACTGTATTGTTCACGAAATTATATAGGGACCTCCGGTCGTTCCAATGCACATTATTATGTGCGCAAATCAAACGTGCACCTTGTTTGCTCAGTCAAGATGTTATATATGATGTGCCATTTGAAATATTCCTGTATTGAAAGCAACAACATTATGTCAGTATCAATATAGCACTAAGCATATAAAGACATGTTCCTTTTAATCTATACATATAATAAAATAGTAGCAAACTCAGAACTGTACCGATATTGAATATTTTAGAAAAAAGTAATTGCTACGAGATCTGGGAACGATTCTGATGCCCAAAATATACTTATATTGCAAATAAATACCGATTTAACCTCAAATTATTTTGGTTTCTTTTTTTTTCTAAAAATTATTTTTATGGCCGTTTTGTCTACGTAAAACAACGACAACAAACAAATCGGTTTAAAATCCTAGCGTGGGAGTCGCTAGCAAAGTTATTTTAGAATATTGTGGCGTCTTACGACATCCACGCGAAAGCAGTCGCGAGCTCAAGCTAGTATTCAATAAGCCGATTTATTCAATGGCTGCTTGATTAATTAGTTATTAGTTCTTTAGACCAAATGCCTAAATGACATTATCCTTGATAATATTCTGCCAAGTAAAAATTTGACCAAATGAAAATGTGCGTACCTACTAAAATTATTCTAAACATTGCATTGGTATAAAAAAGGTTGCTAAAATTTGTTTGGGTAGTGAAATTTTGCCAAAATCTTTTCAGCAAAACGGCAGGATCCCGTGTGTTTTTTAATCGATAATTAGGTATTATTATGTATCTGCCACCTCGAGCCACCAGCATTTTATAAATATTATTTTTATATAAACATTTAGAAATAGGTACTGTGTATAGATGAGTATTTATTTTATTTTTTATTTCTTGTGTGTTATTTATATCTCATCGTATTCTGCACTGATTGAAGTCATCATGTCAATGCCGGCTGTCACTGAAAAGGTAGCATTATGCTGAGCAATGGCCGTTATGCGTGGTCGTGACGCATTATTTTTCCCCAACTAGTTATTTTTTGTGTTCTTTCTCTGCTGCAAATTTTATTTTCTATCTTTCAAAAGGTTCCACCAATAATGAAAGCTCATAGCCGGAAGTCATATAACCCGATTTCATAAACAAAAATGTTTTCATATCATACTTTTCGATGTCGAGCGGTTTTCGAGTCCAACTTCGCCCATGTGAGGGTTGTGTTTTAAAACTCATTACTTTCTTTGCTTTGCCGTATGTGTTCTGGTTTCAATATGCACCAATGCATCTCCCTTTGAGGTCTTTTTAGCATATTTTGAATGTATGTATAACAAAATAATTTGCCATTAAAAACTTTCCGAGTATTTTTTTTTATAGTTTAAAAAAATGTGAAACTGGCGCTCATTTCGTTCGAATGTTTGTCATAAAATCTTTCCATTTTCCAATTACAAGTGTATGGCTTATACCTTATGTATTGTGACGTAAACCAGTAGGTAAATTAATGTCTAAGTTTCTTTTTTCAATAGCTGGACACAGAAAGTAGATGCCAATTTGATAACTGGTATGTCATTAAAACACGATGCAGTTTAAAACCGCTGATTAAATTCATAATTAGTTCTAAGAGTAAACTAATTAGAACATTAATAACAGTTTCCATTAAACAATGCACGTACAAATTGAATGCGAGCGTGTTTGCGACATGTGTGTCCCATTTAGAACTGTGTGACGTTAAAGCCACAAAGTAAAAAGGTACAGAAGTTCCGCTCCACAGAAATACAAAAAACAGGAAAAGTGGCAAGGAGATGTATCTATATCTGCGCATCGTGTTCAAAATGCTCATATCACAGGCAAATAGCCGTTTCCGCGAACTAGTGCGCTTTTGACCGCGATCGTGACAACATTTAATAGTGCCGTGGTTTCTTGTAAAAATCGAAGCCAAACTAAAAACTTTATAAATCATAGAATCAATTAAGTAAGGTACCTACAACTATTTTACTATAATTGTTTTTAAAATCATGAAAAACAACGTAAATAAAATATTTCTTGCTTTTTGAGTACTATTTTTGCAGTATCAGCATATCTATGGTCGGCTCCATACAAAGAACAAAGTCGCACGCGCACTTTAGATACGGGTCCCGACAGCGAGTGTAAGCGCACTCGCGACTGGCATCGTTATTGACGTAAAACTATTAGTAAGTCATTGCAATATAACTTATCTCATCGTTATAAAATACAAGTTACAGTCACCTTAGGTAGCCGCTTGAGTTACATCGCAATGACTTACTAATGGTTTTACGTCAATTAATAATCAATTATGTCCTACCTAAGTCCTCCATACGTAAGTATGCGTGCGGATGTTTCCGCTCCTTGCATGGAATCCGCCTTCTATAGGTACCTATCTATTCTGTTTGTGTGACGTCAGAGCTATTTATTACCCCTCCCCATCGTGTTTGAAGGCCGATGTTCACCCCGAATGCTTTCATGTCCTACTGATATTCGCGTGACCAACTCATTAATAAAATAACCACTAACCACCATACCTCAAAAACTGCCATAGCTATGTTGATTTGGCCATGTTACTATTAGATATTTACTAGGTTAATATTTCAGTTGACTTGTTAGTCTATTTGGTGGTTGCAAGCGTAAATACTGAGCGTTAGTTTCGAACTCCGGATAGAGAAAAAGTGGTTATACGTTAGAAAAGTCAGTAAAAAGCCAGGGTTAATGGCAGTAGGCTCGCTCACTCATCATCATCATCATATGGACCCTCTCTCAAGCACCGTCACTTCAACCGGTTCTGTGCTTTCCGTATCCAGCGCATTCCTGCGGCTTTCACAAGATTATCGTTTCACCTTTTGGGAGGCTTTTGAACGCTACTTCTTCCGGTACGCGGTCGCCACTCCAGAACTTTTCAGCCCCATCGGCCATCTGTTCTGCCAGCATTATGCCCTGCCCACTGCCACTTAGGTATGGCTCGCCCTCCATATTACAACATAACTAGCGAAATATGGGTATACTTTTCACCTCTACTTTCCCCTTCTGGGAATACAAGTTTGATATTATGCTATTTAATTTACACAACCATTGTTAGACATGAAGGGGAACATGTGTATAGGTATATTTCAAATTCTTTTGAAACTGAGCCTTCGCGAGGTGTTAAATAACATTTTGAATATCATTAGTAAGTGTTTATTGTCTCAATGATACAAAAGATAACAAAGAAACGTTGAAAAGTCACGTCACGGAAAAGTAGGGCTTCTTTTTATCCCCAATAGATATGGATTCCCGTGAAGTGTGTCGTGAAGAAAATATACCTGTCTCTGTTACAAGTTAGAAAAGAAATTGTCATTTGGAATGATCGTTAATATTGAGATAATCGGGATAGGTGAGGAAACAAAACAATTTTTGTGTATTAAAAATGTATTGTTATATTATATATATTTTTTTTTAGTCTAAGAAGTTTTAATTAAAATTTTAAAGTATTTTTTTTAGAATTAGCATAGATATAAGCGATTTGGTGTAAACTGTTGACTTATATTCGATGAATAAATGAATATGAATATGAATTGTGTCATGTAGTTTATATCTATAATATGTATGTATTTACAAAAAAAAATGTATCTATGTAGTTTATCAGCCATCTTGTTACCATAACACAAGCATTAGGTTGCTTAGCTTGGGACTAGATGGCGCTGTGTGAAATGTCCAGGGATATTATTATTAGTTACATATTATTTTTATATTATACCTAAGTCTTAGCAATTTTATGAAAAATCTATTTTACGATTAGCCATTTTTCTTTTGCTATGTCTATGTGACGGGTTTGGTTTCCGCACTTAGTCCTTCAAGTGGACCATTGTGCGTGGGCCATGGCGGCCGTCGGTGGTTATTCCAACCAGCCCATCCCTCCCTCCAGACGTTTATTAAGTCTGTTGGTCTGTTGAGAACATCTGTGTAAGATCTGGGTGTACCGAGGGTTTCTTTTGCCCTCTTCAGTAAGATGTTTTTTTTTTTGGCAATTTTACACAAAAGACAATGATTATTTACAGCCATAGCCAGCGTAATAAATGTCAGTAATTAAATGAATGTTTGATTTGTATAACCTACAGATTATAAATTCGTGTATACTCGACTATCTGCGAACTCAACCGAAGCCCTTGTTCATCAAATCCCTAAGCGTCACAATGCACGTCTAACTGCAGTTTACATCGCGAAATTATTGGAGCATGTAACACGGACATATGGCACAATATACACGTGAATCAAACTATAAACAGTCATATGTATATATATAATATGTTAAATAATTAAGGCAAGACCACACACACCCCAATTAGAGTATTTATTTATTTATATATACTTTATTGTACACCAGAAAATACATAACAAAAAAATATTATTACTATGGTAGAGTATTTAGTTAAAAGCATAATACAATGACCAAAACTTATTTATTTTAAAGCTACCTATTATTATTATTAAGAAAATCGTGTTGATTCTAGCATTACTTTATGCATTTAAAATTGGGTCTTATTGCCATAAAGTAAGATTTAATTTTCTTTAGCTCAATAGGCGGTCAGTAGGTATGGCAAAATACATACCTAATTAAAAAATATATACATATACATATTATTAAAAGTTACTGAAACTCCTTTCAGAACTTGCGCTTATTCTGTTACAACTTGTATAACTAGCGACCCCCCGTCCCTACTTCGCACGGTTTTTACGACTTGTTATAAAATTGAGATAAGTACCTTTTAATAATATATGTAGGTTTTATATTAATGTATTATACATATAAACCTTAGGACTAAGGAATCTTAATAAAATTTTCTGGAAAATTTTATAAAGTTTTCTGTTGAAAACCGCATTAAAATTTTAGCATTAAAAACCGCATTAATCGCTTAGAATAGTGGAGTGGAGACCGCGAATGAGTGGACACCGCGAATCAGTAAACTTAAGGTGGGATACCCTCAGGCTAGGTGGAGCGACGATCTTCGCAAGATGGCTGATAGCAGCTGGATGAGAGTTGCCGAAAATCGAGTTGATTGGCGTGCAATAGGAGAGGGCTATGTCCAGCAGTGGACTGGTATAAGCTGATGATAATGATGCTTAGAATAGAATTACCTAAATTAACGCGGTCACATAGACGGACATTAAATGGGACTTTAATTTATAATATGTACGGATATCATAAATGAGAAAGTAAGTCAACTCTGCCTATCTGTATGTTACCTTTTCACGCCCAAACGATTGCTGCAACGCTTCAGAAAAACACCTTCACTAAAAAAACCCAGTCGTCAATTCGTGTGACAAAAGTATGACCCTCTCCTCAATAAAAGCCCCTGTAGCATTTTTTGTAGTTTATTTCGTACGCCATATTATGTTTGCATTTCGCTACGACCTCTTTATTTACCCTCGGTATATAAATTAAGGACTATCGAGCGTTTATTATGTACGTCAGTTTCCTTATACCTTCATAATGAATAACAAACAACGACCTGAATGTTTTCAGGACGTAAATAAACATAAGTACACAAAGATATTGGGGAAAAAAGTTAGATACATTATTATGTGCTTTGAATAAGTAAATCTTTTGTCAGAGATATAGATACTAAGGGCCGTATTATAGATAGCAGCTGATCATATCTCGAATAGAAACTATTTTTGTCTCAGCACCAATTGAAGCCAAGATGAATGCTTGAGCTTCATTCTAGAATCAGCGGGGTAACTGCGTATCACACTATCAATAGCAATGGGTTTCGTTTTGACAGTTCAACAACATTCATTGCGTTATTAACGTTGTTGAGCGGACACATTTTTCGAACAGACAATATCCTATACAATGCAATATGTTAATATCTGTTCTTGTAGTCACTTGAAATATCAGTTCAGAAAATCTGTTTTATTTAGTGTAAACTTCAACATGATGGGTAGACATCTAAACACGATGAAACATGAGAAAACAGTTTTTCTATGGAGTTTAGCTAGCCAATCTAAAATAACGCTGTAGCTCACCTTATAGCAGCCCAACCTGCTATAAGGTGAGCTTGAATCTGTCTGAAATTGCGAACCTGCTCTTTACTAATAAAAGTTAACTAAACCATAAGCAAACAGCCCAAAATAACCAAGAAGCCAACAGAAAATCCTCTTATAGTAAAACATTAGCATGATAACATTACTAATTTGGGAGTAGGAACACGCCATAATACGCACCCGAAACGCGGGGCGTGCAAATTTCCTGTCTAGTATAATGGTTCCACCTTAATTCATGACCTCGGGTTGCTACAGACCGCAAGCGTGACATAATGAATATTGCGTCGCCTATGAAAGCCTTTTAAAGACATTTTGTCATGGTTACCGCGAGCTGTCATGTGATCAGGCAAAATAAAATAAATGAGACGACACGACACTAAAACGGTTGAACGTTATTTTTGGGTACAAAGTTTTACGTGGAAAATTTTATGTTCGAGATTTTGAAATGTCGCAGGGGCTAAGAATACCTACCTACCAAGAAATTTATAAATTTCGAAAGAGTTCAGAATAAGTACGCTAATTATTATTAACTAATTAAAATATACATTAATTAACTCAGAAAAAAAACAGCAGTGACAGACAACAAGATCGAGTTGTTTTAGTTAGTACCGTAGTTATTTACTTCCCGACATAGTTACCATAAACTGTAGTATTAATAGTACTTTACTAAGAAGTCCAGATTTGTCTAAATCCTTAAACAAATCTAGTCGTCTTGGCTTTCAAGAAATTTAATTCAGTAAATTAGCAAGATCTTGAAATGTTTGTCTATCCTAAAAGTTATTTAGGAACACTAAATATCTTTAGAAGACGTATCACCGTAAATTGTGGACATAGTCTAAAAGGAAATTAAAAGAAATAAAATTACGAAGTAAAATTATATTTGTACTAGCTGCGCCCCGCGGTTTCACCCACATATGTTTCGACCCCGTGGGAATATCGGGATAAAAAGTATCCTATGTGTTAATTCAACAAACTATCTGTGTGCCAAATTTCATCCAAATCCGTTTAGTAGTTTTGGCGTGAAAGAGTAACAAACATCCATCCATCCAAACTTTCGCGTTTATAATATTCAAAGTCAAAGTCAAATCATTTATTTCAAATAGGCACATTAAAGGCACTTTTGAACGTCAAAATTAAAATTAAAATAAAATTGATTCTAGTCGCCCCTTCCAAAAGGTAGGAAAAACAAAAAACGTACTTAAATAAATCATTTTTGTACAAAATAGACGTCTCAGTGAGTTCGATTTAATACGAAAAGTAATCTTTTTACTAATAATTTTATGTCGTTCTCTCATTACGTGTCGTCTTATTACTTACATGTTTTGAGTTGTCAAATATACAAAAAATCATTAAAAGCCAACGTTTTGACAACTTTTCAGGAAGCTCTCTAATGAGAACGTTTTAATTAAAAGCCTTATTAGCAGCCTGCTTTCCCTTATAATTATTCAGTACGTGGAATATTACTATATTCACTGATATATTTATTAGATATATTATATTTAGTGATCTATGATTTCGTTTCCACAAAATCGTAGCTTTACGTTACATTTTATATCACTTTCATTTCCCGTATAAAGAAAGCACTTAGCTTTAAACAATATTAATGCCTGGTCAGCTGGAAGTGCTGCAAGACAAATATCTACACCAATATAGACCAGACTTTAGATTGCAGGAATACACAGTTTAATTCTGGTTCAAAGGCGTCGACGAACAAGTCCAAACGTCTATTTCTGTTCTAATTAGGTGCACAGAAAAGCTGCTTGAATCGATTTTCAGTGCAGATTTGTGAAACAAAACAAAACTTTGTTATTCGTTAATTCATAAATGTCCGAAGTGATTTCTTCTTTCTTACGAAAAGGAAAGCTTTTGAAGCATTTTTATGGAAATATCGGATATAATCTTGACCCATAATTCCGCTGATTGAATTAATGAGATAACAGGCAATGAACTTAATTAATAATATAGCGGTATCTACCACATGCGAACAACACGTCATACTGACGTCACGCAAATCCTGCATCTCGCAAGCAGAGTTTACCGCGCAATAATTAGCATATATACAAACCTCCCAACATCAATCGTTGGGCAGTTCCCGCCAGACACAACACCCGTCTGGTCGGAGGATCCTCCCTTTTCTATAGAGTATGAGTGAACTTTACACCCTGTTCCTCATACCTCTAAAATAACGTATTCTAGATTTTCAACGAAAATGGGCCTTTCATATTCCAAGATTTTGAAAGCTTTAACCATTAGAAAAGATCGTTAGTTTTACATCAAGATCTTGATGAATTTGTAATGTTACTTCCAAAACTTGGAGTCGGTGGAGCTGTTTCATTATTTCCTTGGTAAACATTAAGAAATTCTGATTGTATCTTCGCGAGGATTTCAAAAACTTAATAGAAACAATTTCTACTAAAGCCTTAATGAATCTGTTTCAGTATCGCGATGTATTTCATGATACGTTTGTTCGTATTTATAGCGACATGGATTAAAGGATTTCTGAATATTACCAGTTACTGTGTCTGGGCAAGATTCATTGCGATATTATCTACTTAGGGGTTTACGTATGTCTTTTTGGGACCAAATGTTGGTAATTACAATAAATGATTCTAATTTAAAAGTCGTTTTAGAATGGACTAAGTGCTTTTAGCGAATGTTGTAGCGTATTAAGTTTTTTTTGCTTGTTTGATTTCGGTACGATTTTCGTCCTTAAAAACCTTTTTACCCGAACCTTCCTAGACATTTCGAGTAGCCGAGGAAGATAGTTACTGCATTAGTTATCAGTAAACGTGTTGCACGTGACTCCATGTCCAACATACGTGGTTTAATGGTCTGGCAGTTTGTAAGTGCTGATATTCTACGACCTAACTCAAGAAGACAGTTCTGTGTTTGTTATTTTTATGTCAGATGAGATTAATCCTGGCGTCGTTGCTAGCGCTCACCCTATAGCGTCCCTTATTTTGCTCTTGGATTTCTACAGACTTGTAAAGCCAGTAAATACCCTCTTTGACTACAGCCTCTTTAACGTTATTTGCATTCAGCTTGTTGAGCGTGATGGCAGCTTCAAGTAAATACCTGGCAGGTAAATCAGCAGACTTTTAATTTTTCGTTTCTATATTATATTTATGAAAAAATATTTCCTGCCTTTATCCAACTGTGCAGGGCTTAGATACCTCTACCTGACAATATATCATTACAGCGGTCTCCGTATTATGACAGGTCTTTCGTTATTGTTACTTCCATAATTGAGCAACGACCGGTACCGGGCAGTATTTGTCTCTGAGAGTACACCATCAATTCTCACCACGTTTCCATTCGTGGATATCTTTGATAATTAATACTATTTCAGTGCCAAATTCTATAACAAAGGCTTGGCAAGGACGCGACAGGCACAAAAAATAAGGTTAAGTGAATTTATCATCGTAAACGTTAGTAGGTATCTGGCTTTAATTGTCTGTGAGCATGAAGGGTTCTTTAGTACGTGTAGATTATGAAAAAGTATCGTACATACAGTAATTCTAGTAAGATAACTGTTCATACACGGTTATTTGCTGCGTATATTAGTATCAAAATATAGGTCACAGGCTTCGGTACGGATTAATATATTTGCACCGAATTTTCATGGACTGTTTCTTGGCGAGACATAACGTCGCCACTGTGACCCCAGACTTGGCTTCCATTCAGTATTCGCATTGATATAGTAGGTACTTATCCAACAAACTTAAAATCTGTTAAAATGGGTTCTGTGCCCGATTTTGTGTATTTGCTGACAAGATTCATCTGGAAGGCATTAATGGTATAGTTGCAAAGTTGCTTATGGGTTCCAGAAATTGGAATCTATTCTTCTTATTTTCGTGGCAATGGAATTTATAGGTACTTGAATTATATGGGTTATGCAAAATAGAAATTAAAATGTAAGCATTACTTGTGCTAAAAATGCATTTAGATACATTCAAATTCCATCAATCATGTTTTAGTGTCATAAATATTACAAGCGTTTTGCTCATAGATAGAACACTAGCAGCTACAGAATCCCATGGGCTGCGATCCTTGCATATTTATTTTGCTTCCTTCCACTTTCATGCATCGATTCATTCACTTTTTGTATCAATATTTATTTCTTCGTCCGTTCAAGTCAAACATCTGATCAGACACGTCTTTAGAATCAATATTAAATTAATTTGACATTGGACACTCAGTGCCAAACACCATGGCCCAATTTAAAGCTCGAATGCAAACGGTTCCTAGTTAATGTATTAGTCTGTGTTTCGCAGACTAGTCTATTAGTACAAGCCAAACAGGCTGTTCTAGCCTTGTTATTTGTATATAGCGCACGGTACATGCAACATTGTATTAGATAGAGTTCGGTCGCACAAATGGGAACAAAAAATGAGTTTGTAGTAATGGTGTTGTTTTGTCCTGTTTGTCTGTTACTGTCATTTGTTTTGCTGCCAAAAGTATTTTTTCACTGACTGCTTTCCCGACTTTCCCAGAAACTCTAAAAATAAAACGGGTTACTTATTTATTTCGGATTCCAACTAATGGTGACTTTATAAACAGTCGTTACTTCATTACCTAATTGAAATGGATGTAAATGTAGTCACAACTATTTTGGTCTGCTCTTTTTGCTCCTCCTAATGATCCTGAATTGATAATGAAACAATCAGCTTGTGCGAGACTAAGTGAACTCATTAATTACAGAAATGACCGTGACAAAAATACATAGGTATACCTGCTACATAACCAGACATTTTAATCCCTTCGCCAACTTTGCGTCACCCACGCAACATTGGGGTTATCCGTTCTGTTCAAACACTGTTACAACACTAAAAGAAAGACTAAACAACATAAATTGTAGGTTCAAGTACCTAAGCTTATTGCCAACGAGTTTCAGTTTTAGTTTTAATGCTTTGCTTAACTTAAACTACGTTGTGTTAGGTAACAGGAGCCCGTATCGGCGATATATAAAACAATTTGTTGGCAAGCAATAAAGCCCGCACATTGGTCTAAAAGCCGAGCTTTGTAAACAGCCTGGCTTTGATTTATGATCGAAGAAATCGGGTTTATGAGTTATTTTTAGATCTATTAATAAAAATATAGTAAAGATTTTTACGAGTTATCCTGCGTTATTGGTTGGCGTTATATAAGTCGTAACTTTATAGTTATGTAGGTTATTTCCTATTGATCGTATTTTGTTATCAGATTACGTTTTTCGGGGTAATTTTCGGATTATGTTTTTGTTGATTTTGGCAATATTATTTTCCTCTAATTAGTTCCTAGATAACATTACAAATATCAACATCGGGAATTATTACATTTACGGATCCAAATCCAAAAAATAGCCGTTATAATTATCGAATTTAATTGTATGTGATTATGTTATTTCGCGGTTTTTGGCAATCTTTTTTGCTAATTAATTCCTAGCTAAAATTACAAATATCAACAGTGGGAATCATTCAATTTGCCGTTCTAAATCCAAAAATAGACGTTATAAAGTTACATGTACCTATGTGAGTATGTTTTTTCGTGTAGGTATTTTAGCAACATTTTTCGCTAATTAGTTCCTAGCTAAAATTTGAAATTAAAATTACAAATATCAATATTGGGAATCATTCGAATTACCATTCAAAATCTAGAAATAGCCGTTATTATTTTCGAAGTCACATGTACTCGTATGTCGGGATAGAAGCAGGTTTCCTGTAAAGGTTTTTGACTTCGTGTCATGAAATAAAAAAGCTCTACCTACTGAAAAGTCCAAAGGCGTGTCACTTTCACATCTCAACAATAACAAAATTCATTGACCCCTTCAGTGCGGAACTTAGATATGGCTGCGCGTATGTCAACCTTTTTAGTATTTACGGAACTGTGGAATTCTTGATAAGGCGCTTTGTGCATGATATCTTGATATTGGTACTTTATGGGCGAAGGGGTACATAAATATTTTGAGGTGAATACGATGAATGATGAGGGTATTTTATTTTCTATCGCGTCAACAGTTGTTATGGTCTATAAAAATAAAAATGAAATGCTGTTCGTTGGTAAGCACATCACTTGAGAACTTCTGGATCGATTTGGCTATTTTTTATTTTAACATTTTCGTAATAATCCGAATTAGGTTTCTATGGAAAGAAAAATTGGAAAAGTTTCGCGGATAATTTTCAAATTCTGGAAAAACTGAAAGTGCTTTTTTCTATAGGGTTTTTGTTAAAAATTTCGTGTCGGGACAAAGTCTGTCGGGTTGGGTTAGCTAGTTTATAATATATTAGTCTAGATTTATCACAAAACTGTAAGGTTTTATATCTTCTGGAAACTGTGAACGTGATTCCTTTCGTTATCTTGCAGATATTCTTTATACGATACTAAAACTTTCATGAGGTCTTTAGGTGGAGAACTAAAAGATAAATCACACCAAACTGCGGAGCCAAGGACTTTATATATAGATGCAATTTATCTAACGTTTACGACGAAAAATGAAAGATAAATATGTATGATAATAAATAAATAATTGTTTACATAATATAATTTGAGAGGAAATGAAAAATTAATCCTACAAGAAAGGAATATTGGGTAATACCTACGCCAAATATTGACGAACACAGGTTAAACAAATCGTGTTCCAGCATCGTATTAATCAGTATTGACTCAGCTATCCGAAGAATTGAGATTACAAGGCGTGCGTATGATATATTACTTTCAGGAACTAATTAAAACATTTCTAGTGTACCACTCATCCGTATCGGACGGTGCGGTGTGCGGAAGGAACAAAATTTATATCGGGTTAAAACAATTTGGGGTGTGTTTTGGTCCTGCGAACTGACAGTTCGTACCACATACGTATTCATCCTTTCCAAAGGTACTGGTTGAAACTTTTGACCAGTCTTCGTTACCTTTTTTGTTTATTTGACCGTTTCAATGGATTTATTGCGCTCTGTGTAATACAATTTCCTTTTATGCCACGTTTCAAAGATTTACCTTGCAGTAATTGAAATTTGTATTAAATTCTTTTCACGTATAGGAGCAAGCTATACAACAATTATTGCTTATGAGGGGTTGGAGTTGGAAGTAAAACTTAGGATATTTGGTATGGATTTTCTTTACAGCATAGAATGATAATCACTTTTAATCATTTGTTTGATGCACTCAACATATGAAAAGGAACTTTTTTTTGTGTATATCATTATCCTTATAATTTATAAAGCACACTTTCAATTCCGTCCTATTACAGAGGTAGCAATGATGATGCTTGAATACCTATCTTTTGCAGTGTTACATTGTAGTTTGATACAAAACTTTATGCTCTATGAAATATATTCTAGAACAGACCAGTGGGGAGTATGCGACAGTAAATACATTTCAACATTCTCCTGAGGTGGCGAGCACTTGTTTTATTATTTGAAACCTTCTGGGAGAACTCACGTTACGGTTTTAGTGAATCCATTATAAATTACAGAGAGGAAAATGTGAGAAGTGATTTGAATATACTTATAAATAAAGGACCATTTATTGAATATCGAATCTTAGTACGGATGGTTGCATTGATTTGTTACTCTCTCGTGTAATATATTTTGCTCCTAATTTGTATGGGAGAAGGGTACACAAATAATTGAGGTGATTGTACTTTACCCGATTTTTTGATAGATTTCACATATAGCTGCCTGAGTGCCCCCGGGGCTAAAGTAACAATAGATTATTGGTTGTGTCTCATTAGTCAAGATTTTGCAGGTTTCATCATCATCAGCTTTAGCAGTCCACTGCTGGACATAGGCCTCTCCTATTGCACGCCTTATTCAACTCGATTTTCGCCAACTCTCATCCAGCTGCTACCAGCTATCCTGCGAAGATCGTTGCTTCACCTAGCCTGAGGGCGTCCCACCTTACGTTTATCGATTCGCGGTCTCCACTCAAGAACACGTCTACCCCAACGGTCATCGGTTCTACGGCTAATATGCCCGGCCCATTGCCAGTTCAGCTTGCAGGTTTAGTAGAAATAATATTTGAACCTTAAAACTTTCTACATTAGAAGCCTGTGTGAGTAATCAAAAGTTAGGAGTTTGTGTTTCCCGATAGTAATAACCTGGAAGTATGCAAGTACCACGAGTAAGTAGTTAATGGGTTACTCTAGGCTAGCGTTCACCCCCCCCGGTGGGTTCCCGCACCCCCCCGGTGGGTTCCCGCATTGTCGAGGCGGGGGGGGCTCAGTAGCCGTGGCGAGCTGGGCCACGGTGAAGCTAAGAGGAACCCCAGCGGGGGCCGCTCGTCCGGGCTGTGCGGTTTAGCCCGGGACGTACGGGACGTCACGGTGCCGCTTGCGCGACATCGTGACCTACCTGAGGCGGGCCGCGATGTCCCCCGTGAGGGAGACATTGCGGCTGAGGATAGAGGCCGCGGCGGGAGAGGCTCTCCCTCCTTCCGCGGCCTTGACGGGGCCGCCACCGTATGATGGCGGACGCGGCGGGGCCGCAGGGGAAGAGGAGTGTCGGTGTTTCGTTGCCGCTCTCCCTATCCTCTGCGGCCGTAGCTCCCCCAACGCGGGGTGCATGCGGGGCCCGCCTTTCAGGCGGGCGTGGAGGCCAGCAGGCAACGGGTGCGGGGGCTCCGTTGCCTGTTTTGCACAGGCCTCCACCTTGAGGGACGGGAATGGCCAGGTGTTCCCGGCCATTCCCGTAGCCCCCCAACCTGGGCATGCGGGGCCCGCCATACCATCTTGGCGGGCGTGCGCCGGGAGGGCCGTGGAAGTATTGATTTCCCATAGCCCTCCCATTACGGCGTTTGTAGGAACACCGCTGAGTTTTAGTGGGTATACTGTCCTCCGACAGGGAGTCCCACATACCCCGTCTCGGTCCCCCGCGAGACGGGGATGCATAAAGCATTTCTCAGCGAGAAAAAAAAAGGCTAGCGTTCACCATCGTCGACCGTATTATTACGTACCATCAAGTGAGGTAGTTACCAAAAAAGAAAGAAAGAAAGAAAAATGCGTTATTGGCATTACACAAAATGAATACACCTTAAAACTATAAAAACAGAAACAAAGATTATAATGCCAAAAGGGCCTCAGCTCAGCATAATATCAGATGACAACACAAGTGTACCACCTGACACTGATTTTCAGCTGCAACCCACGAGTGCCATACGCTGCAATAACAAACACATAGGGAAGTGTGTGTCCGTTATGAATATGAATATGAAAAAAACTAAAATAAATACCCAATATGTGCGTATTGCTTCTACCCACCTACTTGTAAGACAAAATCGTGTGACTGCATTGTTCTTAACTACGAAACGGATACAAACGTTCCAAATGTAAAACTTAAACATTACGGCTGTATCCCCCGTATGGTTAGGAAGAGGTGTACAGACGCCAGCACATCAAGCTACTACAATCTGTCAAATTTCTTTAATAGATTTTCAACTTTATTGTTAATGTATTAAGGTTCAAGGTTGATTGGGAAAATTTGACAGTTTCGGGTAGCTTGACCTGCTGGCGTCTGTACCCTTAGTACACCCATATTGCAGCAGTTAAGTTGAAGTCCCGTGTGATAGGGGGGCGAGCTTATAGCCATCTGCGGGAAGAAATCCAGACTCCGGACTGATGCAATTCCTAGCTTGTATTTTAATCAAAAGCTACCTGACATAAAGGTAGTTAACGATTTCCCTTTCTAAATTGTTAGTTTTTAAAAGGTAGGTTCTGGCTATAAGCGGATTTAACTTCGTTAATTTAAAGTCAGTACCTTTAGCAGTTTCTCGGAATTCAGGTTACTCCTGTTTGTTTAATATATAACCAGTTTAGCGTAGCCGTAGGTTTTAGGGTTGTTACCTTCAATTTCTCCTACAAAAACTGTTCTGGTTTTCATTATTGATCGACCATTTTCAACGAGGAGACCTAAACCGAAGAACCTACAGGATTCCTAAATGCTTCTATAAAGGGTTCACACTTCCTGATACTTCGAAACTTACCTAACTTAATTTACATCTTAGGGTTCTTGGAGATTCCCGTACTAGGTGATTAGCCATAACGAGGTTCTAATGATGCCTCTTCTCCGAATAATCTAATCAGACTCAGATCTTACAACCCTGCACAATTCTGGCGTTCACGTGAACTATCCAGAATCCAGCACGAATTCTGACCACGTCTGTTAATCAAGTGGGTATTTTAGGGACGGGCCTGCGCATACTTAATGAAATAATTTGCATAATCTTCGTTTGTTAACCGGGATTGGTTAGCGGGACCGTTGCAGTACACTTTGTTATACGAAAACAATGTATAATTGTTGTTTCTATCTTTTTATCTCATTCGTTTCGTGTGCTGTCGCGAATAGCGGGGTGATTCTTAATTTGGTTTTATTCTGGAGGTATGATGGCTATTGTCGGAACAGTGATTGTCCTGTCCTGAGATTTAAATGGAATGGTGCGCTGATTTAATTGGAATACTTTTGTATTTTGTAATTTTTCCAAGTTGGTATAAGTACGCGATGTGTCTACTGAGACTTTCAGGGTACTAGACCCTAAAAGTCTGATCAGTGAAATTTCAGGATAGCTAAAAATTGTGAAAGTGCAGGATATTGATTAACCAAAATGGCAACAATCTATTAGGTATTAAGTGGCAATTCCATTTAAACTAAGTGGGCCCCCAAGTTTTTCGTAGTCATACTTGGTCACCTTGGGATATCGTATTACCCAGTAACTGGATTGTGGAGGTCAGATAGGCAGTCGCTCCATGTAAAATACTACTATACAGCTGCATCCGGTTAGACTGGAAGCCGACCCCAACATAATGGAAAAAAAACTAAGTAGGTGATGATGACTTGGTCACCTAGTAAAAGGCGTCATTATATCATTTTTAATTAATATAAACGCAGATATCGGTATAGGTATGATGACGTTCATCATCTTCCTGCCCTGGTCCCATGTTACTTGTGGTCGGCGCAACACGTTTTCTTCTTCCATTCTCCTCTGTCAACCGTCACGCTATCATTCACTCCCTTCTCTTTCATATCATTCCTCACACAATCCATCCATCTTTTCTTCGTCCTTCCTCTCCCTCTCCATCCATCAACATGTATATTCATCACTCTTTTAGTCACATGCGTTTCGTCCCATCACATGCCCATTCCAAGCCAAACGATTTCCTTTCAACTTTTCTGTCACTGGTGCCACTTTCAAACTTCCTAATTAATCGATTGATGAGCCCTTGGCCGAAAATTTACTGCTCGCGCTGATTTTTGCTGATTTTCTGG
The DNA here is from genome assembly GCA_945859715.1 of Apamea sordens. NCBI lineage: Eukaryota > Metazoa > Arthropoda > Insecta > Lepidoptera > Noctuidae > Apamea > Apamea sordens. Next base: position 8,826,331 of record OX243994.1, read on the forward strand.
GTAGGTATCATCGCTTGTAACACGGAGATCAATCAGTCTTACGGGTGCGTCTTACTGTGGGTTTTAATGAATACCTACTACTTAGTAGGTACTTTGGTATTCGCTACCAGAGGGCAATTCCCTTATTTTTAAGAAAGAGATTAGAATTCAAATGACATAGTAATCCCAGCCTAAATCTGTCAACAAATACCTTCAATTTTCATAATTTTCTAAGTGTTTCAAGTAGATTGTCGCTAAGATGAGAATGTGACTAGATATTGAACGTTGTTAATTAAGGGAATTGATCTTCAGATGTGTAATGAACCGGAATGCAAAAGGGGTATACACGTACATTATAAGGATCGTATTCCCGTGATTGAAAACGTTCAAAATGTAGTCGCAATCTCATCTCAGCGACCATCAATGTCAAAAACTTATCAAAAATGTAGGGAAATCAACGGTATGTTTTACCTATTGAGAGTGAGATCAGGTTGTGAATGTTCTTAAAGTTACGAGAATTGCCCCTCTGTAGTTATCTGGCTATTATACTGTCATGACACGTAAGATGTAGGTAAATATGATAATTGCTTATTTGCTAATACTAGCTGTGTTTGTAGAAGAGTCTACTAAGATTAAACAAATCAAGCAATTTCTATAATTAACTAACATAAAATATCGAAAACCACAAATAGCAATCGGAATAACGCACCAAACTGCCCAGGAGTACACAGAACATAAACAGGTATAAATCCATTTGCAGTCACATTGCTGCTCGCAACGGGTGCAACATCAAACACAGGGGGCTGACGCAGCAATGAATGTCGTACGTAAATTACACAAGCCGTCAGATATGTGGCACTGTGCCGCTGGTCAAACTAAGTAATGGGTTTTAAGCGCAATGCCCGTAGATTTTACGGACATTGGTCAAGCTAATTAGTTTGGGGAGCAAATATTCAATTGGGAATTCTGTTTCTGTGAAAATTAATGTGTGAATGTGAAGTCATGAGTAGGAACATACTGTCAGCCTGTCGTGGCTACAGGTACAGCTCTCACAGTTATTTTACTTATGATTTTGCATAACTTTCAAAATCGCAGTGATCTTTATTCACGTCGCAATAACTCTAGGAGGTCATTGTACTCATCATTTTGGACAACTTTTACTATGGGACCAAACCTGAAAGAGCGAAAAAAAAATCAGCTGTTCCCTAGATTTATGTTCGTATAACTCGTCAAAATAAGGGTACACCAGATTTCGGGTTTGGTTCCATAGTAAAAGTTGTTCATAATGATGAGTACAATGACCACCTAGAGTTATGGGATATCAAAAAAAACACGTTGTATACTCCATACTAATATAACTTTATAAGTAAATGCGAAATAACTCTGTCTGTCTATTACCTTTTTACGCAGTTTGACACAAATGGTAGACCATATCCTGAGCTAGGACATAGGATTGGCCATTTTATCCCGGTCGTACGTACCTACGCGTAGAATAATAACCGACCAACACGCGGGCGAAACCGCAGGAAACCACCCACCCACCCTGTATATCACATACAAGTATATATATTTTATACATAACAGAAGCTGCGATAACTGATCACCATTACACACTAAAGCTTGTGTCAGTCCTTTAAACCAGCTACTGGTACTTATGAACCTCCCCTCTTAAAGCATCTGAAACAGTAAAACCACGCCCGGCTGATGGATACCACGACTAACGCAAAAACTTCGGGAACACATGTGGGGTTAACTATTCAAGCTCCTGTTACTTATTATATCATTCGTGTATCCCTGTAATGTACAGTCACCAAAAGAGATAAGTAACCAGGGTCGTCGGATATAGTTGAAGTTTAGTAAGAAACCGATGAATGTTTTCGGATGAAATTTTATTTGAACCGTTTGTTTTCTATTATTAAAATTAAATTTGATTCTAAAACATACATCGGTTCTTGTTAAACTTCAACTATGTCCGATGACCCTGGTTACTTATTTCCTTTGGCGACTGTACATTCAAATACGCTAATTGACACCCTACGTCAATTTGCCGTGTTATAATCATGGCAAACAGCTGTCAAACAAAAAATTACAGTAGTGATTTTAATATAAGAGTCCTTTCACAGTTATTTTACCTCTGATCACTGTTCAAACCACAGTGATCTTTATTCTCATTCTTATAAGGATGCTGTTGGGTTACTGCCACTGACAAGTCTGTCAAAATTCTGTCAGAGGTATAATAACAGTAAAGGGATAGGGGGCTTACCACCACCTCCGTTTACTGTTACCGTTTACTTTTTTGTACTTAGCCATAGAACAAAAAGCCGTGCAATTCAACTTCTGCCCTGCTATAAGAACAGAAGGTCTATTCTCGTAATTTAAAACGTTCAAAGTCTATTCGCAGTCTTATCTCAGCGACAAACAAATGTCAAAAACTTGTCAAAATGTAGGGAAATTAGAAGTATTTTTTGACAGATTGAGACTGAGATCAGACTGTGAACGGTCTTAAAATTACAAGGAGTGCCCCTCTGATGGTAAGCCCCCTATAGATACGGTTAATTTGAGTCAGCAGTCTCATTATACTTCATAGAGAGTATTAGCTCTACAATGTTAACGGGGTACTTTATTGCTGCTCAGGACTCCCAGGAGTAGATACTAAAACGATTTTGTTGTTTTGTTTACAAAAACGTGCCCGTATCTAAATGTAACCTAGAGTTAGTTTTCAGCATTTTAGTATCCGGTAGAAATTATTTCATATGCATTTTAATAGTGCTTTATATCCAGCAACTACCCAACTAACCAGTCAAAGCAGTGGCGAAAATTTTAATCATAAATATCATTCGCAAAACAACAAGTTTCACCGAATTGTCTATAACACACATTAGTACATAAACAACGAGCTTGTTCCAAACTATTCGCAGCCACTGAACAACGGATAGTTTTTGAGTTCCCTACTAAAACGTAAAAACAATTTCTAAATGGATTTCGCGTTTGTTCGTTTTGGTTCATTTGAACTGTTTTGCGCCTGATAGGTAGGTAGGTAGGTAGGTACATCCTTATCACTACGTCCGAAAGTTTGAGTATACAGATTCAATTTCGTCCCGTAGAACGGGAATTATGATAAAAGATGGAGGAGAAATTCCTAGCGTGCGGCAACGTTTCCAATATATATATATTTTTTAAATCCAACAACCAACAACAACAACAACAACAACTTACTGTCTTATTACGAATAAATAGAATAAAATAGAATACTCTTTATTATGTACACCATATAAGTTACAGACATAAATATAGAAATGTAACAAAGGGTGACACAATGGGCGGTCTTATCACTAAGAGCGACCTTTTAAAGACAATCTTTGGATGGATTAAAACGGGGAAGGAGAGACAAATACTGTAGGTGAAAAATGGTTTATTATTTCAACACGTGAATACCTTATCAACTAGTCATTAGAGCCTCCTTTTAAGCTAATAATAATAAAAATAGTTCTCCTTACCGAATTTCGGTCATGGCAGCCAATTTCAACAGAGACCAGCCATCTAAAAAGAGGGGCCCGTGGCTCAATAATAACAGCCGCACAGGTCGATCGGTCAGGTTAAGCTACGCTTGCCGCGGTTGGTCTGTGGATGGGTGACCATCTTTACATACTGAGACCCCTCCGTGCCTCGGAAAGCACGTTAAGCCATTGGTCCCGGCTGTCATTCGTGGATCTTTGACAGTCGTTACGGGTAGTCAGAAGCCCTAAAGTCTGACAACCAGTCTTACCAAGGGATATCGTATTACCCAGTAACTGGGTTGTGGAGCTCAGATAGGCAGTCGCTCCATGTAAAATACTGGTATTCAGCTGCATCCGGTAAGACTGGAAGCCGACCCCAATATAGTTGGGAAAAGGCTAGGCAGATGATGATGACCAGCCATCTAAAAAGAAACAAATAAAATGTTTATTCCGCACGAACAAAACGCACAGTTCAAAAAAAATATGACAAAGTATATATATACAAAGTAGCCAAAAGCAATAAAAGGTTGACAATATTGTATGTACATTGCTTGAGGCTTGATCTACGCGGATATCTCCAGATGTCTATAGTGTTGTTATAGTGCACAAGTTTGTGTGCAGACACAGGTGCACTCACTCTTCCTTCACTCTCATAGTCCAATGCGACGGCAATCCGATATGACCGGAGTTTTGAAGTTGGCGGTTCGATAGCCCCGTGCCTCGGAAAGCACGTTAAGCTGTTGGTCCTGCACCTGATCTACTTCTCTCCGGTAAGCAAATAAGGTTGTGTTAAGAGATTCCGCTCTTCGATATCTTAGATAACTATTATTGACGCCTTTTTTTTGATATTATATACGCAAGCTCGCCACAGATTTAGAAAAACGTACCTCATCAGTTGTTCTCAAAACTGTTAACTACGAACCAGTGTTATCAATCAACTCAGCCACAGTCCACAGTTAGGAAAGGACCGTATAAATAACTTAAAAGTTCTTGACCGATGCCACAGCATCCAAAACACACCACTACAAGTAATGAACCTACACACTTACATCTACAACATTCTAGACGCTAAAGAATTTAATATTTCAACCACAAAATAAAACACGACGACGCTACATTGATTAAACCGCCACATTATTACGATATAAATATTAATATTGCCTCGCCTGCCTTGTTGGTTACACACCGCAGGACTCATATATATGGAGTTTGATCGACCCAAGTCGGAAAAAAACAGCTGGTGCCCGGTTGATGACAATAGGCTTGACTTCTATTTTAGGCTTGCTATATTATTTGTATTAATTATACAGGGTGGCAGGAACATCGATGCGCAAACTGTAACCATGGAATCAGCACATAAGTTTAGAGCCCATAGCGTCGAAATTATTCGTCGGTTATCAAAAAAAATCTTCTGTTTCATAGAAAAGTGTAATACCTACACGGTCAAAATGTATGGAACAGCAATATTTTTTTTTAATAACCGACGTAAAATCTCGACGCTATGGGGTCTAAACTCATGTGCTGAATCCATGGTTACAGTTTGCGCATCGATGTCCACCCTGTATAGGCACCTTTAGAATTTAAATGTTGCACAAAAACCTGTAAAATAAGGGCCATCAATTCATCATCATCATCATTTCAGCCCGGAATCACCCACTGCTGGTTAAATGCCTTTCCTTTTTTCTGCCATACTTCCCGGTTCCGAGCGTGAGGCATCCAGGTGTTTTCCGCGACTTTGACGATATCATCAACACAACGCGCCGACGGCCCTGGTTTCTTTGGCCTAACTATGGCCACCATTCGGTCACAGCTTTACTCCATCGGCCATCTCCTCGTCTAACTAGATGTCCTGCCCAACTCCACTTGAGACATATTGCCTTGTTCCTGACGACGGATCAAAAAATCAAAAGTTAATCATTTATTCAAATTAGGCTGAAAATTAGCACTTTTCTAACGTCAAAACCTTCACGGATTTCGGATTTCGGTGTTACGCACTCGGTCTAGTAGGGTAGGTAGTAGTTATGCCAAGTATGGCTCGCTCCATGACCCTTTATGCCACTCGTACGCGGTCAGTCTTTTAGGTGGTTAAATTGAAATAAATTATTTGAGTTTGAGTTTTGTAGAATGTATCTGAAACCAAACACTATTTTGCAGCAACTCACCTGTTATATATCTTTGTAATAAACATTATCTATTCTATACTCCTGTTACGTAGGTACATAACTGGCGAAATGTCAGTGTACATACTTATATACACGTGTGTATTCCTCGATGTATTGTGTACACTGATCTACACTTGTACATCAGTGTACACAATACATCGAGGAATTCAGGCATGATATTTACAAAATATGAATGCCTCCTATTCCAGAAACATAGTTTAGTATAACATCTACTATATCATCAGATAACTTGTAACATCTTACAAGTAGGGAGGATGTTGGAGCCTGATTAATGGCCCGAGTTCAAGAAGTATGCAAGTGCAATGTAAAACGGCTTGATTTATACCTATGTCTGACTTTGGTGTATAAACGATCACGTTAAATAATGCACCTATAATGTATGTATGTATTCCCACTTATGCTTACTGAAAGTTTAATGTTTTTTTTAATCTAACGAAACAATACTTAATACCTTATTTTCATGAACTACTTTATCATGTAAGGGAGGGGCCCGTGGCTAAATAAAATCAGCCGCACAGGTCGATCGGTCAGGTTAAGCTACGCTTGCCGCGGTTGGTCTGTGGATGGGTGACCATCTTTACATACCGAGACTCCTCCGTGTCTCGGAAAGCACGTTAAGCCGTTGGTCCCGGCTGTCATTCGTGGATCTTTGACAGTCGTTACGGGTAGTCAGAAGCCCGAAACTCTGACACCCAGTCTTACCAAGGGGTATCGTATTATCCAGTAACTGGGTTGTGGAGGTCAGATAGGCAGTCGCTCCATGTAAAATACTGGTACTCAGCTGCATCCGGTTAGACTGGAAGCCGACCCCAACATAGTTGGGAAAAGGCTAGGCAGATGATGACTTTATCATATAAGGGCTGATTTTTCCAACGCCAGATAATTTTATTCGAGGAATAATTTTGGCAGTTCTTCTATACCAAATCTGTCAGACGTCAATTTTATTCCACGATTAAAAATTATCGTCGATTGAAAAATTCAGCCCCAAGTAAATAAAAACTCCAAGTAAATTTTTTTTTCTCTTTTCTCTGTGTATTGCCTTTTCCGGCCAATCTCCTATAAACGCCTCTAAGTCATACGTCAGCGTTTCCTCGGTCCCACTCGGTGACGACGCCCGTCTTCTGGCATCCACTGCGTGACTAAACTGGCCCATCCGATGTAGCAAAAAAATGTAGCGGACATTTTTGTTTGGTTTACTCGTTTAACAAGTTATGTTTAAGTCCCATGTGATAAGGGGCGGGCCTGCCATCACCCGGGCACAGACTCTAAAATCAAAATCAAAAGTCATTTATTTAAATTAGGCTGAGAATCAGCACTTTTCGAACGTCAAAATTACAAAAGACAGTCCCCCAAAAACGCCCGCCCTTCACTCACCTTCACCTCTGGACTGCTACTGATAAATTCCAGATGGAAATCCCCAGCACCCAAATAGAGAAGTCAGTGAAAAATTTGTCTATACATAGATAGATAGAAATAAATAAAATGGAAGTGTCCGTTTCTAATGTCAAAATAACAGCAGGAGTGAGAACAGACCGAAACGTCTGGTTCTCACCCCGATTTTGACGGGACTTTCACTGGCAGATATGGCTGATGTTGTAAGAAGTTGGTGGCACAGCTATAATCGTCATCATTTCAGCCGAACGATGTCCACTGCTGGACGTAGGCCTCCCCCAAGCACCTCCACTTCGACCGGTTCTGTGCTTCTCGCATCCAACGGGTTCTTGGTGGCACAGCTAGTTCGAAATAAAAGTATGTTCCGAACATTTGGAGACAAACAGAAATTACTAGAATCTGTGGCTTCTAATCCGTTGTTATTGTTGACCGCAAGCCCGCAATAAACTTTGTCTACTTAAAGGTCTGTTTTGTGACCCTTTGATCCAATTAAGGCAACTTCATGGCTATTGGACTTATGGCGATGTTAGGAGCCAACACACAAATGAGACAAACTTTCAGAAGTATATTTATTTCTTTTTTAATCATAATATTTTATTAAAAAACAAGACATTTTTGTAGAAAATTTGAAAAGCACCTTTACGATGAATGCGCTACGTAACTTTAGAGAATCGCTAAGGAAGCCCGCGAAATTCAAATTTTCTAACGTTTTTGAGATTTGCAGATCAGTGACAGGTTAAATGTTGATTATACTATGATTTGCGACGGTAACAAATGTGTATTTCCAGAATTATACCTAATCATTCAAATCAGCAATATTTTTGCTGAACTAGGCTTTTTTGGCGCAGTCGTGAGGCAAACTTTCCTGCAAATTTCTTACACTTACACTTTACACTTTTTATTTGATTTTTATCTCATGTATGTATCTGGTGTATTGTGTGTCTTTTAGTCTGTGCTAAATATATTTATTTTCTTTCTTTCAATACAACTCCCTTTATTGGCCGCCGCGGCGCCAGGCGGAGGCTACGCTCGAAAATAAGTTTGATTAGGGCTTCATCTTAACTTTATATTTTCATGCGAAGACCAAAACACTTTCAGAAGGTTACTGAAACATTTATTACTTTTGATTGAGTTACAACACACAGCACTTATTGCGTAATACACTTTCAATCACAATCTAAATCATTTTGAAGGATATTGCTAACCCCAATGCGAAAGCCATTGCTACTATTATACCCTGTCCATTAGATAAACCGTTTTTTGACAGATGGAACTAGTGATTGCATCAACACACAATACATTGATTACACGTATGGTATTATAATGTATGTAAGAAGCCATAAATAAGATAATCCAATAAGATAAGGCAGTTTATATTATTTATTTTATTACGGAGTTTAAAGTAAACTTTTAAGTAATCTGGAATAATATGTATGTACGTTCTAAGACAGCTGTCAAAAAACGGCTAACCTATAGGACAGGGTATAGTGTGTTAAAAAATTACCCTGCAGGTTCATGTCAGCAAGCGTTGTAATTTCAATAATAGGCCGATATTATTATAAGAAACAGGTTTTACTTTTGAAATTGATTGATTTAATTCGTAGTTTTTGTCAATATATTATTAATTAATTATAATATATTATTTACTAATTATAATATATTATTTATTAATTATAATATATTATTTATTAATTATAATATATTATTAATTAATTTTTAACATCATATGTTATGGATTTTGATTATGTTAATAATGAACAGCGAACTTCCTGTTATTGTTTGATTATCGCATATTACTTCCTCGCAAGCCTGCAAACAGATAAACTTAAAACATCATTACTTTTTAATAAGCCGACTTTTTTAATATTTCAGTTATTAATAAGTAAGTCATCATCTGCCTGACCGATCCCAACTATGTTGGGGGCGACTTCTAGTGTAGCAGCTGAACACCAATATTTTACATGGAGAGACCTCCTATCTCACCTCCACGCCCCAGTTACGTGATGATACCTCTTGGCTTACCAAGAGGTATCGTATTATCCTGTAACTGGGTTGACTCCACCACCACCAGTCCACCAGTCTTAACTGGTTGTCAGATTCTCGAGCTTGTGACGACGACGTAACGACTGACAAAGATCCACGAACGACAGCCGGGACCAACGGCTAAACCTACTTTCCCGAGACACGGAGGAGTCTTGGTATGTAAAGGTGGACCCATCCATGGACCAACTGCGGCAAGCTTAGCTTAACCTGATCGATCGACCCGTGCGGCTGTTATTACTTAGCGCAGGTTATGCCCCAAGTTATTAATAAGTAAGTATGATACTTTGATTATTATTAAAACCTGATGAAGAGGCAATTAAACCCAATTTACGATAAATCGCAATTGGATTTCGCGAAAGCAGCATTAATAACTACTTGATCTTAATTACAAGCGGAGTCAGAAAAGGGAATTAAATTAAATGTATAGATAATAATATCAGCTTAATTAGCAAGCTCTGAGTGTCAGAATGGTTGCTAGTTATTTATTATGTATGGATGACCTATGTTATGCTCGATCATCGATTCCGACTTGGCTGGACAGCGTTCACAAAGCTACGCAGCATCTTCTCATCCCACATACCGCAGGGTCTCAAGACGAAAGTCTTTGACCAGTGCGTGTTGCCAGTAATGACCTATGGGCACTGAAACGTGGCTGCTCACAATGGGCCTTATTAGAAGGCTTAAAGTCACCCAAAGGCCTAATGGAGAGGGCTATGCTTGGAGGTTCCTTGCGTGATCGAATCAGAAATGAAGAGATCCAAGGTGACCGACATAGCCCGAAGAATTGCCAAACTGAAGTGGCAGTGGGCAAGGCACATTGCTCGCGGAACATATGGCCGATGGGGACGATAGGTTCTGGAGTGGCGACCGCGTACCAGAAGATGTAGCGTTAGAAGGCCTCCCAGAAGGTGGACCGACGACCTTGTTAAAGCCGCAGGAACACGTTGGATGCGAGAAGCACGGAACCGGTCGAAGTGGAGGTGTTTGGGGGGTCGAGCAGTGAATGTTTTCGGCTGAAATGATGATGATGATGACGTATGACTATGGTGTGTAATAATAAAATAATAATAACGTTTATTTATAAAAATGATGCAGATTTACAATAACTTATCTTAAAAATTATAGATGACACAGTTGCTCATTTGCCTGAACTAGGTGGAGACCTGTGTTTCAGGCTAGAAAGGTGCTTAGAATTTTAAATTATATTATTAACCAATGAGAAGACTAATTAAAAACTAATATTAAGTACCTTAAAAAACTAACATGTTTTATTTACAGACAACTAGTAAATCCTCTGTTTCACTGTACGATATGCTAAGTAAAAATTGCAGAATAACCTTTTTACAGTCGTAATTATTTATTTTATAGATACTTTTTCCTATTTAATTTATTGTATAGAAATGGGCCTAAAAATTTATAAAATCTGTTCTTTTTTTTATTTTTTTTTTATTGACAATGGGCTCACTCTTGACCTCAATCCAGCCCAGAGGCAGTGATGAGATCTACGGTAGAACGAGCTTGCCCAGAAGAAGCGTATTCACTCTCACCTTGAAAATATGGTCATCCATCCACAGACCAACCGCAGCAAGCGTAGCTTAACCCAATCGATCGACTCGTGCAGCTGTACTTAGGCACAAGCTCCTAGTTCGGAATAAAGTTCAAAATACAATAAGTACCGACCGGCTCGATGGATAAAGCTTGGATGGTTCGATGGTTTAAACCTGTGTGTATAGATAAACCTTATTTTATAAAAAGGTCGATCTAATGTGGGCGTGAGTTACGGTGAGAAAATTTAGTCGCGGGCGCATGCCCGTGACACTGCAGTAACTAGACCGAGTTAATTGAATGGGCTCATTTATTTCCTTCTGTTAGCAATAAAGGCGTATACGGATATAAAAAAAGTAATTAGTCTGTCAATGTGTACATTCAATACCCATGCGGTAATTAATTAACTCTCAAAGGAATCGTAAGGGGGAACAAGCCACTAAAACTCTTGGACGATTTATTATGTTGACACGATACGGCTATTTTATGCAATTTTGTATACATAGGTGTGTAACTGTGGCTATTACAAAAGTTAGAGCCATTTAGGCCGTGTTGTGTAATTAAATCGACCTTCAAACTATTTTACACACGCACATTATAGTCATGAAAGTTGGGTCTTATATGTAGGTATATAATAGGTCTTTCCACTCCTTTTTCTCCTACCTACATATACATAATTATTACTGTTATTTTAAAACTCATCATCTACCAAGACTTTTCCCAAATATGTTAGGGTCGGCTTCCAGTCTAACCGGACGCATCTGAATACCAGTATTTTACATGGAGCGACTGCCTATCTTACCTCCACAACCCAGTTACTGGGTTACGATACTCCTTGGCAAGACTGGTTGTCAGATTTTCGGGCTTCTAACGACCTGTAACGACTGTCAAAGATCCACAAATGACAGCCGGGACCAACGGCTTAACGTGCTTTCCGAAACAAGACACACACAAAGAGGGTTCAAGACCCCTCTGTGTCTCGGATCCCATGCCATTTAAGGTACGTTATTCAAGTCAGCACGTCACAGCGAAAATTGACTGTAACAGAGGTACAGACACGCACGTTAAGCGGTTGGTCCCGACTGTCATTCGTGGATCTTTGACAGTCGTTACGGGTCATCAGAAGCCCGAAAGTCTGACAACCAGTCTTACCAAGAGGTTTCGTATTACCCAGTAACTGGGTTGTGGAGGTCAGATAGGCAGTCGCTCCATGTAAAATACTGGCTTCAGCTGCATCCGGTTAGACTAGAAGCCGACCCCAAAATAGTTGGGAAAAGGCTAGGCAGATGACGATGGTACAGACTCCGCACTTGTGATCTTCCGACATTTTCGTATGGAAGACAAATTACACTTAGGCTACGTACGCACTGGCAGGTGGCAGGTGCTTAGCGCGTAGAGCCGAGTGACATAACACCAGTTAGTGCGTACATAGCCTAATACAAACATAGTTACCTACTGGTTTATCCGAAATATCGTCGCAAATCCGCTCTTTGCAGAAAAGCTGGATTTCACTCCGTTTCACGACGGGTTTATGCTAATGGGCTTAATTTTGGGAAACTGACCGGTCCACAATACCGCTAAGGCTGTCCATCTTGGGTTGACATAGTAACAGGGAGTAAGGAATTACCTTTTTTTTTAGGATGGGAAATCATCAAATAACCCCTCCCGCTCTGGGTGGAGCGGAGGGAGTAAATAATAATAATAATAATATCCCTGGACATTTCACACAGCGCCATCTAGTCCCAAGCTAAGCAACCTAATGCTTGTGTTATGGTAACAAGATGGCTGATAAACTACTAAAATACATTTTTTTTTTTTGTAAATACATACATACTGTACTGTACATACTGAGTGTCAGACTCTTACTGACTAAAACCCACCCGTGTTCCTTCCTTAGTCCTTTATGTTCCAGGGCAGCGGTAACCCTTCGACGGACGATCCCGCTACCCTAAGGAACGACTTTATACCATAAATTTATTTTCCGTGGCATTAAAACCATTAAACATTTACCAATTTTTGGATTCAATTTTAGGGAACGGTTTTTTTTTCTCTTGATTTCTCTCGTAGGTACTTTAAGGTGAATTTTAGTAACAGAAAGACTCCGATAAGCATCTTAAAGTAATACTTAAACTCAAACAACAGACCAGTTATATGTAAAGGTACAAGTCCGTAGCCGACTGCAGGCAGCAGCAGCAGGTGACGTGTCGCCGCGACTACTGGTTGATGTATTTCTATGAAATAAATGGCAGAAAACCATTAGTGTCGCGGCGACACGTTGCCTGCAGGCTTTCGTCTGCAGTTGACTACAAAACTTGTACCTTTAGACACCAATTGATCCATTTCTAGCACACACAAGCATAATAAAATTATGATGCTGCTCAGGTAGCGAAAGAGTTGTAGGTACAAGAATAGTATATACCAACCGCTTAACTAAGACGTTGCCTGAGGTAGCAGCGCAGTGCCGGAGGGGTGTGGTGACGTGATATGCGAGCTCAGTGATTCGTCAACGTGTGACAACTATCACCCCTCCTGCACCGCGCAGTTACCTCAGGCAATGTCTCAGTTAAGCGGTCGGCCTATAGTATCGTATAAGTAAAACTAAAATCTACTTTTAAGCGTCATTGTTTTATTTTAAATTGAATATTCATCTATCCTACACAACTTCCCGAATCAATTACCCACTCAGTTCACTTACCACACAGCTTACACCGTAAGCTAAGCGAGCGTGAAGGCAGCGAGCTCTCTGAAAGTCTACACCAACGTAAACTAAATCAGACCGCATAAATAAGATCGCTGACGTTCGAGACCCGGTTGGAGTGGTCACGTTTGGTTTACAGGGGGTAACGAAGGCAAATATTCTGAAGCGAAATGCAAAACGACGTCGGATCGTAGAAGAATCTTTTAGAACGATAGGGATTGATAAGTTTTTGAGTTTAAAGTACTAAGTTATAAGGGTAATTAATAGTTTTAATGTTCGCATTAAAATAGTTCTGTAGCGGTATCTACAACGCCACATGCGAACTACGCGTCATACTGACGTCACGCAAAATCCTGCATCTCGCAAGCAGAGTTTATCGCGCAACTAGCATATATACAACGGCCCGACATGAGTCATCGGGCAGTTGCCCGCCAAACACAACACCCGTCTGGTTGGCGGATCCTCCCTTTTCTATGGGAGATGAGTGAACTTTACACTCCGTTCCTCATACCTCTATAGTTCCATAATCTCAATTAGCACAGCCTCTCCATCTTAGTCCACTGCTGGACATAGGCTTCTTCAAGCTGCGCCACAACACCCCGTTCTCCACTTTCCGCATGCAGTCTGTCCCAGCCACTTTTCTGTAGTTTCTGCGTACCCGCATGGGAAGGTATAGGTACAGTCAGTAACTTAAAACTTATCATGAAATCAGTACTCCTTGCTTTAGGCAGCCTGTTCCAAAACATTGTCATCATTTCCATAATCATCACCAATCATCGCCCGTATAAACGCAATATTGTGTTTGCATATTCCCCTTAATTATATGCTATTGTTTCGAACCACACATTCAGCATCAAAATTAAGTTATGTGTACAGCTGATATTCTATAAATTTTATTAAACTTCCACCGTATCTACTTGGACACAACAACAACACACAATTCTGGAATCTCCGTAGAATGACAAAATCCTTAGAACGATGGAGAAGGTTCACTCAATTTCAAGAAGATTTTACGACTACACAACATAACATAACATCACGCCTTGTTACCCAGAAGGTACCTATAGTACACCCACATTTCGCCAGTTATGTTCAAGTCTCCTGTTACACTCCAGGCTGTTTTTGAGAAATTCCAGGTAGACAAAACCAATGACAACCGACCTGGGAATCAAACCCAGGACATCATGCTCAGCAGTAGCTGAGCATGAGGTCCTGGTTCGGACTTACGACCCCTAGAACAACGAGGCAGAACGACATGTAATAATAATATTTTTAAATTGAAGTCTTTGTTTAGTTTACGGGCTAAAGATGACTCCTGAAATTGTAGACACTAGAAACACACTGAAATGCGTAAACATACATCATACATACGTATCTGACTGGCGTTAACGCCAAGAAAATATATAAGTATTGTTTCATTACAAGCAAGAGTGCGTCATTTTAATTAAATTATAAGTTACAGTGTCCTTTACACAAAGTGACTCTTCTGCTACTTTCTGTAGTAGAATATAGTCAGAAAGTCATAAACGTCCGTATGTTGCGGACGTCCGCCATTTTGTGTACATACTCGTATATTTTAATGGAAAAACTTTATATATTAAAATCCTTCATTCAAATAGTGCTGCGAGAAACAATGCATCCATGGTTCATAACTGCTACGTTTTTATTGGAGTTTTACATGAAAAGCTTATTTATGAACTAGATTTATAAACTAGGAGCTAAGTGTATTACTATGCAGTTTCCTGGGGAAAGCCTTATGAGGCGTGTTAATGATGTGTTTCGCGCTCATAGAGGCGTTTAGGCTTATCGCAATATGTTCCTAAGTACAATGAGCTGAAGCCCCTTTTCGCATGACATTGGTTGCGTAGTGATTATGATAATATTCTTTCACTACCGTTTAACATTAGGTTCTGCAGAAAACATGTTTAGCAAAGGATCTCTGTGGGTTCATTAACACAGTCCTACATTAAAAAAATAATACGAAATGATGATCATCATCATCATGATTTCAGCCCACTGCAACTTAAGTTTGGCAATTCTTCGGGCTATGGTTGGTTACCTTGATTCTCCTGCAGATCTCTTTATTTCTGATGCGATTACGTAGAGAAACTCAAAGCATAGCCCTCCATTTTCCTTTCATTAGGTACAAAATTCAGTTGCATCCCACGGGTTCATGCCGTTGCGTTCATTTGGTGTGAATCTTACGTACTTAGGTACCTGTCAAGTGAAAATCTTCCTAATCCTGGCCGTTTGTGGAGGCGCTGTTAGTAAACACAAATGTCAACAACTTGTCCAAATTCAGTGCATTTAAATTCAGTTTCCTATTTCGCCTTCGCCTCCACTCAGTTCTGTTCCTCTAGTCGTTTATTGTGACATTCGGGATTTTGGATGCTTATACGATTAACTTCATTATGACAACCACTAAGCCCGCCGCTGAAGGAAGGCTTTCTTTTGAAGTTATATTATTAAAAGTTTCATATTACAAAAAGAGATAATAAATATACCAAAGTTGGGATGTAAATGGAAGAGAAAATTTGTATAAATGTCCATATAAGCATGAATGAAAATTATATAATATATTTTTGTTCCGTTTTATTAAAAAATCTTCAGACACATTTCAGACTTAAATTTGACTGCCAGATTATACTTTGGGAAATGTATATTTTCTGAGATAAACATTTTTAGGTACCTCTTTTATCTAGATAGCGAGAAAACGTAATATTATCTCGGCGCTCGGCGTTTTTGTGTCGGACATAATAAATGCGAAGACAAAACATTTCCTTGCTGTTCTAGTAATGAAAATAAAAATAGAGAGCTGAATCTGTGCCTGAACTGGGACTTGCCCACAATGGTGATTTAATTAACCTAGTTGCAAGATACAACTTAATCTGGCGTTTAACAGTAGACAGTGTTTTTAAACTTGCCCAGTGCATTAATTTTGAATCCACTCCTGCGATCTGTGACGATACCCAGTATCTGAGACGATATAACAAAAAGTTCTTATGAAAAGTTGAGAAGTAAACTCGTGTATATCCATCTATATCTAGACATATTATAAAACAATGTCGCTTTTCGTATCTGTATGTGTGACTGTTTGAATCTTCTAAACTACGCATTCGATTTTGATGCGGTGACATAAAAATCCGGAATAATTAATTGCTCCAAACGAAGCCGGACGTTTAGAGCAATTATTCCGGATTTTTATGTGTAAAAAGATATCTCTATGAAACAGAAGTCCCGATGTTTTGACATGTCAACATTGCACCCGTGCGAAGCAGGGGCGGATCGCTAGTATATCTATCATAAAGGGAAATTTAAAAAATTTTACGTAGTGATAAAAAAAAATCCTACATTAGCTGGGAAAGGGCTAGGCAGGTGATGATGAGATGTATAGTATTCTAAAATATATATAGGTAGCTACTTAGTTTTCACGCAAAAACAAGTCCCGATTATTTAATTATACGTGACGCAACGGCGCCGGTATCCTTGCTATGCAGGGACAGTCAACACTGAGGCCGCAGCTAGAACTCATTAGCGACAGAGCAAAGGTCAGGGGCGGGAACCGACACGTTTGATCGATAAACTGACCCACTTCATGAGGAGTTTCAACTGCAGTCGGGTTAGGTAAATAGTGGCTGTTAAGCTAGAAAGCATAGTATTAGCTTGGAGTGAAAATGGGACCAGCGGGTCCTGTGAACTCGTTTGAATGGGCAAGCAGTGTAATTTTATTCATTCGGAGACAGCGTTGTATGATGTCATTCTGAGATAGAAAAGCTAACACGGTGAATATCAGAAGAATGCAGCGAAATGTTAGCATAACAACAAGGTCTTGATCTCTGAGTGAAAAAAATCTGTGGATAGTAACGGATTATCTTCTTATCGCAGGGAGCAGAATTCTGCAGTAGAAAACATGTTTTCCTACCTCATTAATGTAAATTAATTAAAATGTTTTTCTCATAATTCTTACTGCATTCAAGGTACCTGTATGTACCTATCATGTACATACCTTAATAAAATAATGACATCAGCAGTGGTTGCGTTCCCTCGCGGGTTAGAATAGTCAATCGAGTGTCAATCATTCCGACTAGTTCATCGTCATTACGTCATCAATCATTCGGGTCGGAGTGAATTCCCAGTACGCCTGTAGTTCAATCTCCAATAATATGTAGGTTGCTACTCCACTACAATGTACATTGAGTCCACAGTTAGAGGAGAGTTGTTACCATACCAACCAACTTGCTATTTTAATAATATTTAGTTTTGGCTCCACCAACGAAAGTCGGTTGTGTTAAGGGGAAAGCGGCAGGGTGGCCCGCGAAATTAAAAATTTCTTACGTTCTTTGCAATTTACAGGTCAGTGTCAGGTTTTATGTTGAACAAAATATGTACCTATTTACAGAATTTTAATCAATACAACCCTCTTAGTTCATATCGCAGTCCACTGCTGGACATAGGCCTCTCCCAGGCTACGCCACAGCACCACATCCTCCGCCTTCCGCATCCAGCCCATATAACCCTATTGATTGATATTTCATGAAATAGTCATTCAATAGTGTTATATGATTTCGCGGGTAACCCTGGTGCTGCCTCCTTAAGTCAGTCTCCCGTCTTATTAACGTCACAACCCAAATGGTGTAAATAATCTTCGCCCTTTTACTTACTTGACATGAAAATGACAAAGGCACGCGCCAAGTGATTATAAATCTCAAAATTTTGCAAATGAGAGAGTTCTTTTGAAGAGACAAAGTAAGTATTATGGTAAACGCTGCAACCACTAACACAAGAAAGTCTTATGTACCAGCCAGCTGTGCTATTCTGTAAAAATATCATCATGAAAATATGAGTGAAGTGAGCTTAAAGTGAGCTGTCAATGGTGTCAATCCCAAGCATGGTGGAATGACAGCTCACGTTCACTTCACCGAAGTTTTCACGGTGAGTTTTTTTACAGAATAGATGGAAAGAAAAAGTCTAAGTAGCATTTAATGAAACCACACGTGATGTGTATTCAGCGATTACAATCACACTTAAACAAATATCAGTAACTCGAACGAATTAATCAAAGCAAGCAATACATACAAATGTGTATTCTTAGCAACAGTGAACCGGATGAGAGGCTGTGTTCCAACAACGGATATTAAGAACGTAGGGTTCCGTGAATACCTAATCAATCGAAGGAGGTTACAAGGCAAAACCTAGTACTGGTGTAATATATAAATATTATGATGCTGTAAAAAACGAAGAAGAAAGTAAGTACAGCACCATAATTTTGTAACATACTATCAACCAAAATCTGAATGATTTTGAAGGATATTGCCAATCCATTGCTTTATTTGTTTCAAAAATTTGTCAGCTCAACAACGCAAATCACGCAAAAAATGTTGTTGAACTTTCAAAATGAAATCCATTGTTTCTGATAGTGTTACGCAATTACCCCGCCGTTTCTGAAGATGTTCTTTATAACATGTCCTACGTGACATAATTGTTACACAATATATTAGAAAAGTTAACAATAAAAGCAGAACAAAAATTGGGAAGGATTTATTAAGGCTACTAACTACTGCCCGCGACGAAAACTACATATTTACCGGGATAAAAAGTATCATATGCCATGTGTTGATCCAAGTAATAACTATCTGTGTGCTAAATTTTATCCAAATTCGTCCATCCGTTTTTGCATTATTGAGTAACAAACATACAAACTTTCCCATTTATAATATTAGGTATCTCTGAAAACGTCCCAAGCCAAAAATACAACTTTAAAATCTGAAACCTTTGACAAGAGTCTACTAATAGCGTCATTGTGCGGCCCGATCGTACGTTCAAGTTATTGAATGAAAATAAAAAGCAGACACCTAAATTAAAAGGCTGTCTTCGTAGCAAATAGCGAAGTAATCAGTGCGATGCCAAAGTCGCGGATGTTAAATAGAACAACAATTTTACAATAAAGTGCACTGTACACGATGGAGTCTAAAAATAAACTTCGGAACTTGGACGGAGCTAATATCGTCGTTAATTGTATCGTGTTTTTACTTTTTCGTACGTGGGTTCTTGCTAATTAATACTGATGTTGTGTAGGCAGCGGTAATTTTAGACTTGAGGAACGTGGCTTTATGAAAGACACGTTATATTGAGCACATAATATTAATAACGTTTAATTATTATTTTGTTTATGTAGGACTGAAACCTTGAAGCCTTGAAGGTCTTAAATGAAATAAGACTCTTTAATTCATAAACTGCTTTCTGCCTGCGACTTCGTCCGCGTGAATTTCGGCCCACGCAGACCCATCGTCCGCACACGCTCTTACTTAGTTTTCGCTTAGCGATCTTTTTGCTCGGCTCCTTAGTGTTACAGCGTGATGTTAAATAGCCTATAGCATTCCTCAATAATTAGGCTAACTGACAAACAAACAACAAACAAGCTCTTCAGCTTAATTATTAGTATATATTGAGATATATAATGATATATATTGAGTTTGTAATCATGTAAAGTCTAGAAACGTAAAAATAGACAACTTCATAACGAACTTGCTATGATATTGTTTAAAAGAGTGCTGCAGTTTATTGCTCATAGACCAGCGGGTAATCCACTTCCTACTGAGACCCCAAGTGAACCCCGCAGGAGGCCCAAGAAATGCTGGCAGGATATCGTAAAAGCTTGCTAAAGTGCTAATAAACTCAACATGAAGGCCGGACAAGATTGTGCGAAATTGAGGAGACTTAGTAGCAAAGAGAAGATAGGTAATGATTATGTTTGGTACAACATGTTTTTTATGGCCACTGAGGCCAGGAGGTTACGTAACAATATGGAAGTATTTGGAGGGTAGCAGATGACTACAGAGATCCCAAAACAGACAAGTGTGGAGAGCCAATCAATAAAATATATGGAAAAGGCTTCATCATTGATACATAAATATTATACAATATATCTGAAGACATCAATTTCTTAGATCGTATTAATAAGTTTCCTAATAAACCCTAACTTTATTGTGGCAAGCCGCAAGTCGTAATTGAGACGAATTCAAAAAGTTTTTGTGGTCTCTGTGGGTGCTGCCTTATTTACTTTTGTTGTAATGAAGCAATTTAGCGATATAATAGGAAGCGCCGATGTTTTTCGGCTACGGAGAGAGGATGAGAAGTTTCGCTCAGCCTCTCAGGTTTTACGAAGTAATTATTATACCGCTTCATTCGTATTATTCTTGTGTTTTCTCTGTGGCTTTGTAAGCCATAACAATAAAGAGTATCTACATGTTTTAGTTGATGAACATAATGCTTTATTATTTCTTTGAAAACGTTACTTAGCTATTTTAAATACGTAGAAAAAATTGTGTTTAATCAAGTAACAAGTAAAAATAACCAAATAAGTTTAAGAATCATAGCCTTGAAACAGACCTCATTTACGCAGAGATACCAGCTCGCTAAAACCAATATTACTTATGCAAAGAATACCAACAGTCTTTAGACGTAAGCTTAGCACAAAGAAACGCTCGAAGCAAAAACAGAGAAAAATTGCTTTTTATTCCATTACGAGACTGAAGAGAGCGTGATACGATTACAAAAAGATACAGACGAACATAGAGAGAATTTAGAGAGGCAAACTGGTTAACATAATGCTCGTTTAATAAATTTAATGGATTCAGGAGTAGGTATAGGAGTTTATGGAGGCCTTTGATAAATAGCCGATGAGTTGCGTGTTCCTCGAGGGCAAGCCATCATGTTTATAGACTTTGTATTATGTTTAGTGGGGGAGGGATATTGAATGATGGGTGATGTTGATTTAGCGGTTTTGTTTTGAGTGTTGATTGGAAGTGGAACTTGGTTTTGTATCAACAATGTGGGCTGTTAAAACAATAATCCTAAGATTTAACAGAATCATTTATGAGGAAGGTCGAAACAAAAACCGAAGACCAATTTTGTACATTCAGTTCGTTAGTTATTTAATTTAGTACCTAGTTTAAATAGTTACTTAAGTTATATATTGTATATAACCATTTGTTTCCTTAAACGTCAATATCAAAATAAACAAAGACTAAAATAGTTATTAATTCAAGTATAAACGCAATAAGTATTCTTAACAATTTATTAGTTCAAACAAATATGAAGACCCCAATCATTACAAATCCAATATCTTTAAGTAATAAAGCGAGTCGTAAAGTAAATAAATTCGCTTCAATACAGCACTTATATCTAGACGAAAAGTAATAAAAAAAAACTAGAACTATTACGAAGAGACATTACGATCACAAAAAGGCGGAGGATAAGGTAATAAATATAATATTGAGTTACTTAACGTTTTCTGGATATTGGTCGATATTGATTATGACGTTGTCTGGCTAAAGTACTAGGCTGACATAGAATCTAGGTGTATCCAAGCGTTTAACTGAAGGGTCCCCGATCAAAGTCGAAGTTTCCATTTTCAAAGCGCTGTCAAACTTGAGGAGACCATTACATTAAGGCTCAAAGGCTCACTATTGAAGGGGGGCCAACAAAGTGGAGTGTTGTATGAACCATTTGTGCGAAATAAAACGTTAATTACCCATCTAAATACTTTGGTGTCTTAAAAAAAAGCTTTACATTTTCTGAAGGACAGAAAGAAAGAAAGAATAACGTTCATTTGGACACAGTTCGTGAAACAAAAAATACAAAATAAAAAAGTGAAAAGAATTTTTTAACTACAGCTGTTGCTGTTATTGAATAGCTGTTAGAATATCATCACGACGTAGGTAACTGCCGGTCGATCCTGTAAAAATCTCACCGTGAAAACTCAAGTGAAGTGAGTTTGATGTGAGTTGTCAGTAGTGTCAATCCCTAGCATTATTTAGAATGACAGCTCACTCCACGCTCACTTCACTTAAGTAATCACGATGAGATGGTTACAGAATCGCAATGCTGATCCAGTAACAGTTTCTAGCGACCCAAATGTTATCACTTTGCTAACAGAATGGATAGTTTGGTAGGGAAGTTTTAGGTGATTGCCCATTATGTCATATATGACAGACCCAATCAGGTAAAAGGAAAATTGGGAAAGGTAAGCGAACTTCTGCGAGTCTATTAGTGAAATCTGGGCTCGGCCGATGTGTGCAAGATTCAGAATGTTATTTCAAGTACAAAAGAGTATTCTCTAACAGAATACTTCAAAATTCTCCTTGCACCGTTCAGCTTCGATGGCTTAGTTTAATTCTTGTTTCCTAAACAACGCAAGCTGTTTAAGCTTTTAGCTCTTCCACTTTAGCTGCTAGTTTACATAATAATAGAATTGTTTGCTGTTCTAATCGGTATTAACAAACATTCTGAACAAGCTGTTCTTGTTCGCAGAAAACGTGAGTCTGGGAAGTAATGGTTTAGGTACTTCACAGTTGAAGAAAATAGTAGAAACAGGAAAAATCTAGAAACAAAGTCATGTAGAAAAAACATTTGCAAATGCCTGAAATCAAATCTTTATCACAATATTAAATCTTACGTCTTTCGGTTTGCCTCTTTAGATAATATAATTTATGAACCTTTTTGCCTTGGATTAGGTACTTGATTTTATACAAAGAAATAATCAAATACGATTACTGTAGCAACTTAGGTACCCTAAATTAAACATTACTAAACTAAAAAAATATTTATTATAAACATGACACACACACATCATAAATCTAGGACTATGAGCCAATGATCCTATACATAATAACTACTGAATAAACCCTCAATAATTACAAATGAAATGAAAATATTCCCGTACAAAAATAACAGAACAAGAATTGAATGCTCAAACTACTTCTGCGATTAACTATTACTCAGGTCGCTAACGATACTACGGTTGGGCCATGAAATAAGCGACTCAGGGGTAATTAAAATCTACTATAACCCGCTTGAGAAGTTTCTTCGAGTTGTACTGAGATATTAATGATACTACGTTTTAATTTAATCT
Organism: Apamea sordens; assembly: GCA_945859715.1. Classification (NCBI taxonomy): domain Eukaryota; kingdom Metazoa; phylum Arthropoda; class Insecta; order Lepidoptera; family Noctuidae; genus Apamea; species Apamea sordens. Next base: position 8,849,581 of record OX243994.1, read on the forward strand.
GAATTTAAGCGGCTTTGCTCTAAATAGCTATGTGAATGTAGTTAATATAGAAAAGGAAATGTTTCATTTATTATGTTTGGAAGAATTAAGCTTATTCCAGATCGTTTTATAATTAGGATTTACTCATTGATTTGTACGATGTGTTTTTATTTATTTAGGTCTCTTTACAAAAAATATTTTTAAAAAGGTTTGTAAAATATTGCCCCTTCGTCATTTCTTAAAAAATATTAGGTATGTTCTATAACATCCACTTCAGAAAATAATATTATAAAATTAATATAACCTAACCGGTTGGATGCGAGAAGCACAGAACCGTTCGAAGTGGAGGTGCTTGGGGAAGGCCTATGTCCAGCAGCGGACGTCTTTCGGCTGAAATGATGATCATGATAACCTAAAAATAGATTCTTATTACGGTTATATTTAAAAAAAGGAATACTGACAATTTCTCACAATGCATTGCCGTAATCCTGTCAATGGAATAACGGATATAATCAAAGCTAATTTATAAAGGCAGCAACTTTTCACGAACTTTTCACGAACATTTAAACGTTATTGAAAAGTTCGTGGCACATCCCTATTACTCGTAAAAGCCTTTGACGCCTGTCAAGCATTTATTTCGTAATCGTTCTTCTTTGTTCTCCCGACTGTACTTTATATAAGGCCATAATTTTATAAATATTACCTAAGTATCGTTTAAAATAATATTAATTATTAACTAATAGATATTCAAAAAAATTCATCAACATTTAATAGTCATGGGTTTTAAATTAATAATTATGTAACGTATTACATTTCGTTAATATTTATTATTATGTAAGAAATGCAGTATTAAAATATGTAATGATTTTATGAAACTCGCATAATTAATAATATTTTAATTGAAGGTAACAATTTTATAACGCGAGATTAATATAATATGAAAATTATAAGTATAATATATTAGATAGCGTGTATCAGAAAAGTGTGGTATTATTTTAGGGGTGTGTACCTACATACCTACCATAAAACTGAACAATTTTCTCTATATGGCCAACATTGTAATCGCGAAAAATGAATCCGCCGTCTCAAACATTTGGGTCGAGTTGAAGTTTAATATGGGTTGATAATTTTTTCGTTATTACGATGTTGGTGCCTTGGAGAAAGTTGGATAGTATGATGGTCTGAATCACACCCTCAAATATGACCACACCTTTCTGGTAGATGCTGTATAGGTACTGTATTTGGAATATCGACATTTAAATTGCTTCATCGCTCAAAACTGATTGCTTAGCTTAAACGACGGAACTAATATACCGAGGAAGTTTATTGGCAGCGCTAAAACTAGGTGATAAACATATAAATCAGAGCTCTTAGTAGGTTTATAGGTTATTAAAATTAACTAAATAGGAACCTGAATAGCGTTCTATCACATTACATTATCAGGATGGGTCAGTCTCTCCACCACAAACAGGGGCTGTAATTAATAATGATAACGTTTATTCATCGAAAGGTAACAATAGGTACAATGCGACATGATTGGTGAAGCGTCACTTCCATCTTTTGACTCAATAGTCTTTTATAACACCATTCTATAATGGTGCTTCCCTATCCAATTCGTTCCACCTGCTGAAATTCTTCCTCCTGGACATGAGTTGCTTTGGCTTTACCTGGAAGTCTTTAAATATCTCAGGTAGGCCGAACCAAAGAAAACCTGCTCAGGTGGAAATTCACAGATAACTACGCCCTGGAGTGTTAATATGGTCCTCATTAATTTAATCCCACAATCAATGGGGCACTTGATGTCATGTCCAGCATGTCGTGCTGTCTGCACGCTACTGGAGCTGGTGGACGCTACTGAAACTGATCGTGGGCTGACTCCAAAATTTCCATCGATACGCTAAGAAGAAGATTCTAACAGATAATTAACGGCACGACTTTTATGAGACACCGAACTATGTTTTCAATTGAAATTTAATTTAATTAATAGAACACAAACAGTTAATTTATTTAATTAAATTTCATTCGAAAACATCCATCGATTTCTTACTAAACTTCAACGTTATCCGAAGATCCTGATTACTCATCTCCTTTAGTGACCGTACTTAGGTAACTATCCTTCAAAAGATACTGCAGTAGTTGCAAAAAATATAATTGAATTAGGAATGACCGCTAATTTAAGAGCCCCAAACAATATCTTTACACCACCATACTTAATTAACAAGCTGTCCCGTACCACGCCACTCCCTTCCGTGTAATAGTTAAAGGAGCATCAATTTGTGGTTAATCTACGCTAACCGCCTGGAGATCGATAAGTAATTAAGTTACACATTATTTGTAAAGGGGACTAACTATGTGTATCTACATCTGCCCTTTATACTTTGAATAGAATTCCGGACCTCATAGATAATCACATCGGAGCAATCTTAAAGGATGATGGCGTCTATTTTTGGATGTGTATGAAAGAACATTTGTTTTGGGAATAAAACGTCGCTTAGGTTTTATAATTAGAATCTCTGTTGGTCCAATCTATCTTTAGAAATAACTTTTTTACTTTATACTTTTATCTACACTAATACTATTAATAAAGCTGAAGAGTTTGTTTGTTTAAACGCGCTAATAGTGTCTGAAAGTAGCAGTCGGATTTGAAAAATTCTTTTTTCATTTGATAGACCTATCCTTTTTTTTTTGGGTGGGAAATCATCAAATGACCTCTCCCGCTCTGGGCTGAGCGGAAGGGCGTGTCAGACTTTTACTGACTAAAACCCACCCGTGTTCCTTCAGTTGCCTGTGCCAGGGGCCACGGTATCTCTTTCGAAAAACCCGCAGCCCCGGCGGCATCGGCCCTAGCGGACCCCGTCAGTTTCTGCTGACATCTCTTTGAGGCGCGCGTAGAACACAACGCGCCGTCGATCCGGGCCTGGTCCTTACCGGGCGGCGAGCTGCCCATTGCTCGTCGCCCGCAAGCCCGCGCCTACGGTGGCCGGGAGTCGGTTGTTGACTCCCGTCCAGGGCGTCCGTCCAGGGGTTGGGGGGGGGGGGATAGACCTATCCTTAAGGATAGCAATATGCTATTTAACATAACGCTAGGGCTCTCAGGAGCTGAGTAAAAAAGCAAAGTGAGAAAGAAGCGAAAACGAAGTAATAGCGCGGGCAGGTGATGCGATACGATACGTCGGGGTAGCAAGAAATTTCACGCAGACGAAGTCGCGGACGGAAGCTAGTATATAATATAGTATATATATAATTCGTTAGTAAGCGCATCACTTGGGAATTGCTGAACCGATTAGGCTATTTTTTGTTTTAAAATGTTGGTATTAGTCCAAGTTACGTTGTTTTGAAAAGGAAAATTGGAAAAATCAACAAAAAAATTAAAAATTCGAGAAAACCTGAAAGTGCTTTTTTCTATGGGTTTTCTTGTATGACCTCAAAACCACAGGACAACGTCTGTTGCTAATCAAAACTAGCTAACTAAAAAAAACTATTTAATATCCAAAGATTTTATATATATTCCTATTTCTTGATAAAATCTCTCAAATTTCAATAAATCTGCAACAAATGTTTATTTACGAAATATGTTTGATGGTCTAAAAACCACTTAATCTAAGTTTTTAACTTTTAATTGCTTTTCGATTGATGAAAGTAATTTAAAATTACCTAGAAATTGAAGGTTTTAAAGTAAAAGTTAATTAAGTAAATAATTCCTTGAAAATAACTGTAGAAATGTCGTTCTTTGATATAGGAGAGAAGCGTAGGTATCCTATTAGGTACCAAATATTGGGTCACATTGGTACTCTCATCTCTGGGTGTTACGTCATCTGTCCAAGCAATAAAAGTCCAGCTTAGAGTTTATAGTAGGTAGGTATGCGGGCCACTTACTCGTAAAATAGGCCATTAGGGGTAATTAAAGATAACGGATACGAATTTATTGAAGTGTTTTTATTATTTTTTTGATTAAGTACCTATTTTGTTACACTGCTGGACAAAGGTTTATTTTATAAAAAAATATACTTACTACAATTAAACACCATCTATTCTAATTTACTTTGCTTAAAATACCTAAATAGGTAAGTATTTTAAATAAAGTAAATTAGATTTTAATTTGAGAATCAGACATATCCCTGACTCACGTAAGCAACCAAAATGATAAAAGTTTTCCTATAATATGACTTTTTTTTCCTATATTGAACTTATAAAACACACAAACCAGAATCAGCCTTTCCAAATTGCAAAGTAATACCAAATGAAACTTCGTGGACAATGGGCGCTCTAATATCTACGTTTCCATATTTTCGCCATACGTTGGGAATTTGAAATCCAATCGATTAATTGGGCTCAATAACGACGCAGCTCTAAAATTGTACGTATAATCGTTAAACCGTGTATCGAATGAGAATGCTAATCGATTCAGATTGGCAGTCGGCGACAATTTATAACGATCGTTAAGGGGAGCAGTTAGTGGAAAAATTGATAGTAGCCTGTGTAGGAATATCTTGAGCGTAAGCCGTAATGATGAAGTATCTATTGATCGTATCCACTCAGCACCCGGTAACTCACAGCGACACCAAATGGCATGTAAAGAGCCCATATATCTTATTCCCCATTGATATACTAGCATCACTAATCTATGTAGTCACTCTATATGCTTTAGAGTGATTGCACATTAGTTGACGACGAACGTCCGCAGCGAGTAGTTCCGCGTTAAAAGCTCGATTCATGCACTTTTTTCGGTCGTTTTTATCCAATTTCGTTTAAACACTTTTCATTCGTCGACGGTTTTATACGGAGAGAGACGATGCCACGTTTCAAAAGATAGGGCAACTGAGTGGATATACGATTATCGTTTAACATGAGCTCATACTGTCGTACGGAATTACATATACCTATATTAAGTTTTGTGAAGTGAATTAAATAAACGAATATGATTTATCACCTTTTTTTCTTAAGCATTTAACATCACGCGTATCATAATCTTATTAAAAACAAATTGAATAACACAAGTTTGGTTTGTTCTAAGTATTATCAAACCCTACTTTTAGAGATATAGGATCCTCTTTCAACCCCAAAATGCTGATAACCTATCTCATCGCCACACCATATACAATCTACATCGCCCGATTACAGCCAGATATGGGAACCAGTCGACATTATATGTGGCGTATTTAGTGGCTATTACCGAGACACACACGATAACGGACATACAAACGTATAATTTGCTATCGCCAGGAGACCAGCACGGTGTAATAGCCCATTCGCTTGGAACTGTGATACAGAGGCGATTTATATCAATCAATATTACAATGGGATAACGCATCGCTTGAATAGGCTGCATTGAATAATTTATAGCGTGATAGGGTTGAATTGCTGCAAATCTTAATGGCAACATGAATTTGATGGAGAATGCAATTCTTGGTTATTGCGTGTGATACTTAATCGGCTCAAGTTAATAAACTCTTGATATTATGTTATAATTAAATTTTATTTCAGCAGTTGCTTATGTTTTGTAAGTATATCGTTTAATATTGAACAGTTTGCCATTATAAATGGTAAGCTGTATTAATGACGCTGATATGGTTATAATTTGATGATCTTAAAAATGTGTATAAGTACCGACCTGTCTAGATGGAGGTAAATTCCTAAATACTCGATGTAGACTCCTAAATCAAATTCATCATCTCCATTGACCCTTCACAATAAACAGATCGTACAAAACGACATCGTTTTCTTTGTGACTATCTAAACTCAGTCTGCGGCCATTTTTTTTTTTCACTAACTATTGTTACCCATATATACCAACATATTTTCCTGCAATCTATATTATTGTATAACTATATATATATTATACACTCCTGCCTCACCCTTTGAAGATTACAGGTGTGAGGTTATGTTATTATTAACATAAAGTCGCTTTTCGTGTATGTCTATGTGATTGCGTTGTTCTTCTAAACTATGCAACGGATTTTGGAAAACATAAATATAAATATTAAATTTACATAACTATAATAAATAAATCTCGTCAACGTCGTTGGCGTCGTCGTCTCGTCGTCGTAGTCGTAAAAACTGTAAAAAAAAACAGGGGCGAGCTAGTCATTCAATAAATTAAATAATCGATGCAAAAAATTTCCACCACGAAGCATTCGATAAGTTATATCTATTACCGATTGCCTCACCCCACAGATCTTAGTCCACACAAAGTTTCATGCCTATACGATCATTGTTCTTGTAACTAGGTTACCTGTCCCGGCCAAAGCGAATGGGGACACAGTATAAACAATCTCCCACCTCAATCATACGTCGTTATAAGAAAGTGTATCTCGGATGAATTGTTTATGTATCTCGCCCTCGACACGTGTAAATGGTAATATGTTTGTTTCTTTTGTTTTTCTCGTAAATAGGAGGATATAAACAGGTACTTACAGCTCCATTTGGTGGGTTGTAATATCCTGTAAGAATGTATGCCATGTATGGTAATATTAAGTTAAGCAAATTGAATACCAACTTAAAATGTCCGTATATTCAAATCATAACTGTCATTCTTTGACGTAAATTATTTCATCACCACTGCTCTCAAAACGGTGAAGGAAAACATCATGAAGAAACTGGCATGTTCTACCCGCACTGGGCCCGCGTGGTAGATTACGGCCCACTCCCTCTCAGAGAGAGAAGGGCTGTCCCAGCAGTGGGAACTTTATAGGCTGATTATGCTACGGAAAATTGCCGTATGATGCCAATTAATTTTCATGACTGTATGTGGTCTTAAGTTTCGTAAAGTTAATTAATAAAAAGATCTATAATAACAGTTGTAGGAGTTTAAAAATAAATAACGACCATTTTTCATGAAACACTGTAGGAGTAGAAAAATGATATCTATTAACGTCATCTAGTGGCTGAGCGATCGACTGCTGCGCTGCGTGCCGCGGGTTCGATTCCCGCACGGAACAAATATTTGTATTGCCTACAAGTATTTGTTCTGGGTCTGGCTGTTTGTGTATGTGAATTTAAATGTTTGTAAACGCACCCACGATACAGGAGCAATTCCTAGTATGGGGCAACGACTATTAAAAAAAAAAATAATCTTCAGTAACGATTCCACTTTAAAGAAAACTCTTCAAAGTTTTCTTAATGGTACATCCTACCTAATACCTAGCCAATACGCAAGGATCTTTCTCAAAACTATGTTCAGGAAGCCTAGACAAAGCCTAAAAAATCCTACTATTAGCGATACCCTCGCGCGTAGTCTAGAAATTCAAAAAATATGGAAGTCTACCGAAAAGCTTATGTGATAGCTCTAGAAATACGAAATGCCTCGAAACTGATTGCCACTTGTCCAAGTCTTAAGTTCAGGTGGTAAAAGACCTAATTAATTTCTCCAGTGCGATTCTGTAACCATCTCACCGTGAAAACTTAGGTGAAGTGAGCGTGGAGTGAGCCGTCATTCCAAATAATGCTAGGGATTGACACTACTGACAACTCACATCAAGCTCACTTCACTTAAGTTTTCACGGTGAGATTTTTACAGAATCGACCGGCGGTTACGAAATCTATCCGAGGCTTAAATCACGGATAACACAAGCAAAACACAGAACGATGGACTTATTTCTAAAAATAATGATGTAGATAAAAACGTATGATAAACTGACAACGCCGTTTGCCCCTTTTCGTTTCCCAGGGGTTGGAATGGGTTCATAATATATCTTTGAAGGTAAGCACCTTTACGGATACATATGCATTTCCCTATTTACTTTGAAATACGATTGGAAGATATTTCAGAAATATTGCAAAACACACGTACATTTTACAAGCGTTTTTGTTTAGCATTTCGTCAAAGGAGAGAAATTCAGTTGCCGTAAAAATGAAATTGCAAACATGACGCTAGAAGCGTCAATTTCACTGCTGAGGTGCCGAATGAATAAAGTTAGCATAACATAAGAATACTATACTGCCGAAACACAGGCCTCCTTTCTGTGAGGGGGAGTGCGATGTAGTCTTCCATCTTCCATGTACTTCGCTAGCCCAGCGCAGGTTGGAAGATAATACGTGTCTTCGAAATTTCGGTTTCTAGTAGGTACATGCCGGTTTCCTTACGATGTTTTAAGTTTTGAGAGCAGTGATGGTGAAATAAATTAGTATCTGTCTGGGTTTGAACCTACAATTCGTGAGTCGAGGCCACTGGGAAAAAGTAAAACAATTTAGCAACAAATTAAAGTTTAAATCGTATGAAAATTGGATTGAACACCATACTTAGGTATCTACTCGTAGCATTACGTTGCACCTCAACAATAAAAGACCCAAAGTTTACTCAAACTGTTTACAACTCTAAAACACAGTCACATACATATTTAACACGACATTTCCCGTCCCTAATTGCGCTCATAAAGTACCAACAATATACTGAAAAAAAAATAACAAAACATAATGTTTACAAACACGGCTACAGTAAACAATTTAAAAAAGTTATTAACGTAAAAGCCTTTTGGCTGGGCCCAGTCAGCCCTGTTGTGGTGATATTGGGCCACAAGGTTAGCACACACTCATACAGGTGGCAAAGACACGCCCTGCTCTGGTTTATGGCTAGCGAAAGTGACGCACCAAATTATTATGTTCGACAGCGGAAAAGGGTCAGAAAATCGGTAATAATATGTCGTGATTGCCTGGCGGAGGGTCAAATTCCTGTCGTTTGGACAGTTATAGGCTAATTGTACTTGTTGGAAAGCAGGTACCTACGTCCCTGCTTATCGATTCAGTGATAATCTATTAGCGTTTTAATTTTTCTTGTGTTAACGTGTTTTTCTAAAAAATTTAGTCCCATTCAGCTTCCACTTATACTTCAGCCACTTTCTACTTGTTTAATCATATTTTCTAAAAAATAAGCTTATACTTATATAGTTTATTTTTTAGTCTAAAGAGTCAGCAGGTCTGATCTAAAAACTCAGCGAAATTAAGGTTTCGTACTTCACTTTGATATCCTAATGTCACCCTCATAATCGTTACACCTCAAAATATATACTGTTACAACCGCAGAGCAAACAAAAAATAAGTACTACGAAAGGTAATTTGGCGCTATCTTATTAATGTATGTAATTACTCTAGTATTGCAAACATTTGACCGCCGTTACGGACCGTCATTTGTAACATGCCGGACTAACTAAGTTTCCGCATCAAATGCTCCTACACACGAGGCAGAGTTGCGGAAACCGAGCCGCAGCAGGCGTTTGCGAATGCGGCCATAAAAACAGCTCGCAAAAGTAAAATAAAAACAACCCCGTTTTTATTCCTATAAATATGGACATCGGAAACCAAGTAATAAAGTTTAGTGTGTGAAGCCACGAAAATGGCCCTTGGAGTCAATAAATTGTCGTGTCTGGACACAAACTACCGGAGTAACTTGGATGCTGTTTTGCTTACGTCGGCAAATATGGATATCGTGTGCCGTAATGGCCGTAGATATATTATTATTGCAGGGAAGATTTGTACCATTTGTCGCATACAATGTGTCTGGTATTTAATTTAAGAATAGCTCGGGTTGAGCAGACTCTGAAGTAACGAGAATCGGGCTTTTACACTAGACTTATTACATGGAAACATGAATGAATTTCCAAAATGGCTAATAAAATCACCAACAGCAAAGCACGACTTCAAAGGCAACTCGTTCGTTTCATAGCCGAAAATTAATAGCATGTAGAACCACCATCTACGGCTTATGATTTAATACCAACTACGACCGCAAAACACCAAAATGGTTTCCAAATAACGTATTAATTGAACACTCGAAATCTGATAGACGTCTCAGATTAAATTGTTGTGGTCTCTAACAGCTTCGAAGAAGACTTAAAAGCTGGAATAGGCATTATTGTTCGTACTTAATAGTATTTATTAGGATTCAAACGTTCATACTAAATAATGGACAAAAATTGCCTGGTAATAACAAATTAAATTGCAAATACTGTCAAGAAATAGCAATTTATGTTCTGCTGGGACACAGGCCTCCTCTCGGCGAGAGGGAGTGGGCTATAATCTACCACGCGGGCCCAGTGCGGGTTGGTAGATGACACATGTCTCCGAATTTTTGGTTCTAGGACATGCGGGTTTCCTCACGATGTTTTCCTACATCGTCTTAAGAGCAGTGATGATGAAATTATTTACACAAAGCCGCCTTACGCCTGTCTGGGTTCGAACCTACGACCTACAACTCGTAAGTCGCAGCCGTTACCATTGGGCCAACACTGCTTTCTGTTCACTTATTTAATGTTATTTTCCCGTAAACTTTAAGACTACATTTCACAAAGGAACTTCATGACATTGGGAAAACTTTACGATGAAGTTTCGGTTTAAAGCCTTCGGCGCTCTATATTTGTAGCATGAAAATCGACTCTCAACTTGAACATTTTCCAATAAACTAACTATTGAGATTAGTGTAAAGGTTTACGTTTTACAACATGGTAAACGAAAAATATAATTTTCTTTTCAAGAACTGTTGATATTTTTTTTACAATGTAATAGCATAAAAACGAGTTTTCGCTTGCTGATTAAAACGCAGGTGTCACATTAATGCAAAGTCCACTTTGCACAATTTTTCCCGACTTTGAAAATATTTTATCTCTATACGAATCCCGACATTAACATCAACGTCAGCATGGCTAACCTGATTCTTCGTTTAAAATGTAACCTTTTTAAACTTGGCTGCTCCTCACCGTGCTATTTATCCTGATTCGCAAACGTTGAAGAATAATTTTAGTGAAAGATAAAAACTCGCATTTTAACTGCGGTTTTCAAGCAAAATATATACGACATTAACGAAGAGGAAATGAGACAAAAACAAGTGTTGAACACAAAACTAACTCGACCAAATGTCATGTTGCTTGAACTACACGCCACCATTTTGCTTTTGTTTAAGTTGGTGCAGACAAAAAGATCTCAAAACTTTGCGTCCTCTAGTTTTTCAACTTCCTGTTTCTAGAAGGCAGACTAGACTTTTCTGCTAAGAAAGGAAACACTTCTTTACTTAAATAACTTTTAAGTTAAGAAAACTGCTCTGAATTTTAATATTTTTTAAGTTTTCCATTTTCGGTGCCGAACGACTCGGACAATTTGTGGTTAAAAGTTTATTTTTTAAGTAAAATATCCAAATAAAGTTTTAAGTAGACATTCATATTAAACATAGTGATTGTTATATTTCGACTATGTATGGAGAAGATAAAAAATTAAAAGTAAAATATAAATAATGAAAAGACAGTTTGAATGTTTTAGAAAGATGAAACATAAAACATTTGTCATATCTAACGCGAACAAAACTCTATCTTTTATGTAAATGTCGAGTGCCCTGATACTTAGCACCTACTTATCGTTGAAAAACTTGTCTGTTTACGTTATTGTGTGAGTAACGAGAAGTTGATAAACAGATTACACAATACCTATTGTAGAAGATACTTCCCCTTGTCAGGAACTTGTGTTGTGACACAAATACTTTTCTTTTTGCTTGTACATACGAATGTATGTAAACTTTTTTGTAAAGAAAGTTTTTATAGTAATTTCTTCAATAGAAAAAGGGGGGGATGCCAAAGTAACAAGTAGATAGATACATAAAAAATTATCATCATTATTTTTTTTATACGATTTACTATTGTGTTGGGTAGGTACACGTTCTAAATCTCTCTTATCACTAAAGTTTTCATCTTTGCATTCTATTTGAAACCGGAAAACGTGTGCAACGAGCAGATAAACGTTTTAATCTTCAGGAAAAAAGAGACTTACAACTCGTTATTTCGGAAGATCCGAATCAGAATAATCCCTTATAAATTATTTAAAACTGGAAGTTTCCTTAAACGACTTATCTGTTTTCTGTGGTTTTATTTTTCAGCTTTACAGATCCTACTTTAATATTGTTACGAGCTTCGAGTTCGTGACAATAAAAACTCGATATAAATTACCAAAAATTACACTTTAATTATACAACACTAATAACCTCTCAAACACACTAATTATAAAACACAACTGCACTTAAGTCGCACTTGAAGATCGCCTTCGATGTATTCGCATCTATCGCTGATCCAACTCTCTCCGGTCGCGGCTAATCCCCGCCTTATATGTATAGTGCCGCAGATAGTTCCAGAACCTTCTATTGTAAAAACATCTAGAATGTTCGAGTATATACCAGCCCCAACTGACCAGATGTCGATAGTTCTAGTATCCAATTTCTAGAAGGATCTATTAGTTCTGTTATTCGATACTAGATGGCGCTAGTGGTAAATTAGTTCTGCTACTTGATACTAGATGGCGCTAGTGGTAACTAATGGGCCAGGCATTAATTGTGGCGCGTGTTAGATTTTAAGTACCTATAAATTACCAAAATAACAAGCTTTGATTGTCAGAATGGTTAATAGTTAGTTATTTACTGTGTATGAAAGTTATTATTGAATATGGTTTGTAGGAAAAGGGTTTTATGAAATAAAGCACAGACAGACAAGGCTAAACATTTATTTAAATTTAGGCTTGTCAGTAATTAATCAGAAAACTAGTCGTCCTTTCGCAAAACTAGGTCATCATGGAGAAGAAGGACAAGAAACTCCATGGAAACAGTAACAAAGTATTCTATCACAACATTTCTTACGTTGTCATAAATTATCGTTATCTTTAAAAACAATTTATTCTATCTCTTGGACAACGGTCCAAGAGAATTCAAAATAATAGCAACATAATAACAATAGCTAGGTATATTGGCCATAATATGACTTACTCAACAACATTTTCATAATAAGCAATAATTAAGGTATAATATCAAATTAATTAACTTACATGACATCTGGTCGATCTATTCCACATAATAATGGCACTAGAACTAACCAACTGAACATCTACCAAGCAACTGTGTTGATAACGTCGTTACAATCCTTTTTATACAGTACCAACGTCTTTTACGTAAAACATCTACCGCCATTTTGAACCAATCACAGATCATCATATATTTTGGCTTAATATCTTCTAACACAGGTAATAATAAACAAATCTTATATAGTGAAACCATTTTAAAACATTATAAGGTAATTAATCAATTTAATAAGAGTTGATTCTTAATTCTTAGACATCATTAAAAAGTATATCAATATCAACTGACTGTATTGTACCAATCATTTGAAACAACCTATTATATTAAAATAGCAATATAAAATCTAAGATATACTGCAAAGATAATCAAATATTAGTTAATCATTTATAATAATAACATTTAAGTGTTTTTTTACAAGTTAAGACTGTTGTTTTTTGTAAACACAATATCTAGTCAAATTAGGTACTTCTACGTTGGTCCCAAGCTTCGTAATTATGACAGATGTCATTATCCAACAAACAATATTCTAATATTATAATTATATCAAAATGAAATATATCTAACACGCGCAACAATATTATAAACGTGAAAGTTTGTATGGATGGATGTTTGTTACACTTTCACGCAAAAACTACTGAACGGATTTGGATGAAATTTGGCACACAGATGGTTTATAACCAGGATTAACATATAGGATATTTCCACGGGATCGAAACTTATGCGGGTGAAACCGCGGGGCGCAGCTAGTTATTTTTTTTTTTTTTTTTTTTTTTTTTTTATTTTGGCATCAAACAGTCATATACAAACAATATAATTCTTAAGACAATTGGTTTCTTACAATAGACCTATAGTGCCGACAATGTGATTAATTAGTTAAAAATAAGTACAATAAACTCCTTATAAGGAAAGACGCGTTAGATATACTCATACATAGGTAGTATTTTTGCATCAGAACATGACTTCATTGAAACACATATCATTATCAGTTTTAAAGTCCGTAAAGTGATAAAAAAGGTAAGTTTCAATTAGGTGATGTATTTACTTTTTAGCTTTAATTTTAGGCTATTAAGAGAAATGTTAAAAAGATCTATATCTGTAAATTCTCTATTATAATTGTTAGTGGAACGGTATAAAAATGAGTTACGAGTGAATGTTTTATTTAGTCGAGGAAGAACAAAAAGTGGTTTTGTACGTGAGGGGCGTACGGGTAGGCGAGCGTGTGCTTTTAGTGATATTTTACCAAGTAATGATGGTGAATCAGTCAAAGAGTTTAAAATTTTGAACAATTGAATGATGTCGAATGTATCACGTCTGTTACGAAGACTCATCAGTTTATACCTACGCAATGCATCTTCATATGCAGCGTCGTAAATATTATTGCGATAATTTAGTGATTTTAAAAACTTTTTTTGTATCCTTTCTATTCTATTTATATGTATGTCAAAACATGGGCTCCACACAGTGCTACAAAAGTCTAGAATAGAGCGGACAAATGAAGCATAAAGAATTTTTAAAGTCGTAACATTTTTAAAAGGTTTACTGATTCGCAAAATAAATCCTAGGCTGCGAAATGCGGAGCCGACTATGCGATCTATGTGATGGGTAAATGTTAATTTGGAGTCCATAACGAGACCTAGGTCTCTAATGGTGGAAACTCTTTTAAGAAATAAGCCATTTATTGAGTAGTCGAAATTGAGTGGGTGAGTTTTCCGCGTATATGACATTATAAAACATTTATCTATGTTGAGATAGAGTTGATTTTTTGTACAGTAGTTATGCAAATTCAATAAATCACTTTGTAAGTTAGCGCAATCTCCGACACATTTAACTACTCTGAATATTTTTGTATCATCAGCGTAAAGTAAGTGGTTACTGTAGTCAAATATAGATCCTATGTCATTTATATAAAGATTGAAGAGCAAGGGTCCCATATGGGAACCTTGGGGAACTCCAGAGGGAACAGGGAGGAATTGAGATGAGTAACCTTTAACACAGACCGCCTGACTTCGATTTTTTATATAAGATTGGATCCATCGCAGTAAGTTTCCGTGCACTCCGGCCCTCGCTAGTTTTTCAATAAGCATATCATGATTAATTTTGTCGAACGCCTTCGAAAAGTCAGTGTACACGACATCCACCTGTAGATTCTTATCCATGGCTTGCACTAGAAATTCCGAAAAATTCAACATGTTACTGTCTACGCTGCGATGTTTGAAGAAACCGTGCTGGTGCTTAGAAATGTGATTACGAAGAGCGAGTGAGATTTGGGATGATACCATTTTTTCTAATATTTTTCCCAGAACACATAATTTAGAGATCGGTCTGTATTCTGTTACTATATCTTTTCTATTGTTTTTGGGTATAGGGGTTATAATTGATTTTTTCCATTTTCTAGGAAATACTCCAGTTTCAATAGACGTGCGAAATATTATGGTTACTGGTCTTGCAAGAACCTCAGCGCACCTACTTATAAAAATTGGGTGAAGGTCATCGGATCCGGCACCTTTTTTAATATTAACTTTTTTTAATTCGCTTAGTACTTGTTTAAAAGTAAGGTTGATTGTGCCTATATCTGCAGTTGAAGATGAGTTGTAGCTATAAGGGTAGATTTGAGATGTGGCTGGAACAAAAACTGAGTTGAAATAATAATTAAAGGCATCACAAATCTCCTCACCAGTAGAGAGTATTTTACCTTTGTACATCATCTTTTCAGGGATGGTATTAGATGCATTTTTTGATTTGACACATGACCAAAATGAATTAGGATCTTTTTTTATATTATCTTCAGAATACTTAATAAAATTTTAGTTATAAATAATGTAATAGTCGTAATTCGTTTTCTGAGAAGACATTCTAAAAGAAACATGTTTTCCAATTCACTGGTTTACATTCTCGTTTTATTTATGTTTTTGCAATATTTTGGTGAGGTTTTCTCTCAAAGTTTCGTTGTGGAAGACAATCAATCACCCGGTTGGTTGCACCTCTATTTGTATTGACACCAATCAAAACCAGAGCGAGATAACCTGTCCAGTTCAGAAGCCTACGAATAGGCATCAAGCCACACCATCACTATTCCTTCATTCCAGTTTTATTCAGCAGTAAATGCTAGACTTAATTGAATTTGAAATTGGATGACTTTTAGTTTTAGTCTTACGAACTAGACTCAGAACTTCTAGAAACTTCACAAATTAGGGCTAACATTTATTGATACGCATGTCAAGCACGATCATCTTTTAACCCTGCTTACTCTGACGGAAAAATGCCAACGTCACAATTTCACAAATGGCGATTTGTGAAATACCGACCATCATCATCATTGCACAATCAAAGATCGCTTTGCATTGTTTTCAGTACAGAAATACAGAAAAAAAAAAACATTTTCAGGCCGCGCTTCCGTGGTATGCCACGAGTGTCTTGTTATTTTCGCATGCAAGTATGTTGTATATGCAGGTACTAAGTGAAGAGCCGTCAGACCGCGGGTGCTAACAAGCACTACCGCTGAATTCTAAAACATCAATTGTACAGTAAAATGTGAGCAGTATTTTCCACATAAAAACGGATATTACATTGCATTCTTTTCCCTCTATCCGTATTTTCGTGGTTTGTTCTGGACATACGGTTTGTTTATTTATTTGTTTTCTATCTTCAAAGCGTTTTTCATTCATACCGTGTAGATTTTAGGATTCTAGAATCAAAAGGAACCTGTATTTATGTGTGTAAACATACAAGGACGAAGAACGTGAAGGTATTTGTATTATAATTTTGAAGAAATTGTTTTTATTTATTTCAGACTATGAAACTCGCTGAAAAGTTTAGCCGTATTTCCATACCCAAGCATTGGTATTTTCATTCAAACTATAAGTAACTGTTATGGTTTATTCGGCATTTCAAACCGTTCCTAGAATCAACAACCAGTTGTTGGTTTAACCTGTACCTACCGACTGGTGGTTTTATGGAATGGGAACCAAGGTTCACCGGGTTATCGAGGTCAGGAACCTCGAAACGCGCCTTGCACAAATATTTGTGTATTACGATATTGTGCTGGCTTAACCTAGTACATAATACCTACAACTGTTTCATTTTCCTTTACGTTATTGTCGTACTTTTCATGGTTATAAAGGTGGGTTCCTATAACATGAGCGTTACTTATGATTGGATTATGCACACGTTTGCGTATGCCGTTGTGCGCAGCATTAAACTTTTGTATATTTTTCTTCATAGCTGTGTTTCTTTTACGTTTTCCTCAGGTTACTAATCAAGCTTTAAAGAACATTACCTTTCTTATAAAGCCGATAACGGCCTACCGAAGCCAGTAGTTATATAAGTTAAGTATCGTTCGAAAATAATGTATTGTAGAGATGGAAGGAAATTACCCACATTTCTGCAAAGCTGGGAATTTAAATTCAAAATCCTATAAAACGCGTTTATGCCTCGTTCTGAGATAACTCGTACGGAATAAAAAGGGAGTCCTCTGATGCGTATGAGCGATAAAAAATAAAACTCATCATATCCGGGTGACTCGAATCTCATTAAATCTGTGTTGCATAAATAAAACGGTATAAATAAAATTTATGAGGTTAGTATCATAATCTACTACATCATTCTATACTAAAATACTTCTTTACAGGACTTGTTTTCACAGTAATGTAATAACAGTTGGACAGCAAACGGTATTAATAATAATAATAAGAGGCTCTCGTTATATAGGCGATTGGATCAAGGGCCTGATTCAGAAGGCAGTACTCCTCGATACGGCTCGCATTGTGAGGAGGCTTCTGTCCCTGGAGCCCTAACCACCCGTAGCTTGGACCCTGCTCCCAACACCGGTGTATTACTATTTTTTTATATTTTTCAATGTTTTTATATTCTAATATTAAAAAATAAAATTAATTTATATGTTTACTTTTAAATAAAGGAAATGATAATAAAATGTATTTACTCAAAACAAAGGATTGTAGAACACATTAAAAATATAGTTTTACAGAATAAGTACTATTTCTACAAACGTGTGGATGGACACTTCTCTCCTAGCTAGGTTATGGAAACTTGTGTTAAGGTGAAGCAGTCCGGTCCCCTAAGGTACAATGACGTAAAAGTTACATAGTGCTTCTAATATTATTGCAATTTCGAAGAATTGGGTTAGACAATTAAAAGTTTAAGATACGTTTTGTTATCGTTAAAATAATATTCCACCATCTTTTTTTTTACTTTTTTATGTCCGGCAAGTTCTTATTAAGTATTGCATCAAGTAGATTCCTAAATAGAACCAAAACTACTTAGTCTTTGCGTCTTTGCAATTTGTATTTCAGAAGTCCGAGAACAACTTAATAGGTATTTTCAAGTCAACGTGACGTGAAAATAGCAGGTTCTTGAAGGAATTTGTGATTTTAAATCTTTTCATATCAATATGTGCCTTTGTGCTCTGAAAACGGTGAAGGAAAACGGCATGAAGAAACCGGCAGTCCAAGAACCAAAAATTCAAAGACATGTGACATCTACCAACCCGCACTGGGCCCGCGTGGTGGATTATGGCCCACACCTTCTCACCAGAGGAGGCCTGTGTCCCAGCAGGGGGAACATTATAGGGTGATCATGTTTGTCACTTTCTATAATTATTTTAACAACTAAAACACGAAATACTAAAATATACATGTAACGCTAAACGAATTTAAAACATCGTTCTGTTTCTGGCAATTGTTTGAAAATTACAGAGACAGGTGATGTTTAATTCAACGTTGATGTTTAATAAATTTAATACGTTCAGAAACTAACTTTTTAGTTGGTCATCTTAAATCATAACATTATATTGTTATAGCTACCCCGAATAGTAATACGATCCCACCAATATTTACCTAGGTAGGTAGAGTGACCTAGGTGACGTAATACCTAAAGAAATTAGTTTCTTCGTAATGACCTCAATGGCTGTTGTCAATAGTCCGTAATGGCTTGTTCTATATAGCCATAAATGACATTTTCATCAGTGTGAGTCCAAGTCGGTCAAGATACTTGTTATGTTTCCATGGTACCGTTGCAATCATTATATTTGTTATGAAACGGATAGTTGGTTGGCTGAATATTGACCTGAAATTTTGTATCCGGGCGGATACTAAATAAAATAGTCCGGATAAAACAGATGAGTACCGGATAGTTTTCGGAAACCCGGCGATTCATCTTTAAATGACTGCAGACTTATAATTTTCGATGACGACACTGGAGGTGGGAATTTAATGAGCCACAATTACTGTAGGCACTTTTCATTAAGAAACCTATACCTCCATAATTAAAATAAATCTGTTGATGAGGCGTGTGTTGGTGTACATTAAAAATATTCCTTTTCAATGGAAAAGTGGTACCTATAACATTTCTGACACATTGTTGTTTTCCGAAATGCACGCGAACAAATGCGCGGGCATAGCCTGTAAAGACAATCTTATAAATGCACGCGAACGAATGCGCGGGCATAGCCTGTAAAGACAATCTTATAAATGCAAGCGAACGAATGCACGGGCATAGCCTGTAAAGACAATCTTATAAATGCACGCGAACGAATGTGCGGGCATAGCCTGTAAAGACAATCTTATAAATGCACGCGAACGAATGCGCAGGCATAGCCTGTAAAGACAATCTTATAAATGCACGCGAACGAATGCACGGGCATAGCCTGTAAAGACAATCTTATAAATGCACGCGAACGAATGTGCGGGCATAGCCTGTAAAGATAATCTTATAAATGCACGCGAACGAATACGCGGGCATAGCCTGTAAAGACAATCTTATAAATTCGTACAGGTTTTAAGATCAATTCTGCTAGCTATTTTCGTCTTTGAACCGGAAAATGAGTACCGTACGAACACAAATTCAGTCATCATTATGCTGCCCTTATCCCTATGTAAGTATATGGGGTCGGAGCAAAATATCTTTTTCTTCCATACTTCTCTATTAGTCGTCATCTCGGTAGTCACCCCCTTTCTAATCATATCATCATTCCCACATTCCATCCATCGTTTCTTTGGTCTTCCCCTACTCTTATAGCAAAAAAAAAAAACTCAAACAAAACAAAACAAACCCTCAACAAAACTCAAAACAAAACAAAAACTCAAAACTCTCCTCACATTTCCTCATTTTCCGTAACACATGCCCATGCCATGACAGCCGATTTCCACAAAACTTTTCAGTTACCGGTGCCAGAACCAGTGGTGGATGAGTGGTGTTACCACTCATCCCTCTTAGCATTCACATCTCAGCTGCATGCCATTGCCTTTCATTCATCACAACACAAATTCATAATCAACCTTAAAGTTAACAAAGACTGCTTACAGGTTCAATCTTATATCAATATTGTCACACAATTAAGACGGAACTTTAACCTAAAGATCCTTCAGATCCTTGCAATGTTTACATCTATTAATGGATCCGCATCAATCGCTAATAGTTCGTATTTGTTGAACCCGCGTAGAAAGTTTGATAATTAATTTGTTTTGTTTACTAAAACAGTTACAAAGTCTCTTTAGGTTTGAAAGGGATTTTAATTTAGTACCTTTTTACTTGTTTAATATTATTAATTAAAGCATAAGCCATTTGAAATTGTGTAAAGCGTGTGTATATTTACTTAAACTTTTTAATTAACCCTGGTTAGTGTTGCAACGTAAGATTAAAAGAAAAAACCAACACGAATCCTTTAAAAAAAGAGATTAAGTTAACTTCTACACGAGTACCTGACCATTAAGGTTAGTTTAGGTTACTCGTGTCCATAGTTCTACAAAATAATTTATAAAAATCCTGTGAACTAACAAACGAGGTCAATACAAAATATAATAACTAAAGTTCAGAAAAGAATGGCCACTATCTTTTAGCTATTTATACAAGGTGTCGTTTTGCATCCTCGTCAAATTCATAGAGGCAATTACGCTACTGATTCTGGACACGAATCAATAATAAAATAAGTAGGTATTTTTTTTTCTAATTTTCGGTAATCTGAATTTTCATAAGCTTAGGCAACGAACTAATGTTTTATCGGAACAGTATGTCAGTCAGTTTTATTTTTTCTACCAGATAAAACATTTTCTTAGATCTATTTCTAGGTAACCTCGGTTCGCATGGAATAAGGGCTGTTATCTTGTTAAGTGACTTTTCGTAGGGACTTCAAACTTGGCTTTCAATATATTACTAGTTTTCAGCTGTTAGTTATCAAACTTTTCCAAGAGGCTGTTAGCAAAAGGTCTTCTATTGCCATTTTTATTTTTGTATCTAAACCTTTTTTACCTGCCTTATGCGTGCCTTATGGTATGATATGGCTAATGGACACTATTTTTTATATGAGACCTTTTCTTATGTATCCATATTCGCAAATGAATAAATTATTATGATTATGATTACCTTTGGTGTTTAAAAAGAGGAAAAAGCTTTAGCGACCACGGCATTATCTGATTGACCTTCAAACCTAGTCGTATTTTTTTAAATTTTTTGATTACGGGCTGATTTTTCCATCGCCAGATAACTTTTATTCGAGGAATAAAATTGACGTTTGACAGTTTTTGTACTCGTATGAAATAGGTAACTGTCAAAATTTCAAAATTATTCCTCGAATAAAATAATCAGTTGATTGAAAAATCACCCCTTATTCTTATAAAGTTTACAACCTTGTAAAACGGGCCTTTTATTTTTTGACAACTTTAATGCGAATACTTAATTTTAGTTACATTTTTTTAATTTTTTACTGGGCAAATGCCTCCCCCACTCTCTTTCCACCTCTCTCTCTGTCCAGAGCTGCCAAGGACGAATCTTTATGAGTAAAATTACTTTTACTTACTTACTTTTCGTGTTGACAACGATGCGGACGAATTTTATGATGTCCTTGATTCTTTCCCCTCCCTTTTTTATATACTTGTGCATATATTATTATGATTATTTTAAGAGTGTTAGCTTTTAAATTACTCATTACTTAGTATATATATTATATTATACGTCATTCTGCGGTTAAAATTACTTGTTAATTACTATTTATGTTAGTGTCATAATTATAATTGAGTTACACACGCAATATATGACCACTCTGTCTAAAAAGGCCTCTAAAACGTTGCCTGAGAAACGAAACCTACTACCCGAATAACACGATGTAGGCAACAAGCTTTCTTGTCGAATTTTAAAGTAATCGATTTATTTACAAAGATATTAGCAACCCTCGTTAAAAGGCGCCGACGCGGCGTCGTCTAGGGAATTCTCTCGAATGTGATAAAATGTGCTTGCTCATCTGCTCACCCTATTTCTAAAGGACGACGCCGGGAAGTATCCTCGAGAAGCATCAATGTGTGAAAAGTCATACGACTCGAAACAATCATGTTTTGAATACGACTAAATAAACATAATACACATATACATACGGATATCTATTTTTAATGATGTCGACACTCGACAATTGTAATACCGATCTCCTTTCTTTTACAAAAGACTCTTTCAGCTCTGAGCAACAGATTGCTTTGCCTTAATGAATTATTCTTGCGGTATTCAATTTCAGCTTTTCGGATTTTACCGGTTTTATCCTTAATGTAATATATAATGTATGATGTGAGTACAACCAAATCCATAAATATAAGATAGATTGTAAATGTTGGATTGAAGGCTCCATATCCAGCTTTACATTTCCAGTATAAGCTGACTTCTCATTGTAGTACAAAAAGCCTACACAATGCAAGGTCAGTTAAAACTGGAAATGTATAGCTTGATGTGTAGCCGTGTGTACAGTCAGAGATATTAAATTGATAAAAAATATGACACCGTACATCAATTCGCCGTGTTATAACCATTTCATGAGAACAGTGGCGGCCCCACTCACAAGTTGTAGGTCGTAAATAATTTAATCACCACTGCTCTCAAAACAGTAAAGGAAAACATCGTGAGCAAACAGGCACGTCTTAGAACCAAAAATTCAAAGACATGTGACGTCTGGTCACTGGGGGATTACGGGGCACTCCCTCAACATAGAGGGGCCTGTGTTCTAGCAGTAGGAACCCTATAGGCTGGTTTTGATAACTATTTCATACAGGCTGTTCAAAAACTTAATTTTCTATTGGAACTTAGGACAATTTAAGTGGGTAATCAAATTGCTAACAATACATTTTCCCGACTCTACCTACTGATATGGGCAGAAATAAACAAAGAAGGAGAAACAGAAAAGGAGAAGGAGAAAGAATCCAACCTTTGTTCAAAGGCATACTATTCCATCAACGACTACTTACACGATAAGAATAGTTGGTCGCCGTGATTAACTCAAGACAATGTTTATGTTCTTTCTCCAGAATTAGCTTACTTACAGGTTATATGAGTTCACATAATTTTTTATTTTTATTTGACTGTATAAGTCAATTCAGTCTATTTTTTTAATATTGACATAATCTACTCATTTTAATGTTTTTTAATGAGTTTATTGCAATATGTGGTTAGTTGGTGACCTCGACGATTGATCATATTATTCTTGCCTGAACAACCGGCAGCAATTTCGTCATGCTCTCTTAGATGTCACTGCTTGGGGTCGGGAGTCGGGTTGCCTCCTTCCCTCAAATATGGCGAGGGGGGGGTAATGGCTGATATTTGCGTTGTGCTCGTGAACGGGTGCTGCTTGTGGTGACTGGTCGTCTTGCTGACCATGGTTTTATTGTTGTCATTAGTATTAACTTGTTTATTTATTTTACTTCGATGGTCCTAGTTTATCATTTGTGACTTCAAGTGACAGCTAGGCATAAATATATAAGCTGTCACGCCCTTTATGCCTGGAGGCTTTTATTTAGTACTTAATTTACATTTTAATTTTAATGAATTATTTTTTAGCTTGAGCATGTTTAGTTTTTATTATATTTGTTGGTATATTGGCGTGGCTAGCTGACATATGGCAAAAAAATCATTTAATGTTCTGTGTCTTGTAATGTTGATTACTTAATATACCTATTATTGTATACAATCAAGTATTTTCTAACTGAACAGACAGCTGTGCTGCTGGAGACTTTGTTGCGCCACTTCTTCTTCCCAGTGATAGCGCTAGAAAGTGGTGAAAGGCGGGCGTTTTTGGGGGACTGTCTTTTGTAATTTTGACGTGCGAAAAGCGCTGATTCTCAGCCCAATTTGATTTTGAATAAAGACAAGGCACCAAAACATATTGTAAATGACACTAAAATAAAAACAAATGTATGTCAAGAAATAGCCTTGAATACCGTCACAAGATGAGATAAATGAATCACAACAGACATTAATTTCAATTGCCCGAACACTATCGCTGGAAAGACGTTCTGGTTATTTGCCAAACGGGAATGGCCTTGCCAAATTTCATATGATTGTATCAATTGTAACGTTCGCAAAGAATCACGACTACTGAACATGAAATCGATCTGAAATATTTGAACGAGGTTTGTGTGATAATATTTTTTTGGTGTAAATGGTAAAGTGGTTTATTTCAAACTAAGGTGAAACAAAACAATTTACAGTGACAATTTGAGTGAGATATTTGAGAATTTCAAAGTATAATATATGATAATATGGATAGGTATCGAATAAAGACAAGCTTGTAAATAATTTAGAATGTATTTCGAACCTGTCCTATTCAAGTTATTTCGTTGTAAAGGGAGACTCGTGAGATTAGGATAAACCTTCCAAACGTATTTATTTGAGTGCTTTCAGAGTTTAAGTACCTACTAGCCTTGGTCCCCACGCTATTAAGCATGCCTGTAACGTAGGTATACAGTTCCGAAACATTATGAATATTGCAAAAAACCCTTTTTATCGGCACTTCACTAAACATTTACATGAAGTATTCCCGTCTAGGGAAATGTATGCTTCAAATTAATAACATGGTTTTAAATAAAAATATACGTATGTATGCCAAGTAAAGAGTTCATGTAGCTCATAAATAATAGGGCAAAGCCCCTCGTAATGACAACAAGTGTGCTGAATGCTAAAACGCTTCTTTTGAACTAAACGACTCCCCCGAGGAGTTCGACTGTCGCAGACAATAACACTTAGATCTTTGGCTAATTGAAAAGAAAAACGTTCCTAAGTTTAGTGGGTTGAGGTCGATTCATCATCATTGTGGGCATTTTCTTGCCCTTATCCGAATTTATATGGGGGCATTATATGGGGGCATTATAAAAAAATATATATAAGTAGTTTATCAGCCATCTTGTTACCATAACACAAGCATTTAAGTTGCTTAGCTTGGGACTAGATGGCGCTGTGTGAAATGTCCAGGAATATTATTATGACTATAAGGTTTTTTTTTTTCGTTAGCCTTTATTTTGTGGGACAAAATATCTGGGCAAAGGCCCCTTTTTTCTTCCAAACCTCCGTGTGTTGAGCGATCTCTGGCCATATTGGCCCTGCAAACCTCGTTAGATCGTCACACCACCTTCGCAGTGGTCTACCTCGACGGCGATGTCCCCTTTCACGCGTCCAGTGAGTGACGATCCTTTTTTTCCATTATAGCTGTAAATTTTTAACCGAAGACATGGCCGAACCTATCTACCAATCTAGTTTCCAAATATTGAAGCATAGTTTCATGATATAGCTAAACCTTATACAGCTTTCAAAGAATTACTTACGTTTTAGATAAAAATAAGCCTTCTTTCCCACTTTTAAAATAATTAATATAAACACTACACTTGGAATAAAATCTCTGAAAATAGCGGAATAATATTTAATCGTATAATATTTAATCTTTGATCGAATTCAGCCAAGGCTAAAGTTTGATTAAACAAAGTGTATAACACAATGAAAAGTTTTCAGGCTCAAAGATTGTTATTAAAGTATCGAGCGACTTTTTACGTAAAATAATTTATATGGGCATTGCCTACTGGCTTGGTCGATTAAATTAGAAGTGAATATTTTCTACTTGCTTCTGCTGACAACTTAATCTGCGTGGACCAATCACCGGGATAAAAATTATATGTTAATCCAGCACCCTAATTGCGTAACACACATCAATCGGAATCGATATCATTTTGACAGTTCAACAACATTCATTGCGTTATTTGCGTGTTGAGCAGACAAATTTTTCGAACTTATGAAGCAATGGATTAGCAATTTGCTTCAAAATGATTCAGATTACGATTGATTGTGTGTTTCGCAATTAGGGTGTAGGTTATAAACTATTTGTGTGCCAAATGTAAGCCAAATTCGTTCAGCCGTTTTTGCGTGGTTCACATTTATAATATTAAAAGGATTACACACCCGTTTTTCCACTTGAGCCGCCGTCAGTTTATATTTTGGTTTTTTAATCAAAATTAATTGTAGTAGAAAATTGTTTAATCTAAAAGTTTCCTGATGAAAACCACTGACCCACTTTCAAGCTAAATTCAAAGTGGCTTGTGTAAATGTGTCGTCACCAGCGAACGATCACGTTTCATATTAGCGTCATTTTATAATGACACTACTAACATTAATGCATTCACATGATCCCCCCTTCTTCCAATTACGGCATAACGAGCCATGTATTCTTCCCTGAACAACAGGAGCGCTAGTTGAAAACATTGGAAGTATCGCCCCAAGGCGGAGTTAATGGCGAAACTATAAAATAAGTAGTTCATTATTATTAATCACTTTTAATAGGCAATGGACTACTACGGTGCCTAGTTTTTTTAAGAAATAAAGAAGTTGACACTTTTAATAGGTAATAGACTACTACGGTACCTAGTTTTTTTTTAACAAATAAAGAAGCTGACAAATCACAGCTAATATTAATGTGGATGTACTATAGTATCGCCCCAAGGCGGAGTTAATGGCGAAACTATAAAATAAGTAGTTCATTATTATTAATCACTTTTAATAGGCAATGGACTACTACGGTGCCTAGTTTTTTTTTTAACAAATAAAGAAGCTGACACTTTTAATCGGTAATAGACTACTACGGTGCCTAGTTTTTTAACAAATAAAGAAGGTGACAAATCACAGCTAATACAAATGTGGATGTACTATAGTATGTCTATTCCTAACCCTTCGGGGTAAAAAGGCGTGATATAATGCTATGTGTATGTCTGCCTAGCCTTTTCCTATGTCGAGGTCAGCTTCCACTCTAACCGGATGCAGCTGAATATAGTAGTTTACATGGAGCGACTGCCTATCTGACCTCCACAACCCAGTTCCTGGGTAACACGATACTCCTTGGTAGGACTGGTTGTCAGACTTTTGGGCTTCTGATTACCAGTAACGACTGTCAAAGTTCTCCGATGACAGCCGGGACCAACGGCTTAACGTGCTTTCATAGACATGGTGGGGTCTTGATATGTAATGGATGGTCATCCATCCACAAACCGACCTCGGCAAGCGCAGCATAACCTTCGACCGACCCGTGCGACTGTTATTATTTAGCAATGAACCCAGTGTTATGTGTATGTAATGTTAAGTAAAGAGCTCAGGTGACTGTTGTTTCCGTTGGGATCTACACTCTTATTATAATATATAATAATTAATAATATCCCTGGACATTTCACACAGCGCCATCTAGTCCCAAGCTAAGCAACCTAATGCTTGTGTTATGGTAACAAGATGGCTGATAAACTACTTATATACATTTTTTTTGTAAATACATACATATTATAGATAGAAAAACACCCAGACTCGGAACAAATACATGTAGGTCATACAAATATTTGTTCCGTGCGGGAATCGAACCCGCGACACGCAGCGCAGCAGTCAATCGCTTAACCACTGCGCCAACCGTGCCGTCAAAAGACATAAAGAGGTAAAGTTTGTAAGTTTCGTAAGTTTGGATGTAGGAGGAAATGTTTAAAAGTAGTAATCTGATTACAAAAATCCTTTCACTGGCAGAAAGCTACACTATTGCCGAGTGCCATAAGGTTTCATGTTTTGTATAGTAAAGTTGAAACCAACGCAACGCCGGCCAAGCCGCGGGCAGAAATATAATATGTAAAAGTTGCACCATCGAAATACGTTTTTATTTATACGGAACAAGTCCTTTTGTTGCTCTAACGTTCCGTGTTACAGACAGACAGCAATTTAAATACATCTAAAGCCTTTTACTTCATGTAAGTCGTCTATGAAACCAAATTGAAGGCTGATTTCAGTCAAACCTATTCAAGTCTACGACGAAAGAACGACGTACGATAGAATGTAAGCCTACTATCAGATACTTCCTGAATTCAAAATAAAGCCTCTTTTAAAAGAATACCTCAGCTTTATGAAAATTTGGGTTGTAAAACGGGTTATACTTAAGTGATGAAATTGAACGCCTCTTGACACATCAGCTGGCAAGAGCTATCGATCCGTAGCCGGATATATCGGGCGTCAAGGATCTCTGCAATGACTGACACTCGTTATACCGAAGATATTGATGGCGCTTGTATAATCGATAGGTACCTATGTATGTGCGTGCTAACCACTTAACATATAGGGGAGATAAGTGTGTGTACACTGTAGGTACAGGGAAGCTTAAAACGATCGTATTTCATTGAGTACCCAATATATTATTATTATTGGTAACATTTCGAGTCGACAACATTAGAGTGCCGTATTCCGAATAATCAGTATTATGTTCTATTTCGTCCTCAGTTCCATAAAATGTGGATATAGTTACCACCTCTGCCTAATATGAAATACGCGGTAAAATGCTATGTTCAATCTAAATCTCACCAAAAAACAATAATCATGAATTCCTTCGCCACATAAACAATATGAATGCGCCTAGAAAATAGAAATCATGAGAAATATCGTACAAACGAAAACCCAGAAGAGTTATTATTGCTACATTTATTCTTTGAATGGATCAAAGAATAAATGTAGCAATAATAACTCTTTGTTGTCCAAAGACGAAGCCTGAGAGATTGAATCTCAGTTATTTGGATTTCTTAAGGCTCGGCAATCTGTCAAAAACTGGAGAGGCTAGGCTTATAATGATCATCATTACTTATTATCTACACGAGAGCGGTTTGTGGAGAATCTTCGATTTTTTTTTTTATTACAGCTAGGTATAAAGGGTGACGCATTCTGTACATCAAACTAAGTAAATTACTGGAAACAACTTTTATTTTTGGTGTGAAAAATCGCGAAATACTTTGTAGTTACACTGCATTTAGCTAGAAAGTATTGCGGTACATGAGTTTTGTCAGTTATAACTTTTAAAATTTGTTTTCGTAAAAAAATTGTTGGAACTATGACCTTCAATACCTCCGTAACCAGATCGTTCCCAGGTCCAGTACAAAAATATACCACAGCGACAGGGAGTAGAAGTGATTCTCGGCTTCATAACGCATCTTCTTATACCCATTGTACCTACAGGTCGTCTTAAAACCACTTCATTTAATATCATTATGTTGCACTAGCAGCAGATCTAGAGTTCTTACATTTTTTTTCATAAGTATGAAATTATGTTTAAACCAGTGCTGCACAATTTCGTGAGAGAAAGCGCAGCTGACGCTTTGATTCTTTTTATCTTGAATTTCTTAAGCCCGCTCAAATCTACGCAGTATAAAGGCAAATCCCACCCGGTTGTATGCTCTCATAAAAATGGAAGGAAGCTGAGCTACCCAAAATCCTGGACCTTCCACGTACACAATGGATCACGTTCACACTTCAGCAATAACTCATAATCTAATAAACATTCACAGCCACGCGTGACAGATTTACCTACCAACATTCACCAACATTTTGCCGTGGAGAGGACAACTCGCCCAAGATTTGAACAAACCTTTGCACAAAAGTCTTACAAAGGCAAAGGCACGTGCCCAAATTTTGAAAGCCAATAGATAAAAGCCGTAAATCTTGACACACAGATATACTTTCCTTTTATATTTGTGTCCCTTCTTTTACTTGGGATCTACTCATAGAGTTTTTGGAATAAGTTTGAAATTATTAAGTTTAGTGATAAAATAAGACAGTTCTCTACGTTGCTTCATGTTTTTTGCAAAGGTAAACTCTAGGGTCACCTTAGGGGCGTAGACAAGTGACAATTGCTTTCAAAGCGTTTCGTATTCCAACAACGACTTTCAGCAGTAATAAAGGTTAGGGTTAGCTTTTCGGTAGCTTATGTCATTCCAATACATTTTTGATTTTTGACTTCTCCATCAAAGTTAACACTGACAGAATGTCACTTTGTCTAGTCCCTCAGGACATTTTGTCTGAACCCAGTTATCTATATATTTGAGTGATTGGTATAGCAGCGATTATATAAATATTAATAACTAGCTTATGTCCGCGGTTTCGCTCGCGTGGAAGTCTGAAATTATCCCAGGGGAACAAACTACCGAGATAAAAAGTAATATAGGTATGTTCTAAGACAGGTCATGGTCTGGCCATGTGCCATATTTCATCTAAACCCATTCAGCTGTTTTAACGTGAAAGCATAACAAACAACCTTACTTTCTTATAATATTAGTTAGGATTAGAATCGATACAAGAACTTCATTAAATGATCAAATAAGTAATAATTACTAGTTCCTAATAAAGTACTACTAAGGGTAGTTTATTAGGCATTACGAATTATTAATTACTAGGGGTCGGTCGCCCAACAACAAAAGGAAATCAGCTTTGTTAGTAACAACTAAGTCAAACAATGGAACACAATGTTAAAGTTCTCTGTTTAACTTCACTAGGACCACAGTATGTGCAAAAGGTATGACATATTACTATCGAATATAATTAGTTCGAAACTCTTGTGACACAAAACTATTTTCTGCGGGACCCGTTTGTCTGTCCGTCGGAGAAAATTAACCAAGTGGCAAGCTGTCAACTTGACAGTTAGTAAGTGAGTAAATTACTTCGTAGTTTCGGAGATCCGACCTGAGCGTTGTCGGAGCACCAAAGTTATATTTGATCAATTTGTGCTGCAATTTGCTGACGGCAGAGCGGCGTTTAGTGTCCTGGATTGCACAGGTACAATCACGACGTAATATTATTTAAAATTTTGAGAAAATATTTTTGGAACTTTTCAACATCAGCCCCGCTACATCGGTAATGATAAATGATTATATTTCTAATAATAATAATATCCCTGGACATTTCACACAGCGCCATCTAGTCCCAAGCTAAGCAACCTAATGCTTGTGTTATGGTAACAAGATGGCTGATAAACTACTTATATACATTTTTTTTTTTGTAAATACATACATATTATAGATAGAAAAACACCCAGACTCAGAACAAATACATGTAGGACTTACAAATATTGGTTCTGTGCGGGAATCGAACCCGCGACACGCAGCGCAGCAGTCCGATCGCTCAGCCACTGCGCTAACCGTGTTGTTTCTGTCAGTAGGTTTGTACAAACACTTTTACACGTCAATCATATTTTAAAAACTAGATGAGGTCGGCGTTTCCAAACAGACTACCCTGAGAAGAAAGGCCGAAAAAAACTTTGAGGTCAGTCTGTTTTTAAATCCAGATGTAATTTTGGTCAGATCACGTGAAGACCATGTAGTCCGAAAGTGTCTTTTGAGGAAAGAATCACACAGATTGAATGGACCTGTCTAGCCAGTTTAATGTCAAGTAAACCGGACTCATCCCGTCATACTGCCCAGAGGCTGTGCAAAGTTGACTATACCCGAGCAATATTAATTCTGCAGACCCTACGGATTTCACTCGGAACATAATACAATGTTAATTATTCCATTTTATAATTCTAAAATATCAACAGTAGTGGTCCACGTTTCCCTCATGGACGAAATTACGAAATTACCTAGCTTTTGAGTTTACGTAATAAGGTCATATGTAAAGTGTATACGGTGTGTACACTTTCAGCTGAGCTGCAGTAATCATACGGAATATTTCATGATGACTAATTGGCTAATAGAAGGTTATTCACTGGTGTTTGTATGTGCGCTTGAATATAAATTTGCTTCAGTACCGCAGCCAATTTGGAGTAAATTAGTCTAA
The DNA here is from genome assembly GCA_945859715.1 of Apamea sordens. Lineage (NCBI taxonomy): Eukaryota > Metazoa > Arthropoda > Insecta > Lepidoptera > Noctuidae > Apamea > Apamea sordens. Next base: position 8,881,247 of record OX243994.1, read on the forward strand.
AATTTTGCACTCGGAAACTGTGAGATGTAATAACTAAAATCATTTTCGTACATCTGTTACTTATTTTTATATTTTTTTTATGAAATATTTTAATTCGTGAAAAGTTCTTTCATTACAAAAGCCTATTGTTACATAAACTTTGCTTTACAAAGAGCTGAAAATTTATTACGTCTTACGCAACGAGTACCTTGATCTCGGATTTTCGCTGTATTCATGAGTCACTCCGAGCAACTACTTACCTACTGCTCTTTAACTAGCGCTAGTACATCAATCAAAAGCAACATACCTATATATTCCAGAGTACGTCACGATATGCATAATATACTCCCACTAGCTCACAACTCACATGACACAGCACACCTGAGAAAAGCCACTCAATTTCGAAAAATTAATTATAAATTTTCACCTTTGCGGAAAACAACCCAGGGCGATATGAGTCAGAAGTCGCAGCTCAGTAGCACAAAGATTGAGAATTATTGAAAAGTCTGTACGTATTACGTATTTGGGGGGATTATCCTACTGTTTCCGAATAGGTACGCTGTAACTCAGCCGACGAGCTGAAGCCCAATAAGACGGCGTTAATAAATCATCTTGACAGGTATTACTTCGCACCTTGAGCGTCGGCGTAATTACATCAGACCTACTCCGATATTCAAAATAAACAGATCGTATAATGAAGATGATTCCAGCCTCGGTTTACGAGACTATCTAGTTTAATTTTAACTTTAGTATCATATTGCTTAGTCTATTGGAAACTGGAAGATAGTTTCAAAGGTTTTGACCTTGATCATTGTTCAGCCTTTTAATTAAGCGCTGTATTTTGGTTGAAACTAATCAACTTATTGACACAATAATTTCACTAATTGACTGACCACACATTCAATTATTTAAGTAAGGGTTGTTGTGGCATGATATGAATGAGAATAAAAAACAACTGAAATATGCAGACGTCTCGCCATATTTAAATAAGCTTAATTACTGTTTTAATTTATGGCATGCATTTTAATTATATTTTATATTTACTGTATTCAATATCGTCCCTCTTTGGACAAAAAAAATCGATGGTGTAATCTTAACACCTCAATGGGTAAGTTTTTGGAAAAATCTAAAGTCACCTACACACAGGTCTATGTAAAGGGTTTCCTACATACATTTACCTGACACGGAACTTAATGCGGTCGCTAAGCTTTTCAGTAAACCTCGATGATGGAGACCGACCGAATATCAATTTTTGAAGCTTCATCGCACACTTCATATGAAAGGTTCTTGACTGTAAAAGTACCTTCATAATCGAGGTACCAGGGGTTTTTAAAAAGAGCTACTTAATGAGTTCTGGTCGGTACCTACCTTTCCGTACTCAACTTAAATGAACATAGGCACATTCAAGGTATTTTTTATGAATTTAATTTGTGTAACAAGTGTTTTATGCATAAAAATTGTTTGTACCAGAGTAGTCTGGCTAGAAAGAGGTGACTACCGAGAGAGAAGTATGGAAGAAAAAGAAATGTTGCGACCACCTCAAATAAATTGAGTTAGAGGCAAGAGAGAATGATGTGTTTTTTTAATTTATTTATCTACTTTACAACTATCATTACAGGCCTTAACCTAATGCTACAGTATAGTTATCAACTTAAAATTAACTTATTTAACCTTATATACCGAACAACAAATAATATAACTTTTTACCTTACATAACTAACTATATTTAATAAAACTCTTGCGACCTCCCCAAAAAGAGAGTAACAGAAATTTATGTAAGTTCTTTTTTTAATAATAGATGAAAAAATGTCCAATTGCCTAAGTATTCTTTAATAACAGTCGCTCGTGGCTAAGTAATAATAGCCGCACGGGTCGATGAATCAGGTTAAGCTACGCATGCCGCGGTCGGTCCGTGGATGGGTGTCCATCTTTACATATTGAGAACATTCACTTTCCGTGCCTCGGAAAGCACGTTAAGCTGTTGGTCCCAGCTGTCATTCGTGGATCTTTGACAGTCGTTACGGGTCGTCAGAACCCGAATGTCTGACAATGAGTATTACCAAGGGGTATAGTGTAACCAGTAACTGGGTGGTGGAGGTCAGGTAGGCAGATGCTCCACGTAAAATACTGGTCTTAGCTCCATCTGGTTAGCCTGGAAGCCGACCCCAAAAATAGTTGGGAAACCATAATAGCTGAGATGTCATTTTTCATCTGTGGAATCCATTCACCTGATATTTCTGGCTAGTTTTCATTCGACACCTGATAGACGTGTCCTGTCTAAACCCATTTCCGCTCGACAGTTTTATGTCTATTTCGACGATTTCAAATACTACTTGAGATAGGTTTTATACTTTTATCGCTAAAGTTAAGTATAAAGTAGATTTTATAACCTTTATCTAAGTTACATACAGAATACCTACCTACGTTACAATTTTATTTAAAAAAAATAAAGCAAATTAAAATTAATCTATTTTTTACTAGCTGTGCCCGCGACTTCGTTCGCGTGGATGACGAAACTTATCAATGAGTTTTTTGTGTAAAGTGCTATTTGTGTAGAACGTTATCTATCGAGCATACCGGTATTAATACTTCTGTCCCGGCGCTATTTGCGGTTGGTACAGTAATCGGGTCTAGGGATTGAACCGCAAAATTAAGTTTGTTTTTTATTGTATATACTTTTCCGGGATAAAAAGTACAAAAAAAATTTTAATCACATTTTTGGGTTCGGTATCGGTCTAGTAACACCCCCTGCCATTTATTTTTTTGTAATTTTCAATGTACAGAATTTTCACTTCTACAGATTTATTATAAGTAATAATAGAAGATTATTTTTTATTAATTAACATTATTTTTTTTTTTATTAAAATTAATTATTAATTATTATTTTAATTATGAATTAATGATTTATTATTATTAATTATTGTTTTATTATTATTATTTTTTTATTTAAATTTAATTATAATTTTATTAAAGGTTGTCCTATTTTAGTTTGATAAGTCCGCTCATTGTGTCACCCTTTGTAAAATTGTATATATTTATGTTCTGTAATTTGTATGGTGTACAATAAAGAGTATTCTATTCTATTATTAGCCATTAATGTCCCACAGCTGGGCAAAGGCCTCCCTACTCCCCTTCCACCTCTCTCTGTCCAGAGCTGCCAAGGTCCAATCTTTATTATAGGAGTCCAGCTCATCCGGCCATCTCCACCTTACCTCCCTACCTATCAACATTAAGACATGTTGATTAGGTACCAACTGAAATTGTCCGCATAATCAAATCATAATTAAGTTCTCTGACAGTCTTATAAATTGGCTATAACACGGCTAATTGGCTTAGTGTGTCAATTTGATAAACAATAAATTTCCCTGACTGTACATAGATAATGTTCGAAGTTAAAAAACGAATGTTTATGCTATGATACAACGTAGGTATTGGATTCTGGACCCGAAAATATTTTCTTATAATATTCCCAAAGATATTTTCAATGAAAATTGCTAAACAAACGTACTATAATAACAGAGCAAAGTACATGTAAAATATATCACCGGATTTTCCCAATTTCGTTAAAAGAACCACAGTCATTCGTTTACTTTATTTACTCTCGCAAAACGAGTTGAAACAAATTTCAGTGCGTCGTCGAGCGTTTAACATTCTTCATGGGGCCTAATTTACAACGGCGGAATACAAAACAAATTCGTTTTCTTTTATTTTTATAAGGACGTGAATGTGAATGTTATTAAAGAGAGTGAAATCATGTGTAAACATTTTAGGAACTCCTTTAATTTCTCCTTTATTTTTGGATGTAGGTACTATATAAAATTAAGTTCATGAAAGGATTGTTTTATCTAATAAAATCTGATGATAGCGATAAGGACCAGTTCTTGGACCCCTAAGTGTCCTTTTGTTAGATAATTATTTATTTAATTTAGTACCTAGTGTAGGTTTTTAATATAATGAAGATATTTTTTTAAAGAAACATGTAAAATCTTATAATTACTCGAAGATGTTCGTTATAATTATAATGGAATTTAAGACAGTTGAGGTTTAATGAGGATTAACAGTTAAGCCCGTTGTTCTTGTATAAGTCTTTACATTTTGCTTATCTGCTTTGTGAACGTCTGATTAACGGCCACCATTTGCTGAGACTACATTCATGTCAGAGCCAAATAAATGACTGTAAAGTTCTAAACGAAAAATTTAAATTCCTCTCTTTGTTTTTTTTTTTGCAGTAAGAGGTAAAAGGGCATGACGCTGCAAACTTTGTTAGGTTAGGTTAGAACTATTTAGTAGATCTTTTCGCACTGACGCTTGCTTATAAGACATAACACAGTCATGTCGTCACATATCCAGAACTTTCGCAATACAAAGATTCCGTTTCGTTACATTTCGGCATGGTCCTGTAGAGTCCATGTAACTTGCTAATGGACGCCACACAGCATTAAGATGAAGTTGTGGACTTTATGCCACGCTTGCGTCCAACTTTGACCACTTCTCATGTCCTTAATGTTTTCCTGCGGACATTAAACTTTTGTTGACAACCCCTGACTTAGCTACTTATCTTGCTTTAGCGTTGAACGGTGACACGGAAAATATTGAAGTTTTTAGTTTCAGTAAGGTCATAAGGTGAAGTTATCAGCCCACAGCAATCCACTACTGGCCACTGGACATAGGCCTCTCCAATTACACGTCATTCAGCTTGATACTCGGCAACTCTCATCCAACTGCTACCAGTCACCCTGCAGAGATCATCGCTCCACCTAGCCTGAAAGCGACCTCCCTTATGTTTCCTATTATATTGTCTCCACTGCTTCTACGGCTAATGTGGCTGGCCGATTGCCACTTCAGCTTGCTTATTCTGTGAGCTATGTCGACAACTTTGGTTCTCACCAAAGCTGCAAAGGTGAAGGTGAAGGTGATTGTAGCTGGTTGTTGGGATATAGGTGAAAAATAAAGGGATGATTTACTTGAATACAAAAATAATGAAATCACAGTTGATAAAAGCTGAATACAGAAAGATTTGATAATGATTTCTTTTCAAAGACTGTTTACTTTTTCATTTTATTCTACGCAAAAATAACTTTGTAATATTAATAATTTCAGCGCTCATAACAAACAAACGTGAACATTAATCAAAACAATACTGATCATTAAGGAGCAATGCTTTTCCTCTGCGTCTAATTATTTTTGTGTTATATTTAAAAAAAAAACCTCCAAAGTTATTGTTGGTCGTTACTCATCTTAGTAATAAGTGTCAAAATGATTTATTTCTTGCTCACTTATTGGGGAACAGCTTTCCATTTTCATCTGTTTTCGGCGCTAGTTTTTTCTGGTACGCGTTTTTTCCTTAAGCTGATTAGTCGACGTTCGGGTCCCGTCAACTGTTGAAATAAGAAGTGTGTACGCAATCGCATAGTTTAGGTGATACTCTATTATTTTGAACAGAAAAGTTATCCGTTAAGGGGGAAGCAGGGTAGCTCGCAACTCAATTTTTTACAGAACAGATTTACAGAATTATAATCATTAAAATCATCAATACAACCAGAGGGTGGTATTGAAGATTTTGAACTTAGAGAAGTTCATATTACCCTATTGATTGATATTGAAATACATATTAAGAAAAAATTAATTAGTTAATATATTTAAATACCCTGTCGCCTTTCCCTTTTTGCCTACATATTTTTCTAAACTATCGAATTCGTCACCATCTCCGACATTAGGTTCAAATTTATTTTGTTACTAGCTCACGTGACTGTATACTCTATTGGCATTATAACTCATTGTGTTATGGTTAACTGCTAAAGTGGCGATAATAATAATTAGATACTAGGCATTAGATGATTTAACTCTAAACCCACAAGCGTATTTAGTAAATTGAACTAGATCTATAACATGATACAGTTAATTCGATGAGAAATCAAAGCTGTCAGTGTGCAATTGACATTCAATTAACATCATCATATCTGCCTAGTTAGCACTATATTATTATACTATCAGTGCCCCGCGGTTTCACCCGCATATGTGTCGACCCCGTGGGAATATCGGGGTATAAAAGTATGCTATGTATTAGTCTGATGTAAGCTATATTATTGTAAAGTTTCATCAAAATCCATTTAGTAGGTTTGCGTGAAAGAGTAACAAACATCCATCCATCCATACTCACATATGTACTTTCGCGTTTATATTAATAACTAGCTGCGCCCCGTGGTTTCACCCGCATAAGTTTTGATCCCTGGGAATATCGGGATAAAAAGTGGGGTATGCTGTGTTAATACTGAGGGGCAATTCTCGTAATTTTAAGACCGTTCACAGTCTGATCTCAGTCTCAATCTGTCAAAAAATACTTCTAATTTCCCTACATTTTGACAAGTTTTGACATTTGTTTGTCGCTGAGATGAGACTGCGACTAGATTTTGAACGTTTTAAATTACGAAAATACCTTAATAATATAGCCTAGAATAGAATAGCCTTCTGGTTATAAACATCTGTATGCCAAATTTCATTTAAATCCGTTCAGTAGTTTTGGCGTGAAAGAGTAACAAACATCCATCCATCCATGTATACAAACTTTCGCATTTATAATACTAGTAGGATAGGAAGTAGGATAGGATATAGTAGGAAGTAGGATTAATAAAAGTAAAATATAAAATAAGTAAATTAAAAATAAATATAAGAGCGAAAAAAGCGAGCAAAACGTCTCAAATTTTTCTTTCAAAGAGTCGATATCCTTTAAAGTTTAAAGCAATGAATACTGAGTAACATTATGGCCTTATATTTCTCAAAATAATTTCCAATTGTTCTGTTTCAGAAAGTTTTTTGGAAAGACGAGAGAACGTTCCCGGTTCCTACTATTATATTTATGTTTAATTTTTATTTTTTATTTTTTTTCACTTGATTCTCTTCAAACCGACAATTGAAAAGCTGTCTTTGGATTGGCGGAAGCAGAATTCATTCATTATTTTGATGGCTTCCCTGTCAAAAGCAAATTAAGCAATCAAAGCTCTTATTCATTAAATTTCCTATGATACATAAAAATTGCTCTCTCGTAAAATTATCCTCTGTACTCATAGAATCATGGAGAAGCAGGAAATTCGGGAAAATAAATGATAATTAACGACTAATAATCAGGGTTGATATACACTGAATTTATTCACCAACCCGCACTGGGCCCGCGTGGTGGATTACAACCCACTCCCTCTCGAAGAGTGGATTATGTTATACACTGAATATACCAAATTTAGATGCGTAGGGTAGACGTACCCATAACCTGTCAAGCCTCCCACGAAATACATGTAAGAAGGTAGTAAGGAAATACCTTACCTACCTATACCTTCCATTAAGGAAATATAATATTTTGACATCCTCCTCATATGTATTATGCGGGGCGTTAATGTATGCTTAACGACCAGTGACGTGGGATTAATTTATGCATTAAACGTATTCATAAATTATTATTACATACTTGAAAATCTTTGAAATTAATTTGTATGGTTTGCTTTACTTGACGAAAATTTAGGTGACATTTTCAGTGAACCGATAACTAACTAGTTTATTTTCATCTGTAGCTATTTAATTCGTTAGTGCATAGTAACAGCCCCGTCTGAGCGCTTTAAGAGCTTATCCGTTCTCCGCTGGCGAGCTGTAAAGACCATCTGCTGCCAACATTTATCAAACAAAAAACTACTCTTTTAATTGTAAATTACGGTCGTAATTGCAGTAAATGATCGTCCACTCAGTGCTTAGCGCGCTTACAGACGCTTTAAATTCAAGAGGGATTTCGCAGCACATAAGAAATACTGATACTGTTGAAATGTACGCTTATTTCAATAACAATATTAAATGAGTGAATGTTATCTAAGCCTGTAAGATACATAGCTTATGAACTATGTATCTATTACTATTTATTACTCGGTTCCCCCTTGGCAAAGGTGATTTAATGCGTTGGAGGTACCTCATTAATGAAGGTATCTTAACGACCTTATATTAATAGCTGTCTTGGCATGCTTCAGCTTATATTCCCATAACATCATAACGAAGGTAACATGAATACCTATCCTATAAAATGATCTTAATACAATTAGGTAACCTATAATTTAGGTTACCTACTAAGCTGTCTGGCACTGAAAGTTGTTTACAAGGTCTACCCCTAAAAAAGCCTTAAATTTTATAATTAGTATGTTTAGGCACGACTAACGACAAAATTACCTCATTACCTCAAACATGTGATACCTAGGATATAGGTTAGGTCTCTAGGCATTACGAATTATGTAGATGGGCTAGGCCAGGTCACTGCCCCGCGGTCAGGCGCACCTACACTTGTCACACCCCTAGCAACACAGCCAATTACTTATGGTTAGGTAGTACATTCGCCTTTGGAACAAATATGTAATAGACGTATAGGTTTGTTTGTTTGTTTTTTGTTTTTTTTTAAACGTTGGCTCACACTAGGAATTGCTCCTGTATCGTGGGTGCGTTTACAAACATTTAAACTCACATACACAAACAGCCAGACCCGGAACAACTTTGACAACACGGTTAGCGCAGTGGCTGAGCGATCGGACTGCTGCGCTGCGTGTCGCGGGTTCGATTCCCGCATAAAACAAATATTTGTAAGTCCTACATGTATTTGTTCTGAGTCTGGGTGTTTTTCTATCTATAATATGAATGTATTTACAAAAAAAAAATGTATATAAGTAGCTTATCAGCCATCTTGTTACCATAACCATAGTAAAAGCAAATAAGTACGACATCTTCATACATTCGCACCGCGCACGGTTTGTATGTGAGCGCGCTCGTACGTATGCGTCGTCGCACGCACACACTGACAAAATTTATCGCTGCTAAAGGTGCGCCAGTCGTGGCTGTGACGCCGGTAATATCGCCCGCGCCCGCGTACGCTTCGCCGCTGCCCTGCTGCTCGTAATAAATAATTTGTACGTGTACCTACCTACCTCCTTTAACTACAAAGACTTCATAATCATTTCATTTTATTTGAATAAATACAATATGATTCAGTAAAACCACGTTTTTATTAGTCATATTTCGATCGTAATTTTTCAAATAACTAAACAGATAAGATGACGTAGGCAATGAAAAAAATGTAGTCGGCTTCTGGTCTATGTACTTACACACGGCTACACGTCAAGCTATACAAAACCAGTTTGTCTTGGCCTCACTTTGTATGATATTTTCTCACAATGAACGGTCAGCTAATACTGGTTTTCATAGCTTGACGTGTAGCCGTGTGTAGAAAAAATAATTAAAAAAAACTTTGTATTAAAGGTCCCTGATGCTTACACTACAGGGGAACATTGTTTTGTATAGAGATTGACTATGCATTTTTGACGATTGAATAAAGTACAAGTGACAGCCCTACGAGTTTAGGCTATTATCGCTCGCTCGGGGCTTGAGTTGGCCTACTTATTTGCTTTTATTATGCCATAACACAAGCATTAGGTTGCTTAGCTTGGGACTAGATGGCGCTGTGTGAAATGTCCAGGGATATTATTAAAAAAAACGACTTGTAGGTCATACAAATATTTATTCCGTGCGGGAATCGAACCCGCGACACGCAGCGCAGCAGTCAATCGCTTAACCACTGCGCCAACCGTGCCGTCCAAGGTGTTACGAGGGTAGGTACAAAATTGGAATGTGTAGAGGAAAATCCTATCCTACGTGAAAGTTTGTTTGGATGGATGGATGTTTGTTACTCTTTCACGCAGAAACTACTGAACGGATTTGGATGAAATTTGGCACACAGATGGTTTATAACCAGGATTAACGTACAGAATACTTTTTATCTCGATATTCCTACGGGATCGAAACTTATGCGGGTGAAACCGCGGGCGCAGCTAGTAATAAATGTGTTTATAAATTATTTATAAACATATTTTATTTTATTCTGGACTCTGTACTGTAAAACGGTCACTTTGAAGTCATAGGGCTGATATTTTTAACGCCCGATAATCCGAGGAATAGTTTTGAATTCTTTACGGTTCTTCCGTACGTTCTTTCTACGAATAAATAATATATGTCCATTGTAAAATCAGCCCTTGATTAGTTTTACCTTAGACCTATTTTGCAATCTTAACATATCACATAACTAGATAACATCACGCTCGTATATTCCATAAAGCAGGCAAAGGCTGCGTGTGGCGGGTTCGATTCCCGCACGGAACAAATATTTGTATGGCCTACAAGTAGTTGTTCCGGGTCTGGCAGTTTGTGTATGTGAGTGGAAATGTTTGTAAACGCACCCACGATACAGGAGATATTCCTAGTGTGGGGCAAATTTTATAAAAAAAAAGTAAACCTAGTTTTCGCAAATTGTATTTTACAGTCCCATGTGAAAGCCTATCTGGGATAGAGGTCCGCAATAGTAGCCCAACGAGGCAGCCATAATTAAATAACTAGATACAGACGCCAGCAGGTCAAGCTATAAGAAACTGTCAAATTTTCCTAATCAACCTTGAACCTTAATGCTTTAGCGATAAAGTTGAAAATCCATTAAAGAAATTTGACAGATTGTAGTAGCTTGATGTGCTGGCGTCTGTACTTAAAAAACTGACAGATAATGCACAGCCCAAACCGCTGAGTCTAGAAGCATACAATTTTGCACAAGAGTTAATAACTAAAGTGAACACTAAGGAAAGATTTTAGCAAATTCATCTTCTAAACAGGATAAATAGGGGATAAAAATTTGTAAGATAGTTCGTGATTTTTGACGATAGGAAATCCCATCGGGCACACGGCTTGGAATGCTATAAAAATGAATGATTGAAGTAGTTAATCACAATAATAAGTTACTTAGTAGCTTAGAAGTACGCTAATAAAAGAGGGCGTGCCTCTAGGACTTAGTACAGCGACACGACAAAGTTTCCCGAGACCGGAATTTGTGGACACAACAAGTTTCGTTGTAAGTATACGTAGTTTCGAGTCACACCAATGTTTAGCACTTCGGTTAACTAAAGCAAAAATTTAAATAACATGAGACTTCAGTAATTTATCTATCTATCTTCGATAATGTAGAAAGATAATATACTCTAGCTAGACGATATTATATGCTATAAGACATATTTACGCCAAGGTCAAAATGGTAAGCAGATGTGTATGGTAAGCACATGTAATAATGTGCAGAAGGTACCTACTGCAGGAGAGCCGATGTAAACGAAAACCTATATACCTAACGATTAATTTAATTAACCTGAAAATAGAAACCTGGGCCTCTTTTGCTCTCTAATCTGCACCCTAATTGCGTAACACACATTCAATCGGAATCGGTTTCATTTTGACAGTTCAACAACATTCATTGTGTTATTTACGTGTTGAGCAGACAAATTTTTCGAACTTATGAAGCAATGGATTAGCAATTTGCTTCAAAATTATTCAGATTACGATTGATTGTGTGTTACGCAATTAGGGTGCTGATGAAGATTCATAGATATCTGAACATTATATATTATTATTATTATCATTAAGTCGTCTCATAATGGTGTTACTTAACTTATCTTCTTTCATTCCAGTTCGGCCAGATGAGGAGTTTCCAGAGCCAAGTGTTGTCATCGTTTCCAGGTCGACGGTGTACAACGTCGGCGAAACCAAAGCCGTCTTTTGTAGAGGACAACATCTAGTAGAGGTACGTACATGACTTTTATTCAATGGCACCCAATCCCCTAAATGTACGGCGCACCCTGGACACCTGCACTCGGTAACGCAGAGTGTCACCTACACTCTGCGTTACCGAGTAATCCTTTTTTTAGAAATCCGACTAATCCTTTCACCATGTTAGCACGAATGGAAAATTACATAATCAAACTAGGTACAGTGTTCCTACAGCTGGGACGGGACTCAGGCCTCCTCTCTTTAAAAGTGAGTAGGACTTTATTCACCACGCGGACCTACTGCGGTTTGGTGCATGCCAAATACAGTGCAACCTCGATATAACAAATCGGAAGGGAACAAGTAAATATTCGTTATATCAAGTAATTCGTTAATCCGTGCCTCGGAAAGCACGTTAAGCCGTTGGTCCCGGCTGTCATTCGTGGTTCTTTGACATTCGTTACGGGTAGTCAGAAGCCCGAAAGTCTGACAACCAGTCTTACCAAGGGGTATCGTATTACCCAGTAACTGGGTTGTGGAGGTCAGATAGGCAGTCGCTCCATGTAAAATACTGGTATTCAGATGCATCCGGTTAGACTGGAAGCCGACCCCAACATAGTTGGGAAAAGGCTAGGCAGATGAGATGATGATCAAGTAATTCGTTAAACTGAGGTTTGTTAATATTGAGGTTAGGTTGGTCTAAAATTTGTTATAAAGAGGTAAAAACGTGTCGATACCTGTCACGACTGAATCACACACTATTGGGAATGTTATATAAAGGTTTTGGCAAAATTCGTTAATTAGAGGTTTACACTTGTTTTTGATAGTTGAAAATTGGTTGTTCGAACAAAATCTGGATGGACAATTCAAGGGGATTACGAAGAATTCGTTAAATCGAGGAATCCATTATATTGAGGTACGTTATATTAAGGTTGCACTGTAGCTCATACAATAAGCTGGAAAACTTGCTGATACCATGAAAAATGCTGTGATTCCTATTGAAAAGATAAGAGTGTGAACAAGGACATTACAAATTTATCTCTGGTCAAACCGCATCATAAAAACCTTTTGTGTAGCATGAGTCAATAGGTGACGCAAACCATCTCTTACCATTTAGTCCGTAGTCGGGGAGTTTTTCATTAGATATTATATGTTATCTCTACGTTTTCTTTCTTCCAGCCTATTCAATGGTACTCCCCCTCGGGCAAGATAGTCCTCGAAGGGCGATCTCCTGATAACCGGGTGTATGTCGAACGCAAGACTGAAGAAAACGGAGTCCTGCTGCCCCTCTTTATCCATAATATCAAGATCAGCGATGGAGGCAACTGGACCTGCAAAGCTGGGAACCATAGTGAAACTAAGGAGCTTATTGTCGGAGGTATGTGCCTTGTAACAGTTGAGATTTCGAAATCAAAGGGTCTAGACAGTCTCATTCTATCAGCGATAACGATGGTGGGAAAAGTCAAAAAGGTACGGCCTTTTCACAGTTATTTTTACCTCTGATATGCATCACTGTCAAAATGAAAGTGATCTTTATTCTCGTTAGTATAAGGTTGTTGTTGAGTTGTTGCCAATGACTAGTCAGTCAAACTCACAGGGATCTCTAGCCACGTTACAATAAAGTTGTAGTTGGGCTTCTGAGAGGTAAAATAACTGCGAAGGGACTGTATGGACTGATATGTCAATTCTGTTGAAATTCATTGTAGAAATACAAACGCGATTGTCACTTGTCTAGTAGTAAGTATTTGAAGTAATGATTCAGTAGTTTTAATTTTAAGTCAAACAAACCTAATCTGGTAGTTTAAAAGTTAATTGAAGAAGATACTATGTTATTAGTTAAAAAGCCAAGAACAACAAGAAACCTACTCAACATTTTTACCTAATAATAATAATAATCATTTATTTGCAGACGTTGAAGTCCATAGAATTAGATTAGTAAATGGGTCAGGACCAAATTTTTGACGTAATTGCACAACGGAAATCACAACGGAATGACACTGACGATACAAACAAAATGCTAAAATGACAGTAAAACAACATGGTGGCTTATCCGGAATACATGGCCAATACTTGAAGCCAATCTTGCCATACTAAATAGTCAAGAAACTTCTATCATAGGTTTGTACGTTTCAAAATAATGGTGTCGCACAACAGGAGTATTACAACGGAAAGAATTTTGGGATGTATTTAATATTACCTTGTATAAATTATAATAACGATGTTCATTGTGCTATTATCTATTAAAACGATTACTAGAGTTTATGAGGCTTTATTAATATTAAATTATACATGATAGGTTACGTTAAAAAAAAACAGCGACCATAATATTCTTAGGTAGTTTAGCAGAACATGTATATTTTATAAAGCGTAGTCAAATTTGGTCCTGACCCAAATATTGACATCAAAACATATTCATGAATTACAGTATTACGTATTTTCCTCAATCCCTCTCTTCACCAAAGACGAAAATACACAGTTTGTTCATCATTCAGTTCGAGGAGAATAAAAGCATAATCAAGCCAATTAGATTGTATGTTTACACGTTCCTCATTTTTTCCTTATTACAGCCTGTAAATATTTAATTTCCAGAGAAAGTAAAAATCACCGACAGGAACGTAACCTTGGTAGGAGAGGAAGGCAAGTCTGTAAAGTTGTCCTGTGAAGCCAACGGTTACCCTCCCCCAGTCGTTGTGTGGTACAAGGATAAGCAACCGATTAAGGGTGAGTTTACTTGAAAATAAGAGTGTAATAAATTTCGAACGTGATAAAATTACATGTTTTTAAGATTACTTGCATAGGTCCAGGTTTAACGGCTTTGATTTGTCTGTTCTGTGCTAAGACAGAACTCATTCACGAAGTAGATAGTAGGTATCACAACTACGTCTAAAAACAACAGCGAGCACAATTTGTGCAAAACTTAGTATTTCCACATTATTGTAAAACTGTGTTCATCATCATCATCATCACTTCAGCCGAAAGACGTCCACTGCTTTACATAGGCCTCCCCCAAGCACCTTTCGACCGGTTCTGTTCTTCTCGCATCCAACGGGTTCCTGCGGCTTTAACAAGGTCGTCGGTCCACCTTGTGGGAGGCCTAAAACTGTGTTATTTCTAAAAAAAAAAAGGCGGGCACAGTGAAATAGCTATTTAAAAAAAAATTAACAAAAAAATTAAACCGCCGAAAAAACTGAAAAGCAAAAAATAATAAACCTTTTCTATTTAACCTTAATAACTAAGTTCTTAAACTAATGTAAGTATACCTAAGTAATTTTGAGTCGGCGCCAAACAATCAATAAATAAAGATCACTAAATTTAAATGGCGCCGACTCAAAATCACCGTAGATTAAAAAATAATACACACCTCAGCATTCAAATCTGTGAGTGAACAATAAATCACCCCTATTTTTCCACCCTTAGAATTAGATTTTTTTTCCAAATTTATACGGGACCAACTTTAAAAAAGTTATGCTTGGACATACATAAAAACAAATACGCGTCGACTTGAGAACCTCCTCCGTTTTTTTTCGTCGGTTAAAAATGAAAGAAGAGTAAAGTAGAAACTGCAGAGTCAACGTAGTAAGTCCTATCTTAATTTGATACTTTTTCCATTCCAGATAAGAACGAGCCCAAGAAGTACTCAATCAAGCAAGACAACACTCTAGAGATTAAGAAACTGAACCACGCCGACGTTGGCCTATACGTGTGCAAAGTGAGACAAAAGGCGCTGTCCCACTACACTGAGAAGACTGTCCATCTTTCTGTACAGCGTAAGTTCTTAACACTATCACAAACACATGCTATATATTCGTATGTCATCATCATCATCTGCCTAGCCTTTTCCCAACTATGTTGGGGTCGGCTTCCAGTCTAACCGGATGCAGCTGAATACCAGTATTTTACATGGAGCGACTGCCTATCTGACCTCCACAACCCAGTGACTGGGTAATACGATACCCCTTGGTAAGACTGGTTGTCAGACTTTCGGGCTACTGACGACCCGTAACGACTGTCAAAGATCCACGAATGACAGCCGGGACCAACGGCTTAACGTGCTTTCCGAGGCACGGAGGGGTCTTGGTTTGTGAAAATGGTCACCCATCCACGGATCAACCGCGGCAAGCGTAGCTTAACCTGATCGATGGACCCGTGCGGCTGTTATTACTTAGCCACAAGCCCCTCGTATATATTTCTATATACTAATAATAAAGCTGAACAGTTTGTTTTATTGAACACGCAAGTCTCTGGAATTAACAGTCGGATTTAAATAATTCTTTTTGCATTTGATAGCCTAATGCTTGAGGGTACTCAACAAAACTCAACAAATGCAAAAAGAATAGCTTATAGCCTATCGGGTATAAGCTATTTAACATCACGCTAGGATTCTTATGAGCCGAACAGAAAAAAAGTCAAAAAAACGCTCAGTGAAATCGAAGTAACAGTGCGGGTAGGCGATGCGATGCGACAGGGTGGGTCAGGGGAAAGATATTTCACGCGGACGAAGTGTTTGGCAGAAGCTAGTAACAGTATAACACTGCTGGCTTTCCTTATTAACTCAAACTCAAAGCATTTACTTTAATTAATCCAATTACAGACACTTTGAAAGAAAAAAAAGAAAATTCATTTATTTGCGGCAAACATGACGCATGAAAAGAACATAAAAACACAAAAAAACATAACAAGTTGGGGGTAAACATGCTTCACATTCACGCGAAACGGCATCATGCTAAGTCCCTATACGAGATAGAGCCCCAGCGCTGGTTTGACTTTGGGTAGTCAAGGAGTCGGTTAGTCAAATCAAATCAGAAGAATGCAGGTATACAAATAAAGCCGTGAAGAATTAAAGTTGAGCCATACATTCTGCCAAAGATTCAACATGCAAAATTTAAATGAATGAATACGATGCTATAATAAAAAAAAAATAAGAACATTAAACACAATTATCAGACAAAAATTAACAGTTCAATACAAAACGCAGTTAATAGTCAAAATAAGATCAAAATGTTAAAATTTAATTCAAATGTCAAAATACAATTCATATGTCAAAATAAGAATGTATTTGTTCCAACGTAGGATCCCAATCCGCTTACCGAAGCGCTGCCACTAATTGCTCACTGCACGAATCGTGCCGTCAAAGTATGGACTGAAATATTGCTGAAAAGATTGATTAATTGATAAAGCTCACAGGAAAGATGTTGAGTTCATGACAGCAGCCTCCATTTCCGAACTTTGCAGTGAAAATGTTTGCATTTAATAAATAAAAAACGATGTTCAATTGCGAATATTTGCGCGTATTACTTGTTTGTTTCGTGTGGAATCTGTATTAATCAAACAAACTAGAATCCTCACTTCGAGTGAGAATCTTTATTTATAACCAACACAGCTGATGGATTCTGTAAAAATCTCACCGTGAAAAGTTAGGCGAAGTGAGCTTAAAGTGAGCTGTCAATAGTGTCAATCCCTAGCATTAGTTGGAGTGACAGCTCACTCTACGCTCACTTCACCTAAGTTTTCATGGTGAGATGGTTACAGAATCGCACTGCTGTTCTGTTCCTGCTATGTCACAGATTTTACAAATAATACCGATGAGTTTCCATTTGACTGCTTCGTTGGTCTAGTGGTCGCAAGCGCTACAGCCAAGCATGAGGTCCTGGCTTCGATTTCCAGGTCGGGAAAAGTGTTTCTGGGTTTTTCCATTAGGAATTACTCAGTAGCAGCCCGGAGTCTTGATTAGTGCCCGGTCGATGGCAATTACATTTGAAACTTATACTCTAACACGCACAAACACATAAACACTCAAACACATAAATTTGCAATCAAGCACAAAGCACACATCAACTGCCAGGGTAGCGGGATCGTCCGAAAGGGTTACCGCTGCCCTGGAAAATAAAGGGCTAAGGAAGGAACACGGGTGGGTTTTAGTCAGTAAGAGTCTGATACTCCCTTCCGCTCCACCCGGAGTGGGAGGAGTCATTCGATGATTTCCCATCCACAAAAAAAAATGTAAAAAAAGCGCACATCAACTAAGCATTCACACTCATGTTCTGCAATCTCCTCAGTATAAATTGTTTATTTATGTCTTACTTTTGTTTTAGAATTGTTATTATTATTATTTTTTCTTTTAGCTTAGCTTCCACTTTTGCTCACTGCGAAATGCTAAACTAATACCATATCTAGCATACTAGCCGCGAGAGGTTGACTGGTGACCATACGGGTGGTTGTACATACCTTCATCAGGTACCAATCCCTCACAAAGTTAGCTCTAAATTTTTATTTAAAAATAGCATAATGAAACTTTTGTGATGGGAAAATAAATAAAATTATTATTATTATCATGGTACTTAAACATAACTGGCGAAATGTGGGCGCAATGTAGGTACAGTCAACAGCAAAAGTAGATGATCCAAATCAGAAATTCCATACTAATGAACAGAGTTCGCGTCAGAACTATGTGGCGTCGAAGTGATTCAAAAGTATGTGATTGTAAATTATACCAAACATTTACTACTAGTACAGCTGCCATATAGCTGCGAACTCCGTTCATTAGTATTGAATTTCTGATTTTGATCATCTACTTTTGCTGTTGACTGTACACCTCTGCTGAACCCTTCGAGGATTACAGGCGTGATGTTTTGTTATGTTTATGTGAGTTTCCATTTTAAATGTTCAATACATACTTACATTAATTGAATTCTTGTTTCAGATAAACCAATTTTGTACAACAGCGACACTCAAATGATTTACACGAATCAAAAATACAAGACTGAAGAAGTGTACGCTATTTTAAATGATACGTAAGTATTTATTAGAACACTTTTACTTTACCAGCGAATTTTTCTACTTACCCAACAATAGGACCTCAAGTTTGCAATAGAAGTAAAGAATAGTAATAATTAGTAGATTATTAACCAAGGGGATAAAGCAGTGTCTTCTGTCGCGGGTGACGATTTAAATCGCAAGCGTAACAAAGGACTCGAGGTTTACTCCCGAGCGTAGCGAGGGTGTTAAAAACTTAAATCACGAGCGAAGCGAGGGATTTAAGACGAGTCCTGAGTGTAGCGAGGGATTTAAGTTCACCCAAGACTAAGACAGCTTTATCACCGAGGAAAATACTCTACTTTTCGTACCATTTGCGAAAAAATTAACTTAACGTTTATGTATTTGAAGAAAACAAAAACGCGGCAAATTCCTAGACTAATATTTTTTTGTCGGAAAAGCAAAGGCATCAAGCTCATACGGCCTCGTCGGTTTTCGTAATTTTATTTAATAATCATAACTGCATAATAAATGCGTATTCCTTTTTCAAAAAGATGTATAATGCTTTATACCAACTCAATGGTGTAAACACAGTTGTAGTTCAGTATAAATTTCGGTAAGTATTACAAATTTAAATCACATTCTCCCCCTAGAGGATGAATGATATTCAGTACAATTTTCTTTCCCTGTTTTTAACAGATTAAAAATGACTATTGTTATGTTCGCTTTTTGTGGCATAGAATGACACTTTTTTGAGCAAGTGGTATGAAAAGATAATTTATTTGCAAAACTTCAGTAACGTTACATCATTGTGGTCTCGACCATTATGCTAGGATATCCTGTATGATAAGGGTCGATCAAATATAAATAAGGTTTTCAAGTTATAATAATATTATCCAAAGAATTGATAATATGGTGTTTAGTGTTTATTATATGGTGTAAAATGAAACTCATTTGTATCACCAATTTTTCATTTAGAATACAGAATAAAATTAATAAAAATCACAGTGCGTTGTGTAAACTTTTTTTTACTTCCAAATTAATACATAATAGCTGGTGGTAACCTAAATGGCCTGTATTATTAACAGTATTTAATACGGTTAGACACTGGGCCTTTGAAAATTCATTAAGTCGCTGTCAACGTTTCTAACCAATAAAAGGTACACTACACTACGCTTCGATTGTTCGAAAGCTTTCATTAGCACCAATAACAATTTATTGGCGAGCCTTAGAAATCGGTCATAACGATATTCTAAAAGAGTGAGTAGTTTGAAGACTGTGAATTACTTCCAAGATAAATAGAATAAAATAGGTGGATAAATAGTATTGAATTAATAATTGAGATCTCCATTTTTCTTGATTTCAGCAAAAACGTGACTTGCAGCGCTATCGCAAACCCACCACCTACCTACAGATGGTTCAGGAGAATGAACGGCTTCGATGACGACCCAATTACGGATACCGACACGGTTAGCATACTTTGTTGGCTTTAATAAAATATATTCTGTGACCTTAATATAGCAATTATTATGTAAACCACATTACACAACATGACTGAAGACCAAAATTCTAGGAAAGCTCTTCCTATTTAAGCTTTATACAAGAAAAAATAGACTAAAGACGTTCACAGATGAATATAAGAATTGTAGAGCCTTGATCAAAACGAAGATTGATGTAGACATAAAGTTAGTGCAGGCCGTCCAAAGTTTAGCATTCCGGTTAGTGATCAGTCGTGAACTTGTTAGTTTGCCCCTTGCAATGTTATGTAGTTGGCAATATATGGCGATGCTGCCAAAAATGATTAAAATCCTTCTAAATCTTGCTACGTATGTTGAGTCCAAAAACTATACTTACTTACTGACTTTTTCTCTTTGAAGGTGATCACAGCTGAAGATGGTACCAACTCTGTGCTCATCCTGAGGATTCGGGACGAGAGTTACTACGGCGAATACCGCTGCTCTGCCAACAACAGCAAGGGTTCCGAGTCCATTATCTTCCACGTCAACCCTGGCTCCAAGCCCGAGCCCCCGGATGTCGTGAGTATAATTTTATGTTTGATGGAAGTATTGTGTTTATGTAGTTTTATTTTGGGACTTTATTTTTACTCGTCACTAATTTATTAAATACCTATATAATAATAATAAAAAAATATTTTCTTGATTTATTTATGTTTAGTTTTTGTTGCGTGTCACCACTGACACTGCTCACACTAAGGCCGCTTTCATATTAGGACGTTAGCAGCGTGATAGTAGCGCGGCACAAGCAGATGCCTCAACATTATAAAAACAGCTGCGCGATAGTAGCGCGGCTGCCGCCACAGTTTAGTAGCGCACTTCATTTCAAAAATGGATTCGGATTATAATATGAAATTCTGACAGGGCGACGATCGCGCTGCAGCTAAAGTCGCCTAAGGGACTACTCACACTTATTCAGCTCTATTCAGCTTATGCCCATAGAAAACAACGATTTTGTATGGAGACGCATATGCATCCGTTCAGCTTTCCGCGTCCATTCAGCTTTCGCGGCAAACAAGTATAAAATGAGGAAAAATATGTTATTATAATGCGAGTGCTTATAGATAGAGTTCAGCGCTGTTCTGCCGCGTTCAGCGCTGTTCCGCCGCATTCAGCGTCGAACGCGGCGGAACAGCGCTATACACGGATGGTTCTTGACTCCTTTTCGACAAGTTGTGACCTGCATAGTTCCTGCATAGATTTGATTTATTATTACTTAATCATTATGAACGCAAGGATTGAGAGATTGAGAGTTCGGACGTCTTTAAAAGTAAAGTAATTATAATTATTTTTACGAAATAAAATGATGGACGAAGAGAAACTCTCTGTTGATCGCTATAATGTGACGAACTAATACCGTACAAGTAAGAATACTTTTGCTCTAGCAGTATATAGAGCAAAAATATTCTTGCTTGTACGGTATTAGTTCGTCACATTATAGCGATCAACAGAGAAAAAATAATGCTTGGGATGAGTTAAGCATTTCAGCGGAGATAACACGCTATGATGGCTTTTCTCATTCTTACGACGCAGTATGCGGCTGATAGAAGCAGAACTGTTTACCAAAATCGCGATCTGTGTGTTACCAAAATCGTTCAGCGAAACGCGAATGGAGCTGAATAAGTGTGTGTGTGTCAATAAGTGTGAAAGCGGTCTAAGACTGCTTGCTTCTGCTTGTGGTACTCACATTGACCAGTTAGAGCAAAAGGATATGTTGTTAATCCAAGTACCAGCATATCGAAGTCGGCTTTCAAAGTTGCTGAAACGCGTTAAACCTTCACAAGGACAACTTGTGAAAGCTCAACGCGTCTGGGAGTATATAATATATCAACTTGTTTAGCGTAAAGTTTCCAGTTTCCTGGATGATGGCCAAGGTTGACTAAGTTGGTTTGGTTGAGTTGTCTTTTGACAAATATACTTATGTATTTGAATATGTGTTACAGGTCAACCTAGCTGTGGCCAATGTCACCGAGCTGACTTTCAAAGTGAACTGTTCATCTTGCATCTTCGCTACTGGTGATGAGGTTTCACCAGACCCCAAGAACTTGCCAGTTATTGGTAAATAATAATATTTGCCCGTTATTGGTAGACTACACACTCCTACCAGACCATGTGGTGTACACACAGCTACACGTCAAGCTATACTAAACCAGTTTGTCTTGGCCTCACTTTGTATGATATTTTCTCACAAGGAATGGTCAGCCAATATTGGTTTTGCATAGCTTGATGTGTAGCCGTGTGTACTCCACTCACATTCACACCCTATACTTACACTACACACACCATACACATTCACTTGCCTTGGGTGGGTGGGTACTTATACATTTATGAACGCACGGTAATGCCTGCGGATAAATTATTTTTTTATGTTATTTAATAATATTTATCCATATCATTGATTGTTTATGTAGTTGCTTTATATTATGAGTACTGTTTTTTTTTATTTTGTTTATTTGTTACGTCTATGTAAGTACGAATCATTTGATATGACTTGGTTTCTGTACGTCCTTTTCGGGTAACCACCGAAAATCAGCATCAGCACAGCATCATGCTGAGTGGAAGCCTTCTTGTCACAGTCATGACGTGCAGCTGTTGCTTATTTCTGCTTTACGTTCGTGATTATTGATATTATTTTGTTTTTATTTTTCCTTATTATTGGAATTAATTATCTTTTTGTATGCACGTGTTTCTGTGACAATTAAACCTATTTATCTTTCTTTTCTTTTCACTTAGGTACATCACTCACGTACCCATCAAGTTTTTCTAATCTTATTATTTTTCCTTGTTTACTTAGACTTACCTCCTTTTATTCATCTATTCATTATCTCAAGTCATTCAATTTTGGAATTGGCATGATGTGATTAATAAATCTTCACAACTAATCTACCACGGAAGCGTACTGATTTCCAATATACATAGGTACGGGTTAATACGGACGGCACGGTTGGCGCAGTGGTTAAGCGATTGACTGCTGCGCTGCGTATCGCGGGTTCGATTCCCGCACGGAACAAATATTTGTATGACCTACATGTATTTGTTCCGAGTCTGGGTGTTTTTCTATCTATAATATGTATGTATTTACAAAAAAAAATGTATATAAGTAGTTTATCAGCCATCTTGTTACCATAACACAAGCATTAGGTTGCTTAGCTTGGGGCTAGATGGCGCTGTGTGAAATGTCCAGGGATAAAAAAAAAATTTGCTTGGAATTCACCGGTTCATATAGTTTTAGCCGTCTACGAACTTACCTACATTATTTCTAATGTAGTATTAGGCTATATTTTATTGCGTCCAAATAAACGTTATTTTGATTTATTTATTTTTTAGTTCATCTTTTTGTAATGTATGTTTATTTTATTTCATATTTTGATTGTTGTTTTTGTTTGTGTCTAATCGTATGCTGCACTGGTTGACGTCATCACGTCCACGGCCAACGTTTTGATCGACACCGGTTGTCGATCAAAACGATGGCCGTTTTACGTGGATGTGACGCATGTTTTCCCCCAACTTGTAATTTTGTTTGTGCTTGTGTTCTTTTTCTGCGTCATATTTAGCGCAAATAAATGTATTTTCTTTCTTTCTATTTATTTATTTATTATTAGGTTCTATAACAATACTACACTGTTACTTTACAAATCTCACATTTTAGTTTGTTAGTTATGCGTATTTGGCTCGACAATGTATGTCTATTAAGAACCCAGTTTTATATTTTATTAACTAATTAATGTGATATTGGGTCTATTAAAGTGAATTGTGCGGTCGGTGAGTATGGCTCGGTCGAAGTACAGTTTTGTTGTGGGATTCTGTAATACCGTTTCAGGGTTGTATTTATAATATGGTACTACAGTGTCTATAAGTTTGTATGGATGAGCTCGTTCTGAAGGCCAATTCCCGAAATTAAAAACGTTCAAAATCTAGTCGTAATAATCTCAGCGACAATCAATGATTCAGACTGAGATCAGACTGTGAACGTTCTTAAAATTACGAGAATTGCCCCTGTGATATATGACGTTGGCTACTTGATCGTGTTGAAGTTTACAAAGAAGATGAACCCATTGGTTTGCTCATGATATTATAGAAATTAACAAGATTCGTTACATTCCAGGATATATCTTCCAACTCGCTCCAGCTAAAGAGGGCTACCCAGCAGACTGGGATGGAGCACCTGAATTCCGTGTTGACATCGAAGAAGCCAACAGTAGGTTTTCTTCATTGTTATATCTTTTTGTTTCATTGTTATATTTCACCAATTTGCTCGAACCATAAATCCTTTATGGCTTGCCAGCTTGACCTGGTTAGTAAGCCCTGGTTTCCGAAACTTGTGGAAAAAAGTAGTTAAGTATGAATTTCGCGAGGACAGAATTAGTAGAAAAGTTTTTTTTTGTACAATGAGTTTTTATCAACAACGCTCTCCCTCCCTTTTTCAGACACCCTCTTCACAGTAGGACCTCTAGTAAACGGTACGCTGTACCACGTGCGTGTCCGCACGCGTAATGCCGCGGGCAACTCCGAATGGATGGAGACTCCTGACGCCAAAACAGCTGACGACGCGATCAGGCTCACCGCCACATTGATGCTTGTCATCGCTGCCATTTTTGTGCATCTTTATTATTAAACCAGCTTTCGATTGACGTGGGGATATTTTTTCTTTCGAGGTATATGTATAAAGAGGTTTGTGGTGATTTTGAAGTTTATTGCCCGTTTTCACTAACACTAGTTGACGCCTAAATGAAGGGCTGAGCCCTCTGTTGAATTTTCAGCGCTCGGCTTGGAGGCGAGAGTTGCAAATGCAAAAAAGTAGTGCAATAATATTTGGCGTTCATTTAGATGTTTTCTAGTACGGATGAGAGCCGACAGATCGATAGACAATGTTGTGTTTTAAAGTTAAGTGCGGATGATTTAGTGTTAATGTTACTTTTATCAGTTAAGAAATATATTTACTACATGTTAATAAATGAAATAACCTGATGTATTTGAGTTTTGTGAAAAAGATTATTAAAATGTTAATAATATAATCAGATTAATATAAATTCCTTAGCAATTGATGCCAAATATTAAGCCAAATCGTTCATTTAGTGTTCATTTAAGAAACGTTCTATCCCCATGACATTCCAAAGTAAATGTAGATAGATAATATTTAATTTAAACAAAATAACTGTCTATTATTGAAGTTTTAAATACTTAAGTGTTCAACTCAATTACTGAATATATAAACGGCCTGAATTTATACTTTTGAATATGTATGTAATTTATCTACATGTATTTAATATTTCACTAAATGTACATGAATGGTAACGCCTTGAGGGATTCTGGCTTATTTTCATTTGCAAGTAAAAATACGCATAAATTGCATGTATAGTGATTTGCTTGAGTATGTGTTATTTAAGGCATCTACTGAACTATGAGTTACTAAAAAAACATTCGAAAAGTGAAAGACAATGTACCGCCTAAGTCTTAAAGAAAACGTTAAACGTTTTCCATTTTAAGACAGACCATGCGACTTCTAAAACATTTTGTTTCTTCAATAAAGATGTTTATTTAGGTATATTATTTATACACATAATAAAACGCTAACAGTCTTAAAATAATAATTTGTACAAGTATTTTGTTTCTTGAATGTTTTTAAAATTAAACTGAACTTTTGATTCCGACACAGATAATTTTATAATTGGCAACACTTTTGACCAATTTCAGCAAGAGCACCCAATTTTGCAGCTTGGTTTTCACTTGTAAATACGTATACTTATAAAATTATTTAGCTCTGCATAAAGTAACGTAGTTTTAAGTTATCGCATATATAATATTTAAAAGGGTTAAAAGCGTACTTTTGGGGTTAATAATATTTTTTTACATCTAGGTTAACTGAAATTGAATGTTAAATAATATCTAAACCTACTTTATTACCTAGTAGCACTTATATGTATATAAGTGATGTCCACTGGCTTAGGAATTATAAGTAGGTTTACACCATATCTATGGGGTTGCCAGCGCCAACTACAAAAATAAGGGAGTTGAAATAGAAATAGTGGTTTTGCTATGTATACCTACACTCGACCTACATTCGACTTTCGTGTATGCGAGTCAGAGGGAAATAATAAAAACAATAGCGAAGCCTTTCTGTTTTATATCTTTAAGTAAATGTGCTGTGCGTCTGTCTATGAATTAATTCCAAAAGTACACTCATAGGTATGTGTAGCTGGAACTGATACATGCACTATGTACGAGTAGATAACTACTGTTAAGTATATTTTAAGTTATAGTCGTTGTTAGAGTAAGTTTAATTTTAAATGTTGACGAAATCGAATCCTTAACATTATAAACTATGACAATATTTATGCAGGTACTATTTATTCAAAATTTGTTGACGATTTTTTTAGAGTTTTACATTCCATGTTACTAATACCTACCTAACAAAATCTGTTAATTTGAATTGCTTAGTCACAGTTCTACCATGTTCTTGCAGGAAGACTGATAATTCTATTGTGTATTCGTTTCCCTTTGTATCGCTTCTTTAGGTAAAAGATAGATAGGTTTACCTTAATATATGAGCTAAAAATGATCGATTTATGTGTTCAATCTTTGAGATTGATTAAAGAAAAAATGTCATAATTGATATTTCGCTATTGACATTCATTGCTCCTAACACATTAAAAATTATGTACCTTTGAATATTACTTGCAAAGTTAGCTTAAGAAGCTTTTTATCACTAAAAGTTAATGGCTTGTATGAGCCTCATACAAATCGTGCTGCATATATTCACTGTCGTGAACCATTGAACAATTGTAGCGTTTACATAAAAATTTATAAGTAGTTGAACGAAATCATTGTTTTATAAAATGTTTATTGCCGTTTGTAATAAATGTACACAACTCTGGTAATTTCTACTGTGTACATACATAATATTGTCGGCTAATGAGTTTCATATACACTAATTGTTATGTTAATTACACTGGTGTTTCTGCCTCTAATAAAATGGTTTATAAACATTTAATTGGTTCATTATTTGAAATAAGACTCCTCAATAAGAATGACTATTTATTTGCAATGAAACATGTTCTCGTGAAATATTGGACAGATTGTACAAAATACAAACAAAGATACATTACATTAATTTACTTTAAAATAAGTATTTACAACTAAAATACTTCATTAAAATCAAATTAACCATAGATACCATATAAATAACATACAATATACAAACAATAATTCACATTAGGTACCTACTTAAAACAAAAGAACTTTACTTGACCAATCTCAAAGCGAACATGCACACGAAAGACACGACAAATATGCCACCAGCAAAGAATATGCCGTAGAAAGTGGCATCGGCCATAGACTCCTCATTGTCACCCACTTCTTGTTCAGCTTCAGGGGTTTCCGTGGTGGTCTCATCGTCTTCAACTGTCGTGGAAACCATGGTAGGCTCTGACCAGGGAGACTCCCCGACTTCGTTTGTAACTCGGAGCCTGATCCAGTAAGAGGTATCTGCTTCCAGTTCATCTACTCCGACTACGAGGCCTGAAAGAAGTAAAAAAAGTGATTTAGAGGCAAGTAATGGAATGAACAACCAAAGACCCTACGAAAATAAAACTATCATTAACTCTTTGTATACCGAACGTAGATCCACGTGAGACACAATGGCTTTTTAATTGTGTCTGTAATTACGGCATTCAACGGGTCAAAGTACTGTAGTGTATCTATTTAATAGACAAACAAAGACTATCATAGGCACAAGTTGTGAGGTGGCTGCTGTCACTAATGTCATCTATCAGTCACCAGGAATGACGGGAAAAGGTAAAATTAATAATTATAATAATTATTAATTTTTATATTCTAATATTTAAAAATATAATTTATATGTTTACACTGAAATAAAAGAATTAAATAATTATTATTTACCCTTACCGTTAATTTCTGGATCAATAGTTTCCACTTCATCAAACTGCACTTCAGTCTGCTTACTTTTCCTCCACGTGGCTAACGTAGGCAATGCAAGTTTTCTGCTGCCATCACTTTGATCTTTTATAAATTGTACTTCGAACGCTGAAAAGAATTAAAGCAGAGTGAAACTTTAAGTAATACACATACAAACATACATAAACGCATGCCTTCTTCCCATGGGGGGTAGGCAGACATTACAGAATGTCACCTGCTACGATCCTTACATACTCCTTTTAGTTCGTGTTTAGATGTAATTTAAAGAAGTCTAGCACAAAGTTTTCATAACACACCCGTAGGATTGATAAAAACTTCGACTTGTAAAGGTGGGTCTGGTATTGAAAAATATTATTTTTTAGGGTTTCGTACATACCCAAAGGGTGCCAACGGAACCCTATTACTAAGCCTCCGCTGTCCTTCCGTCCGTCTATCTGTCAGCTGGTTGTACACTCATGAACCGTAATAGGTAGACAGTTGAAATTTTCACAGAATGTTTATTTCTGTGGTCGCTAACAACCAATAATATTGTACGGATGCACGGCAGCCTTCGTGTGCGAGTGGCCGCTTTTATGAATACTTCGATGATAAAGTAAATCCTCCGCGGATTTACGGTGATAAAACGCAATAATTTAAACTTACCATTAATTGGAAATTTTATATCATCATACCAAGTTATGTTCAAAAATACTGAATCTGAAGTGCCATTATAGAAGTTTACCTGAAAATTCAATAACTATTAATTTAATATGTGGGCCAATCTCCTTGATATCTAGACAAAATGAAAGCAAGGTAGGTAATTATTATTAACAATGATTTCTAAGATTTTTCTTTAGGAGAGTAAAAAGAGAGTGCCCTATTCAGATGCCTGCAACATTTAACAGAGCATATCATAAACTCAAAACAATTTGCTGAGTGCATTTTGAAACGATCCGATTCTCCAACTGGGTGTGGTCGCCATGTGCGGTAACCCGGGTACCCGGTAACAATGCGGATTGGTAAGCGGGGTGTTGTTCCTGTTGCGTGTGTAAGCTTTCATACTTACCCTTTCCCTTACGCTTCACAAGCAGCGACCCAACAGCGACGGCGAATCCCGCCGCAGCCGGAGCGTGTGAAAGGCACTTAGCCAGTTGTTTTCAATTTATGAATTGCTCTGATAGTTACTGTAGGCATCTGTATAAGCCAGCCGAGCTGTGTGCCTGTTTGCAGTGTGTGTAGTTCATGATCTGACCAGGATTATGTCTGGATTTTAAGAGAGACTGTGACCTCTGAGTCTGTTTCGGCCTTTCTTCTCAGAATAGTCAAATTGGAAACGCCGACCTCATCTAGTTTTTAAAATATGATTGAGGTGTAAAAGTGTTTGTACAAACCTATTTACAGACACAAAATCGATCGAAGGTTAAGCTACACTTGCCGCCGTCGATTCGTGGATGGGTGACTACCCATTAAATTTATTTATTTATTTAGGTACTCTAAACATACAAATATCCTTACAGTCTAGACCCAATGGGATATTGTAGCACACTTAGAATTAACATACACAGTTCAATTTATTTGTTTTTAGCATAGCTGTTCTTGTAAATTCACCCAAAGCGCAACAGAATATATCTATGTCCTCAGCAATGAGGTTGAGAGTGCGGAGCGCACTCGTGAGCGGCGCCTGGCGCAGCAAGTTAGTTCGCGCGCGGTTCCACCACCAGCAACCGCGGCTGACGACGTCAACCCACATACCCGTCATAAATATCGAGAACCCTCCGTGTCTCGAAAAGCACGTTAAGCCATTCACCCCGGTTGTCATTCGAAGATCTTTGACAGTCGTTTCGGGTAGTGAGAAGCCCAAAAAGTTTGAACTAGTCTTACCAAGGGTATCATTGGTTTTACCCAGTAACCGGGTGTGGAGGTCAGATAGGCAGTCGCTCCATGTAAAGTACTATATTCAGCTGCATCCGGTTAAAGTGGAAACTGCCGATCGATTCTGTAAAAATCTCACCATGAAAAGTTAGACGAAGTGAGCTTAAAGTGAGCTGTCAATAGTGTCAATCCCTTGCATTAGTTGGAATGACAGCTCACTCCACGCTCACTTCACCTGAGTTTTCACAGTGAGATGGTTACAGAATCGCACTGCTGATCCTAACAAAGTTGTGAACAGGCTAAATAGATTGATTGATTGATTTATTTATTATTAAGGCACATCAACAACAAAAACACAAACATTTACAAATAACACAGAACAGAGACATGAACTAGTGTTTACGTCAATTTGATGGATTGTATGTAAATCTGTGCTGTACCTACTAACGTAAAATTGTTAGTTACTAATTCTATGGACTTTGTCTGATAATAAAAGTATTATAGTCCATTCTACAAGGCACTCTTTTTACTTCTTCTCATTATTTTATCTATGAATCAAAATATCTTCATGCAGACTAACCTCGTCAGGCTTTTTTGGTTTTTCAATCTTCATCAAAGTAAAATACTTGTCAGTATCGCCATGCTCGTTGCTTGCCTGGCACTTGAACCTCGTCCAAAACGTAGACTGGTTAGCTACCACAGTCAATACCGCCTTAGAGCCATCATCAGACAGTTTTATCTGTTTTTTATCGAACTCGAACATGATATCGTCTCTTAAGTCTTTGAAAAATCTGTATGTGGGTGCTGGGTAACCGTCTGCGGAACAAACTATTTCTACTCTGAAAAGTAAGGACCACGTTAAAAAATAATGTTTTTTTTTTTACTGTAGAATATGCTGTGATCTTGCTTACAAACCGCTGTAAAAAGAAGGTTTATGTAATCCTACTCATATTATAAACGCGAAAGTTTGTATGGATGGATGTTTGTTACTCTTCCACGACAAAACTACTAAAGGGATTTGGATGAAATTTGGCACACAGATAGTTTATAGCCAGGATTAACATAAAAACTTTTTATCCCGATATTCCCAAAGGATCGAAACTTATGCGGGTGAAACCGCGGGGCATAACTAGTCTGTTATATTACTTTCGATGGTTTGGGTTAGACTTAATAACAACGTTGCCAAGCTATAATATGGCACTCGTAAGTTCTTCAGCATGATGTAGTGCAAATACTCAGGCAACACCATATTGACAATACACTTCATATCATTTTATCTATTAGCTCCAAGTACAAGAACCTAAGTGTACTTATATTTTAGAATAGACTATGAGGTCTTTAAGTAAGGGTCAGAGCAACGCCTTTTCTTTTCCATTCTCCTCTGGCAACCGTCACGCTATCATAGTAAGCATGATTTAGTATATACATACTACTAGATAGTAAGTGCGTATATAAACTTGTTAATCTAAAGTTATTAATTATACTCAGGTTAAGTCAACAAAAATGCGGTTGCTGGTGTCATGTGTATCATCGCTTCTTCGACCTTAAAATGAGTATAGAAGAAACAGCCGATCGATTATGTAAAAATCTCACCGTGAAAAGTTAGGTGAAGTGATCTTAGAGTGAACTTTCAATAGTGTCAATCCCTAGCATTAGTTAGAATGACAGCTCACTCCACGCTCACTTCACCTAAGTTTTCACGGTGAGTTAGTTACAGAATCGCACTGCTGGACGTAGTGTGGATTTGTGGAAGGCGAAAAACCGGGTATTGTGGTGGAGGGGAACTTTGTAGAGGTGAATAGCCCAGTAGTCGACTGTGGTAGGCCAGGGATGTAAAGAAGGGTTACAATTAGTAACAATACTCACTCTTGATTATTCTTGCCATAAACAAGCTTAGTTTTATTGCCATCATCAAACATAGGAGGATCTGAAATAGAACAAATATAATTACGTATAATGAGCGCAAAATTAACTAAGTACCTATAGGCATCTGTATTTAAATCCTCACTTCTCATGCGCGAGGTTGAGGGTTCAAACCCGGGAAAGTACCAATATGACTTTTTCAATTCCATATTTACATCTTAAACATCACTGACTTCGGTGAAGGAAAACATCGTGAGGAAACCAGAAGGCCAATTCTCGTAATTTAAAACGTTCAAAATCTAGTCGCAGTCTCATCTCAGCGACAAACAAATGTCAAAAATATGTCAAAATGTAGGGAAATTAGAAGTATTTTTTGACAGATTGAGACTGAGATCAGACTTTGAACGTTCTTAAAATTACGAGAATTGACCCCCTGGACTTGTTATTAATATACCAAAGTCTGAAATCGCCGAGCAATCGTGGGGAATAATGATACCTGTGGATAATTTCCAAACACTTACAATTTACGTTCAAAGTGATATTAAACGTCGAGGTGTGGCTACAGTCTTCGGCTTGAGAGCTCTCTTGAATGCTCAGACAGGAGTAAATACCACTATCTTCTGGCTCCAGCGATGTGATGGTCAGCAGACCTTCGAACCCTTGGATGTTGTACTTCGTCATCACTCTGTATTTTGCTGAGCTGTCCTCATCTAGACAAAATAGTTTTGGATTACTATCAGCGTGATTTAGGAAGAATTGTGTATTATTTACTTACTTAAGTAACTAGTTAGCAGTACAAAAAAACAGTAGATTCCTACTGCTTCTTTTTGCATTTTTGTACTGCTAACTGCGTAAATATGTTATTTCAGTGGAGGAGTGGAGTATTGAGTGGGAGTGGAGGTTCAGTTAAGTCAGTGGAAAATAATGTGACCGACTAGTTAAATCATTAATTCATTCATTTTTTTCAGTCATTGATTAAAAATAAACTTATGTAAAAGTAGCGACAAAATATTTTCAAAAGTATCAAGGACTCGTAGTTTTCCAAAACAAAAATACTTTATACTTAATGAATAAAAGAATTGTTTTATTAACCGAAAAATTTACTTCGTAATAAAGTTAAGTTGTCGGTTAATAAAACCATTGTTGATGCAAATTGTATAAAACCAGATTAAATCAGGAGGAGAAAAAAAAACTAAACTATAGTTCGCGGTTAACTAAAACTAGTTAACCGCGAACTATAGTTTAGTTTTTTTTTTGTAAGAAATATCTGATTTGGCATAAAAAGTCAAACTTATTTAGTATCTTCTAAAGCAACCAGACGCAATAATCCTGTTGTTAATAAAATAGATTTTATAGTTTAGATCTGGACCTACTAGGATAAATAGAATAAAATTTTAATTTTGACAATTCAAAAGTGCCTGTAAATGGTTTAATTGAAATAAATGATTTGAGTTTTGAATAATTATGAAATAAATAAATGAGTGTGCAAGTCACCCGCAGCCGTTTTATCTGTGAATATTATATTATCATTGGTCAGACAGGAGACATAGACCTTCCATAGTTCAAGGTAACCGATCCACTATAGCCACCTAAATCCATAGCCCAGTATATTTTGTTTCCATGTTCTACAATAATCCTGCACCAAGGGGTTGTCCTGCAACACGGGTGAGTTTTAGTCAGTAAGAGTCTGACATTCCCTCCTGCTCCACCCAGAGCGGGAGGAGTAATTTGATGATTTCCCACTTCAAAAAAAAAAAAAAGGGTTGTCCTTGGGTGCACTTGCATAGTGCATAAGATAATAAGGCTCCCGAGATATGTCAAAGATGAAATAAATAATATTTTTTACAAAACATATAATAAATAACAAGACTCCTCCAGCATAATATTATAAATAAGTATTATGTTTTTCTTTTTAATGACAAAATCTTGTCCGGGTTGAAGGTAGTAGGTAGGTAGTAGACATAAAATGTTTTGCTCATGTATATTATTGTAATACGTGACATAGCATTCATTAAAATGTTTTATTTAAAGGTAAGAGCAATGGGATCCCTTCTTTTCGCATAATGTTCTTTGTCCTAATATACTTCGGCATAACGATTTTGGCACAATTTGTTTTGGCATAATAATACTTCAGCATAATTTTTTTAGGCATACATTTTATGTTGGCATAATCATCTTAAAGACTAATTTGTTTTGGCATAAATTTGATTCGCATAACGTTACTAGGCCTAATGATTATTAGCATAATAATATTTGGGAATACAATTAATAGAAATAACGGAAACAAATTTGAGTTATTTCTACGTATTTAATTTCACTCGATTCTGAATCA
The DNA here is from genome assembly GCA_945859715.1 of Apamea sordens. Taxonomy (NCBI): domain Eukaryota; kingdom Metazoa; phylum Arthropoda; class Insecta; order Lepidoptera; family Noctuidae; genus Apamea; species Apamea sordens. Next base: position 8,915,069 of record OX243994.1, read on the forward strand.
CTTTTTCCAAGAGTCGGGGTGCCCCAAGGTCTAACACATCTCGATAAAAGGCAATGAGAACTTAGGATGCAAGAGCGAGCGAAGCGAGCTCGGGAATTGGGGCACCCCGACTCGGACAGGTTAGGTTCGAAGGGGATGACGGGGGCTCAAGTGAGCGAGCGGAGCGAGCATATAGCAAAGTATATTAAAATCAATAGATTAGCGCATATAGCAAAGTATATTAAAATCAATAGATTAATTAGAAAAACCCAAAAATATTTAAAATGCCAAAAAGTTAACAAATTAAATACAAAACTTAGGCAAGAAAAAGTAAATTTAATACAAGAATTAAAAAACTGTTACAATGAATTAGAATTGTGTAATGCTATGTATGACACAGACACTCGGCACCTTCAGGATGAATTGTTTGTTAGGGAATACGCTCTAAAGGATATCTTTAGTAAATATGAGGCTTCTCAACAAGACCTGAGTAAGCGCATGCAGGAGGCTAATGAGTTGGCAGACCTGGTCAAGTATAATGCGGAGAGGTATGAGTCTTTGACAAATAACCTCTCTTTTAGCTGTACCTGCTCCGTGGGACCCCAGCTTATTACACCCACTCCCTCAGTGGCTCAGCCAGTAGGTAGCTGTATTAGTGATGATAGCAATAGTTTGAATAATTTGATTAACACTACTTATATTTTTTCTGATAAATTTGGTCAAGGTTTTGGTAGCTTACTAAATCAGTGTTCGCAACAATATGTAATTAATAATTGTTTACCCGGTGCCAGTATTAGCCAATTAATTAGTAATATCAAATTGACAAAAATAAACCCCAGTTCAACTGTTATATTATTATATGGGGATAGTTTAAATGTAAGGAAAAAGGACTTAATTGAATGTGTCCATTTGATGTTGCATCTTAATGAGACTAATAATTGTAAATTTATTTTTTGTGCCTTGCCTTATTCCTATCATTTAACTGATGAGCAAAATAAGCATATTTATAATTTAAATATGTTCATTTATAATAGGACTTGTCGTCACAGTGATGCTATTTTATATTTTGATTGTAATCAGTTCATTACTGATTACAAACTGACAAATTATACTATGTATTTGCCACCTAGTTGTAGGAGACAAATTGCTAATCTTTTAGCATACAATATACTCAGTGACACTGGTACTTGTAGTGTACCATTGATTACTGTTAGTACTGATACTAACACTACTTTTGATACGCCTTGTAGTTTAAACTATTAGGTGAGACAACGGGTCAGCCGCATATGTTGAATGTTGTACATCAAAATATGCAGGGTCTGTCCGGCAAAGAGCTAGAATTAAGTTTATTTATGGAGTTCTATGATGTTCAGGTGTTATGTTTGACTGAACACTGGTTGAAGGAACATGAAGTAGTGTTTATTAATGATGAAAACTTTACCGTACAGAGTGCATTTGTAAGAAAAAGTGCTATTCGCGGTGGCTCTTTAGTTCTTGTTTCAAACAAGTTAAAATGTAAACAACGTTTAGATTTAGTTAATCTTTCAATCGAGCGCACTATAGAGTTGTCTTGTGTTGAACTTGAGCGATATGTTATAATTTGCGTTTATCGACCCCCCTCTGGGGATTTTGTTAGTTTCGAATCGGTAATGGAAGATTCTCTCAATAGGTTGAAATCAAGTAACAAAAGCATTATATTATGTGGAGACTTCAATATTAATATTTTAGATGTTACTCCATTAAGTATTAGACTTCTCAATCTTTTTAGGTCTTATAATTTAATTAACTTGTTTTTTGAACCTACTAGGATCACAGCATCTTCGTCAACTTGTCTTGATAATGTATTTAGTGATTGTGATGCCAAACATAAATTAGTGTTAACTGATTTAACGTCCGACCACTGTGGTTTATTAGCCAGCTTCCCCATGCCAGTACATAAAAAACCGCATAAACTTGAATGCAGGCCTTATACAGCCAGTCGTTGCAAAATGTTTAAAAATAATATAGCACATAGAATTACACCATCTATAGTAGAATACGAGAATCCCAATGAAATTTATGGTGCCCTTTTTGATGTTGTGCAAAAAGAGTACCAATCCACTTTTAAGACCAAAACTATTAACGTTAATGGTTCCTCTGTTGGCTTTAATCAATGGGCTACTCCGGGAATTTATAAAAGTAGAGCGAGACTATACGAGTTATATGGTTTGAAAAAATACAGGTTTGATACTCCTTTCCTAGAGTATGTCAAAAATTATTCAAAATTATTCAAAAAGATTAGTGCTTTTGCTAAATCAAAATTTTTAGGCGATACAATTAAAAATTCTAATAATAAAGTAAAAACCACTTGGAAAATTATTAACAATGAAACGGGTAAATCTGTTAAACAAGAAAAACAACTTGAGATTATGGTCGACAACAAATTAGTTAATAATGCAGCTGATGTAGCTGAGGCATTTAATGAGTTTTTTGCCAACATACCGATAACTACGACTCGCTCCTTAAATTCGTCCCCGTCTAAAGCTGAAGACCTTTTGCATAGTAGTGTACCTAAATGTAGTCCTTTATTTGGTTTCGAACATGTAACCCCGCGTGATGTAGTTAATATTTTTAATACACTTAAGTCTAAAAACACCGGTGATTATTGGGGCATCTCCATTAAACTTTTAAGTAATATAATAGACATCGTAGCCCCCTATCTAGCTGTTACTTTTAATAAATGTATTGATTTAGGAACTTTTCCTGACCTCATGAAGAGTAGCAAAGTCATACCATTATTTAAATCAGGTAATAAGAATGACGTTGGCAATTTCAGGCCTATTTCTATTTTACCTGCGTTTAGCAAAATATTTGAAAAGTTAATACTCAAGCAGTTGCTAAGACATTTTAATTTAAACAGCCTCCTCCATAATGAGCAATATGGCTTTACAAAGGGTCGTTCAACTACAGACGCGGGTGTTGCTCTGCTGAGACACATATTTGACGCATGGGAGAAATCGCAAAATGCTATTGGAGTTTTCTGTGATCTCTCCAAAGCCTTTGATTGCGTGCACCATGACACGCTTTTGCGTAAGCTACGTCATTACGGTGTCCGAAACGAGGCTCTCAACGTAATAATTTCTTATTTACATAATAGGGTCCAATGTGTAGATGTTAATGGCGCGAAATCTTCCGGGCTACCAGTTCAGTTAGGTGTTCCGCAAGGCTCAATACTGGGTCCATTTTTATTCTTAGTATATATCAATGATTTACCATTCCATTTGAAGGGCATCTGTGACGTTGTACTGTTTGCAGATGATACCTCTCTTATTTTTAAAGTAGACAGGAATAGACAAAATTTTGACGACGTAAACAGTGCACTCTCAATAGTTACAGATTGGTTTACGTCAAATAACCTAGTTCTCAATGCCAAGAAAACGAAATGTGTAAAGTTTGCCTTACCGAATGTCAGAAATCTAGGACCCAACATCGTCTTAAATAAAGAGGTGCTTGAAACAGTAGGCTCGGCAATTTTTCTAGGACTAACAGTAGATGCCAAACTTCAGTGGGGACCTCATATATCAAGTCTAGCAGGAAGGCTCAGTTCGGCTGCCTACGCCGTCAGGAAAGTAAGACAATACACTGACGTTGATACAGCTCGTTTAGTCTATTTTAGTTATTTTCACAGTGTTATGTCCTACGGTATTCTGCTGTGGGGCAAAGCCGCTGATATACAAAATATATTTGTCCTTCAAAAACGAGCTGTTCGAGCAATTTACCAGCTAGGTGCCAGAGTTTCTCTAAGAGATTTTTTTAAAGATATTGGTATTCTCACGGTTGCATCACAATTCATCTTCGCCAACATTTTATATATTAGGCAAAATTTGCACTTGTACACTAAAAACAGTGATATTCACAGTGTTAACACTAGAAATAAGGACAAACTACGTGCCCCCTTTCACCGGCTTCATAAGGTTCATAACTCATTTGTTGGGCTTGGTATAACCTTTTATAACAAGATACCCTCTTCTTTGCTAGACTTGCCTTTCAATGCGTTTAAAGCTCAAGTAAAATCTAACCTTTGCTCAAAGGCTTACTATTCCATCAACGACTACTTACACGATAAGAATAGTTGGTCGCCCTAATTAACTCAAGACAATGTTCATGTTCTTTCTCCAGAATCAGCTTACTGACAGGTTATTGTTATTAGTATTAACTTATTTATTTATTTTACTTCAATGGTCCTAGTTTTTCATCTGTGACTCAAGTGACAGCTATGTGACCAGAACCCAGCTATGCGTAAATATGTAAGCTGTCACGCCCTTTATGCCTGGAGGCTTTTATTTAGGTAGTAAGTAGTTATTTCCATTTTAATTAATTATTTTTCAGCTTAAGTACGTATAGTTTTTATTATATTTGTTGGTATATTGGCGTGGCTAGCTGACATATTTTATGGCAAATAATTTAAGTTTCTTGTAATGTTAATTACTGAACATATGTTCCTAGTATTGTATACATGCAACTATATTCTAACTGAACAGACAGCTGTGCTGCTGGGAAGTTTGTTCCGCCACTTCTTCTTCCCAGCGATAGCACTAGGAAGTGGTGAAGGGCGGGCGTTTTTGGGGGACTGTCTTTTGTAATTTTGACGTTCGAAAAGTGCTGACTCTCAGCCTAATTTGAATAAATGACTTTTGATTTTGATTTGATTTGAGCGAACGAGCCCCCGTCATCCCCTTCGTGTTAGGTTCCTTTAAACCCTGCAGACAGAAATAGGGGCCCCGCGAAGCGGGGCTCCGTCGACTACGCCTTATTATTATTGTTATGCTTAATAAAGTTATGCTTTAGAATGTTATGCTTAATAAAGTTATGCTTTAGAATGTTATGCTTAATCATTATTATGGTTAGAGAAATTATGCGTAAAAAAATTATGCGTAAGCTGTTATGCGTAAATAATTTATGCGAAAATATAATTAGGACAAACAAAAGTATGCCAAGTTATATTAGGTCTTAAAATTTTATGCAAATGGATAGGGAACCAAGAGCAATATTATCTTTTAATGCATTTATTTACAAAAAAATACATTAACGACTTACGATCAAAAGGAATTTGTAATTACTTTAAAATGTTTATTTTTCCATGAAATACGCGTTTTTTTTTTGTTTTTGATTGTACACATTATATACTTTTCTTGTAGCCAAGCACACTTTTTTGCACTTAGTAAGTACTAGTCATTTGTGGTGTCATTCATTACAATAAAAAATACCACACAAAGGTAAATAAACTTTATTCAAAGTTAAGTTTTAAAGCAAAAAACGAAAACACCTTACTTTGTTTTTTTTTTTTCAGGTAAAATAACCTCTTATACTTTTTGGTACCAGACGGGCAATTCCGGTAGTTACAAGAACGGTCGCATTTTAATCGTATCAATTTGTCAAAAATACCTCAATTTTCCCAAAATCTTTGACATGTTTTCTGACTTTGATTGTCGCGATGAGAATGCGACTAAATTTTAAACGTTTTCAAATACGGGAATTGTCCTTCTGGTATCAAATTGACTTTTGAATTTTTGTAGCAATATTCAGTTTCTTTTTTAAAGCACTTCCGCAGGAACGCACCGAAAACGCTTGTACCTACCGCTGATAGTTACTCCATTCCTGTTCCATGAAATTCTGGGTTCTGGGTCACCTTTAGCTTGGCAGGATAAGGTTATGGAGCGGCCCAAGTCTGCGACCACTTCCACTGGAGTGTCTGCGAAGTCCGACGGTTCTGTGGACAATGTTGAAATGTTAATTGATTTCGGTGGAACTCAATGGAAGCCTCTTTTGATTGTTTGTTTCTCTCGAGAAGCAGACCAGCACCCTAATTGCGTAACACACTTTCATTCAGTATCTGAATCGTTTTGAAGAATATTGCTAATCGATTGCTTCATTATGTTTGTTTTTTTTTTTTTAATACTTTGCCCCACTAGGAATTTCTCCTGTATCGTGGGTGCGTTTAGAAACATTTAAACTCATATACACAAACAGCAAGACCCGGAACAACTACTTGTAGGCCATACAAATATTTGTTCCGTGCGGGAATCGAACCCGCGACACGCAGCGCAGCAGTCAATCGCTTAACCACTGCGCCAAACCGTGCCGTCAAAGTTGGTCTGCGCAACAACGTAAATAACGCAATTAATGTCAAAATGAAAGTTATTTTACTGTTAGTGTGTTCCACAATCACTGCGCTGCCTCTCTGTTCCCTTATAAATCGAGTACCGTAATAAAAGATGTCTATATCCCCTGAGTTTCATACTTATAAATTGTTTTGTCATCTTAACTAAAAACGTTCAAAATCTAATCGCAATCTCATCTCAGCGACCATCAATGTCAAAATTGTAGGGAAATTAGAGGTATTTTTAACCGATTGACACTGAGATCAGACTGTGAACGTCTTTAAATTACGAGAATCCCCTCTGAAACTATTCGAGGTATAAGCCAACCCAATTGGGTATTGGTTTGTGAAAAAAGAAGACTAGAATCTTCACATAAAAATTTACACCTTGTATGGACAGTTCAAAACTGATCCCAAATATAAAAAAAAGTTTTTTTTTCTTTTTAAATAATAATACCTAGCTATGTGTTTTTTTTTTATTTATTCATGTAACTATTCGCATTGTGTTTGAAATAAGTAGTACATCATTAAATTATTATTGCTAAAAATGATAAATTATGACAAACAGTTTTCACTAAAGTAATCAATAACATAAATGATAAATATTGTGTCAATTAATTGCAACTAGTTATTATATAAATGATTGTAAATATTATTATGTCAAATGATTATAAATTTATTCTATAAAAAGCAAAGCAAAAAAAAAATTATGTCATATGTAAATGGTAGGTACAAGAAGGTAAATTACTAAATATAAAAACTATTTATCATCATTTGTCACCAATTCAGATATAGAATATAAACATATTGTACAAGTAAACTATTAAATCATTTCCAAAGCTTTTTGCCACTACATTTCTATAGTGCCATTATAAATGAGTAGCTGGTTATACTTAGTTACCCTTAAACCTGTTGATTTTCCACTTCAAGTTACAAAAGAGTGCTTACGACATCGCTTTAAATGTATGTTTATCAATCAATAGTTTAGTTTTTCTTTATACAACATGGTTGGTTTAGTTTAGTTTATCTTTACGTATGGTTTACAAAAAATTAAAATTTCGCAATACTATGAACGCATAAGCAAGTTGTATAAACAGTTAAGTTAAAGCAACCGATACTTAATTGAAAGGTTTACTACATATTACTGGCTAGAATATAACTCAATGACGGCTTTCCAACACTACCAACAATCCTTTTACACAATTTGCTCATTTTTAAGGCTCTGCTGACAGTCGCGACGCAAAAAGTTTCCATGAAGTGTTCATAGAAATTGTTTTACTAGAGTCACGTCGCGCCTGTCTGCGGGAGCCTGTATTGGGTAACAACCATCGAACTTCAGCTTACAGTAAAAACCTGTTTTAACAAAAATTCACCCTTTCAAAGCCAATATCGATTCGTTTAGTCATACCAAAAAAGTTCAATCAAAAAAGAAGTATTCCCAGACGTGTGAATGGCTATCTCAATTTATTATCAATATGCTAATTAAAAGTCTGCATAATATGTATGTCTGGGAACAAAATATTATTATGTACACATTTTCAAAGCCTCTTATTCGTCGTCATTTTAGGTTACCTACCAGCCGGTGTATTCTTTCTAAATCTCACCGTGAAAACTTAGGTGAAGTGAGATATCATTCCACCAGCCGCTCGATTCTGTAAAAATCTCACCGTAAAAAGTTAGGTGAAGTGAGCTTATAGTGAGCTGTCAATAGTGTCAATCCCTAGCAATAGTTGGAATGACAGCTCACTCCACGCTCACTTCACCTGAGTTTTCACGGTGAGATGGTTACAGAATCGCACGGCTGATACTAGGGATTGACTTGACACTATTGACAGCTCACTTCAAACACACTTCACCAAAATTTTCACGGTGAGATTCTTACAGAATACATCGACTGATGCTAGGTATTGACGATATTGACAGCTCACTTCACCTAAGATTTCACGGAGATATTTTTATAGAAGAGCACCGCTGAAATCCATATTCACCTTCTGCATATTTCTAGTCACTCCATAGCACCAAAGTGCACATCAAAATCAATCATATTATGACAGTTATTATTTATATAATTATTTCGTATTTGAGCAACTGAACTCTGATTTAATCTAATTTGCCAAATCCACTTCGTGGTTCCATGAAAGCTTTGAACGTGAATTGCACTTTGAAGTTTGAACTAGTTAGCAACAGTTATTGGAGCTGTTTTGCGGTGTTTAATTTAGTTTCTCTTTAGAGTAATTAAAAATGTAGGAACACGTTTTAGTACCTAAGTACGTACTTATGTTACGATTGGATTGTAAGAGGGGATGGAGATGGCAACTGGCGCGATAATGACAGAAAAAACATATGAATGGCTAGCCCTTCAATCAATAATTATTGATCGAAGGGCTAGCCAGACTATTATAAATACAACAGATTAGACCTTTAGGGGTTTATTTTATAAACAATTATTAAAGCTAAGTGTCGTTTAAAGGTCCAAAATGTATGGTTCAACAGTTGCTAATCACCACTTAACTTTAAACAACGTTTATGAATAAAGGGGCTAATCTCTGACCTATTCATCAAAAAGTCGGGACTATAGGATTCAGATCCGTTTCTAAATATACCTATTGATTTTTTCCAAAATAAGCAAATATATTGATAAGAAAACTCACCAATAACACACAAAGACACATTCTGCAACAAATTCCCGGATCGGCACTGGTATACCCCTGAGTCCTGCACCGTAGCCTTGGTGACGGTCAGCACCAACGCCGGGGCTCGTCCTCTCATGGACGGCACAAAATGCTCCTGAGAAAAGATTCGACTGCCCGGGATGCGCTTGACCACGTAACCGTTTGGATCTAGCCATTCCACCTGAAATATGATAAATTAAGAAGCTGTTGTCCTGTAATGGCTTGTTCACGCAAGAGTACAATCACTATGAAAACTGTCATCACTTTGTACTCTATATTATGTGTGTATTGTACTGTGTATTGTGTGTGTGTATTCACAACAATTTAACAGGCAGTATCATCATCATCATCTGCCTAGCCTTTTCCCAACTATGTTGGGGTCGGCTTCCAGTCTAACCGGATGCAGCTGAATACCAGTATTTTACATGGAGCGACTGCGTATCTGACCTCCACAACCCAGTTACTTGATAATACGATACCCCTTGGTAAGACAGGTTGTCAGACTTTCGAGCTTCTGACTACCCGTATGCAGTATGCCGTATCAAAAATGTCTCACTTTCGGTTACCTTATTACCTGCCGGCAAATCAATAGCAGTCAAAAGAATTGCGGTCGTCTTTTTAAATTAAACGGTCAACGAAAAGGATCGGGGCGGTCGGTTTAGAAATCTTCGCCCAAACCTGCGCAACCAAAGCGACTGCGAAGTGGGAGCGTCAGTCGCGTGGCGGACGCTGCTCGTGATTATCGATGGCGCCTTGCACACCCACGCGACCGCTGATGTCGCGCAGATGTTCACGTTGAGTTTCACGTTGTTGACGCTCCCGCTTCGCGTCCCGCGTACTTAATGCGCAAGTTTGGCCGAAGCTTTAGGATTTGTGTAGGACTCCTTCGAAAACATTGATTGACGTTCGATTCGGCACGGAAGCGTATTGAATGGTTGTGAATACCTATGCTGCACCCTAATTGCGTAACATACAATCAATCGGAATCGGTTTCATTTTGACAGTTCAACAACATTCATTGCGTTATTTACGTGTTGAGCAGACAAATTTTTCGAACTTATGAAGCAATGGATTAGCAATTTGCTTCAAAATGATTCAGATTACGATTGATCGTGTGTTACGCAATTAGGGTGCAGGTCAATGTTTTAATTTAACGACTGCAACTGTACATAAGAACGAGTCACGCACGATAGTGCTGGGTTCGTTCAGTCTTGATCTTTTGTGATTTGTAGTCTTCGAACACTGTCAAAATCGTACTGTAACGACAGCTAAGGAACGTTTGGGATTCCCAGTTTTTCCCATTTAGTTTCTTTTTGCATGACCTAATACAAATAACGTAACTCGTAGGTATCGAACTGTGACATCTACTGTAGGTTACTCTGAAACCCTCTCTCGATAGAGCAGGAGAAGAAGGCTTCGATGTTTTTCTTTTTACTAAGGACTATTTTTGTATTTAATGGTGGACTGCAAACGACCTGCACCCGATATTAAGTCATGTTCATCAATGAAAAAAATACATACGGACTTTTCATTAAACGGTATGCCTTGAAAAAAAAATGCAACGTTAATCAAAATTATTGGAGACCATTTATATAATTCCAGTTAGCACAACAGTTTATCGGACTCCATATCTGCAGCAGACTTTTACGGGCTGATTATTATGATAATGGCGAAATTTTACAACTGTTATGAACGGGTTGAACGTTGCAATTGTAATTACGAGTAACACAATGTCCAATTGTGTCTGATAGAAGTTCGTTCCGAACGAGTTAACAGATCAGCGGGGTAACTGTGTACCACACTAACAGTAGCAATAGCTTCCATTTTGACAGTTCAACAACATTCATTGCGTTATTTACGTTGTTGAGCAGACAAATTTTTTGAATATATGAAGCAACAGAATAGCAATATCCTTTAAAATTATTCAGACTGGATAGTTGGTCTAGTGCTCGCAAGCGCCACTGCTGAGTTTGAGTTCCCGGATTCGGTCAGCCATAGCGTTATTGGGTCTTTCCATCTCGTCATACTGACGTCACGCAAATCCTGCATCTCGCAAGCAGAGTTTACCGCGCAATTAGCATACATACAAAACTTCCCGACATCTGTCGTTGTTGGGCAATTGCCCGCCAGACACAACACCCGTCTGGTCGGAGGATCCTCCCTTTTTTATGGAGTATGAGTGAACTTTACACCCGGTTCCTCATACCTCTAAAGTACTATAGGTGCACGTCTGCCTAACCCTTCGGGGGCTACAGGCGTGATGTTATAATATGATTCGATAACCTGCTTTTTAGTATTTCATAAAATAGCTAATACTAATAATTATTCTTAAAATTTTACTTCCGTTCCAATTTTATCTGTTTTTTTTTCTCATTAATTGAGATTTATAAAACGAAATTTTGAATCGACTTTTGTTGCAGTCTATACCTTAGTTACGAGTAATTACCTTTTTCAAACTTACCTTTTGATTCCTATTGGACGCTTTACAGCTTATGGTTTTGTGACTTCCAACTTTCAGGAACTCGTCGTCGCCATAAGTGACAGGATCCACGGCCAAAGTGTTTTCCACTGGTTTCAGCCCGTACACTAAACAAACATGAAATCTATTAATTATTTCATTTCAAGCCTTTTATAAGACTCAATGATTAATATTATTAAAGTATTGCAGAAACCTTATTATAAACATAAAAGGGAAAACAGATGAATCGACATCCTCACTTTTTAAATGTGTAATTACAATGATGTGTCCTTGTAATTACCTACTCATGTGCTTCTCAAAGACAAAACGGTCGGACCCTTTTAATGTGTCCCAAGCGAAAATCTGTTTTTTTACAGTAAATTTAAGAATATTTTTTTAATTAACAAATGAATTATACAAGGTGTAACAGAATAAACGCAAATCCTGAAAGTAGTTTATTCATAGTCGACTATTGAATCTATTTCAGTAACTTTTAACAGGCATTTTTTGTAAAAATTTTGTATTTTGCAATACTAACTGCCGATTGAAAATTAAATCTTATTTCAAGGCAATAAGACTCGATTTTAAATGCATAATGTAATGCTTTGGTCAACACGATTTTCCGAATAATTATAGTTTTAGTCTTTAAAAAAAATAAGCTTTGTTGCTTTTAACTCTACTCTCTCTACTCTAATTATGTTACATAATGTATATGCGGCTTATACGATACCTGTCCTGTAGAACATGTACAGAATGACGACCACATAAAATAACCACTTCATTTCAAACGATTTCGTAATTCTAATCCAAGAAACGAATATTAAATGTCACATTTATTTTTTAAATCTTTTTTTTAACTTTCGCACATCACTTGGGAGTCCTATATTTTTTTTTTTCGTGATGACTGTGGCGCAACCTGAATGAAAGTGCGGCGCTCATGAAGTGGCATACGCATCAATTAATTAATAGGAACAATTAATTTATTTTAATTACCATCATTGTGTGCAATGTCATCAGTGAGGAAGTCACACTTATGTAGTTACCATGGAAAATTAAAAAGGTCACAATACTATGTCAAATACTTACATAACGTTAATTTTAGTGCGAATAATTATTTTGCACCTAACGCAACATGGACGCGACGCACGATATTTAGTTGGAACGATTTTTTTATTCTGGCTACCCCCATGGGAAGATGACGTGAGTTCATGTATGAGTTTTGTAAATATAGTATATAATCAGCCCATAATGTTCCCACTGCTGGGACACAGGCCTCCTCTCTGTGAGAAGGAGTGGGCCGTAATCCACCATGCGGGCCCAGTGCGGGTTGGTAGATGTTATTTTTAACCGACTTCTAAAAAAGGAGGAGGTTCTCAATTCGGATGTTTGTATTTTTTTTTTTTTTGTTTGTTCGCGCATTACTCCGTCGCTTGCCAACCGATTTGCAAAATTCTTTTTGTTGGAAAGAATATACTTCCCAAATAGTCCCATAGAAATTTCATCAAAAACGGTTCAGTAGTTTGGTTTTTAAACTAAAATTACTGGTCAAAATTACAACAAAAGTGAAAAATAAAAACTTTTTGCAAAAAAAAACAACCGACTTCCAAAAACGACACTACAAAGTGAAAAATAACTTTAATTTCGGAAGTCGGTGGCAAACAACGAAAATGCGAGCCCAACGACACCGACTTCCGAAATTAAAGTTATTTTTCACTTTGTAGTGTCGTTTTTGGAAGTCGGTTGTTTTTTTTTTTGCAAAGATTTTTTATTTGTAATGTGCGTTTTATTTATGCGGAATAAACTATTTTAATTTCTTTCTTTTCTTCAAATTTTTGGTTCTAGGACATGCCGGTTTCCTCACGACGTTTTCCTTCACCGTTTTGCGAGCAGTGGTGATTAAATAATTTACACAAATTAAAGCGCCTGTCTGGGTTCGAACCTATGATCTACAACTCGTAAGTCGTGACCGTTACCACTGGGCCGCCACTGCTCTGTTTGGTAAATACTGTCTAATTGAGACAATAAAACCTCACGATTTCAAAGTAAACGTAGCTGAATAAAAAATATATATTAGTAGATTGTTAATGAACGTTCGTTCGTTCCTTGTTGGTTTCCCCATAATGTTCAAGGTTAGTACCGAATAGAAATAGTAGGGAATTATTTTAAAAAATAACGTGTAGTTCGCAAAAAGGAATTATTTATGTGTACATTTATATGAAATGTTTGATTGCAATTTAAACTTTGCACAACGAGTGCCCGGATGCAGGGTTTTATCAATTGAAGGCAATAACAGAGAATATCAATGTAAAACATACATATTTAAAAAAATATGAAATAATTTTCATGTAAACAACGACGTACCTAATTTTTGTTTGGACGGATGGTACTTTGGTTTCCTTGCGATTGGTGGTTTGCCTTACTTCTTCTTCATGTCGCTAGCACGACAGTTATTCAAATTGTATTGGCCCAAAACTTGGACACTTCCACGGCGTTATCGGTGGCAGCGCACATGTCACTTTGGCTGCATGTTTTGATCTGCATCGCCCTACTCATAGAAGTTAATGAGGCATTAGATAACGGCTGTGTAAAGGTGGCCAGTACTAACCCATATAGTCATATTGACATATTGACAGGACGAAATAGGCAGTGCAAGGCTCAAAGGACGAAAACGTGAAACTTCCACATTTCAAAATTTGTGTAGAGTTGATATCAGAAGGCCAATTCACGTCTCAGTGACAATAAATTTCATTTGAGCCACCGGATGTGCTGGATATTTTACATAAAGCGACTGCCTATCTGACATCCACAACCCAGTTACTAAGTAATACAATACCCCTTGATTAAGCAGTTTGTCATACTTTTGGGCTTCTGACGACTTGTAACTACTGTCAAAGATCCTCGAATGATAACGGGGACCAACGGCTTAACGTGCTTTCCAAAGCACGGACGGATCTTGGTTTGTAAAGATGGTCACACGGAGTTTTACAAAATAGCTTCTATATATGTTTCTTGTTTCATCTTTGATGATTAAAGTAGATTTTGCGTTGAGCTAAAACGCTAATATTAACTGATTATATGTTTTCTTCTATTAGTTATTACACAACCTATGGGACAACGCCTTCATTTCGTAGTTCAACAGACATGCGGTTGATCGTACCTATGTCAGAAACCACATAGAATGTTGGACTAGAACAATCTATGCGCTCGCGCAGGTTAACGACTCGGTGTCATCATAAATGTGACACACTTTAGCAATGTGCTAAATAACATTAGCATTTCACTACGATAATAATATGCACTACAGCCGCTCGATTCTGTAAAAATCTCACCGTGAAAAGTTACGTGAAGTGAGCTTAGAGTGAGCTGTCAATAGTGTCAATCCCTAGCATTAGTTGGAATGACAGCTCACTCCACGCTCACTTCACCTAAGTTTTCACGGTGAGATGGTTACAGAATCGCACGGCTGAACTGTATTAGGAAATAAATTAATCAATATTATCATTTAAGCATGCTTAAAAATCACAGAATCATGATCGAGAAAAAACTGTTCTAATTTAAATTTTGCTTAATCCTCTCCTTAACTCAAGTAGCGGATGTTGGAGAAAAAGCAGTCAAGTGGGAGTGCCCCGGACACGTCGCGCGAATGCACCCGGAGAGATGGGCAAAGATCGTCACTCACTGGACGCCTGAGGGAGAACATCGCCGTCGAGGTAGACCACGGTGAAGGTCGTGTAACGATCTTCGTGTTGGTCCTGCAAAGCTTGCAGGGCCAACACGAAGATCGCACAGACAGGGAGACTTGGAAGGCCTTGAGGCCGGCTCACAATATAGGCTACATAAAAAATGCTTGAGATGGTGCCAGTCAATTATTGCTTTAATTTTATGGTTTGCCACAAGGAATTTATTTGATTTTCAAAAAGTGCTGAAGCCTGGGTATGAAGATGTATATAACTTTTGATTTTTGTTTTTTTATTCATCTGACTTAGTACCAGTTTTACTTGCATCGTGTTACATACTAAGCCTATAATGTTCCCACCGCTGGGACACAAGCCTCCTCTCTGTGAGGGGGAGTGGGGCCTAATCCACCACGCGGGCCCAGTGCAGGATGGTAGATGTCACATGTCTTCGAATTTTTGGTTCTAGTACATGCCGGTTTCCTCATGATGTTTTCCTTCACCGTTTTGAGAGAGCGTCGTGTTAATGGGGCTTTTTCATTAGAAAAGCCAGGTAGATGTCAAATCAGTTCGGTAATGTTACACGACTGTGCCTGGATGACCTGCTTAAATCTGCCTCAGTTCAAAACTTAGTCTATTCATTTTATTACATAAGAGGGGCCTTATGTAATAGAATTAATAGACTAAGTTTTGAACTCAATTGATCAATCAGTCCAATTAACACGCTAAAGTGTAATGAATCCAGTATGTTTTTTTTTTACTGTGCTGATCTTGCAAAAATTTTGCTGACAGTATAAATTACAGCGAAGTTGCGAGCAAGTGAGTTTGAGTTTGATCCAATATACATATTTCGGAGTCATTCGTTTGACTATTCGGAACGCTAACGCCATCTCGTGGCGCCAAACAGAGTCTAGCCTGAGTTCGTGGGGATGGACGGAGAGCTACAGCTACAAGAACGGTGTGAGCAGAGCTCTCGGGATCATAGAAACATTGGACATCGTACGAACAACATGTCTTTAGAAACTGTCGCGTTCCGTATCGTTAAATGTGTACCTACAGTGCGTGATTCGCTAGTGTGACTAACTTGTTCGTAAATTATAATCTGATTTGAAGTGCAAACCGATTTTCTATGGTGTTAAAACCAACACTACCCATAGTACGCCCACAGTAATTAAATTATGCCTGATGTTAACGAGAGACTGATATACCTTCTCCGACATATAATATCCGTGGGGATAATTTTCGGAACTACTGAGTTCCGACGAATATAAACTCACACATTTTACCTCTTTATACATCATACCTGCTGCCCGGCTATGTCGAATCACGCCAACCCTAACATGTGTGTAACACCCCTAACATGACATACGCAGCCATGAGCGAAATACTAATAGTCTAAAAACAAGAAGAAAATTTCAGTACCGTTTCCCTAATTTTAATACGACACATCCATGTTTAAAAACAATATGATTCACGTTGTCGCCACCAATGACACGATTTTATCAGAATCATCAAACGTTTTCAATGATCTTCGACATTCCCTGAATAACAATGTAGTGTCGTGACGTAGGTACAGTTGATAAAAGAGGTTGGTAGCTTGCTAACAGTGTATCTATTTTCAAGTTACACATGTATATACAGCTTGTGTACAGCCGATCGATTCTGTAAAAATCTCACCGTGAAAAGTTAGGTGAAGTGAGCTGTCATTCCAACTAATGCTAGGGATTGACACTATTGACACTCACTCTAAGCTTACTTCACCTAACTTTTCACGGTAAGATTTTTACAAAATCGATCACCAGGTCACTGTCCCGGTGGTCTCGTGGTCGCAAGCGCGACTACTGAGCGTAGCCCTAGGATCGATTTCCAGGTCGGGCGAAATTTTATTGGGTTTTTCCATCAGGAATTTCCTAGTAACAACCCGGAGTTTGGAATTTATCGGGGTGATTTCTCCAATCTTGCCAAGCAAATAGTGTTGGTAGTGTAGCGGTATCTACAACGCCACCATGCGAACAACGCGTCATACTGACGTCACGCAAATCCTGCATCTCGCAAGCAGAGTTTACCGCGCAATTATCATACATACAACTTCCCGACATCAACCGTTGGGGCAATTGCCCGCCAGATACAACACCCGTCTGGTCGGAGAATCCTCCCTTTTCTATAGAGAATGAGTGAACTTTACACCCTGTTCCTCATACCTCTAAAGTAGAATAATAGTGGTAGGCCACTATTATTCTACAAACTGTGGGCAAGCTAGGGCTTGCCCACAGTTTGTGACGTCACTTTATAAATCTACGTCTAATGAATAACATAATACATAAATATCTATTTACTTATCGATCTCAGACAGGTCTTTAACTTTTAAAATGTCGCATCTGTTATGATGAGTATGCACTTAAAAACAAGACATAAACGCCTTTGTTTGGCGTTGTGCGGAGTCTAGGGGTGTACGGTGTCGATATGGATCATGGTGCGACAGTGATCGTTGCCGACGACGATGTCGCGACACATACCGGCCTTTTTTGGTTTTCGTGGGGAACACTTCAAAAGGCGCCCGCGGGGTCTTTGGGGATAAAACCAGGGAGAGTGGGATTTTTACCTCACTAACACTACCCCGGTGATCACCATCTGCACATGGAAGGAGCACCGCTACCTCTCAAAAGACCAATCCGGAGCCCCCTCCGTACAACACGTGTTAGGGCACTCTTCTGGGGAGACTGTATAGGGATCTCCCCGAAACCTGACTGCAAGTGTGCAAAGCAGCACATGACTACTGTGCACCGCCTTCCCTACCATCACTCAGTGAGACACATACTGGCCTAGGAACTGCTTAGTGTTTCTTTTTAAGTTCAGAGTATTAGTTCTGTAGTGTTGAGTAATGTCCCTATAATAGACTATAGCAATGACCAGTACGTTGTAATAAGAAGTGGTGCTGTGTGATGCTGTTCCACAAACTTTGAGACACTTAATATCATTTCCTGCGTGTCCTGTCAGCTGCACGTTATAGGAACTGATGGACGCTGGTGATGGCGCCAAACAAGTAGCCGAATTCTGGGCCGCGTCCATTTAGGTTGCTATCGACACGCTAAGAAGAAGATTATGGAGTTATTTCTCTAGTTTACCCGTATCGCAATTCTGCGCCCACAGTATGTATATCTGACGCTATGTCTAATCATGATCTTTTAAAGAGGATCCGACATAGATGTATCTTTAACTCAGAAAAGCTTCAGTTAAATCATAACTAACAGAATTCAAATGTTTAATTGCAGACTAAATTATACATAGAGTGTGACTACTTGACTTAATGCGTTGTGTGTACCACAGGCACAATTTGACACATATTTTTGGCATAATCAGTAACTTCCCACTATTGATATTTTATTAGATCTGGTTATGGTCGGGTCAGGAACCGTGATCCCCAGCCCGACCACAATCGTACTCTTATTACTCAAAAAGTACAAGGCACAAATTCCTGGGATAAGTGGCACAATAAAACACAATTAGAATAACCATTTTGTGCCATAGTAAAATCTCCGTCCCATGTCGTGGTCGGGTCAGGAATCACAACACGATAGTTACCAAAGCAAGAGTTTCTTAAATTAATGTGCATAAAATATTATCAGGGTCAAAACAACATGGTCTTGCGTCAAAGAAGTTTTTAAATAGATTTTTAACTGTTGCGTCAATAATGAGCGCGCCACTATTGTTTCCATAGAGCAATGGGTCTAGCTTTACCCTGTCCATTAGGTAAACCGTTTTTTGACACATGGAACTAGTGATTGCAGAAACACACAATACGTTGATTGATAGACACGGTATTATTATTATGTCTGTAAGAAGCCATAAATAAGAGAATTCAATAAGATAAGGCAGTTTATTTTATTACGCATTTTAAAGTTAACCTTTATGTAATCTGGGGGCCTACTCCGAAGTGCAAAGTGCGAATGTTCGGATCGGACCGACACATGGCCGAACCGAATATTATTGAAAAATGCGAAAAAAGTTCGGATCGACTCAGTTGGGTCGGGACCATAGTCAATATTCGAAAGAGTGTAGGAGTGTAGGATCGGAACCGACCGAACCAAATAGTAACTTCGAAGCAGGAAACGGCCGAACATTCGGCCGATACTACTTCGGAGTAGACCCCCTGGAATATGTACCTACGTTCGGAGACAGCTGTTAAAAAACAAAGCTTTACAAACCTGACATCTCATCATCTGCCTTGCTTTTTCCTAACTATGTTGAGGTCTGCTTCCAATATATATATATCGGATGCAGCTGAATACCAGTATTTTATATGGAGCGACTGCCTATCTGACCTCCACAACCCAGTTACTGGGTACGTATTACCCCTTGGTAAGACTGGTTGTCAGACTATCGAGCTTATAACGACTATCAAAGTTCCACGAATGACAGACGGGATCAGCTTGAGGTGCATTTCGAGCCACGGAGGGGTCTCGGTATGTAAAGATGGTCACCCATCCAGGGACCAACCGCGGCAAGCGTAGCTTTACCTGATCGATCGAGCCGTGCGGCTTTTATTACTTAGCCACGAGCCCACTAAATCCTGAACATTGTTTTCAAAACTAAAATATGATGATATTATTCCACATGGTCGATTACAACCATAATATCAGTATTGCCAATGCGTCTCAATCTCAAGGTTAGATCAATGACGCAGTCGTGATCTAAGCGAGTTCAAAGCTCTTCAAAACAAAGTGACGATGATCCGTTTTCAAACAGGGCCAAGGACCCGAAATGTTTAGCATTCTTTTAAAACAAATAGGATTTGTAACCGTCGTTAATTTTAAAATTAGGTAACTCGCATCAGAAATCATTTTCGGTAAGCGAAGACTAGATTGTAAAAATAAATAAAAATAGCCTTTATTACCTGACTAGCTTCTGAATTTTTTTGTTTCCCCGACCCAGCCCGTCGCATCGCATCGCCCGTCCGCGCTATTATTTCGTATTCCCTTAGCGTCCTTTTGACTTTTTATCTTTTTTCTCGGCTTCTAAGGAAGGAAGAAGGAAGTAATTTTTTTAAATCACTCTAGGACCCTATATAGCGTGTTTTTAAAAAAACTTACTTCGTCAAGAATTGGGCTTTCTGAAGGAATAGTAGCAATAAATCAAGCTTTAAGTATTAATTCGTGTAATTTATTATTAGAGCAAAACGTTACAAGGCAGATTCGAGTGAAAAGGGAGGTGAGCGCCGCACAGCGGCAAAAATGCAAAGTTCTATAAATGCGTTCATACAAATTAAGTCCTAGACTAATTCATGGTTGCGTTCCATTCCTAACAACCACCCCTGAACGCAAACCCATTTTTGCTATACAATACAAATTTTTATGGTCAGTTGTCCCCTTGGTAAGTATATCTGCAATCATTTTATCACCTCTACAATAGTTAAACTTTATATCTAAATTGTTTACATGCTCTCTCAAAAAATGATACCTGATATCGATATGTTTAGAGCGAGGTAGATAACAATCATTGGAAGACAATTTAATAGCGCTCTGGTTATCGCTGAATATGTGAAGGGGTCCGGCGAGGGGTTGGCCGAACTCGACGTGCAGTTGTCGCAGCCACAGGGCCTCCTGTGCTGCCGACGACATTGCCATGTATTCTGCTTCGGCCGTCGACAGAGCCACCGTCTGCTGTCTCCTTGAGCACCAGGATACTGCGCCTCCCTGAGAAATAAAAACATAGCCCGTGCAGGACTTACGGTCAATGTTATCGCTGGCCCAGTCTGCGTCGCAGAAGCCCTTCATGTTTGATTCACCATCTTTGGTATAGGTGAGCTTCAAGTTTTTGGTGCCTTGTAAGTATCGTAGGACTCTTTTGACAGCTGTCCAGTGTTCAGCTCTGGGCTCTTTATTGAATCGACTAAGAGTATTAACCGCAAAGGAAATGTCTGGTCTTGTGCCTTGAGCGATGTACAGCAGACTGCCTATAGCTTGTTGATAAGGGTAATCTACTTCCTTGCTGTCAACACACTGAGCAAACTTTTGGCCGACTTCAATTGGTGTTTTGCATGGTTTACAATCAGACATGCCAAACTTGTTAAGTACATCTTTAATATATTTTTCTTGGTCAATCATAATGACGTCTTTATCCCTTGTTATGTTCAGACCAACACACTGACTGGCTTTACCTAGATCCTTCATCTCCAAGTATTGCATGAGCTTGTTCTTTATCATATCCTTTTCTACTTTATTCGGAGTAAATAAAATAAGATCATCGACCCATACAGCAATATAGATATTCTTGTTTACATTAAAATATACACAGGGGTCAGATTTCGACCTTTCCATACCTATGTCCTGTAGCACAGTGTTCAGTTTTGAATTCCATAACCTGCTTGCCTGTTTCAGTCCATATAAAGATTTATGCAATTGACATACCTTAGACCCTTGCTCGTACAACTCTGGTTGTGTCATATATATTTCCACATCAATGTCTCCTTGAAGGAATGCTGATACTGCATCTAGCTGATCGATCTCAAGCCCCAATCTTGCAGCTAGTGATATTAGATAACGTATGGTACTGTATTTTACAACAGGAGAGAACACTTCCTCATAGTCGGTGCCCTTCTTCTGAGCATATCCTTTAACGACAAGCCTGGCCTTGAAACGAACTATATTACCCCTTTGGTCAGTTTTAGTTTTGTATACCCACTTGCTAGGTAGAACTTTTCTATCCAAAGGCAAGTTTCTCAAACTCCAGGTGCTATTTTTCATCAACGAGTTGTACTCCTCGTCCATTGCCTGTCGCCACTGTTTGGCATATGGTGACGAAAGTGCCTCCTCAACTGTCTGTGGATCAGAGAAACTTGAAAGTAAACAAAACATACTGTTTTCTTCTGTATCTGTACTATTTCTTTCTTGTGTTCTTTGTGTTCTATTTCGAGGCCTTAGTGTGATATTCTGTTGCTGATACTGGGAGTCCACCCATCTCGGTGGAACATATGTTGTATCCAAATCCCCTGTGTCCGTCTCATACTCACTAGAATACTGATCATAGTCCTCATTTGTTACACAATCACTGGTAGTTTCCTCATTTGGTGGGCTGAGGTTTCTTACTTCTAGGGGTGCTTCTGTCGGTACCAGGACATTGCTTCTGTGACTTGTGGAAATAGATTGACTGCCACACAGCTGTGACTCCACTTGTTTATTTTGGCAGTTTGTAGACGAAGCTGAAACATCATTAGTAACAGTAAGATCTAAGTTGTTACAACTTTCAAAAAAGGTAACGTCTCTGCTTTTGGTAAGTTTGTATGTTTTTTCATCTAATAAACGATATCCTTTTGTACTGTCACAATATCCCACCAGAATCATCCTTTTTGACTTCTTATCCCACTTTTGGCGTTTCTCCTTTGGTACAAAGACCATGGCCTCGGAGCCAAATATTCTTAGATGTGACAGGTCAGGTTCTGATCCATTCCACAATTCAAAAGGCGTCTTACCATGCAAAGCTTTATTAGGGGATCGGTTTACAATATATGCTGCAGTCCCCACTGCCTCAGCCCACAGTTTCTTTGGTAGGTTGGCATGGAACAGCATACATCTACCTTTCTCAACCAGTGTCCTATTCATCCGTTCAGCCAATCCATTGTGTTGAGGGGTGTAGGGAGTGGAAGTTTGATGTACTATGCCGCTATTTGATAGAAATTTAGCAAAATGAGTATTACAGTACTCAGTACCATTATCTGTTCTTAATACCTTTATTTTACGAGAACAATGGTTTTCAACTTTATTTTTATAATCCTTGAAAATTTCTAACACTTTGGTTTTATTTTGCATGAAGTACACATGCACCATTCTAGTATAGTCGTCTATAAAAGTGATATAGTATTTCATACCTGAGCAGCTCAAGTTCTCCATTGGTCCACAGAGGTCAGAGTGGACAAGCTCTAATGGTTCTGTAGCTCGGGAACCAATATTCTTAAACGGGAGCCTTGACTGCTTACCTTCACAACAGGAAATACATTTAGTCACATTATTCTCAGTATCAGTTAGAGTGACGCCCTTGACACAGTCAGGTAGCCTGTTGACATCTCGAACATTTAAGTGCCCCATCCGCAAGTGCCACAGGTAAGTGTCACTACACTTCTCCTCACTAGAGCTTAAATGTGCTGCTTCAGGACTATTTTCTGTATCCAAAATGTACAATTTATCATTTAGAGTTGCAGAACATATAAATTTGCCATGTGCATCATGAACATCACAGCCTCTTTGAGTAAACGTTACTTTGTAACCACTATTAACAATAGCACTCACTGAGAGTAGGTTGACGGCTAAGTCTGGAACAAGTAAAACATTTTTTAGCTGAATGCTCTTACCCTGCACCAGTCTGACATCAGTGTATCCAACTCCTCCAACTGACAGCGGCTCTTTATTAGCTACTGTTATTTCCTTTACCGGTGGCTCTGTGACATTGTATAACCAATGTCCATTACCAGTCATATGCATAGATGCACCTGAGTCCATGAACCATTTGTTGTGTTTTTTTCCTGAAAATGCTGAAAAAGCTGCAATGAAACCTGTATCCTTTTTACTTTTTTCATTCTCAGTCTTGCTCCCCTTAGCACTCGTACAACTCTTAGCGAAGTGACCATAACTATTACAGTTGTAACATCGTGGCCCCTTTTTGACCTTTGATTGTTGTGGCTGATATTTGTGTCTCCTCGCTTTTGAGTTTACATATAGAGCAGTACTGGTATCTGCTGATCTAACTTCTTGTAGAAGCTTTGTCTTGATAAGATCGGCATTAATCTTCGCGCCAGAACTCTCAAGCCCCATAATCATCGGGGCATAGATGTCGGGCAGACCTGCCAGCATTAAGGTGCCCAGCCACTCATCATTCACTTCAAACCCTATGTTACGTAGTTTGTGGGCTGTGGTCATTATTTTGTTAACATATGACTCCACATTACCGCTAGATTCCAGAGTAGTATTCACTAAATCTTTTAATAGTCCAACTCTTCTGGTCAATCCGTTGTCATCAAACGCTCGCTGCAGATTTTCCCACACTTCTTTAGCAGTTTTACAACTTTGTACATGTACATAGTTTTGTGGATCTAACAACAGTATTAACTTGGACTTCGCCTTGATATCTTTACTTGGATCAACAGGTATGTCACTCTTTGGCTCCACACAATGCCACAAGTCTTCGTGTTCTAGATAAGTTCTGACACTGAACTTCCATGTTGCAAAGTTCTCTCGCCCGATCAACTTATCGAGATTAAACATGTGATGCGACGAACTCATTTTGTTTAAATCGCCGGCCGGTCACTTGTACGCGTAATAACCTCAAATGTTTTCCAGTACACGTACACCTCAAAGTACTGATAAATTCTGCACGAATATTTCCACTGATACTTGCTAAGCAACCACGCTCTGCTACCATGAAGGAATAGTAGCAATAAATCAAGCT
This sequence comes from Apamea sordens, assembly GCA_945859715.1. Lineage (NCBI taxonomy): Eukaryota > Metazoa > Arthropoda > Insecta > Lepidoptera > Noctuidae > Apamea > Apamea sordens. Next base: position 8,939,429 of record OX243994.1, read on the forward strand.
TTAAGTATTAATTCGTGTAATTTATTATTAGAGCAAAACGTTACAAGGCAGATTCGAGTGAAAAGGGAGGTGAGCGCCGCACAGCGGCAAAAATGCAAAGTTCTATAAATGCGTTCATACAAATTAAGTCCTAGACTAATTCATGGTTGCGTTCCATTCCTAACACTTTCAAATGCAAAAAGATTTTTCCAAATCCGACTAGCAGTAGTATAGATGTACGGACAAGGCTTTATAGTACAGATGCCAGCACATCGAGCTACTACAATCTGTCAAATTTCTGTAATTGATTTTCAACTTTATCGCTAAAGCATTAAGGTTCACGGTTGATTAGGAAATTTTAACAGTTTCGGGTAGCTTGACCTGCTGGCGTCTGTACATCAGCCACCAGAAAGAAAATACATTTATTTAGCACAGACTAAAAGACACATAATACACCAGATATACATTAGATAACTACAAATAGAAAGTGTAAAGTCCGATGTAAGAAAATAGCAGGAAAGGTGCCTCACGGCTGCATCAAGAAGGCCCAGTTCAGCAAAAATGCCAGACAACTAGTGCCTGACGCTGGTTTTCAACTAGACCTGATGTGTGAGGTGACGAATGTACGAGTAAATCAGTTTTACACTGCAATGTGACGTGTGTATGCATACTTTAATAAAATAAATATGTGTTAGTTAAAAAATAGTAACGAATATGTACTACATAAATAGTGTGAGTTGTTTAACATTCCTCGTCTATTTCCCTCCACTTATTCCTATTCATAGCTGTTCAGTTCTTTGCCAACCTTTTGGCAGATTCCTCCCTTTTTTACCTTTTCACCTGTCTTCCTCTACCTAGATCTTTTTCCATTCCTCGGGTACCATTCTTTTTATTCTATTTCATTTATTCAGGCTAGATTGTACTATAATGCTATTGAATGTTTTCACCAAAAACTCGAGCATCGACAAAAATTCCCCAAACAGTCGAGCTCCCCTTTGAAATTTAACTAGCTTCTGAATTATGTATGACGTACTTGACCTTTGATACGCTTACGTCACCTTTGTGAATATCGTGACGAATAGCCCTGAATAGACATTGGTATCACTGTAATATTCAACGTACCTACTTATTGCACCAGAATTTCAGCCATATTTTACTGTCAATTCCTTCAATGATTTGATGATGATGATGATTCAATGATTTCTTTATCCCATGTTAGGGTCGGCGCAACACGTTTTCTTCTTTCATTCTTCACTGTCACCCGTCTTCAGTTATTTACCATTTTATGATTGAATTAGAGTAGATTAGTAATCTCAGAGGCACAAGCACGAACACGCGATGTGAACATAGCATTATGGTATTTTTTTATATGACATGCACGATTTCAGTCACCCTGGTCTTAGATATGAATAAAGTCTTTAAACTAAATAAACATTATGTGAAATTTAAAATCGTGTGTAATTCCTTGTTTGTTGATTTTCTGATTTTTTTATATTATTGTGGGTCACAGTAATAGCACTGATGATTTCATATCATGTGAACGTCCGGTGATTGTAATAATACCAACAAGAGATGATAAGACTAATTCTATTTTATCAGACGGCAAGACGGGAACTGAGTCAACTACCATTAAAAATTTGGACGATTATAAAAAAAAAATTGATGGGTATGATTTTTCTTTAACTTAAATTATGATAAAATTGGGGTGTACATTTTATTAGTTTTGAATGTATTAATACTTTTTTGTTTATTTTTATTTTTTTATTTTCCATTTATCTATTATTAATATTAGAAATAATAATTAGTTTGTACGTCGTTGACGGCAATGCAGCGTTCATTTTTATAAATTTAGACATCTATACCCATTGTTTACCTATGTTCTACAAATAAAAATATTTGAATTGAATTTGAATATGAACCCTTCGTGCGCGAGTCCGACTCGCACTTGGCCGGTTTTTTCCCAAAGCTGTCGCATTGGCAGAAACTACAGAACGCTATGCAAAAGCACCCGCATCTTTATGAAAGAAGAAGAGATTGCAAACTATATATCTTTAAAAGACAGCATTCATATTAAAATTGACAGCGCTGCTGCCACATTACTGTGCAATAATCTGCAGTAACCATAAGGGTAGTTTCATAGGAAAGAGTTACTAGTAGGAAGCTCTTTGAAGAACCCAAAATACGAAGACATCTGACATCTACCAACCGGCACTGGGCCCGCGTGGTGGATAACGGCCCACTCCCTCACTTAGAGAGGAGGCCTGAGTCCCAGCAGTGGGAACATTATAGGCTGGTTATGTCTTTCGACCTGTCTAGGTACATCCAAAGATTAATCGCTGATAACGCTTACCTTAGACTTCTCTAACAAACAAAAGTTGACGAAGGTTAGTTTCACAATAATTATATTATTTTTATTTATAAGCATGAGATACCGACTAGTGGTCGGTATCTCATGCTGTTGCCCAAATGCAAGACCAAGACGAGACTTAGACCGGTCTTGGTCTTGCGTCAATACACCTGGTCTTGGTCTTGCAGCAAGAGTCTTGCAGCAAGAGTCTTGCAGCAAGAGTCTTGCAAGTCTTGCAATTATCTATAGCCTATTGCTATTTATTATACACGTTAGTTAAGATCTTAGAATAACGTAACAGAGTAGGTACATTTTGTGCTTAAATTGACATAGGCATAGTGAACCACCATATTAATTAAATTAACTTGACAATAATTTAAAAAAATGACGCAATTTAATACCTACGCGTAATTACTAACTTTAGGCAGGTACCTATAATGATTTTCTGACCCTGTTTAGTGGCTATCCTAAACTCTTCACAAATTGCTAGCGGTTTAAATAATTATCACTTAGGTACATACTTTTCATCTTCATCTCGACCTGACACTTTTAAGAACATTTGTCGTCAGCTAGACCTTTAATTACCACCACAAACATCTAAAAAATTAATGAAATTTTTGATAGGTACACTATAATTTATCAGATGTATCATTTTATGAATATCTACTGTGGCTTGTGACGGACGAAAACTGTTTGAAGGGATTTTAAGCACCTAATATTTATCTGTCGCATTTTCACTTTAAATTAGGTTAATACTGCAATTTATCCACATTCACACGCACCAGCTGATTTAGGAAATAAAATAATTGATATTCAAAATTTCAAACTTTATATTTTAAGCAATATTGCCGTGACTCATCGATCGCAGAAAATGCAACATACTTACGAGTACGACACGAAACAAACGCATACAAATAATGCTTGCTATCTCTCTTTCTCCAATTCAAATTTAGCCAATAATCTTCGATCAACAATGTACAATGTTGATCAACCAATAATAGAAGACAACAGGCAGAGCCTACCTAATACGGCTAAATCGCGAAGGTCAAATGTTATGTATTACGCATGACAGGAGAGTAATATTATATTTTGGTCGGATATAAATGCAATTCAATATATATCGCAAATCAACAAATTCGATACCTACTTAGTTATATTGTTTTATCATCAACAAGTTTTGTAAAAGATAATATATAATTACCATCTCGCCCGACAGCTTTAAACGCTGTAGTGTTCGAGTTCCAGCCAGTGTGAGAATGTATGTATACAAGAAACTCAGAGCATTCAATTTGTACCTACCTACTGCTGAGACATCTTCAAGGTCGATTAATTTTATCCTCCTGTGCAAACCCTATCAAAGTAGGTGAATATTTTGTATACCTCTGTCCATACTCTGTGGTGGCGAATGCGGCGATCAAACACTGTCAAATGTTGTGATACACTTGTCGCACTGTCTGATAAAGCGCGGCGTTTTTGTCGGTAAATTATCAAATAAGTACACCGACCGACCAACGGTTTTTTCGCGTAATGTACCATAACATTGGCTGGCGCAAAAACTGTGTTACTAGACCTAATCGACTCGCTATTAGTTTTAAATTTTGCTGAAAAGAAAAATAATATAAACTTTGAAACATAAGTACCTACATAATGTTTGTATAATTTCATTGATTACAATTTTAAGCACATACCAACCTACTAACGTTAGATCTGCACATAAGACCCATACACGCATATATTATTATAGGTAGGTACATAGGTACCTACTTATAATAATATACCTATTTTATATACATTTCACTTGGGAACATATTTGTGTATAACACGCTACTTATTAAATAGTCTAAATATAATAATCAATACAATACCTTTTAGTGTTATGACGATAAGGTTTTGATACTGGGGAATTTCTATCAAAACCAAATCTCAGTTAGACGCAAGAGTTTTGCGGGCTTAGTCTTGTTTTTGCTCAAATCTTGCAGGAGTCAGTCTTGGTCTTGATCTTGCTATAATAAGTCGGTCTGACTAAGACTAAGACTGCAAGACCTAGACCGATTTTGGGCAACACTACCGACCACACAGGATCGGATTGATAATGTAAATTGAACACATTGTTTGGAATCAGGAAACTTGAATTTATATTTGATTAAACTGGAAAAATAAGGGGAATAAAACTATTCCATACTTAATTAGTTTTTATCAAATAATTTATAAATATTAGTGACATACGGAAGCAACAGCTGATAGTTTAATATTGTTGATCGTAGTGCAATTGATAATTTTATCATATACGTGACACTTCAACTTGGGTAGTTCAATGCCATGACAAAATAATAATATGAATGTACTTGATTACATGTGCAGATAGATACGGCTTTTGCCTGCAGCTTCGCCCGCGTGGATGTCGGAAAATATCCCACCGGAATGTACTGCCTACTACGGTACTAAAAGATAGTATGTGTTAATAATCCAGGTTTTAAACTACCCGTGTGCCAAAGGACAATAACCAAATGTCGTACCAAAAAGTCTCATGCATCACACATCATAAGTTTCGATCCCGTGGGAATATCGGGTAAGTATTCTATATGTTATTCCTGGTTATAAACCACCTGTGTGCCAAATTTCATCCAAATCCGTTTAGTAATTTTTACGTGAAAGAGTAACAAACATTCATCCATCCATCCATTCATCCATACAAACTCCCGCATCCAGTCTGTCCTAGCCACTTTCTTAAGGTCTTCGGTCACGCTACGCGCTACGAATGGTATGAAATAGGCATATTATTATAAAAAAGGCGATAGAAATCAACAAAAATTATTTAAAAAAGAGGTCAAAGACTTGTATAACTATGTATAATATATTGCTAAATATAATTTCGTCGATTTTTGCTCCCATCAATCATAAACCGGTTTCAGAATATTGATATTGTGTCATCGCTTGTAAATAAAGTTGTTGATGACCTACATTTTATGCAATCGTAACTTCAAAATAAAGAATGTTTCTGAACTTCATTTAACTACTTATACTACTGTATATCTACAAACCTACATTCTTATTTTGATCTTCGTCAGTTTTTTACCGGTTAAGGAAATCCTTTTTTTTAAATATTATAAATGTGAAAGTTTGTAAGTATGTTTGTAACTCAATCTTGCAAAAACTGCTGATCGGATCGTTATCAAAATTGACAGATAGGTAGCCTGTGAATTGGAGAAGGATATAAGTTAATTTTTATCCTGGGTCGCAGACGAAATCAAGGTCAACATACATATAATTATTACTATATTATAAATGTGAAAGTTTGTACGAGTATGTTTGGATGTTTGTAACTCTATGACGCAAAAACACCTGAGCCCGTATTCCCGTAATTTAAAACGTTCAAAATCTAGTCGCAGTCTCATCTCAGCGACAAATAAATGTCAAAAACTTGTCAAAATGTAGGGAAATTAGAAGTATTTTTTGACAGATTGAGACTGAGATCAGACTGTGAACGATCTTAAAATTACGAGAATTGTCCCTCAGATCGGATCGTTATGAAAATTGACAGATAGGTAGGTAGCCTGGAATCTAGAGAAGGATATAAAGCTATTCTTATCATGGATCGCAGACGAAGTCGAGGGCAATATATAGTTATACAGGGTGGAAGGGACATCGACGCGCAACCTGCGACCATGGATTCAGCACTTGATTCTAAACACCCTCACGTCGATAGATTTCATCGGTTATTAAAAAAAAGTTAGCTGTTCTATACATTTTGACCGTGTAGGTATTGCATTTTCCTATGAAACAGCAGATTGTTTTTGTTAACCGACAGAAAAATTCTACACTAAAAAATCTAAAATTATGTGCTTAATTCATGGTTACAGGTTGCGCGTCGACGTACCCTATATACACAGAGGAGAGTTACGCTCAGTAGGTACGCAAGCGTCCAAGACGTGTTCAACACCGTTCCTTCTATGTATGAGAATATGCCTCAGCTATGCAGTGGGACTTGTAATTTCATCACGTTTGTTGTATTAGCATATGAGCCGAGATCATTGTAATTTTACGTAACATTTCGATGGCCTTCTGAATTTTATGTACTTTTACTCTCTAATCTATAACTATCAACAGCCGCACAGGCCGATCGATCAAGGTAAGCTACGCTTGCCGCGTTTGGTCCGTGGATGGGGACCATCTTTACATATCCAGACTATTTAAGACTTCTCAGTGTCTCGGAAAGCACGTTAAGCCGTTGGTCCCGGCTGTCATTTGTAGATCTTTGACAGTCGTTACGGGTCGTCAGAAGCCCTACAGTCTGACAACTAGTTTTACCAAGGGGTATCGTATTACCCAGTAACTGGGTTGTGGACTTATGGAGGTAAGATAGGCAGTCGCTCCATCTATACTTATAATAAGAATGTAAAAAAGTTGTGTCTGTACATTGAATATATTTAAAAAAGAATAATTGAGGGGGGTTAAGAAACAGTAATAGAACACGAATCTAATAAAAAAAAGTCTGTCTGTTTGTCTGTTTGTCTGTTTATCTGTTTGTCTGTTTGTCTGGTTGTACACGCTAATCTCCGGAACTACTGGACGGATTTGAATGTTTTTTTTTATTATCTAGCTATTAATCCTGGGCAACATATAGGCTATAATTGATTTTGGAAACTGGAACACCTGATGCAGAACCGCAACAGACCAGCTAAACTATAAGAGTTACATAAATGGCGCCTTAGAAAAAAATGTTGTGTCTGATGAGCATTTTCTGCTGAGAGAATAAAATTGAAGATTCGGAACACCTGATGTGGAACTCTTAGAGCACAGCTAAACTATAATATATATAGGTTTGACATCTTAGCAAAAGTTATTCAGTCTGATGAGTATTTTCTGCTGGGAGAATAAAATTCGAAGATTGAAACATCTGATGTGGAACTCTGAGAGCACAGCTAAACCATAACATATATAGGAATGACATCTTTGCAAAAGTTGTTCAGTCTGATGAGTATTTTCTACTGGGAGAATAAAATTCGAAGATTGAAACATCTGATGTGGAACTCGGAGAGCACAGCTAAACTATGGCATATACAGACATGACATTTTAACAAAATTTGTTTGGTCTGATGAGCATTTTCCGCCGAGATAATAAAAATCAAGGATCAGCCGGTTGATTCTGTAAAAATCTCACCGTGAAAACTCAAGTGAAGTGAGCTTGATGTGAGTTGTCAGTAGTGTCAATCCCTAGTATTATTTGGAATGACAGCTCACTCCACGCTCACTTCACTTAAGTTTTCACGGTGATATAGTTACAGAATCGCACTGCAGGAACATTTGATGTGGAAATCACTTTATACTAATATATTAACATAAGCTGGGAGTACCTCCACGCGGTGAAGGCAGTAACAGTTTGGGACTTCTTTCCGATGACGATGGTAAATCATTGATAACTTGGCTTCACTGGCTAAATCTCCCATTTATATATAATTGCCTTCGGGCGGTTATTTGAGTGTTTAATTTCATTTTCCATTTATCTTCGAGACACTTACCAGAGATCTTAGATCTTAATTGCAAAGTTATTAAAGTACATTAATAACCATAACCATGCCACGAAAGAGGTCAAATCTTTCGCAATGTTCGAAAGGAGCTAAAAGATTGAAGATCATTAGATCCCAAGAATCGAATGAAGAACGCCAGGCAAGACTTGATGCTTTTCGACAACATCAGGCTGTATCTTGCCCCGCGGAAACTTCTTCGGATCGTGAAGCACGACTTAGCGCTGATCGTGATCGTCATGCATTGTCTCGCGAGTCAGAAACGTTAACGGAAAGAGAATCACGCTTGAGTTCTCAGCGTATTCTCACGTCGACTTCTAGGTCTTTAGAGACCAGTGACGAACGTGAAGTGCGACTGGCTGCTGATCGTGATCGCCATGCATTGTCTCTCGAATCAGAAACGTTCACAGAAAAAGCATCACGCTTGAGTTCTCAGCGCATTCGCACGTTGACTTTTAGATCTCTGGAGACCAGTGAAGAACGTGATGCGCGACTTACGGCTGATCGTGATCGTCATTCATTGTCTCGCGAGTCGGAAACATTCACGGAAAGCGAATCAAGCTTGAGTTCCCAGCGTAACCGCACATCCACCTATAGGTATCTAGAAACCAGTGAAGAAATTGATGCGCGACTTACGGCTGATCGTGATCGTCATACATTGTCTCGCGAGTGAAGACAGACACTGAAAGTTGCTGGTATTGATTTGAGAACCGGCTGTTTTTCTCATGGCCAACTTTATGTTGCTTTCTCAAGGGTTAGCGACGCTTCCGGGCTTTATATTCTGGCACCGGACGGAAAAACCAACAATATAGTTTATAAATATTTTTTTTAGAATAGTAATGTTAACTAATTGATATTAATTTCGCTTCATAATTTCGGAATGAAAATAATTCTACCTTTTTATTTTAATGGAGTTATAACCTACCCAGTCTACAACACTTAATCTAAGTTATACCAAACTTAATCGAAATCCTTCATCGGTTTTGACTGATTTATTGGCTGACATACCAACGCACAGTTCAAACTCTTGCCGAAATTCCTATCGGAACGAGAAAGGGACTGGATCCGCGTACGAAGTCGCGGGCAGAAGCTAGTATAAAATATTAGGCAGATGATGAGAAGCAAAGGAAACGTTTTCATCCAATGTGAGGATAAATAAATAAATCATATCAAAACATAGGTATGTTTATGACTGTCTAACACTACCTCTACCTTTACCTACATTTACCTCTACCTTTAAGGAATAATATTTCGAAAAATTATTTATCCTCAACACGAAATGTGGCATATCTTCCTCAAATAAATTTCCTTAAATCCAAAGTAACATAGGCACAAGGAAATTAAAGCGTAGCTGTTAAAGCCTAACGGGAGGTGAGATGTTGTGGTAGGTATGGACAAGTATTTTTCCTGTCTCCATGATAAATAAAGGTATAACTCTAAGTCGCAATATTTATGATTGAAAAACACGCATATTAATGGACAATTTAAGTCGATCCTCGGAACATTTTAGGCATCCGACCACAAGTAAATATTATAGGTACTGTAAAGGTTGTCCACTAAAGCTAACCTTATGTAGTGTAGGCTGGCTATAATTTAACGCTGGTTCCATTCGAACATTCAAGCAAGTTTAGAATGGGGTGTCAAATATATTATTAGGTTTTTTTATTTAGGAAACGACAGGACTAGTTTAGTCAGCAATATGTAAAGACGTTCAGTCAATATAAACGTAAAGAAATCGTATCGTTGTTTGATTCCTTTGAAGGACTCATCAGCCCTTCACAGTAACGCAGTAAGCGTAATTTCAGTCATGGCTCAAACTAGAGTGATTTACATGATAATTCGTTTTCCCAGGGAAATAATTAAGTTGAGTTTACACAATTACTGCATTAATAATTTGTGCGTATTGCAATCGTTTAGCTGTCAGCTTCAATCTCGTATACTTGACTGACTGGTATAATTCTTAAACGTCTAGGTAACTATTCAGCTGTGGGCTAATTCATTTCACTCATAATATTTACTTAGTATTATGACTTTATTTATTGTACTTGCTTCGGCAGTACCGGCTGTCATTCGTGGATCTTTGACAGTCGTTACGGGTAGTCAGTAGCCCGAAAGTCTGACAACCAGTCTTACCAAGGGGTATCGTATTACCCAGTCACTGGCTTGTTGAGGTCAGATAGGCAGTCGCTCCATGTAAAATACTGGTATTCAGCTGCATAAGGCTAGACTTGAAGCCGACCCTTACATTGTTGGGAAACGGCTAGGCACATGATGACTTCCAAGAAAAAGAAAGAAGTTAGTAAAAAGCTAATGTCAAAACGCATTTCGATGTTACATTTACGGGAAGGCGAGAGAAACATCGGACTGGAAACCTGTGGTGGAATTTTGTGTGCCTAATTACGCTGAACGAGGTCGAAAAGAACGACTGAAAAGTCGCGCGTATTTTCTAGGCCTCTAGGGTAAGGCTAGGCAGATGATTAAGACTTTATTAATTAGGTAAGACCTAATTTTGCATTTCTAAATGCTATAAGTATAATCAGCCTATAATGTTCCCACAGGCCTCCTCTCTGTATAAGGGAGTGGGCCATGATTCACCACGCGGGCCCAGTGCAGGATGGTGGATGTCACATGTCTACGAATTGTTGGTTCTAGGATAAAAGTCGAAGACAGGAGAAATGTACTTTCAATTAAAAAATCGTTTTAATTTACGTTACGTTTACGTCGTGCGTTCACGTGGCAGGGACTCAGAATGAATAAACAACGGTTTATCATAGTTCTCATTTGAACAGCTTATATTCTCATTGCCTTGAAAAAGTGGGTATTTTAATTTAAAAGGTATAGAGAATAATAACATTCACATTGTCACCAAATTAATGAAAAAGACCACAGTAGGTACTATATCGTAAAATTCGTTTACTTTTGCATGTGGACACGTATAAGTAAGGCCCTCTGTATACGGTACGGTTTTATTACGGTACGGAGCGGCCGGCGCGGCGATCCCCAAATAATTTTCGTTTATTAGATGTAGTGGCTAAATAATAACAGCCGCACAGGTCGATCGGGTGGTCTGTGGATGGGTGACCTTTACATACTGAGACCCCTCCGTGCCTCGGAAAGCACGTTAAGCCGTTGGTCCCGGCTGTCATTCGTGGATCTTTGACAGTCGTTACGGGTAGTCAGAAGCCCGAAAGTCTGACAACCAGTCTTACCATGGGGTATCGTATTACCCAGTAACTGGGTTGTGGAGGTCAGATAGGCAGTCGCTCCATGTAAAATACTGGTATTCAGCTGCATCCGGTTAGACTGGAAGCCGACCCCAACATAGTTGGGAAAAGGCTAGGCAGATGAGATGTAGATAATCGAATTATTTTACTAAATAATCAAAATCGAATTATAGTAACTGCCACAGATGTAATTCACTCTTGAACTATTCCATCTTTGTGATTTCAGGAAAACATTTGTTTTATTAGTAGGTATATATAGGAAAATTATCCGTGAAAACGAATAAGTACTTAGTAATTATTATAATTGTGTTTTATATTACTTGAAAATGAAACTAGGATACAACAATATAACGTTAAACGTTTGTGGTTTTGTAGGCAACAGCTGCGCATTCATAGCCGCAAAATCATCACCATAATAATAATTGTTTGCAATATTCAATGTATATAATAGGCGAATAGGTATCGACTAGTTTTATCGCATGTGCCCTATGTCCCGGACGTCTGATAATATATGTATATTTTTTTCAAGAGATAGTGCGTAATATTTTCATAATTTATGGAGATAGTAGGTACCTAGCGTATATTTTGTTATAAGCACCTGCACTTATAATAAAATAATAATATTATACTCGCATTTTTTTTTAAAACTATAATACGTACCAATAGGTAAATAGTAGGTAGCGGTATCTACAACGCCACAGGCGAACAATGCGTCATACTGACGTGACGTCACGCAAATCCTGCATCTCGCAAGCAGAGTTTACCGCGCAATTAGCATATATACAACGGCCCGACATGAATCATCGGGCAGTGGCCCTCCAGACACAACACCCTTCTGGTCGGAGGATCCTCCCTTTTCTATGGAGGATGAGTGAACTTCACACCATGTTCCTCATACCTCTATAGTAGTATATACGATAAGAAGAAGTAGTTATCAGCCGATCTATTCCATGTAAAAATCTCACCGTGAAAAGTGAGGGCCCTAATTCACTATGATTCCTTATCGAAACTACGTCAATTACATAGCTAATCCCGCCAATCTCGCATTGATTTCGCGCAGTTTCTTTCATTGTGTCCTATAGAATTACGGCCCAGGTGAAGTGAGCTGCCATTCCACCCACGCTAGGTTTTGACACTATTGACAGCTCACTTCACCTAAGATTTCACCTAGAGACCTTTACAGAATAGATCAGCTGGTATATTTATATAAAAACAGAACTCTTATTAGTTTATCATTTTTATTCATTGCTATTCTTTTATTTTATTTTTTTCTAATTGGATCACTATTCGATTCAATCGGTAGTTGTGTATCCTATGATACAAGCGTATTTCGTGAAAAAAGTTTTCTGGGTTGCTAAATACGCCAAGTATTTAGCAACCCAGAAAACTGTAAACCCCCTGAAAAGGGGGACATTACATTATCATAGGTCTAGGACATTCTAAGAGCATTTTATACAGGGTGTACGGGACATCGACGCGCAACCTGTTACCATAGATTCAGGACATGATTTTGAAACCCCTCTGCATTAAAATTTTTCGTAGGTTATAAAAAAAAATGCTGTTTCATAAAAAAGTGCAATACCTACGCAGTCAAAATGTATGGAACAGCTATTTTTTATTCAATAACTAACGAATAAATTTCAACGCATGGGGTTCACATCATCAATACCGAAGCTTTATTTGTTTTACATTGTCATAGAACTTTGATCTATTGATTCTAGATACATGATAGTGTTATGTCCCCCATAAACAAGCTTAGCTTGCGATATGCGGTGTAAAAAGATCAATACGTATTTATTGGATCATTATGTCAACTTCGTAACGTTATGTATTCAGATGTTTCACCTACAATTCTTATACGATGATTGTTTTAAAAACTCTGAGAATGAAACCGCAGCGACTCTCCCAGACTTCTTACTTATGTTGTAAGTAGATACGATTGTGAAAAAGGTTTTTTCTATAAATCTCCTATATTACTTGTTATCTTACGACGTTCATGAAGATTGGGTATTTGTGGTCACAGGCTTAAAATAAGGTCAAAAGGGCTGTTACCGGCTTTTTTCCGGGTACAGGACTATTCAAATCCGTTCCAGCCCGGGACTCATGATCGTCGTATCACCTTCGATTCCGTGGAGGCGAGCTACACTTCGAGGTGTAAAAAGTAAATAATTTGATTTGTAGGTTTTAATTTTAAAGGAGATTAAGCACGCTAAAGTAGGAAGAAGAAATACTTGGAATTGTAATATACGTACCTAGTTACATATCCTTCACCCGGCGTTATCGAAGTGTTCGGGCTTATAGTGTTCGGGCGGGTTAAGGTATTTCATTGCGTTCGATAACTCTAGGAAATTATTAATTAGCATTTAAACAAAATAAAAACTTATTTTAACCAATTTTTTAATCAATTCTAAACGATTGCTATTTAATTAGTAGGTTATAACTACATTAGGTTTATCTTATGATAATTTTCTTTTTTTAACTTTTTTAAAAGGTATGAGAAACCAAAACGGATTGGGACAAGAAAGCGATCAGCGTCACGTTACAGCTTTTTATTTTACACGGAACTAACTTTTAAAATGCACCACCATGTGCTTTTATACCCTTTTACATTTAAAAAAACGGCCACCAGGTGGCGTGCTAAGCAGCTTCCGGAAATAACATACTAAATATTATTTTAATCGAGTTTGCAACAACTTCCGTTAACTAATCGAAGACGGTATTTTGAGCACCGAAAATCAGTTGCAAAAAGTCTCAAATAATTTACACAAACATTTAATTACTTACATTAAAACCAAAAGCTAACAAAGGTATTTATTTTTTATTTTTTACGGGTTCCTTTATCAATACTGAACTTGCCCTGAACAGACAAGAAGAAAGGCACAGAAAAATAGGTAGAAAGGTGATGCCTACTTCTAAAGAAATGTTTTCTGGCATATAGCTGTTGATGTTGAAAAAAAAGGTCAATTTCTGCAGTGATTCTATGTGAAGAAAAATATTAGGTATAAAAGTAACTGTGTAAATACTATAACTGAAGATCATTCATTATAAGTAATGCCCAAACCGCTGACTTCGATAGTCCCTAGCAATCTGTGAACTCCGCAAAGAGAAATCACCAACAAACAAAATACAATCAATGAAAGTGAGTATGTGCGGCTGAATGTATACCTATGTATAATCTATTCATTGGATCGCCGCCTCCGCTCCGCGTAAAATAATAATCACAATCAGTCGTGGTTTGAAACGTACGCGTCACGGTCGTGTCGCTGTGCGTCCCAGTTTATATCGCGAGAATAATATCGCGGAGTTCATTCTTAAAACAATTTTTATCACTTGGATGACATAAAACTAGTGTGTGTGGAGTTTAAATGTAAGAATAACAGATTTATTTAAAACGTTATGTTAAATTTATTTTTTTACGTTTAACAATTCGTTTGTTTTTTTTTTTTTTTTTGGTAAGTCGTTTTTTTAGATATTGTAGAAAGCCGTGTATGTTTTGTGTTTATCTTAACACTTAGCGGTGCAGTGTCGTACCTACTTTCATTTTATTCGAACGGTTAAACAAACGTACCTAACCTACATTCGAAGTGAAACACTATAGAATTCCATCGGCAAACAAATCTAACGATAGGGATTCAATATAAACATAAAAGTGTCGCCATCTACCCTCCATGTATATAGTACCTACATAATATAACTATAGAACAGTTAAACATTGCGTTGTCATTGCCAATTGTTACTTTCAACTTTCTCCAAAATCCGCTTTTTCAATTAATATAAATGGCTTACATTTATTTTTTTTGTAGGTACCGTTTTAGGAAAATAATTGACTTTCACGTAAACTAGACAATTGTTCGGCATTTTAAGAACTAGCCGGTTATTTACTAGTTACAACTCTTAACGGTTTTATAGGTTTATTGTACATTGGTAAAATCATCTGTAACTGAAAGTTAGGTATTTACAGTAGTAACAGAATTACAGAACAAAGTCCGTTATGCCTATGAAGGTGAACGAATTCTGTCGAATATTTGAATAAACTATCTAGGTGTTTCGTTAATTTATGAAATCACCCACAATTCATTAGGCAAAATAATTAAAATGCTTTCTCAAAATTTTGTGGCTAGTTGGTAGTTGGACATGTAACCTCATGTAGGTTAAAACCGCACAAAGTCAGCAATGACTGGGCAATGTCAATATTGCGTAGGTAGGTACTTTTAAACTAGGGTAAATGTTGGCATTATTTGAATTACCTAAGTAACGCAATAAGCACCTAACAATGTCGAAATACTCCGAAATAGGACTATTCAACATCATCATTTTACAATTTCAGATGTTGAAATAGTTACAAAACATTAAATTCTAGGGAGTCAATCAAGTTGTTTTGCAACGGTTTGGCAAAATATGGACTTTAATCATGTCAACTAAAACTTTTACCTATGTCAAAATAGTAAAAATATTGACGAAACGAATGTTTCAAGTAATATTCTAACAGTAGGTAATTCAATTATTAAGCTTTTAATTTATTTTATCAAAGTAGCTATTTCATGTTGAACAGATTTTATTGAATATAGTTAAAATACGATACCTACCGCGATTACGATTAAAATGTAGTGCATAGTCCGACACAAAACTTTAATACCACGAAACCAAACAGTGAGGCTTGTTTTAACTAATTAAAATCAAATAATAATTATTATTTATAACAGTTTTCATAACAGTTTACTGTACAGACGCCAGCACATCAAGCTACTACAATCTGTCAAATATCTCTAAGTAATAAATTTTCAACTTTATAGCCAAAACATGAAGGTTCAAGGTTGATTGGAAAAATTTTACAGTTTCGGGAAGCTTGACCAGCTGGCGTCTGTACATAAAAGCATTGATTACATAATAAATAATCTTAACAGCGTTACTTCGTCACTATCACTATCTGGAATCGTTGTTAAGTGTCGACAAAATATTGACCTCGCTATCAAGCAATCTAAAACAGCTGAAATTATGCAGAAAATGGTCAAAGTATAAGATGATAATAATTATTAATAAAACGCAAATAATTTACCGCACTGCATGACAGATTTTACTGGCAGAGAATGCCTTGTGACATTACGTCCTCCTATAAATTATTATATGAAGGAAAAGAAAGAAAGAAAATACGTATATTTGCAGTAAACGTGACGCAGAGAAAGAATACAAACACAAAATATGAAGATATTATTGATATTTTATGGTAACTAAAAGTTATTTCACTCCAGATAGAAAAATATTTAATAAAAAGCTTTGATAAATTCGTAAACATAAGTGATATCAATGAAGAGATTGCAAATGAAAGTGAAAGACAACATACATTAATGATAGCATTTGTCGTCCTAACATTTATTATTAGTAATGTATTAATAACAATGTGACGACACTAGACAAACAGACGTCTTCTAATTGAGCCAAATATTGACGTTGACGACGGCGTACTCGTAATTGTAGGTAATTTCACTTTATCAACGCAATGTCAACTACGTCAGTTCTTAGAATGGTAGTCGGAAATCAACTAATTTCTTTGCACTGTGCAAGCAAAACATAACATGAGGGTGATCAATCATTTTATTCCGCGCCTTTACATGGAACGAATATCCACCGTCGCGTCGGGCCGTGTGGTCCGAGTGCTTCATGGTCTGTTTAATAAACTCTCCAATCAGCTGGGTGACACTTCCCGTAACCCAAGGGCTGGCTTTTACCTTAGAAGGCTAAGCATTGCTACACAACGTAGCAAAACCACCAGTCTGATTACCAGTCGAGCAGTCGACAGCGATGCGGATGAATTTTTTGACGCCATAGCTTAGTTTGTAAATATGTATTATATTGCTATTTATTAATTAGGTGTAAGTATTTATTAATGCATTTCATTTTCATTTTCTGTAATGCCAAATACATTTCTACTTCATTAATAAAATACAAGCTACTGAAAGTAAGAGACCAAGACGAACATTTTTATTAATCAAAAGCGTTCGCTGTAAATCTACTATAGTCTTAATAACACTGTGACGACCCCATACAAATAGGCGTCTTGTAATTGAGCCAAATATTTGAAGTTGAAGATAGCGTGACTATAGTTTGACTATTTCTACGCAATGTCAACGTCACTGCGGAGAATGACCGTGTCTGTCAATAATCTTTATGTACACTGGCGGAGCGAAATGGTGAGTCAATTTTGCTATACGTTACTTTCACGCATTGCAGGCATTACCTGCAGTGCGATTGTGTAACCATCTCACCGTGAAAACTTAGGTGAAGTGAGCGTGGAGTGAGCTGTCATTCCAAATAATGCTAGGGATTGACACTACTGACAACTCACATCAAGCTCACTTCACTTGAGTTTTCACGGTGATATTTCACAGAATCGAGCGGCTGTTACGTTTTGATTTTGATTTATATATGTCGAAAAAAAGTATATTATACATTCATTCCGAGACTTCAGTGAACTCATATAACCTTTTACTTAAACTATTCTGGAAAATAGATTTACGCAAAAATCCAACAAAAAATATTCAAAAATGTGGTGTAACAGACTCACAATTTTAAAATTTCGTAAGTTAGTTCAATGCCATCGACTTACATATTTAATTTATTGTAGAAAGACGCGTCATAGAGACGAATTAGCATATCGGTGATGAGATAGCATTATTATTCGACTGTGTTATGGATTTCTTTGAATAACAGTTCCCTTTAATTGAAGGAAAAATAAGTAATAACCTAAAGTCTGATTTGCACAGTGCGATTTCATTGCCTACCATACCAAAAATTGCAAGCAAGAATAAAACTTGCACCGTCTAAAAAGTGTTTAAAATCAAACAACAGATGACAAGTCATATTTTATTGCGTCATTTTTTATCACATACCATAGGCATATCTTGCGTCGTATGGGGCTTAAGTGACGTCATTACTTTTATCTAAGAGTCACATTTGTTTTCCTCGTAATAAAAGAAATATAGATAATCATAACCGCTTTATAGAATAAATATACATTTTATGTTATTGTTTGTCACAATTACATTTACATGATTTTCATTTGTTTTATCATTTTACGATGTAACTGAACAATTATGTTTATAGCAAATTGAATGCGTACAATACATAATAAAATCGATTGTGTAGGTAATCGTAGGTATTCGTTTTATTTAAATAATATATGTGGTTTGTACAATAACATTACCTCTTCCTATTATAGTTTGTTAATATACTATGTGTTAAACAAAAAACAAAAAAGAAATGATCATTTCCATAGTTCACTCTTCCTATGCTAAAAAGCAAGGCAATCTGAAGATTTCTGTTGCTAAACCTTTCATTTATATAAAGTTAAAGTAGTTTAAATATTGCTAGAAAAGACTATTTGAAATTTAAATTAAAACATACCCCATCATTATCATCATCAATACCCCATCATAATTTCGTTTTTCGGATGTTTCGGGAGGTTCCTGCACATCATCAGGCGGGAGGAGACGCCCGGGTGTCACCACTGTCGGGATCGCCCAGAGGACACGGTGGAGCATACGGTGGAGGTCTGCCCTGCTTGGGCAGAGCACCGCCGTGTCCTCGTTGAGGCGATTGGCAGCGGCGGCGACCTCTCGCGTCCGGCCCTGGTTCAAGCCATGGTCCGGGGTGAAAGGGAGTGGGAGGCAGTCACCTCCTTCTGCGAAGCAGTCATGCTAGCGAAGGAGGAGGCGGGGTGGGCGAGGGAACGCACCTTGCGCACCTCACGCCTCAGCCGCCGCGGGAGACGCTCCGGGCGTCGGGAGCCGCGTGACGACTCCCGGCCACCGTAGGCGCGGGCCTGCGGGCGGAGAGTAATGGGTAGCTCTCCATCCGATCAGGACTAGGCCCGTGCCGGACGGCGTGTACGTGTTCCACGCGCGCCTCAAAGAGATGTCAGCAAAAGAGACGGGGCCCCATAGGGCCGAAGCCTGCCAGGGTGGGTAGCGGGAACATCCGAAAGGGTTTACCGCTGCCCTGGAACATAAAGGGCTAAGGAAGGAACACGGATGGGTTTTAGTCAGTAAGAGTCTGACACTCCCTTCTGCTCCACCCAGAGCGGGAGGAATCATTTGATGATTTCCCATCCTCAAAAAAAAAAAAAAGGGTAAATCGATGGCCGAATTTTCACCCATTATAGCCATATACATTTATTTACTAACAATAATTTGTAGCAGTGAAGTATGTAGTGTGACTTCAGGCACGCTTAGGTTTATTTATCTTTATCAGCCTGCATTCTTGAAATAATTGTACAATTAGTCTGTTTCATTGAAACAACAATATTTGTCAAAAACTTGGAGGAAGGATCGTCAATAAACCGATAGTTATTCGTAGGTCATTGTGTAGCGATCTACCGATAGGCATATAGATATAATATATTTCTGTGGATATATAGGAACACGAGAACGCACTACTGCGGCAACTACATATATTAATGCTTTCGAGTTTCAAGCAATTTTAAACACAATTAGATTTTATCATAATTTTTGCGGAAAGACCGGTTTTGTGCTTCTAGCATTTAGAGGATATTCACAGGATTCCTGCGGCCTTCACCAGGTCAAGGGTCCACCTTGTGGGAAGCCTTCCAACGCAACATCTTTCGGTACGCGGTCGCCTCTCCAGAACCTTTCGGCCCCATCGGCCATCTGTTCTGCGAGCAGTGTGCCCTGTACACTACCACTTCAGTTTGATATATTTATTTTATATTCGAACGAAATAGGTGGAGTAGTGGTGGCCCAGTGGTCACGGCCGCGACTTACGAGTTGTAGGTCGTAGGTTCGAACCCAGTCAGGCACTTTACTTTGTGTAAATTATATCATCACCACTGCTGTCAAAACGGTGAAGGAAAACATCGTGAGGGAACCGGTATGTCCTAGAACCAAAAAAATCGAAGACACGCCATATCTACCAACCCGCACTGGGCCCGCGTGGTAGATTATAGCCCACTCCCTCTCGAAGAGAGGAGGCCTGTGTCCCAGCAGTGGGAACATTATAGGCTGATTAAGTATGATAATTATGAAATTAAGAAAACAGATCGTTTTTATCCAAATAATCATTGTAAGCGACATAATATTGCACGCCTTCTCCAAAGGAATAGGCCGCTTTGTTATAAATGTTATAGTGCACCCACATTTCATCAGTTATTCTCAGTCTAATGCGGGCATGGCATAAGACAAGTTCCTGTCTCTATATTGCAGTTGTAGTTTGACAGTTGTGTGACAGTGACAGGAATAACGCTTAGCCAAAGTACGTGGTAGTTAACGTTTATACATC
The DNA here is from genome assembly GCA_945859715.1 of Apamea sordens. Classification (NCBI taxonomy): domain Eukaryota; kingdom Metazoa; phylum Arthropoda; class Insecta; order Lepidoptera; family Noctuidae; genus Apamea; species Apamea sordens. The sequence continues at coordinate 8,959,795 of OX243994.1, forward strand.
TCGGCCTCAGTCAGGGGTAGAATTTCAAGTGAGGTGTTTCTTGCCTATTCTTCTCCATATACATATACAAAAACTACCTTTTGGAAGGGGCGACTAGAATCAATTCTATTTTATTATAAATTTTGACGTTCAAAAGTCCATTTTATGTGCCTATTTGTAATAAATGCTTTGACTTGGACAAGCAAATGCCACTAAACACATGCCCAGCATAGTATATACATGTAAGTTAACACAAATCCCATTGCTAAGACATTAGAATTACTGTATTGATCTTTATAGCCTGCCGCGTGCAGTGGAGTAGTGACCTCAACGACCTCGACCTTCATTGCGTCCGCAAGGCCGCATTTAAATCGATAGAGTGGATTGCGATTATGCGGCCGATAATATGACCACATAGTGAGGAAAGTTTGAGCGCGGAAACTAGTGCTAAGGTTTATATTTTTCCATTTTTGTACTCTATTTTCGAGGAGTTAGTTGGTTTATATGAATCCTAACGATTAGCTCTTTTTTTTCTTAAACTTCTATGCCTACTTGTGGACAGCGTTATGGGTTACTTTATAACTAAATTGCTATTTTGTTAAACTAGTTGTAAAGTCCTTATAATGTAACTGTTTGCTGTTCCTCTCAATAAAAAAAATAATAGAAATAATAATAATAGAAAAAATAATAATAACCAAAATAATAATAGAATGCTTGTATTTGCAGTAGCAGGAGCGGTCGCTATCCTACTTCCTACTAGGTATGTGTAAAAACTTCTTAACGGATTAGGATGTTTGCCACACAGATAGTTTATAACCTGGATTAACACATAAAATACCTTTTATCCCGATATTCCCACGGGATCGAAACTGCGGGTGAAACCGCGGGGTGCTGCTAGTATATTATAAATTAGATCCTTTTCGTGTCTGTCTGTGTAACCGCGTTCGTCTTCTAAACAGACCTTGATGCAGTTTTCACCATTATCGAAAGCATTTATTCCGGAAGCTTTATGTGTATAATACACAAAATATATTAAACTAACAAATAATTTAATAATCTCGATATATTGTCAAGTCATTGAAACCATGCGAAGCAGGGACGGGTCGCTAGTGAAGTATCAAACAAAAGATTTTATGAGCTTAATCAGTCTCGTTAAAATTCCGTTTACATTGATGGCACTCAATAAAGTGCCGTCAATTGAACATCGTATCCCGAGAATGATAAATGATTGTTTGTGTAATATATTGTCATCCCGTATGGAGCGTTGACATAATAAATGATGTTGCCTATAACCTAATGGTAACCACAATATACGGCACCCTAATTGCGTACCACACGATCAATCGGAATCGGTTTCATTTTGACAGTTCAACAACATTCATCGCGTTATTTACGTGTTGAGCAGACAAATTTTTCGAACTTATGATTATGAAGCAACGGATTAGCAATTTGCTTCAAAATGATTCAGATTCCGATTGATCTTGTGTTACGCAATTAGGGTGCCGATTTGTATGCCTATTTTATTTATGAGACGTTAATTCTATTATTACATTGTAGCTAATATGCTATATGAACGACTACGTGAATTGCCTTCGAAAACTATGTAAAATATTGATAATTACTATAATGTTCCCACTACTGGTACAGTCACGAGCAAAAGTATGTATACACTCGGCTTTATTCAAAAGCGATTTACTCCTTTATTTTTTAATGAAATTTTATGTTGTTACGAACATAGCATTTCCGAACCCATAAGTTCATGTAATGTGTCGTATTTCAAGGTTGCATTCGTTATTTCGCGGAAAAATCGCAATTGAAAGTTGCCGAGTGTGGACATATTGGTGCTCGTGACTGTACTGTACTGTCTCTCCATGAGAAGGAGTGGACCATAATCCACCATGCGGGCCCATGCGGGTTGGTAGTTAGATAAGTATGCCTACTATATATTATATATATATTTATTTTTAATAAGTTCTTTGTAACTAACGTAAATGTTTCGTGTGAAACAATTCATATTACATAAAAATTATTTTAGCATATGATGCTAAAATAATTTTAAAACACAACATCAGACGGATTATCACAAAGTAGTGAACAATTGTACTAAAATGCACACACGTGCTCTTAAGCGTAGTTTCAAATATCATTGATAAACCATATGCTAGCAATATTCAATCAAAAATCTGTATTATTTCTTAGCACATAAGGTCGAAAATAATGCAGAATGTTATAATTGGACCGAATAATAGTGTCGCTTGAAAGCGCGGTTCGTTGATTATAACCATTTCAATTGCCAATAAAGTGTTATCGTTTCGTGGAAACATTTCAGTTTTGGTCCAACTGTATTCATCTACGGAAACAGGTAGTTATTCATTTATGTTTTTAAATCTTTCTTTAAATATTTATATACAGTAAAACGGGGTGAATCGGGATGCATGGGTGAATCGGTACGAAACTTTAAAATGGATTTTAACGTTGAAATAATATAGGTTGTTGCCAGAAAAGACTGTAATGTGTTTACTGTTTTTTAATTAAAGATTAAGTGTCCTTGGTAGCAGCAAACTATATTATTTTAAAGTACAAATCCATTTTAAAGTTTCGTCCCGATTCACACCGTTTTACGTAAGCATTTAATTGAAGTTTTCTAAATCAAAAATTCTATTTCCATGTTTGAGAAAGTCGCGTGTTTATAATTAGGTAGGTACCTAAATGTCGGATTTTACTAGAGAACTTTATAATATTTTGCTTACAAATGAACTGCTTTAAACCCTACAATACTGCAAGGTCCCTTTAAAAAAACAAATGCGTAAAATAAGAACTTTATTCATTTCAATACAAAGAACAAAGCATGCATATCTTTTCAATGAACCTTCTCTTGATGAATCGTTTACAAGCAATTAATTTCTATTAAAACGTTGATTGATACAATTAATGTTTCTACATAGATAACATGATACTCGTGCTCAGGACTAACGGTCTTTGTTCTATCTATAAAGAAACACTGTTACCCACGGTTTCACCCGCATCCTGTAGAAACTTCTTCATTTAATTGAATAAAAAGTATCCTATATCTTAATCCAGAACATGGTCTATATGTACGTGTACAATATATAATCATCCCAATCCGTTCAGCCGTTTATACGTGATACAGTAACAAACATACCAACAACTTCTTTGACTTTCAACAGTAGTGGAATAATTTGTACAAATTGTCATAATTTTATTGAACTGCGTGCATAATGAGATCATTTCTGAATTCTGCAGCTTACACATGTTGTGTTTACGATAATATATGATACATACAGTATTACTATCTACAGAAGTAGTTTCTGAACGAATGTAATCTTTTCATTATTTGCAATGCGAGTCGCGCATTGTCATTAATTCCTTGACGTTAGTTTAAATACACAATTCTTTGTTTTCATTTTGAAAATCTTGTTTGATTTTTGTATAAAATATTTACCTACTACGATATCTAGGTACTACTATAGATACTACGACTTAAATTTAAAAGCTCTTTCATCATTATAAGTTATTTATTTATTTAAAGCTAAGCCCTACTTAGTATGATTTGTTTCTTCCAAACCACAAAAATGTTTCCCTTGCTTGCATAGATTATGTATCATTTTGTTTAATGTAGCCTATACTGCAGTAAATAAATATTTACACATTAAATTCAATTTAAATATTGAATGAATCAATCTATTTAACCCAGTTTACACAAACGACTAAACATGTTTATTAATAAAACCATTATCAATTCCCAGCATTTGAAACATACAAGGAAGTGACATATTATGTTCCTATATTGATATCATTTGTTGTCAAAAAATTAACCTAGAACACTGCACAAGAAACCAAGGCTATAGGATAAAGAAGAGTAAACAAAATATTTGATAAGCTATGGATGGATACGAATTATTCCATTGTTATATAAAGGTTAACAGAAGGCCATAAAACGTAATTAATAAGAAAAAATAATTAGCAGTAGGTACCTACTTGGTTGATTAATTGGACTTAGATAATGGGGTCAATTATACCGCTTTAAATGAATTGTTTTGTATCGGTCGTTTCCTTTTGGTGGTAGGTACACTACATGTACGTTTGTAGTAGGAACACTACAAGTCCGACCGTCGACACACTGCGTCCCTGACAGAACCCTGTCAATTTTATAAAATTTTATCTTTATTAGCTACTGAAATTGTCGCACTGACAGGTGTCAGAAACGCATTCTCTTGCCAACAAGGTCCTGACCGCGTGGATTTGTAATCTGGGCTTTTCTGGAAATATTCAACTATTCCTCGGATCTTTGACAGTCGTTACGGGAAGTCAGAAGCCCGAAAGTCTGACAACCAGTCTTACCAAGGGCTATCGTATTACCCAGTAACTGGGTTGTGGAGATCAGATAGGCAGTCGCTCCATGTAAAATACTGGTATTCAGCTGCATCCGGTTAGACTGGGAGCCGACCCCAACATAGTTGGGAAAAGGCTAGGCAGTAAAAAGTAGCCTTTGTTTTCGTACAGATCATTCTTAATCTCCATGCTAAATCTCTTTTAAATCGATTAATCAGTAGTTAAGTCAACAAGAAGTAATAACCATTTGCACTTACGAATTCTTGTGTTAGTAAGGATTAAGGATAACTCCAGTACAGCTTTTATCATTAAGTTAAATATACTCAGTAGCAAGTAATTAATTACATAATCTATTAAAATTACATAGTCTACAATCGTTAACTTGATTGATGGCCTTTTTTCTATTAATTATTTAATTGATGTATGTTCTTCTCGTCTCATTACTGTTACTTCCTATAACCGTTTTATTATAAGGTGATTGACACGCCCTAAACAATTTAAAAAAAATAATTACACATCCACCAATTTATTTATTTTTGTTAGTACCTATGACACTGGTAACGTCATTTCGACGAACAATGAAAAATATTTAATAAAAACTTGGGTTATTTCGTTTTTAAACAATAAGTCTATTCTTCTGTCAATGAAGTCGAAATGGTCACTGGGACGGACGTAATGTGACCTGCAAAAAAATTAACAATACGTGCATAAATGTCCAAAAACATGTAACCTTCAGTGAACAGTTATGTTTAGTTAAATGGTTTGACACCTGTCACTTTACTATGACAGGTGCCAATCACAAACAATAATGACACACTGCAAACATTCCTCAATTCTTATCATTCATGTAGTTCATTGTAACTGTATTCTATTTCAAATGTCATTATCTCTTCCACAGTTACGCGCCAATGGATTATTCCCTATTCGACCTCGAACTTGGAATGACAACATAGGAGTTCCCATGCTGTAGTGCGAGCGAGACGGAAACAATTAGAAAGTGAGGACAATATCCGTGTATCGGTGAAAGTGATCCCGCGGTTCTGTCAGTGCCACGAAGATGACGCCTGGTGTGGAAGACTTGACCATATTGGGGGCCAACAATAATGTTGTGCCCTTATTGCCCCGATCTACAGTGGAGTTGGAGTTTAGGAATATAACATGTGATATAAACATGTTTATAGCGAATAAGCTACGATTCGGTAAGTCTTTGTTTATTTTATTTTAGTACCTGGACTTGGGTTTGTTAAAGGGACATTTTTTTTTACGCGTCTAATGTTCAGGAAGCGGTGACGTCACGTACGTTAGAAGTTTAGTTTGAAAAATTGCCAGAGTTCACTTGAGTCACCTTGATAACAATACCTGCAGTGAAATCATAGTACAAATAATTTAATTAACGCTGTGTTAAATACAATTGAATTCCGTAAAGCAACAACTAAGTGCGATGTCCGTTCCCTATCTGTTTGATTGGATCCATTCATGAAGAATAAATTAATTAGGTACTGCTAATTGATTTTTTGCTTCATAGGCGTTTAATTTTAATCCCGTGCTTAGCTTGGGCATATTTTGAGTTATCAGGTTCACCTATATTGCTTGCAATAGGTACCAAGCAAATTTATTAATATAAGACAGTGTGACAAGACTAAAATACACGTTTTATAATGCAACTCTTATCACTTCTTCTTCTGCTAGTGTCCTTTTTTCTATAATTTATTGCATAAAATTCAAAATGTGCCAATTGCTAATACATATTTCTGGAGCGGTCGACTTGCCCGCAAATAGGTACCTTCGTGCGAGTCGCCTATAGAACAATAATAATATTTAAAAGTGACGATTCGCACATTTCGGGCGAGTAAATTCCCCGCAGACAGACGAGACGCAACTCTAGTAGAACAATTTTTAGGACAACTTCGTGGAATGATTTTACCAGAATCGCGTCGCACCGTCGCGTTTCGACTACGGTGAAAAGATGCATTTATCACGATATTTTTTTTTTTAACACTTACCTGCTCGCGTCGGACAATGTATTGCCGATTTGTACTGAAAAATTGAAATTCGTTTTTTTTTTTTAATTTAACATATTTATTTAATCAAAATAAGTACCATTATTATCTATACATTGCTGCCATCTAATAGGAAGGTCATTTATGCCTATGCAATAGAAGTCTCGTGATCTAGATTCGACAAACTGTGTGAAAGCATTTTATACTGCCTCCTGAGAAGAAACTTTTTATCACGTAGAAAATTGTCCAAATCACGAAAAAAATGGTAGTCCGTTGGAGCAAGGTCTGGCGAATAGGTACGGAGGGTGACGAATAGTTTCTAATTGCAGTTCCTGTATAGTTAAAACGGTTTCTCGTGCTGTATGAGATCTCGCGTTATCATGGAGCAATAATGGTGAAGATCGATTCATGAGTCGGGGCTGTTTCACTGCTAGTTTTGCTATCATTGTTCGAAGTTCGGCACAGTAGACATCTGCCGTTGCGTTATTGCTTGACCAGATCGGAGAAAGCTATAGTGAATAACACCATGCTGAGACCACCAAACAGGTGGTTCGTTCTTCAAATCAAAGTTTCCATCACGAAAGCGTTTAAACCAAAATTGCACGGTGCGTTCATTAGCAGTCCCCTCTCCAAACGCAACATTGATATTGCGAGCTGTTTCTGCCGCGTTAGTTCCGCGTCGGAACTCGTATTCAAAATTAACTCGAATTTTCGAAGTAGGTATCTATCTTTCTTGTCTAAGCTGAATAAAAAAACAGCTGAAAGTCGATAACCGAAAGTTGCACATTTAAAAAAAAAAGAACTTCATAGGTACCATGTGAAAAAAGTTTCACTCAACAATCTCAAACCATGAAGGTTCTATGTCAATTCGAAGTACCAATTACAATAAAACGGCAATTTCATACTTTAACCCCTGTTACTAATGTTTGTTGAACGCGATTGGTGACTGATACTATAACATTTTGTTGCTGTCAATGGTTTATGCTAATATTTCTGCATGAACTTGTAAGATAGCTATAATACCTTCGGCAATGTTTCGTCAACTTACAAACCGGTATTGTACCTAGCCCACCCATTACATGTTTACTGCTACTTGTGGGTCATTATTGCCAATAGATGTGTACGAAAGACAATGGTGTCAAGGGACACAGTAGGCAGTTGGACCTACCTCTTTGTTCAATGAGATTGGTGTGAATTTGTCATTTCTGTTAACTTGCTAATGCATTAATTGTTAAACGTGGCCTTTGTGGCATTTACAAACATTACTATGGTCTGAATTCCCCTATTTATAAAATAATACAAAGGAATTTTACTAAAACTATTTGCTCCTTCTTTCATCTAAATAATTATAAATAATATTTTTAAATATTTTAAAAGTATTAAAAATTGTAGCCCACCGATATCGGGAACAGGGTCTAAGCTACCGGCGGTCAGGGGCTCCAGAGAGAGGAACCTCCTCACAATGCGAGCCGTGTCTAGAAGTACCGATTTTTGAATCAAGCCCTTGATCCAATTGCCCAACGAGCCTCGAGCCTCGACCAGCACCCGAGGAGGCTCCTCGGGTGCTGGTTGAGGCTCTTCACGCATCCCACATGTCGACAACCCCGCGAGCCAAGTCAAGATACTTGATTTCTTTACCTTTCACGGCTTTATTAATAATTATTATTATCATAATGATTAGTAGCTATGGTAAAGTAATATATAATAATAATAATAATATCCCTGGACATTTCACACAGCGCCATCTAGTCCCAAGCTAAGCAACCTAATGCTTGTGTTATGGTAACAAGATGGCTGATAAACTACTTATATACATTTTTTTAAAGTAATACCTATGAGGTACATAATTATGCATATGTGTTCCGTGCTCTTTCAACTTTTGAGTAGCCATTTAGATGCCAATTTGTGATTTGAAGCTTGCCCGGTTTTGTATAGGTACGAAGATACTATTATGGTCCATCTATATATATCTTCTATATCTATACTTATAATAAGAATGTAAAAAAGTTGTGTCTGTACATTGAATATATTTAAAAAAGAATAATTGAGGGGGTTTAAGAAACAGTAATAGAACACGAATCTAAAAAAAGAAGTCTGTCTGTTTGTCTGTTTGTCTGTTTATCTGTTTGTCTGTTTGTCTGTTTGTACACGCTAATCTCCGAAACTACTGGACGGATTTGAATGAAACTTTTTTTGTTAACTAGCTATTAAGCCTGGGCAACATATAGACTATAATTGATTTTGGAAACTGGAACACCTGATGCAGAACCGCAACAGACCAGCTAAACTATAAGAGTTACATAAATGACGCCTTAGAAAAAAATGTTGTGTCTGATGAGCATTTTCTGTTTAGAGAATAAAATTGAAGATCCGGAACACCTGATGTGGAACTCTTAGAGCACAGCTAAACTATAATATATATAGATTTGACATCTTAGCAAAAGTTATTCAGTCTGATGAGTATTTTCTACTGCGAGAATAAAACTCGAAGATCAGAACACCTGATGTGGAACTCTAAGAGCACAGCTAAACCATAACATATATAGGAATGACATCTTTGCAAAAGTTGTTTAGTCTGATGAATATTTTCTGCTGGGAGAATAAAATTCGAAGATTGAAACATCTGATGTGGAACTCGGAGAGCACAGCTAAAATATGGCATATACAGACATGACATTTTAACAAAATTTGTTTGGTCTGATGAGTATTTTCCGCCGAGATAATAAAAATCAAGGATCAGGAACATTTGATGTGGAAATCAGTTTATACTAATATATTAACATAAGCTAGGAGTACCTCCACGCAGTGAAGGCGGTAACAGTTTGGGCCTTCTTTTCGATGACGATGGTAAATTCATTGAAAACTTGGCTTCACTGGCTAAATCATAATATAATAGATATGCCTTCGGGCTTATGTTATTTGAGTGTTTAATTTCCTTTTCCATTTATCTTCGTGACACGGTAGCCTACCCGGTAATGCAGGGGAGCAGTCACTTAGATCTTAATTGCAAAGTTATTAAAGTACATTAATAACCATAACCATGCCACGAAAGAGGTCAAATCTTTCGCAATGTTCGAAATTTAAAGATCATTAGATCCCAAGAATCGAATGAAGAACGCCAGGCAAGACTTGATGCTGTTCGAAAACATCAGGCTGTATCTCGCCCACCGGAAACTTCTTCGGATCGTGAAGCACGACTTAGCGCTGATCGTGAGCGTCATGCATCGTCTCGCGTTTCTGACACTTTCACACAAAGAGAATCACGCCTGCGTTCTCAGCGTATTTACGCATCTACATCTAGGTCTCTAGAGACCAGTGAGGATCGTGATGCGCGACTGATCGCTGATCGTGATCGTCATGCATTGTCTCGCGAGTCGGAAACGTTAACGGAAAGAGAATCACGCTTGAGTTCTCAGCGTATTCTCACGTCGACTTCTAGGTCGTTAGAGATCAGTGATGAACGTGAAGTGCGACTGGCCGCTGATTGTGATCGCCATGCATTGTCTCTCGAATCAGAAACGTTCACAGAAAAAGCATCACGCTTGAGTTCTCAGCGCATTCGCACGTTGACTTTTAGATCTCTGGAGACCAGTGAAGAACGTGATGCGCGACTTACGGCTGATCGTGATCGTCATGCATTGTCTCGCGAGTCGGAAACATTCACGGAAAGCGAATCATGCTTGAGTTCCCAGCGTATCCGCACATCCACTTATAGGTCTCTAGAAACCAGTGAAGAACGTGATGCGCGACTTACGGCTGATCGTGATCGTCATGCATTGTCTCGCGAGTCGGAAACATTCACGGAAAGCGAATCACGCTTGAGTTCCCAGCATATCCGCACATCCACTTATAGGTCTCTAGAAACCAGTTAAGACCGTGATGCGCGACTTACGGCTGATCGTGATCGTCATGCATTGTCTCGCGAGTCGGAAACATTCACGGAAAGCGAATCATGCTTGAGTTCCCAGCGTATCCGCACATCCACTTATAGGTCTCTAGAAACCAGTTAAGACCGTGATGCGCAACTTACGGCTGATCGTGATCGTCATGCATTGTCTCGCGAGTCGGAAACATTCACGGAAAGCGAATCATGCTTGAGTTCCCAGCGTATCCGCACATCCACTTATAGGTCTCTAGAAACCAGTTAAGACCGTGATGCGCGACTTACGGCTGATCGTGATCGTCATGCATTGTCTCGCGATTGAAGACAGACACTGAAAGCTGCTGGTGTTGATTTGAGAACCGGCTGTTTTTCTCGTGGCCAACTTTATGTTGCTTTCTCAAGGGTTTGCCTTCCGGGTTTTATATTCTGGCACCCGACGGAAAAACCAACAATATAGTTTATAAAGATTTTTTTTAGAATAGTTATGTTAACTAATTGATATTAATTTCGCTTCATAATTTCGGAATTAAAATAATTCTACCTTTTTATTTTAATGAAGTTATAACCTACCTATTGTCTACAACACTCAATCTAAGGTATACCAAACAAAACCGATGAAGGATTTCGATTAAGTAACGCACAGTTCAAACTCTTGCCAAAATTCCTATCGGAACGAGAAAGGGACTGGATCCGCGTACGAAGTCGCGGGCAGAAGCTAGTAAACAATAAATATTTAATTTATTTTACGAACAAAAAATTAAACAAAAATATGCAGAAATCATTATAATGTGCATCAGGATGTGTTCAAAGATTTCTGCAACACGTTTTTAAAAACAATTTATGATGATTAAATTCGAATCTATGTTAAAAAAGAAACAGAACTGTGACTGCTACCTGTTCAACTACTTCTCACAAGTACTCGTAGCTTCACAGGGAAAACCATGTTGGTAAAAAACAGATAAGTATAGCCTGACCTAATAATAGGTAAGGTAACAATTAAATACCAACCCACGGATGTACATACATTGATATAACCTCAATAAACATTTCAAATCGTAAGTGATGGTTTTTTTATATCAGGGGGCATCCATAAATTACGTGAGGTGTTTTTTTAAATTTTCTGCCCCTCCCTCCCCCCCTGGTGAGATGTCGTGAGATTTTATTCAACCCCCTCCCCCCATCCCCCAATCTCACGTGAGATTTTTCAAAATGTGGGTTTCTTACGTAAACGCGTTGGATTGTTACTAAGAAAAAAAATATTTGCTTCATGCTTTTATTTACGACTAGCTAAGACTAGTATAAATCAATATTGCTGAGAGTTTAAAGTTTAAAGCGAAATCAAAGGAGCTATTTGGTATAAAACAAATATGGTGGTTTGACAGTCAGTAGATGTACAACGTCGAAGTATGAATGAAATTATTTTCTTTCGAACTAATTAGTGAATGATCTTAATCGTATTACGATTACTCTTAGGATTAAATCTTAAGCATGTACAATCTGGATTAAATGGACCACAACTACAGTATAATTTTTTTTTTGTTTCAATAGGAAAATAAATTGCGTGATATTTGCCGAGACCCCCCCTCTCTCCAACGTAAGATTAGATGAGATTTGACTCGACCCCCTCCCCCCCTTAAACACCTCACGTAATTTATGTACGCCCCCTCACTACCGAAATGCGCTAAAAACATCGGAATCCAGTCATTTATGAATCGGAAGGAAGTGAAACAACCTCAAATATAATAAATTCTAGTCAGTGAAATGTCCCTAAAATCTACATGTACTTTGTTGTGATATATCATAAATCGAAATTTAAAAAATAAGTTGCGGATTCAGCAATTTGTAAATAGCAAAAAAAGTTATTTGATTAACCCAAACGCCTGACTTAAAACGTTTCATTGTTGAAGGCATCATCTGCCTAGCCTTTTCCTAACTATGTTGGGGTCGGCTTCCAGTCTAACCGGATGTAGCTGAATACCAGTACTTTACATGAAGCGACTGCCTATCTGACCTCCACAAACAAGTTACAAGACCCATCTTACCAAGGGGTATCGTATTCATAGGTACCCCTTGGTAAGACTTCCGGGTTTCTGACGACCCGTAACGACTGGCAAAGATGAATGACAGCCGGGACCAACAGCGTCACAAGCTTTGCAAGGCACGGAGGGGTCTTGATATGTAAAGATGGTCACCCATCCACGAACCAACCGCGGCAAACGTAGCTTGACCTTCGATGGACCCGTGCGGCTGTTATTACTTAGCCACTAGCCCCTATTTTAAAATTAAAAACAATACCTACAGGTAGCTACAAGTTATATGTGTAGTTATATAAACACTACTGTTCCACTTTTTTTAACTTACGTAAGACATCTAACGCGGTTGGCACTAAAACCCACATACATATGAACGTTTATATTTTCATATTAAAAACGTAATTTACGAACTTTTAAGATTAATTTAAAAAATAGTTGCTAATCATTAATTTTGGCTTTAATTAAACAAAAAGGTTTAATTAATTGAAAATCCAGATTGGCACAAAAAAAAATCAATTTATAACAGGATATAGTTTACCTATGTACCAATTTATTTCAACCGCAGTGCAAACTATATTTAAATTTGTTACATTTTAATTAGAAAAGTAGGTAATAGGTTTTTTATTCTCAGATTATTCTAAGATTAATAGCTTGCTTTGGTTTTGTTTGTTTTTTTGCGTACCTACTTTGTAACACAAACATAGTGCGAGGCTACACAATATTTAGCTGTTTTTTTCCTCCCTTCCTCTTATTACACCATCCCTACTTAGAGGAAGGGTCCCTGAATTTCGTATAGTGCAATGAGGCTTTAAAACATACTCAAACCCTTTGAGTTAGTGTAGTGTAGAAATAATGGTGATATCATATTTAAATATAACATAAGAACAAAGTGTTTATTATATCATTATATCAGACTCGAAGAAAGTAGAACGGACTTGTGTACTCGAACAGTCCAATCAACAGACAAGTTTTAAAATAATTATGACGTAATAATTTAAGTTGCATTAAAATTGCTTAAAGGCTTATAGCATAGATTGTAATTAATTCATTAGAATTTGGTGCTTTTAGTAAATGATATAAAAATATATTAGAAAATTTCCAGCGACTTTTTTCCGAAACTAAAAATAATTATTTTTTACATTGTAGTCGGGTGTTTTCTTTTTTTTTAAGTTTTCTTTTTTACTTTTAGTTAAACCCCAAACAACTTAAAAGCCATGGTTTCATCATAGCAACCTCATCCAGGCTATTTCCGTATACAAAGGTCTCAAAACCGCGAGACAGTATATTCTTAATCCACAATTTATTGTTTAAAATGTCATAACATAATATGAATACAAATTAATATAATAATGTCATGATAATATAAATTAATAAATGAATATTATGCAGGTAGGTACTCTATCTATTATAAAGTAGAAGCGCTTTTTTGTTTGTTTTTTTGATCGCGCTAATCTCTGGAACTACCAGACGAATTTGAAGCAATCTTTTTGCATTTGATAGCCCAATTATATATAAAAAGAGTGTATGTGTGTTGTATGTGAGAAAGGTTATACAGCGTGGCGCTTTAATGGCGACATTAATTTAACACACGTATACGGTTTTGCGTTTTAGTTTTATGAATATATTTTAATTTAATTAAACATTAATATTTATTTACTTATTAACAATTTTCTAAAATAGCATCTTATAGTAGCAACCTGACTTAAAGAACTGTAGCGCAGGGGTCATTTGCCAGGGTCACGGATCATAACATCGCATCAATGTAATTAAAACAAATAACGTGCAAAGAGAAGGCGCATTGAAGGAAAGAGAGAGAGCCTTATGTCGGCGCGCGGCGCAGGTGTAAGTTTTCAAGTTACGATTTTTTTATGTTGTTATAATTTTTATGATTACTGGCTACTAGCCCTACCCGTGTGTTAAATTAATGTCGCCATTGTAGCGCCACGTTGTATATGTAACGTCACGCTACGACGCTTAGGAGCAGAGCAAAAAGAAATATAGTCGGGAAGGGCGCTAAGCGAAATCGAAGTAATAGCATAATAAGCATAATCAGCCTTTAATGTTCCCACTGCTGGACTTCAGGCCAGGTGAGAGGGAGTGAGCCATAATCCACCACGCTGGCCCAGTGCGGGTTAGTAGATGACAGTTGTCCTCAGATTTTTGATCCTAGGACATGCCGGTTTCCCCGAGATGTTTTCCTTCCTCGATTAGAGCAGAGCAGTGGTGATAAAATATTTATACAAAATAAAGCACCTGTCTCGAGTTCGAACCTAAACCTACCACTCGTAAGTCGCGGCCATTACCACTAGACTAGGCTAACTACCCTCTCGCTGAAGTAATAACGCGGGCGTGGAATTTGCCTGTTATTTTAGTATAGTATATTGTGGTGTCTTCAGACTTCCACACGAACGAAGTCGCGGCCAGAAGCTAGTCAATCTATTTGGAATGATGAAAATATTTTACCTAATTATGTTATAAAACTTATTCTAATTTCAAGGAAAAAACCAAACCTGTTCCACTTAAAATAGATAACAGGTCAAGCATATTATGGATTACAAAGTAAACATAGATTGCATGTTTAATTTATTATACATGAAATGCAAGACAGTACACAAACATTTATGTGAATTTAAATGTTTCTACGAACATACAACGAGCTACAGTGGACCAAAACAACTACTTCTGTAAAAGTTAATGTATAATATATGGCTTTTGTTACAAAATTATCGTGTCAAATCTTCTGAGCGGTGCATACACGAGCGACACGCGTCGACGACATAGGTAACTGCAACCTTCGACGCGTGTCGGCGGCTCCCGTTGACCAGAAGGCCAATTCTCATAATTTAAAACGTTCAAAATCTAGTCGCAGTGTCATCTCGGCGTCAAACAAATGTCAAAAACTTGTCTAAATGTAGGGAAATTTGAGGTATTTTTGACAGATTGAGACTGTGATCAGACTGTGAACTTTCTTAAAATTACCAGAATTGCCCCTCTGATATCGCGGCCTGTCGCTCGTGTATTTGAGTACGGTGCTCAAATACACTCGCAGGCTGCCGCCGACGCGCGTCGACGGTTGCAGTTGCCGATGTCGTCGACGCGTGTTGCTCGTGCGCACAGCGCACACTAAGTGACAGTCATAATTCGAAGTTGCGATATTATAACTATTACAGTGACGTTAACAAGCCGATTGTATTAAAGAGAAGGTTATTTAATTTTAATTACTTTATATTATCTATTACTTGCGAATTGTAAGTGACATTACTAAGTTACTCATAATGACTCGCAAAGTTAATAAAACGTTCATAAGACAATAATAACCGCAACATAGATTGAAACAGGAAATTAACATTCCGACCCCAGTGTACATACGTAATGAGGTAATGACCCGCGTCGTACCTACTCGTATATATAACAAAGTAAACAGGTTATTGACTTTGGCCGTGGTTATACCTTTTTCAGTTCATCTAGATTTATTTATACTTACTTACCCCGTCAGGGTAAGTAGGTATGTAGCAGTCAATCCCTTGATTGGTATGAGGTTCTAATTTTTCAAACCATTATTGCGATCAATACACCTGTGCAAATGCAAAAATAGAAAAAAACAATAAATATTGGGGTTTCCCCATACTTAGAACTGAAACTCAATTTTTTTTTCATCATACCCATACGAGTAATTGATATTTTTTTTCCTAAACTGAATAGTTTGCGCGAGAGACACTTCCAAAGTGGTAAAATGTGTGTGTGCCCAACTTTTTTTGAGGATGGGAAATCATCAAATGACTCCTGACATGACAGGAGGGAGTGTCAGACTCTTACTGACTAAAACCCACCCGTGTTCCTTCCAGTAAAATGTGTGTGTGTCCCCCCCTTTAACTTCTAAAATAAGAGAATGATAAAACTAAAAAAAATATATGATGTACATTACCATGTATGTAACTTCCACCGAAAATGGGTATATAATACACCTGTGCAAATGCAAAAATAGAAAAAAACAATAAATATTGGGGTTTCCCCATACTTAGAACTGAAACTCAATTTTTTTTTCATCATACCCATACGAGTAATTGATATTTTTTTTCCTAAACTGAATAGTTTGCGCGAGAGACACTTCCAAAGTGGTAAAATGTGTGTGTGCCCAACTTTTTTTGAGGATGGGAAATCATCAAATGACTCCTGACATGACAGGAGGGAGTGTCAGACTCTTACTGACTAAAACCCACCCGTGTTCCTTCCAGTAAAATGTGTGTGTGTCCCCCCCTTTAACTTCTAAAATAAGAGAATGATAAAACTAAAAAAAATATATGATGTACATTACCATGTATGTAACTTCCACCGAAAATGGGTTTGAACGAGATCTAGTAAGTTTTTTTTTAATACGTCATAAATCGTAAGACGGACCCTTCATGGGCGAGTCCGACTCGCACTTGGCCATTTTTTAAATTATTGATTCGTAAAACAGCTTTCCTTCAATAACAATACAAGTGTTTTAGTACTGTCAATAAACTGACTCATAATGTTGATTCATGGATGAGCTCACCCTATCGCAGTCTCCCGCTAGAAATAGACTCTCCCGTCACAACAATACTTCGCCTTCCGCATCCAGTGGGTCCCAGCCTCCTAAAGTCATCGGACCATCAAGCTGGGGGATGTCTCACGCTACGTTTATTGATTCTTGGTTCAACCGTACAAACTCTAGCAATAATCCTTCTAAAACCATAGATTTATATCGTTAGATTCACCCGACGTCGTCAAAAGATGGTCACGGTTCTGTGTTGTTGACATTTGAATAGTTTTGTCTCGCATACTCATACTGAAATAAAGAAAAAATAATGAAAAATTGTTTATTCTACACAAAAAAGGTCAAAACCTTACCTATCGTTTCATGCGGGAGGTGTGTGCTCACTTTTCTCAGTATGGACACTTTTTGCGCTACCTAAGTACGATGAGGGTAAATCTAACGAATTAACGTTGTCCAAAACTTAGTTTTTCTTTATCTTTATTTAGTATGCAAAATCGTACGTTTGATTACAAATTACAAAGCATCTGTTCAGGTATATTTCTCACGTGCAAGATGGCAGATGTATTGGCACAGTTGGCTTCCCCTGGTTTACATAATGTTAACGGAAGTACTTTGTGTCTGTTTATAACCACGTCGGAATAGAAACAGTGTGTTTCATAGTGATTCTGACAAAGAATTGTAACCTTAATTGAAAATGGTCAACGTCACAATATACGGAAATGGTAAACAGCACTGCTGATCCTGCTACTCATCTGAAAATAGACTTGTAGACTACGAACTATCTACGTAAATAAGGAAATAAAGAACTAAAATAAAAGCAATTAAATCATATTATTACCTCAACCCCAACGTTGTTATAATTTTAACTACCGGTTCATGTCACAATAGCATTGTATTATTGCAATATTAATTGATAAAAAAAACTTGTTGAGTTTATAAATAGTCAGCGATTAAGAAACTCTCACGAAATCCAACGGAGATTGTCAAAGACTCATCTTCATCATTATTGGTTAGGCAATAACAACTAACGACCGAAACGTTTGAAATGACAACATGAATCAACAAAACGCTTGCCTCATATCTTCTGTTACTTATAACTTATGAACAAACATATTCCAATAGGTCTAGAACACGTTTCTACAATAAAATGGTTTAAGAAACGTTTGTCCATTCTCCAAAGAACATTATCTGTCTAGCCTTTTCCCAACGATATTGGGGTCGGCGTCCAGTCTAACCGGATGTAATATTTTACATGGAGCGACTGCCTATCAGACCACAACCCTGTTACTGGGTAATGCGATACCCCTTGGTAAGACTGGTTGTCAGAATTTTAGGCTTCTGACCACCCGTCAAGGATCCACGAATGACAACCGGGACCAGGGACCAACGGCTTAACATGCTTTCCGAGGCGCGGAGGGTCTATCCAAAGATACTGAAACTAAACTAAATAGGTATTAACAACACCTAGATTTTTGTATATATTCTAGGTTTTATTACTTTATTCATTTAGTTTAGGTGTTAAAGCTGTAATACTTTCTATAGAAACAGGTTTTCAGCTACAACCACAGTATACTGTGCTACGACAGTCATCTTAGTATAGTAGACTATGCTAATTTATAGACTGATTCTATTATTTCAGGACACGAGCTTTTGCCCGCAACTTTGAATCTTCACTCACCATTGGAATGATCAGGGGTGAAGTTTTCCTTACATACATTTCCCTCCTCCCCAGGAGCTTATTTTCAAAGTTCCAATTTTCTAACTTTTTCATTGGCGTGTGTTGTTTCGTTTATTCATTTACCCAGTCACGGAACTGTACTAAAGATATTATCATAACTCTCGCTCGTAACATCCATTTGTAGGTCATTAGACTATTCTCGTACTACATACATAACAGTATGCAATATTTATATAAATTCTTCGCTAGACACGACCACTCGCGATCGCCACTTGTGACGCACGCAGCGAGAGCCTTCTGAAAGGTGGCTACTACCACCACTCAAAAGGTGGTTATTATACTGACTACTAATGGCCTTATCACACTGGCAATTTTCGAGTGTGTTTCCAGGGTGTGAGTAGCGAGCACGCCGTGTGCGCAGCATGTTCGCATCATTTGCGTAACGATAGTGTACAAGAGATAGTGGGGCAAGCGAGTTCACAAAAATGTGAAAACGCGGAGAACACGTGAGCATGTCGCGGTAAGCTCGCTTCATACCCGTAGAGATCACGTTCACAAATCACCTCGCTGGAAACACGCTAGCAAATCATCAGTGTCATGTGATAGCGGTGGCGAGGGGTCCGTGTGCGAACACATTAAGCGTTTACCATGTGCTAACTCATAACACTGGAATTCTCACGAGAACTTTCTTTACAACTCGTTTTGTCATTAGTCGAAGCTTACATAAGCAAAGCCATTAACTACGAACGCTAAGACGTAGATCTACACAACATACCGTTATGACAGCGCGGGAGCATTGCATAACTATCGATAGAAAAAACGATAAATTTAATGGTTTATTGATTATTATCGATATCCGTGATTAGTGTGATATCGGCTGTACAAATGGTGGAATTAGTTTACAATTAGTTGAATAATAATGGTGAGCTGTTCGTGGCCTTGGTTTAATTAATTAATTGAGGAATCGTTTTTAAATTTATTTATTTAGATGTTGTTGTAGCAATAGATCTTTTAAAGCCAAGTAGTGGTGGCCTATATACAATATGAATAAACGAGTAAATAGGCCAACTGACAGCTATACCATTCAAAAGTAGATTTTATTGTTTAGAAAATGAACATTCTAGTGATATTTATTTATTATTTGAAGTATGTATGTATATATGTTTAAGTATTTGTATGTTACATACATACTAGTATATTCTCATAACATTTGTTTAGTGTTATTAAGTGAATTGTTTATGATTTTTTTTTGTCTCCTTTACTCTTTCACGCGCAGTCTACACCTTTCTATCCCTAGTCACCACCTCTAGGTGGTAGGTAGGTAGGTCTTTTGGTCTTTCACCTTTCTAGTCCTATCGCAGGTATGCTGGAAGAGATTTCTTATGAAATAAGCATCACCTTTGTACCTATTTTTCTGTTCTGTTTTCTTTTTCTTGTCTGTATAAATACTCGTATGTGTGTGTGTACTTATTTTTTTTTAAGTATCATAATTATAAAATAAATAAAATCTTTGATAACAGTTTTAATTATTAAGAAATAAGCAGTACCTTTGTACTCCTAGTATGATTATGTTATATCTATATGAATTTTACTGTGTGTACATAAATAATAAAATAAATAAATAAATTATTATCTTCATATTATTCTCTCTTGTATGAGTTCGGTTTAAAGAACTTTATTTCTCATTAAGACAATAATTGTCACTTACATGAGAACAATAAATCTTATTACTAATTATATTATTCAGTGCGGGTAGAACAAAACAAAACCAAAAAAAAAGAAAAGTATGTATGATCTTTATCAACAAAAGCGAGTTCACTGCATTCCTAATATAAAACGGTGGCCCAAGTTAAAAGATGTTGCTGTTTTAGACAAAAATAAACACAACACAATTAATATAGCGTTTCGTCGTTGTAAATAAAAGTAAATTAAAATACGACGACGATAAAAGAGTTACGATTTTCTTATCAACAACAGCAATCAAAATTTTTAACATTTTAATCCTCTTTCAGTAGTTAATTTCCGGTTAGCACCTAAGCTATGATTTTGTACACATTGACGTATTTATAGATAATACTACTACTAGTCTATATCTGCAATAAAATTACACTACTTAATAATGATAAGATTTTTATTCGTGCTTTATTTTCTAGTCTAGTATTTCAGCCTAAAACAATGTTTTCTTACCTTGAAAAGAATATGGTTTTTTTTTTTATTTTAACGTATGGTTAACAGTTCATAACTTTCCTTAGTTTTATTATCAGGCAAATTTTATTAATTATTTTGATTAATTATTAAATTTTATTATTATTATAAACCACTGCAGGGCAAAGGCCTCCGTTCCCTCTTTCCACTTTTCCAGGTCTACTGTTATTGTGGGCCAATCCTCTAAGTCTAAAGACTCTTAAGATTCCAGCTCATCCCGCCATCATCGTTAGGAAAATTATTTAGAATTATTTTGACGTTCGAAGACTGACTTCCCAAGATTCTAATTAGTTGTTCCAAAGGAGCAATAATTGTAAAGGTAGAGGATACAACTAATGAAGGTTTTGTTGCAACATACTCACTCACACACGTACTTCCAGACGTGCCACTAATTACCGAGGTTTAAGTAAGTTCGTATCACATGAGTTTACCTTAATGTGGGTCACATCTAATCTATTCTGAAGATTTCGTCAGATACGCTTCGATGTCAAAGTTTCGTAAAAACACTGGCTTATTAGAAAGCGCTGTTTGTGAACACATTTAGTTCGAATTTGTAACCGGTGGATGACAATAGTCTCGCCCGCTATGAAATGGGACTTAAACATAACTGGCGAAATGTGAGTGTACTAAAGGTAAACCTCTGCCTAACCCTTCGAGGAATACAGCCGTGATGTTATAAATAAATAAAAATAAAATAAAATATTTTTATTTCAGACATTGGTCCATAATATTTGTTAGTAAAAAACTATGTTACATTGAAATATTAAAAATCATTAAAAAATTAAACAATTACATCAAAAAAAAAACATTAAAAAATTAAACAATTACTTTTAAAAATTAAACAGTTACATTTAAAAAATCATTAAAAAATTAAACAATTACTTTTAAAAATTAAACAATTTTTTTTTTTAACAAGTACAATAGTTTTCTTATGTAGTATGAAGTAGGTATGTATTGCTCGGTAAATATCATAGATGGTTGTCGTGTTATCTTATAATATTTGACCATTGCAAATTACTCAAAGGGTAAATTAGAATTATTGGTTAGGTTACTATAGTGGTATGAGGAACAGGTTACAAAGTTCACTCATTCTCCATAGAAAAGGGAGGATCCTCCGACCATAAGGGTGTTGTGTCTGGAGGGCAACTGCCCGATGATTCATGTCGAGCCGTTGTATATATGCTAGTTGCGTGGTAAACTCTGCTTGCGAGATGCAGGATTTTTCGTAAAGTCGGTATGACGCGTAGTTCGCATGTGAAGTTGGAGATACGTTGCTATAGTTACCAATAATTTTATTTTGTTCGAGTTCGAGTCACATCAATACCTATCTAGTAAGTAGGTACGTAATAAGCATGTGGGGTTCATGACAGGAAATGATTCCCGGTCGGAAATGATGTTCCGAGCTGCGATAGCTACAAATCGAGACCTATGGTCTGTTCCAAAAGTATCTGATTAAAATGTAAACAAACGGATCAGAAAATGTACCTGTGAATGCCGATTTTTTGTTTCACTTACAAATTGGGTGCTTTGATTTGATTATTTAAATACCTAAAGCCGATATTCTAGAGTGTTTGCACCTCAGGGTTTGTTTACACTTTCAACAAATACTTTTGAAACAGATGATAAGTAATAGGTACGAGACGCACGCAGGAAGTGACAGTGAATTCCAATTGCTGTTGTCGTGGAGACGCCAATAGTACTTCGCAGTAATCAAGTGAAACGTTTTGGCACAATTCACACTAAACGCAAATGTAGGTTAAAGAATTAAAAATATGATGACGAAACTCAAGAAGCTTCAAACGTTTTTGTTTGTAACTTTTATTAAACTGGAATTCAGAATATCAAGTTATGATATTGTTCAAGGATCTTTCCGACTCAAGATAATGACTCATATTTTGTTATCAAACATTTTTCTTTTTAATGGTTAATTACTGCTATTGTTACCTAAAGAAAAACCTTGGGCAAGGTTAAAATTAATGAAATCCTTAGAAATAAGGCTATAAAAACATAAAAATAATAAGAATTGTTCATTATATTACAATCCAACTGTTATTACATTAACATTAAAAATAGAAACACGATTTTTTTAGAATATTTATTACCTATATTTCCCAATGCATAGTAGATATACTAAACTACGCATTTAATACACTAGATACAAACATTTTTTATATAATTTAATTTCTATGTCGCAGAATTCCCCACTGCCCCCTATTTTCGAAAAAAAATAATGAAATTCGTAATCAAAACAAAAATTCACATAGTCAAAGAATTAACTGAACAATTCTACGTTGTCAAAAACTACACCGTCATGCTTCTTTCACTTTGTATTCTTTGCTCTATTTCAAAACACATTAAGTAACGTTAAGTATATTTTTGGCAAATATGCACACTACATTACACTACATTCAGAGACCAAAAAAAAATGTGGACATTCGTTTTAATAGCATTATAAAACGTGAAGCCTAGCTATCATTATTTTCATTGCGTAGTTTTTTTTTTACTTGCACGTGTTTCATATTATGGACCATTAGAGCGGTTCTGCACTGCATCCAATCCGAATTCGAGAAATGTCGGTCCGAAGTAGCCGGTATATGTATAGTATCTCGTGCGTAATCCCTCTCATACAAATAGTACCTACTAGTACAATTTGTATGAGAGGGATTACGCACGACATCCGAACTCTGTCCGTGCGAATTTAAAATATTCCCAATTCAGAATGAACTCTGATCGGATGCAGGGCAGAACCGCTCACCAAAACGGTAATGATTGAGAAAAACCTGACTCATTTGTTTACTCATTTACTTTTAACGGTTTTAGTATTGCTAAATATTGATAAACAAACTCATAGCACTACTACATTATAATTGAGGAAAACTATATTTAATGGCATGTCATTGTGGTTAATAAATTACAAAATCATTAACCAGCCGGGAAAACAGTTCCATGAAGGCCTTTGGGGAGACCTTTTCCCAGCACGGATGCAGAGGGACAGAAACTAAAAAAAAACCCTTGAATGATAATTAGGAATTGACTTCCAAGAAAAAGCGGTTGGTCCGTGGATGGGTGACCATCTTCACATACCAAGAACCCTCCGTACCTCGGAAAGCACGTTAAGCCGTTGGTCCCAGCTGTCATTCGTGGATCTTTAACAGTCGTTACGGGTCGTCAGAAGCCCGAAAGTCTGACAACCAATCTTACCAAGGAAAGGAGGAGGGGGGGGGGGTTATTGTGGAGGTCAGAGGCCGTCGCTCCATGAAAATTCAGGCAGGCATTCAGCTGCATCCGGTTAGACTGGAAGCCGACCCTTACATAGTTGGGAAATGGCTAGGCAGATGATGACTTCCAAGAAAAAGAAAGAAGTTAGTAAAAAGCTAATGTCAAAACGCATTCATTGACGGTAAGGCTAGAGAGACATGGGACTGGAAACCTGTGGTGGATTTTCGTGTGCCTAATTGCGCTGAACAAGGTCGAAAATAACGACTGAAAAGTCGCGCGTATTTCCTCGTTTTTCTGCTCAGATTGGCTTTGCAAATAATAATACTTATAACTGCCTCGTTGGTCTATTGGTGGTTGCAGGCGCTATTGCTGTGCATGAGGTCCTGGGTTCGATTCCCGGGTCGGGCAAAGTGTTACTGTGTTTTTCCATCAGGAATTTCTTGTAGCAGCCCGTAGTTCCTGAAGCCTGGAGCACAGGCGTACGGTAGCCAGCCTTTCGGTATTCTACAGGATGCATTCTGGAGAGAGTGCGCGGGAATTACAAGACTTAATTCCGCCATCAACGTTCTATCATCGGACAACCCGTCGTACGGCGAGTGTCCACCCTTACGTTGTTGACACCGCCGCGATCCGGACGAAGCGTTTTGCCTCGTCGTTTATACCGCGTACATCGAAGGGCTGGAACAATTTGCCTGCAGCGGTCTTCCCGTCCGATTTAATTGTCTTCAAGGCTAGAGTGAATAGGCTCATAATAAATTAGTGCGCTTTACCATCAACGATTGCATCACTGCTTTCCATCAGGCGGGATCGCAGTCAAGCACTAGTACATATCATTAAAAAAAAAAGTCTGAAATGGCGCCCTGTTGGTGACAATAGGCTCGCCCCCTATTACATGGGACTGGCGAGGATGAGGTCCTGGATTCGATTCCCGTGTCGGGCAAAATATTATTTGGTTTTTAGTCTTTACATAATGGCGATATGTGGGTGTACTTATAGGTACACATCTGGCCATCCCTTCGGGAAATATAGGCGTGGTGTTCTGTTTGTTAGGGTTAATGGATGAACACCAAGAAAAGGCTTGTTATAAGGATTTATATAATACGTTTATTATCCTTTTATATTTATATATTGGAAGGTGTGTTTACTAATATTACGTGAGACGTGTGATCCCACACAAGGCTAAAATAGTAGTACAGTCGCTATGCGAAAGTAAGGATTTCGGTGAAGTGGTAAGGGCGGGCTCAATAGTAAAAAATAATATTTATGAGTTAGAAAGAGAAAGACGATAGTGTTGAAGTAGGATCGATTTGTTTTTGCTATACTCCAACACGCCCCCTCAAAAATAAATCCTTCTCATATTAATTACGATATCATGTTTCAAATATCTTTATACAATTAAAAATCACACACCTCCAATTTATTTCTCTCTCTGGGAATACAATCATCATGGTCCAACATTCGTTGCGCAGGATTAGGGAAAACCCAGAAAAACCTAATCAAACCATTATCAAACAATGCATCCATTATAACTGGATACTATTAATGTTATTCATCTACTTATTACATAACCAAGCTTTTATAATTAACATATCCTTATCATTTTATTTATCCACGTTGAATATAATTACAACGCCACCCCGAGTTTCATTCTCATCTCAGTGAAACGCACCGCGGGTAATGATTTTGTCAGGATATCAGCCAGCTGGTTATCTGTAGAAACAAAAATCATTTTAATCACATTTTTCTCAACCTGTTCCCTAGAAAAATGATACTTAATATCAATGTGTTTAGATCTTTTGTGACTTGTAGGATTATTCGCGATGCTTATGCATCCATTATTATCCTCATAAATACAAATAGAATCTGGTATCGCAATGCCAATACTTGTTACTAATGATTTTAACCACAGAGTTTCTTTTACTGCTTCATATAGAGCCATGTACTCTGCTTCAGTGGATGATGTTGCCACTGTCTGCTGCCTTTTTGTTTGCCAGCATATTGTGCATTGATCAAATAATTTAAACAAATAACCCGTAGTACTTTTTCTATCTATTGTATTACCACCCCAGTCAGAATCAACAAAGCCACTTAAAATATTTTTGTAATCATTTCTTGTAAATGTTAACTTGAGATTTATAGTGCCCTTTAAATAACGCAAGACCCTTTTTAAGTATGACCATAATGAATGGTTGTTTTTGCTTGCATATCGACTCAAGATTTTAGCAGAAAAACTTAGGTCAGGTCGAGGGCACAGTATGATATACATCAAGCACCCGATAAGATTTCTACAAGGGGCACTTGTTATTTCCCAAGAATTTAATGCTTCGTAATCTATTTTACTTTCAAGAGGTGTAGTGACAGAATTACAGTCACTCATGCTAAACTTCTCAAGAACTGTTTTTATGCACATTTCCTGATCCAAAGTAATTTTGTTTTCTGATTTGTTTAATTTGATTTCCAGAAAACATTTAATCTCTTTTAAGTCTACCATTTTAAAAGTGTTCATTATGTATGTTTTAAAATTATTCATAGTATTTATATGTGCGGTTGAAATCACAAGATCGTCAACATAAGTATTCTTTAAAACATGACCTGCATTAAAAATGTAAATGCACCGGTCCGCTGATGAGTATTGAAAACCCCTTTTTATCAAAGCTTGCTCAAACATTTGGAACTTTCAGCGTGCAGACTGTTTCAATCCATATAATGACTTATTTAATTTGCAAACCATATTACTTCCAGCCGAGATACCCTCGGGAATTTTCATATCTCGTAGATTTCCTCGTTCAGTTTCCCATTCAAAAATGATGTTTTTACATCCATATGGTGAACCAGCAAATTAAATGTATTTGCTAAAGCTTAATATTAATCTAAAACTTGTAATACTTCTGACTAAAACCACGAGCCACTAAATCTCACTTTATACTTCAAGGGTTTTCCAAACTCATCATTTTCAACTGTAAATTCCCACTTACAACCGATAACATTTCTATTATCTAGCTATGGTACTAAATACCACGTGTCATTTTCAATAAGTGAATTAATTTCCTCTTTGATAGCATTCTCAATAAATGCCTATCATCCCTGGTTTCAATTTCTGTATACGATTGAGAAATTTGAAATATTAAAGATTCTGCACACAACAAGTAGTTAGTAGGCATTTTATGGACCCTATTACTTCGTCTCAAATTATGTGATGTTTCCTTGTCTTGAGATTAAGTTAACTTATTTTCATTGTGATATGAAAACCGGTTCAAGCGCTCCCCTGTATCACGTACAGATTTATTAGCAGGTATTGCATCCGTTTGTATACCTACTCATACAATCTGATTGACCAGATTCACACCTCTTCTCTGTTTCAAAAAGGGTGTACAGAGTCCAGAGTTGTAAACAACAGAGTTATTGCTATTTCTAGCCATAATCCGTCCAGGCTCAGGTTGCACTGGCCTATCTGATAAGAAATTAATCTCATCCATAACCACATCTCTGATAGAGTTGTAAACAACAGAGTTATTGCTATTTCTAGCCATAATCCGTCCAGGCTCAGGTTGCACTGGCCTATCTGATAAGAATTTAATCTCATCCATAACCACAGCTCTGATAGAGTTGTAAACAACAGAGTTATTGCTATTTCTAGCCATAATCCGCCCAGGCTCAGATTGCACTGGCCTATCTGATAAGAAATTAATCTCATCCATAACCACATCTCTGACTCCACAAACTATTCATCTACCACATCCCGCATCTTATAACCGTTTGGTTCATAAGGAGCACTATTTAGTGGTAACTACCTTTCCGCGCACAGAACTCTTTTATTTCATTGGATACAAATTCCCCTTCATTATCACAACATAAGTAAATAATTCTCAGACAAAAACGAGCTTCACTTTTTGCTACATAATCCCGAAACGTAACAAAAACATCTGATTTACGAGCTAACAAATAGGTCGCACAATAATGAGTCATCCACAAAAATCACAAAATAATTTTTTTTACCATCAATAGACGAAGGAGTAATAGGACCACAAACATCTGTGTGCACTTTAAATAGAGGTCGTTTCAAATCTTTTGTTTTCGATTTCTTAAATGGCAGGCATGCTTGTTTACCATAAATACAAGCTTCACACAAATTATCGTTTGTTATCAATTTTACCAATATCAGAAAATAATTTCTTTCTTTTTATTTTCATAAATTTTGATTTGCCAATAACCTTAGATGCCACAATTCATAATTATTATTTACGACTCTATTTAATGAGCATTCGCTATTTAAAGCATGTTCAGAAAGCAGAAAGTTAATGCCGATTAGATTGTTCAAAGACTCACCCTTCATTACCGGCTTACCATCATTGTACACATTACTACCGTTTTTATCAAAAACGACAGTCATACCGCTTGCTGCAGAACAGTACATCTTATAGTATACCTGGTACGCCCATCTTACCGGTAACGGGGAGATCACCTTTCTTTGTCGCTTGTATAAACTTGCCATTGTTTGCTACAAAAATGTTTATTGGCTTTTCTTGCTCAGTGAAGTTTAGTGCCAAATCTTCTCGATTTATCAAATGATCTGAGGCTTCAGAATCCAAAACGAAAGTAATATCGTTTTTCCCGTCATTACGGTAATTTGTATCACTGCCCGTCATAAAAGCAAATGCAGAAGTATTTGGTTCCGACCTCACCATCTGAACCGTTTTATTGTTGGTTCTATTGTTCTCAATAGACCTTTTGTAAGAAAAACAATGCTTTTTCAAATGACCCTTATTGCCACAGTGATAACATGTCTTGGGTTTAAAATTGTTCTTGAATGGTTTTATTGACTTTTGCTTTTGTTGATAATGATTTCATCTGAAGCTTCTTTCAGCCTGAAGTACTTTTACATTTAGATCATGTCCTTCGCTTATTAGTTTGATTTCATGGTCTAATAATCTCGTTTTCACAAAAGCTAATGCTATATTATCTTCAGTCAATGTCTCGATTGCTGTGACGATGCTGCTATAGCTGTTCGGTAGAGTCATGAATAGGTGGGTCACTTTATCGGATTCTTCTAATTTTTAATTTTTTCTAAGAGACAGCTGCGTTGCCACGCTTTTTCTCTCAAAGATAGAATTAAGCTTCACGAAAATTTGTTTTGCGGTGTCTTGTTCTGTAGTCAGGCCAAGTAATGAGTCTGACAAACATTCTATTATCGTATTTTTAGCTGATGCATTATTTTTAAGCCACTCAGCACTTATTTCTTTCGGAGCTTCACCGTCGATAACGTTCAAAACTCCAAGTTCACATAATAGATTGCGAATTCGAAATTTCCACACACTACTTTTCCCCATCAAATTGTTTGATGTTTCTTTTAGATCTTAAGTCCATTTTAAAGCACTCGCACTAAAATATCTTTTTATTATTTAGTGTTCAATCACTTTCACTTTATATTATTTAATCGCACTTTGGCTTAGCGCTCTGGGCCCATAACCTGTTAGGGTTAATGGATGAACACCAAGAAAAGGCTTGTTATAAGGATTTATATAATACGTTTATTATCCTTTTATATTTATATATTGGAAGGTGTGTTTACTAATATTACGTGAGACGTGTGATCCCACACAAGGCTAAAATAGTAGTACAGTCGCTATGCGAAAGTAAGGATTTCGGTGAAGTGGTAAGGGCGGGCTCAATAGTAAAAAATAATATTTATGAGTTAGAAAGAGAAAGACGATAGTGTTGAAGTAGGATCGATTTGTTTTTGCTATACTCCAACACTGTTAATGAACACTCATTTCCTATGCACCACTGTTCAAGTGTTCAATGAAAACAATTATTTCACGACGTTTATGAATGAACGACAACTGTCTGAATAAGTGTCAGTTATCAACTTATCATTTAAAGTACCTAGTTGTGCACATATAAGTACATAATATATAGCAATGGCTATGTTTACAAATCACTTCCTCATTCATATTGTGATGAGGTACCCATATAGACGGACGCACGTAGACGCCGCCTGCCAATCGATTTTTGCACATTATAAATTATTTATCAGGACAACTGGTATTGTTGAGCTGTAAGTTATCGACAATCAAGATTTTTTTATAGTTTCATGCAAATGTTACTATTACCTACTATTGGCATACTAATTATTTAGATTCAAGATTTTTCATAATAACGATCAACAGCTGAAATATCACGTGGCAAATGGTTGTTTACTTAGTATTTATGTATATAGCTGCGCCCTGCGGTTTCACCCGCATAAGTTTCGATCCCGTGGGAATATCGGGATAAAAAGTAACAAACAACTGGTTACTGTCATTAAAAAGACTATTACCCTTAATCATTCATCGTTTTGAAACACGACTCGTAGAATGTTGTTCAACAGAGCATGAGGTTCACACATAATTGGATTGTATGCAGTCGATAATACTAACTTCACCTACTGGCCTCAATATTTAAATTCCTACTTATCGCATTTCCATTTCCATTCATATCCTATACTAGCTTCTGCCTGAGACTTTCTCCGTATGAAATTTCGCGCTATTTCTTCATTTTCTGCTAGCTCGGCTCCTAAGACCATAGCATAATCAGCCTATAATATTCCCACAGCTGGGACACAGAGAGGGAGTGGGCTGTAATCTACCTCGCGGGCCCATTGCGGGTTGGTAGATGTCATGTTTTCGAATTTTTGGTTCTAGGACATGTTGTTTTTTCACGATCTTTTCGTCCACCGTTTTGAGAACAGTCATGGTGATGAAATTATTTACACAAAGTAAAGCGCCTGGCTGGGTTCGAACACACGACCTTACAACTCCAAAACAAACATCTCTTTTACTTACTACGTTTCTTGAG
The DNA here is from genome assembly GCA_945859715.1 of Apamea sordens. NCBI lineage: Eukaryota > Metazoa > Arthropoda > Insecta > Lepidoptera > Noctuidae > Apamea > Apamea sordens. Next base: position 8,990,498 of record OX243994.1, read on the forward strand.
CGAGAAAATCGTACATAGCCGCTTCCTCCTCGGTGGCGTGACAGGAGCCTAAGGGTAGGCTTCATCTACTGAATAGGAACTCCATCATTATTCTACACTAATGCAGGAACTGTACATTATTTGGTTTGCTAACCTATCTAGACCGATATTCGCAAGGCTACCGGCAGTTGTAACACAATACCGACCTGTATCCTCTAATCACGAACGGAACATGATACTTAAAATAAGTTACCGACAGTTTCAGTGGAAGAGGAAGGGAAACCGTATAATTTCATTATTTTTTATGTTAATCTGTATTACAGAATATTGACGATAATAAGTATCTGTTGAAACTTAGGAAATAAATAGTGCAAATACTGTGAAATACGTCGATATCCATGTTCCGTTATATTTTAAATAAAATGCCTTATTGTAGCTTCAAAAGATAAAATCCATTAAACTGTATAATTCAAAATCATGCCATTTAAATAAACATCTTGACTAGCCGGAGTTTTAATAAAGCCTAAAAATAACTGTAATAAATGAAGATTCGAGTCACTGAATGATGTATAATTAATTATGCTATAAAAAAAATAACTTTTAGATCATTATTTTGGCCTACGTATAAAATCTGGATCTATTTATTATTACCAGAAATTATTTCTAGGTTGTATTTCACGAATCGGTTAGATACCCGATGGTGTCAGCAGAGGTGATGAACACTGCTCTTGAAACTTGAGCATTACGGACTGGGTAAACTAGCTCTTAACTTAATAAAATCATATTTAAATGATAGATTTCAGCAAGTTCAAATAAACGGTGTGAATTCATTGGGTTTAAAAGTCAAAATGGGTGTACCGCAGGGCTCAATATTGGGACCGTTCCTATTTTTAGTATATATAAATGATTTACCTCATTTACTAAAAACCCGACCACAAATGGTGTTATTTGCTGATGACACATCGCTGATTTTTAAAGTAGGCAGACGTGCACAGGATCTTGACGACGTAAATAATGCTATGGTTGTGGTCCATAATTGGTTTACTGTAAATAATTTAGTATTAAATGAGAAAAAAACTAAATGCATTAGATTCTCTTTACCGAATGTTAGAAGTAGTCAATGTCACGTTGTATTGAATAAGGAGATACTTGAATTCGTCGAAAATACGGTTTTCTTGGGGATCACGCTTGACTCAAAGCTGCAGTGGGGTCCTCACTTAACATCACTTGCAGGGCGGCTAAGTTCAGCCGCTTACGCTGTTTGGAAAATCCGTCAATTAACAGACGTGGATACCGCGAGACTGGTCTATTTTAGTTACTTCCATAGCATAATGTCTTACGGTATTCTGCTGTGGGGACGGGCTGCAGATATTGATTCTATCTTTATTCTGCAAAAGAGGGCTGTTAGAGCCATCTACAATCTCAGCAGACGCGAATCTCTAAGGGAACTGTTTAAAAACATTAACATCATGACGGTTCCTTGTCAATATATATACGAAAACATTATGTACGTTCGAAAAAATCTACATCTTTTTAGTAAGATAAGTGACAGGCATAATTTTAACACTAGGAATAGGAACAAACTAGATCAACCGTGCTTCAGATTGTCTAAAGTAAAAACTTCTTTTATGTGGGTACTGTGTAAGATGTTATAATAAAATACCACTCAATATTCTTCAATTAAATGAGAAGAAATTTAAAACATGCATTAAACGCACACTATGTAGACAAGCATATTATAAGTTGGATGAGTATATCGTAGATAAAAATGCTTGGCTTAATGCTGGTCCTGCTCCACAGGCACTTGGGCTCACTAGTTGATTACAATTTCAATATTTGGAAGAGATGCTTCCCCTTTTTTTGTGTTTCTGACATTACGAACGTAATGTTTATTTTATTCAATCAAGATTTAATTCTTAAATATTAAATACCTCTTCCTGACTATTCCTATAGTTTTGTATAAATTAGAAGCATTTTTTTTTTAAATTTTGTAAATGTAAGAACCATGGATCCGTTTTTATATTTTGATGTTGACTTGAAAGAGCATGGCAGTTGAGAATATGTCATGCTCACTTAAATGTCTCACTGGTGGTGGCGCGTGTGTTGGGTCATTCGGTTCCCTACAAAATGGTTGAGCTGGGTGGTGCTGATCCACGCGTCATGTTCGTGAACGGGCGCCGTCAGTTGAGACTGGTCATTTCTTAACTGCCAGGGCTTATTTTTAATTTTATATTTTAAATTGTTCTTTTTTCATTGTTCTCACATGTAGAAGCAATAAGAATAATGTACCCAGGATTTTGTAATAATATCTTGATTTAAAAGAGTGTCCTTGGAGTTTCTTGCCCGTTCTTCTCCAAAGAGATCTACGTTTTGGAATGGGCAACTAGCTTCACTTTCTGACTAACTGACCGACTATTTAAAATGATGACAATTCAAAAGTGCCTGAAATGGTTTAATTGAAATAAATGATTTGAGTTTGAGTTTGATGGTATACAAACATTTCACTAGTTCTAATGTGCAAACCCCATATAATAGGGTTGCCCCTATCATATGGGGGTTGCCCTAGGCTCGCGGCTATTGCCATTAATCAGTCTCAAATCCTGACTCCAGGCTACTACTACCAGGCTTGCGAGTATTGGACCAATAAGGGCGAATTTCACCAATGACTTAACGCTATCAGCGCATCTAAACCGCGTTTAAGAGCTGCCAGTGTCATCTTTGTTGTGGAATGTTGACACTGACAGATCTTGAATAATGTGCTGATCCCGTTCAATTTCATAGGTGAAATTATTCAGTCCACAGATGGTGTTACAAAATATTTATTAGTTGGCTGTTATTCGTTTACAATTAGCTAATGTTTAATGGATAGTCAACAGTAAAATACTAGTATTCAGCTGCATCCGGTTAGACTGGAAGCCGACCCCAGCAGTTAGGAAAAGGCTAGGCAGATGATGTGTACAGTCCTTTTCAGAATAATTTCCTGCTTTTTACCTTTAATTAGTCAAATTATAGTTCGTGTGGCTTCTACGTTGTAACTGGAGGTGATTGTTCCATAATTTGCAAGTTAAATGTTCTGCCTTTGATGAACAGTTTAAAGGCAAATTGGCATGAGATCGCCGACAACGTTTTTTATTCAATTATGTTACGTTGATTCATAGGAATACAACGACCCTTCATAGCTCAAATGAACCATGTATTAAAAAATTATAAAGATTTTTTTTTAATGGCTATAAAAGGCCATTACCTTAAAAAAAGGCACGGAAAACATACGTAAGCTTTGTGTTTTGTTATTTACTATTTCATAATTATATTCTATACAAAAAAAAACTGACTAAAATTCTCATATGTAAAAAACACTATTGTCGAAAATCATAAAATAAGTACATATTAACTATGTATTATAATAAGAACATAATTATTTATTTTTTTAAATGTATATAAGTAGTTTATCAGCCATCTTGGTACCATAACACAAGCATTAGGTTGCTTAGCTTGGGACTAGATGGCGCTGTGTGAAATGTCCAGGGATATTTATTTATTTATTTTTATGATGACGCCAGAAAAGAGAAAACTATTTTCTGTGGTTAACAAGGAATTACATAGTATAATTAGAAAACGATTTGACGTATATAATTATTTGTAAGAATCAATCAAAAACAAAGTTAACTTTTCCATTGTGTTACGTCAGTAGTTGTACGTAGAGGAATTTTGAATCGTATTAAAATCCGATTTAAATAATTAACTACATGTTAATTATTTAAATCGGATTTTAATACGATTTTCGATTTATCTGACTGCAACTAAGTACCTACGTCAACTTTGATTGCAGTCAATAAGGTAATTGGGCAATCAATTAGTGTGTGTTTTGCCAACACTCGGCTCATTATCATTAATACAACATTAACGGCAATCTAAAAAAACGCGGCCAGGTGCGAGTCGGACTCGCCCATGAAGGGTTCCGTTTTACGATTTATGACGTTTTCAATTTAATGTACAATGTTTTATTTAATGTACATCATATATTTTTTTTAGTTTTATCATTCTCTTATTTTAGAAGTTACAGGGGGGGTGGTCACATTTTACCACTTTGGAAGTGTCTCTCGCGCAAACTATTCAGTTTAGAAAAAAATTATATTAGAAACCTCAATATCATTTTTGAAGACCTATCGATAGATACCCCACACGTAGGTACCTAATTACCTATGTATGGGTTTGATGAAAAAAAAATGTTGAGTTTCAGTTCTAAGTATGGGGAACGCCCAAAATTTATTGTTTTTTTTTTCTATTTTTGTGTGAAAATCTTAATGCGATTCACAAAATACATCTACTTACCAAGTTTCAACAGTATAGTTCTTATAGTTTCGGAAAAAAATGGCTGTGACATACGGACGGACAGACAGACAGACAGACATCCATAAGGGTTCCGTGCCATTTGGCTACGGAACCCTAAAAAAGATGAAATACAAGTGACATTTCTTTCAGTCTGTTCTAAAAATAGAAACCTTTGAGTCTTGCATAAAATGTGGTACAAGTACTGAATAAAATAACTAAGGATGTACAGTCTACAAAAGAGATAAGTATGCAAGGTCGTCGGATATAGTTGAAGTTTAGTAAGAAACCGATGGATGTTTTCGAATGAAATTTAGTTTGGTAAATGAACAGTTTGTTTTCTATTAATTAAATAAAATTTTATCCGTAAACATCAATCCTTTTCTTACGGATACAGTTGAAGTTTATTCAACTGTATGCGACGACCCTGCATACTTATCTCTTTCGTTGACTGTACATATGTATTTATGATTTGAATAAACCTACCTATAATAAGAAATAGGCACGCCGTGTTGGTCTAGTGGTCGCAGCCGCTACTGCTGTGCATGAGGTCTTGGGATGGATTCCCAGATCGGGCAAAATGTTAGAATAGAATAGAATACTCTTTATTGTACACCATACAAATTACAGAACATAAATATATAAAATTTTATAAAGGGTGATACAATGGGCGGTCTTATCGCTAAGAGCGATCTTTTAAAGACAACCTTTGGATGGATTAAAAATTAAGGAGAGACAAATATAGTAGGTAGTCTGTGGTGTACCATTTACACTATACTATTAATATAATACATAACGTTTTTTTTTTCTTTTCTCACCTAAATAAATATATACATATATAATAATAAACATGAAACAAGAGCAAAGAGAAACGATAATAATTAATAATAATATAATAATGATGATATTTAAGGAGAGAGGAAGTGCTTTTTTGTCATGATTTTGAAAGCGGACTTACTACCTAAATAAAAACCTCCAGGCATAAAGGGCAGAACCCAGCAATGCATAAATATGTAAGCTGTCACGGCTTACATATTTATGCATTGCTGGGTTCTGTTCACATAGCTGTCACTTGAAGTCACAAATAATAAAGTAGGACCATCGAAGTAAAATAAATAAATAAATTAATACTAATAACAATAACGTGTCATTGCTAATTCTGGAGAAAGAACATGAACATTGTCTTGAGTTAATTAGGGCGACCAAATATTCTTATCGTGTAAGTAGTCGTGTGTAATATGTCTGTATTGTACTGTCTGTCGTATATTTATTTAAATTATTGACTTAAAGTGTTAATACTTACTTCCGTACTTATTTGTCTGATTAAAAACAATAGCCTTTTAACCCAAGGGCATAGTGTGGAAAAGAGTCATTTATGTCAGATGTCAAAGAATTTAAAAAAAAATAACACCGGTAATTACCTATATTGTTAACTTTGCGGTGACGTCTTCCAATAACAGTTTTTATATTGCTGTTAATTATTTTCTAATAACTTCCGTTTATTAATATAAATAAATAAAGGTAAACAAACCGCACCGCACAGTGGAGCAAGAATTTTCTCAATGTCATTATAGGTCTGAGAATTCTAGAATTAGATTATGACGATGGAGACTTCTCGACAGTATTGTGCTTACTGCTACGGCATTGATTATACAATTCATTCGTACATCATTAATTAATAATGTTGTCTCGAAAGGTTCTAACGAAGAGTTAATTTTTATTTACGTATATAATTATTTTATTTTTTAGCTTCGATGACTCATTGTTCAAAATAGAACTCACTCTCACTCGCTGTGATTTTCACAATTTAGCTTTTTAAATTATTTCATTACTCTAAAAATGGTGAAGGAAACCATCGTGAGGAAACCAGCATGTCTTAGAACCAAAAATTCGACACGCACTGGACCCACGTAGTGGATTTCGGTACACTCCCTGTCACAGAGAGGAGGCCAGTGTCCCAGCAGTGGGAACGCTATACGCTGATTATGCTATAGGACAATAAATAAATGAACGAAAGGATGACGAGGGTCCTGTTAAATAAACTTCGATAAATCTGTTTGTTTGAGTTGTTGCCTTTAATAAATCACTTATTTATGATGCAAATTAGGGATTGAATTACTCAGTAATTTGCTTTTAATTCGATGTGATTTGTAGTTTTAGTTTGATCAATAGTTTCCGTTGTGGATGTAAGTAGTATATTTATGAATTAATATTGGAACACACATAGATACCTACTTTATACTTACGGTACTTACCCCACTAATATTATAAACGCGAAAATCTGTATGGATGGATGGATGTTTGTTACTCTTTCGCGCAAAAACTACTGAACGGATTTGGATGGGCACACAGATAGTTTATAACGTGGATTAACACATAGAATACTTTTTATCCCGGTAGTACGTTCCCGTGAGATAATTTCCGACCTCCCAGCGCGACAAAAAAATACACTGCTGGATTTTCAACTCTTGGTGCTAAGCATTGCGTTGAAAATCCAGTGAGCGATTCCAATGAGAAATCGCCCGTGGGTAGATACTAGGGCTTAGTTAGGATTGTTGTGCAAGGTATTAGTACCTACTTATCTTTTCTGTATGTGTGTTTGTCACATAACTCCTCCTAAACGGCTGGTCCGATTTGGATGAAATTTTGTGTGTATATTTTAATGGGTTCCTGGACGGTTTGAAAACACAATAGGGTAGTTTCCTCGGTAAAAAATATTATATTTAGTCCGTCAGTTAGATTATCGAAAAATAATGGACACGTATTTTTTCTTTTGTCAATCAAACAAAAAATGACAAAGATAAAGCGTGTCAAAATTTGGGAGTAGGGGGTCGTGACGTCACGCGGAACTTTAACGGACGATATCTTCATCATTTTTTATATAATAGACAAAAGAAAAATTACGGGTCAAATATTTTTTGATAATCTAACTGACGGACTAATTAGATTTTTTAGGCATCTAGCCTATAACACCCAGTCGGGCAGGACGACATCTGCCAGGTCGGCTAGTTATATGTTTAATATAGCAACGGCTTTTATGTATGATGCTTGGTTATATTATAACAGGAAAGTTAGCTAGGTATATTATGATGCTTATCATATAAAAACATGTTGTTACTCCGTGTTGGTACATACATACACTTTTGTTTTTTTATATATATTTCTTTACTTACTAATATATTAAAAAGAGGTCAAATTTGTGAGTTTGTATGTAGAGGGTAATCTTTGGATGGAACTACTGATGCGATTACAGAAACTATTTCAATGATAGAAAGCTATGCTATTGACGATTTCCATAGGATATGTTATATTTAAAATTTGACGCGGACGGAGTTGCAGGCAGAAAAAAAGTTTATAATAGTGAATAACGATGCACATTAGTATTTTTATTTCCTGCTCTGTTAGTCACGTAGATATAAACCTTTCTATGATCCACTTGTGCGGCCATAATTTTGTATACAATTTAAAAAATTACCATAACGGACTCCGACCATAGGACCGAAACGAGACATACTTACAGACATACCAGTAACGAATGTAGTTATTATGTCTGTTGTTCTTTTCGTTGCTCTACTGGCCGAAATAATGAGGTACAGTGAACTTGCTATCACCACGAGACGCAAAAAAAACCATTGTTAAACTCCAGAAATGACTACATCGTATGATTTTATAACTGCAGATTCAACTTGTTTCAACTGTGGCCATTTTATCATATACCTACTCCTAGGAAAGTGACCTACATATACATATACTTACATATAATAATCAAGCTGAAGAGTTTGTTTGTTTGAACGCAAATTATATTTGAATAAAATCAAATCAGCCGATCGATTCTGTAAAAATCTCACCGTGAAAAGTTAGGTGAAGTGAGCATAAAGTGAGCTGTCAATAGTGTCAATCCCTTAGCATTATTTGGAATGACAGCTCACTCCACGCTCACTTCACCTAAGTTTTCACGGTGAGATGGTTACAGAATCGCACTGCTGGAACTACAAGTCGTAAATCTTATTATATATTTTTTAATAAAAAGTTAGATCAGTCGAATTTGAAAAGTTCTTTCTACATTTTACGCGGACAAAGTCGCGGGCAGAAGCTTAGTACCTTATAAAGAACAAGCTGCGCCCCACAGTTTCACCCGCATAAGTCTGGATCCCATGGAAATATCAGGATAAAAAGTATTCTATGTTAGGACTTAGAATACTTTTTAACCTAATATTTTCATGGGTAGACCATGGTCTACCCATGAAAATATTAGGTTAAAAAGTCGCATGTCATGACCTGGATTAGGATCCAGGTCATGGTTCACCCATGTGCCAAATTTCATCCATATCCGTTGAGCCGTTTAAGCGTGAAAGCGTAACAAACGAACTTACAAAAACTCAAATCTTTTCTCTTTATAATATTAGTTTAGATAGAATAGAACAGAACAGAATAGAAAAACATTCCTGACTAACTTGTTTCTCATCTTATCTTTTTCGTTCTTTGCAGAAAACAAGCAGATTTTAAAGAATGTATCTGGTTCTTTCAAGCCTGGACAACTTACAGCCATCATGGGCCCATCTGGAGCCGGCAAGACCACTCTCCTCAACATTTTGGCTGGTTACTCGTAAGTATTACGATACCATTGTAAGAATACAATCTTCGAATTTTGCATGTATTATGTAAGGTATGTGTCAATATTTCGCATCTGCGCAGATAAGAACACAACTTTCTTTTTTTTCAACTCGACCTTGCATCAGAGAGCCAAGTCTCAAAATTACTTAAAAGTCTTCAAAATCTAGTTTTTCGTTCACAAATGTCGCAAAAAAAGTCATGAGGTGTCGTGGGAGACCCGGTTGAAACGCAGTTTATTTCGCTGCATACAAGTCACATCAGGAATAGGAAGCATTCGACTCATTAGCATTGTCATGATGACCATGACACAATTGATTACTAGTTACTAGGTAAAGCCATGCCAAGGTCCGAATGATAAATTCATAAACCTCTTCATATACTGACAATTAAAAAGTGAGAAGTTTCCACATACATAGGTGTGGAAATCTTGAACAAATATTCATAGTATTCATTTATACTGCATTCCATAAAGTATTAAAGATGTTACAAAAGGAATAAAGGGTGGGGGGCTATTAAGGGGTAAATAATGATAATAAACTACCATTCGAAACATAAAATGGATTGTGTAAATCGATTAAAAATAGGAACAAAGTAGCCACTGTCAATTCTGGGTCTCTACTCTCTAACCACGAAGTCCAAAGTTTCGGACGAAGTTACAGGCGTTTCCTACTCCGTATCACTTACGGACATAAGACTAGTTCTGTTTCCGAACTAAAACTGAATAACAATATGATTTGACAGTTGTCCCTACGACCGATGTGTTTTTGCCTGTCCGAAAACTTGGATTTGGCACTTGTACATCGGTACAACTAGTTTCGGACGGGCCCGTTTCTTCGTTGACGAACTTAGAGGTCACATTAACACCTCGGTATCTGCAAAAGTACGGTAAGCTCTTGTCATGGGAATACCTACGACAATCATGGGTATTTACAAGCAAAAGTTTCCATCATCGTGACTGGACTAATTTAGTAGACTGTTATTTTGATCTGTTGTAACTGAATACGTGATTAGAACACACGAGGAACACATTTTTTTAGGAAAATCCTTGGATGATAATGGGGAACTATTCGATAAGTAGATTAGTTACTTATAGTAGGTATCTGTTTCATGCTATCGTGGGCAACATGAGAATAATCTGTCGTCTAGCCCTAATCCACACATGGGCAAAGGGGCCAGAGGTAATGACGCCTGTTTTGCCGAAGGGTTAGGCAAAGTTGTACCTACAGTACGCCCAAATTCCGCCAGTTATGTTTAAGGTGGATGCTCCAAGGCAGCCCGCGAAATTCAAATTTTCTTACGTTTTTTTGCAATTTGCTGGTTAGTACTAAGTTGTACGTTGATTAAAATATGATTCGCGGCCGTAACAAATATGTATTTACAGAATTATAATCGGAAAAATCGTGAGTCATGTATAATAAGCCCAGGTATTTATATGACTACACCGTGCGGCATGATTTTCATTTACGTATATTCGTTTTATTTTTAGCTTCGGTGACCCATTGTTCAATATAAAACTCATTCTCACAGTCCTATGATTTTTACATTTTTGCTTTGTGATAGAATGGTAATTTTGCAAAACAGCTTTTAATCCTATGTGCCTAACGACTCCATATTTTGTTTATGACCAATTTGCATAAGGTTGCATAATTATAACAACAAAAACCGGCCAAGTGCGAGTCGGACTCGCGCACGAAGGGTTCCGTACCATTATCTATAAAAATCAGTCATGAGTTGATTGAATGAAAGGTAAATTGCGGTTTACGATTTATGACATATTAAAAAAACTACTTATTAGATCTCGTTCAAACCAACTTTCGATGGAAGTTTACATGGTAATGTACATCATATATTTTTTAGTTTTATCATTCTCTTATTTTAGAAGTTACAGGAGGGGGGGCACACATTTTACACATTTAGAAAAAAATGATATTAGAAACCTCAATATCATTTTTGAAGTACCTATCCATAAATACCCCACACGTAAGGGTTTGATGAAAAAAATTTTTTGAGTTTCAGTTCTAAGTATGGGGAACCACCAAAATTTATTGTTTTTTTTTCTATTTTTGTGTGAAAATCTTAATGCGGTTCACAGAATACCTCTACTTACCAAGTTTCAACAGTATAGCTCTTATGGTTTCGGAAAAAAGTGGCTGTGACATACGGATGGACAGACAGACATGACGAATCCATAAGGGTTCCGTTTTTTGCCATTTGGCTACGGAACCCTAAAAATGGAGTATATAATTATAACTCAAAAGGCATTTCAAAACCCATGATTCGTAGACAGAATACATTGTCATAGTTATGTTACAGTCTAAAGTAAATTAATCAATGCTGTATTTATTATTATTTCCAATTAATTGGAATACTTACACAATAAGTCCTATCATCCTATGATTGAGTCTGACGATTCTCTTACTATATCTACTACTATACACTTACTATATCTCTTACTATATGCGAAATGTTGCATATATGCATACTAGCTAGAAAATACTGAACGATTTAAATGAACTAGGTACTCCACGGTCAAACAGATTATTATGAAAAACAGTGATCTATTTGGCAACTCCATCGTGAAGTAATTTTCCATTAGTATTCAAGTCCGCTTATCAGGAAATCAGTAAGTATGCGTCATGTCATTGTATGATTGTGTTTACTTTATTTCACATACTTTTAATATTCGTTTACTAACATTTAAACTAGTAATATGTACATGTATATGAAAAAAGAAGCAAATGAATTGTAGGGCATAAAAAAATTCGTCCACATCGCTGTCAACAGGAACAGTGCCCAAAAGGCTGGCAGCATTGCCACGATGTATGGCGATGCTAATTATTTGTTTACTTAAATACATTTAAATGTTCTCGTAAAACATTTTCTTATCCCAAATGCATTAAAGCTTTCAGCCAGTGATAATTAAATTATAAGTCCGCCTTTGTACCTTTTTGTGCGAAAAGTTTAAATAAATAATAATAAATAAATAATAATAAAGTAAATAAACAAATAATAAAACCAAATAATAATAGGTTATAATATTGATCCCAACGATTAAGTTTTTGTATAATAATATGCTAAAATGATCATTACATACCCACCACCCATTTGTCTTGTCTTTATGATGCATTTATGCTTATTTCTTGCTTTATACAACCCCAGCCTTTAGGTACCTACTTATTAATTTATTTTTATCCTGTCTTTGGCAAAAAGGTTATCGCTACCTACTCTTTTTTTGTTTTATTTGGCACCATTAATCCTTCAATAGGAAGTAGTGCTGCAGTGCGATTCAGTAACCATTTCACCGTGAAAACTTAGGTGAAATGAGCGTGGAGTGAGCTGTCATTCCAACTAATGCTAGGGATTGATACTATTGACAACTCACTCTAAGCTCACTTCAACTAACATTTCACGGTGAGATTTTTACAGAATCGATCGGCTGGTCCAGTGGTATCGGCCTCGATTTGTAGGTCGTGAGTTCAAACTAAGGAAAGCACTTTACTTTGTAGGTATTGTTAGGAATAAAAGTCTTTATATCGAATTCAACACTATAATTAGAGGTATGTTCTACCCATCAAAACACATGGAATACGTTCGTCACTCATAGAGAAGGGGGGTCGACTGCCGGGTCGCGGGCGCACACCGCGGCCAGCTTTGAGTGACGTCACGAGGCTGCCTGCTCGAACGAGCCCATGCCGCTAACACGGCCATACTGACGACTGCTTCGCCCTCGAAGCTCTTACTGAAATAAAAATATAGGAGAGGGGGTTATACTCCTCTCACTATCTGCCTTCTGCCTGACTTTAGTCAGATATCTGTTCTGCCGGTCAACTTCGCATATTTTCAAAAGTGACCGTCACTCTGTGAGTGCTGCCATTGGGTATCGTGCCCAATATTTCAAACCGATCATTCTTTAGAACTTTCACAACTTTGTACGGGATACTACGAAATCGGCCTTTTAACCTTTTGTATCCCCTTCACTTATGCAAATCAACACTATACCCCCGATTTTGTATGGGGACCTCACATAGCGTTTGACAATAAACCGCCGCATCTGCCGCTTTTGATCTTCATTCAAAAGCTCACGAGCTTTTGCTCTTGTGACTCTTAGGTCCAGCCTCACCCGCCTGCGTGAGATTATTTACCAAAAGCGCCTGACTCTTAGGTCCAGCCTCACCCGCCTGCGTGAGATTATTTACCAAAAGCGCCTGACTCTTAGGTCCAGCCTCACCCGCCTGCGTGAGATTATTTACCAAAAGCGCCTGACTCTTAGGTCCAGCCTCACCCGCCTGCGTGAGATTATTTACCAAAAGCGCCTGACTCTTAGGTCCAGCCTCACCCGCCTGCGTGAGATTATTTACCAAAAGCGCCTGACTCTTAGGTCCAGCCTCACCCGCCTGCGTGAGATTATTTACCAAAAGCGCCTGACTCTTAGGTCCAGCCTCACCCGCCTGCGTGAGATTATTTACCAAAAGCGCCTGACTCTTAGGTCCAGCCTCACCCGCCTGCGTGAGATTATTTACCAAAAGCGCCTGACACAGTCCTGTCGGCTTATAGCCAAACAGCAACTCGTTTGGAGTTCTGCCAGTGACTTTATTCACTGAATTATTTAATGCTTGCTGTGTGGCAGCCAGGGCTTCACACCAGTTCTCTTCTGGTTCATCCCTGATTATAGCGTTCAATGTGTTTAATATTGAACTGTTTAAACGCTCCACCTGTCCATTAGCTATGGGCAGATTAAGTGAATTTATTACTAACTGGATCCCATTTTTATTGCTGAAGGCTTTCATAGCTCTCGAGGTGAATGCTGTTCCTCGGTCAAATATTAGCCTTCGAGGTACTCCAAATAAATACGCCATAGCCTTTAAGGCTTTTATTTTTAGGCCCCTTTGGTGCTAGTGTCAGCCACCGCTTCCAAAAGTATTTAGGAAATCCATCTTGTAGGGCGATAACATACTGGTGCCCTTCGTTACTTTTCACAAACGGGCCAAGATGATCCACATGCACCACCTCGAATGGGGTTTCACCTTTAGGGATGGGATGTAAGACTCCAGGCTTCCGACCAGTACCACTCTTGCCAATAAGGCATTTAGAACAATTTCGGACGTCATTTGTCACAACCTTCCTCATTCGGGGGAACCAGTATTTACTCCGAATGGCAGCCAGTTTTCTGTCGGTACCTTGATGTCCACACTCATCATGCATAATCCTTAGCACTCCCCATCTCGCATTCCGTGGTACAACCCATTTAGATCCTTCAGGTGTCTTCCTGAAGAGGTGTCCCTCCTTAACCTCATAATCATAAAAATATTGGTCACGATCTAATCTTCATCGTTTCCATCCTTCAAAATACTGATATTCCTAGATAGTTCTTCATCAGCCCTGGCATTCCAGTAAATTTTCAGCCGTTGTGAACTCATAGGCCAGACAAACAGGGTTACGGCTCAAATAGTCGACGTGAGCAACTCGTTTACCCGGGCGATATTCGATATCAAAGTTGTAGTCCTGCAGGTATATCCACCATCGAGCTACTCGTGGATTAATCTCTTTCTTTGTCATAGTGCCTCTGACAGCAGTGCAGTCGGTTACCAATTTGAACTTAATCCCGACTAAGTACACTCGGAAGTGTTTAACTGCCTGTACGACAGCTGAAGTTTCTAAATCATATAAATGGTATCTGGACTCATCCGGTGACGTTCGCCGGCTATAGTAAGCAACCGGATGTAGTTTCCCATCCTCATCTTTTTGCAGCAGTATTGCGCCCAATCCAAAACTCGAAGCGTCAGTGTGTACTTCAGTATGCGCTACGGGATCATATATCTTTAGAACCGGCCTCTGAGTAAGGACATCTTTTATTGCTTGAAATGCGTTCTGACAATCTGAACTCCAGACAAAATCAACGTCTTTCTTCAACAGATTATAGAGTGGGTTGACTTTGGTTGCAAAGTCGTGAACAAATCGCCTAAAATAACCTGCTAGTCCCAAAAACTGTCTAGGCCGTTTTAGTGTCTTCGGGGGTGCAGCCTTTGTCACACAATTGATTTTATGGTGACTAGGCCTCACAGTTGTACCGCTGAGTAGGTACAATTGACGTTGCCAGGTTCTACATATCTGATGCGGACACCTTCCCCATTAGCGATTATTTGGACACCTGGATGTTCCAATATATTGCGGCCCACTAACAAGTCCACTGGAAGATCGTAGTCGTTCATGATCAACGGGGTAATATCAGCACCAACACCATCACTGCTCAATCTGCACGATGTCTGTCCAACAGCTGCCACAGTACTTCCTTTAATTCCGCTCATCATAGCTGTAGTTGGATTTGAGTGTAAACCATGTTTTTGTTTATCGTTCTGTCTTAAGAGAGTCGCTGAACTTCCAGCATCATTAATGAATGGCTCGAATGGGATTATTGTTTATTTAACACGTAGTGGACATGCGTATCAATCTATCGGAGCATAATTGACGGGTTTTAATTTCTTGAAACAGTTTTCGATTGTATGCCCATAGCGGTGACAATGCTCACATTGAACCGACCCTTTGTTTATGTTATTAGAATTAGGGGCCCCGGCCTTATCGCCTCTAGTTTTGGTGACCTCGCTCGAATTGCTTACTTTTGACTTACATTCAAACCGTCGATGGCCTGGCTTCCCGCACTTGAAACAAGAACCCTTTGTTTCGTCAAGGCGACGCGACGAACGAGATTTGTTCTTATTATCCCAACTCTTGGTAGATGTTAAAACGTTATCAGGACGGGCACGATTACGTGCTTCGCTCATTGACCTTCGTGACATATGTGTTACCATGTCTTGCATCGTTTCGCAGCCTTCCAGTACAATACTAATATTCTTATCGACTATACCACCCAGCATTAAATCCATTTGCTGACGTTCGGTCAATTTTACGCCAAGACGTTTGATCTTGGCAGACATTCGACCTGCATAAAGTACCAAAGATTTCGCCTGATTGCTTTTGAAATTTACAACATCCTCCATGGCGCTAAAGAGATTAGCTTCCCTAGGGTATGATTTTAGTAGATCTTTTTGGAATTGGTTCCAAGATCGCTTTTTAGGTAACCAAAGATTGTACCATGCCCTACCTTCGCCTTCCAAAGCCTGGGTTGCGCGGTATAATTTTCTTCGTTCACTCCAATCGCAAGCCATCGCAATGTCCTCGACTTGTCGGATCCACTCTTTCACATACCTTCCCTCCTTGCTGGGATCGAAACCTGGAACAGAGCCTAGTTCTGGTGTTCTGGATCTCTTACGCCGTACTTTTCTTGGAGGGATGTAACCGGATGTCTCCGACTCAGACCTTTCACGACTACGGGACGATCGCGACATTATCAACCAAGAGTCTGTTATCACTCTCACTTTAAGTTTGCTAAGTGTCACTTTCACGATTTTCACTTCAGAAACAGTTTATGGATAGTATCCCACCGCTGTGTTAGGAATAAAAGTCTTTATATCGAATTCAACACTATAATTAGAGGTATGTTCTACCCATCAAAACACATGGAATACGTTCGTCACTCATAGAGAAGGGGGGTCGACTGCCGGGTCGCGGGCGCACACCGCGGCCAGCTTTGAGTGACGTCACGAGGCTGCCTGCTCGAACGAGCCCATGCCGCTAACAGTATATATAATTTCATCACCACTGCTCTCAAAATGGTAAAGGAAAACATCGTGTAACCGGCATGTCCTGGAGCGAAAAATTCGAAGACTTGCGACATCCATCAACCCGCACTGGGGCCACGTGGTGGATTATGGCCCACTCCCTCTCGCAGAGAGGAGGCCTTTGCCCCAGCAGTGGAAACATTATACGCTGACTAAGCTAATCCTTCGATTATGTAGTCTAAACTAAACCTTTAAAAGTTTAATACAAGTACCGATTTGCATTAGGAGCCGATTGGCTAAAAACACAAGGGGCGTTTTTACTTTGTGCGTTGGTCCAGCGTAAGTGTTCGTTGCTAGATTGAGTGCGAGACGAAAGCGCCTTTTACGCAGCGTCTTCGTAGCGATTTCGTAGCGATATCGTAGCGTCTTCGTAGCATCTCTGTAACGTCTTCGTACGTCAACACGGGCGGCGTCTGCGCTGTGCCTATGTCCGACTAATTCCTTATCTAGACAAACAAGTACGAAGACACTTTTGAAAGATATTTAATAAATTATTAAAAAATCTATTTGGCCTCTATGTAAATAATTTAGACTAAATGAAGTCGCCTCATAGTTCATTAACCTTTATTAAGCATTCACAAGTTAATATGTGCACTTAATTTCTATAGTTTATTCATTATTATAAAACATTATTCTCTCCTCAGAACACGTGGTGCTAAAGGCGAGATAGCCATCAACGGTATCTGCGGGTGCGCATCGAAGTCGTCGGGCCGCGGCGGTGCGCGGTACATCCGACAACACGATGAGCTGCGTGCGCACCTTACCGTATATGAAGCCATGTCTCTTGCCGCTGCCCTTAAACTGGCTGACTTCACGCCTCAAGAGAGGAAAGAGAAGGTAGGTACATTATCTTTATCTACCTACAATCTTGCCCTGTAGTATGACATTTATTTGGGTATCAATAAATAATTTAAAGTAAATATACAACTAACTATTTACACTGGGTACTAAATTAAATATGTAACTAACTATACAAATATATACAAGCTGTTGTTTTGCATCCTCGTCAAATTTCAGGAGGCTGTTATGAAAGACATAAATGATCAAATAAAATTACGATCCCTGGTAAATAATGAATACATACTTGTTGTTTTAGTTATTTCAGTTTGACAGTACCTATTTCAGAATATACCACTGTCAAAGAACAGAATCGCGTTATGGTATCGTTTAAGCGGCCGCGTTTTTTAACCGACTTCTAAAAAAGGAGGAGGTTCTCAATTCGGATGTTTGTTTTTTTTTTTTTGGTGTGTGTGTAAAGGGCAGTTACAGTGCGGTCTCACTCAGGCCGCATTTTAAAATGCGATGCGAGGCGACAAGCCGATTTCCGAAAATTAGAACAAAAAAAAACCTGCTTATTTTATTATTGATTCGTGTTGAGAATCAGCAGCATACTTATCTCCTTGAATTTGACGAGGATACAAAACTACACCTTGTATAAATACAATAGGACACTTGCACAAAAGTCCACACTGTAGTATTATAGCTAACAAACAAGTGAATAGACTAGTCTGCTACTCGGCTAAATGGAAAGTAAAGGCCTCACAAACTGCAGACATTATTCAAACCATTTACGTAATCGTTTGGCAAACATCTGACGGCCTACCAAATCGAAAGTGGCTCCTGGCATGTGCCATTACGTACACTTTACAATGGTGTTTGTGGTAGACCTTTTGAGGTTAAACCCTTTCATTCATGAACTAAAAGCAAGACCCTCTCAGACGCTAATCTGCGTGGTCCTCACATGATCTGTTCAAGATAACGTCTGGGGGTCTACTCCGTTTTAGTATCGGCCGAATGTTCGGCCGTTTCCTGTTACGAAGCTACTATTTGGTTCGGTCGGTTCCGATCCTACACTCTTTCGAATATTGACTATGGTCCCGACCCAACTGAGCCGATCCGAACTTTTTTCGCATTTTTCAATTATATTCGGTTCGGCCATGTGTCGGTCCGATCCGAACATTCGCACTTCGCACTTCGGAGTAGGCCCCCAGGACTTCAAAAGAGACTGTGACCTTTGAGTTTGTTTTGGTGTTTCTGCTCAGAGTTCCTAGTCAGATAGGAGACACCAACCTCATCAAGTTTATACAAACCTACTAACAGAAAAAAATATCACTTATCATTTGCCATCAAAAGCAGGCGATCTAAAACGAGAACTTCTTTCAGGTGTACGAGATCCTTGCCCTACTAGGTCTGAGCAACACAGCCATGACTCTATGCCGGGACCTCTCCGGAGGTCAAAGGAGACGTCTTGCCGTAGCATTGGAACTTCTGTCTGATCCTTCCCTCATGTTTTTAGACGAACCTACTACGTAAGTATCTTCATGCATATTAAAATTAAATCCTAGATATAAGCAGTTTTTTGTCCTTCGCAGATAGGTATAGATTGGTTTAAGGGGAAAAGAAACATGTAAACAAGTAGGTACTTATCTATGTAGGTACAATTGGATACACAAGCCGGGCTTAATCAATTATCACGATTCATGTTCCGTAACGAACTACATAGTTACGTATAGTTTTAATCGAAACTGAAACAGTTGACTGCATCCTAATATACCTTCAATTTCCATTTTCATGGTCATGGTCAATAATATTGTCAACTCAAACCCAATTTACAAACGCGCTTTTCGTGTCTGTCTGTTTGACCGCGTTATTCTTCAGAAGCGTTGTGGTTTTCAACACTATTTAGATAATTTATTACGGAACGTTAATTTATCCGTAGTACATTAATGCTAAACTTCATAATAATAAAGAAATATTGATGTTTTGTCAAGTTGTAAAACCCGTGTGAAGCTCGGTCGCTAGTGAATAATAAAATAAAACTACTTTCTATGAGTTGAACTATAGACTCAAAACTCAAACTCAAATCATTTAATTCAACTAAACCAATTTCAGGCACTTTTGAATTGTCAAAGGGTCGGTTAGTCAGAAAGATGAAGCTAGTTGCCCATTCCAAAGCGTAGGTCACTCTAGGACACTCTTTTAAATCATAAAATTGTTACAAAATATTTGATTGCATCATTCGTGTTTAAATTAACCATGTGAGAACGATGTAGAAATACGTGCACGTTAAAAGCATCCGTTATAGAAAAACATAAAAACAATTCAGAAATTAAAATATTAAACCCAAGAAAAATAGGTAATACTACTAAAACCTATGTTCACCGTACGTTAGTTCATGCTAGGTTTGGTCTACGTGAGGTGTGCCTGCGACTCCATGCCAATGACGTCATAATGATGAGATTCCTCGATTAGATAATTATGCGGTTTGTTTTACCAAACAATGGAGTATTGTCACAAAAATCGGCCACGGACGGGACGAACGCAAAACATCCATGATTTTAACTTGCCATAAGGAAAACCGTAATGACAAATATGACAGGCTTGACATTGGAGTTTATGTCCCATCCTTGATGTAAGCATGAAGTTTAGTGATTATTACTAACGTAATTACTTGGGTAATTAGTAATTATTGTATTCTTAAGAGTTAAATGAATTTATTGTAATTAGCGACGTTTCTTTTCCATCTTAGCAGCATAGCAACAGATCTGTACAAAACATTTTTAATGAGTTAGCCTCATGTTTTTTTTTAACAGACACCAACACATTTTTTTGTGGTATCTTATACACAATAATACTTTAATGAAGACATGTATTTGATAACTCACACTTCAAATAACTCATTTCATTTCATTTTTTCCTCTACAGTGGTTTAGATTCATCAGCATCAACATCCCTGATAGCTCTACTGAACAGCCTAGCCAGGGGTGGCCGGACGCTCATTGCCACCATCCACCAGCCTTCAGGCCTGATCTTCGAAAAGATTGACACCGTATACTGCTTGCAAGAAGGAAGGACTCTGTACAATGGACCCAGGGTCAGCCTCGTGCCGGCTTTAGCCAACGCGGGGCTAAGATGTCCACCTTATCATAACCCGGCTGATTTCTGTGAGTATAATTGTTTATTTATCCTTTTTATTTTACCTCTCTTTCCTAGAACTCCAATCTAATCGAATGTAAGTTTCATAATTTCCAAAATTGAGTGAATTTGGGGACTGGATTTTATGAAGGTCGTTATTTAGCTTTATTTTGGCAAAGTCGAAGACATCTGATGATTTTTTTTTCCAAAAAATTTAAAAATGATCGGCTCGTGGTTACTATTACATATTAAGGCACAGCTCGGGCTCAAAAAATCGACCTTTTTTTTTAAACCCAATATTTGTTAAATGTTGTATTTTGAACAAGGTAAACATAAATTTCAAGCTGATTCAGGTACAATATATATTATTATACCTATAAAAAATTTGCATAAAATAAAAAGAAGTAGATAAGCCAAAAAATGTCATTGTATTATCACGCCCAGAAGTGACTTTAAGCCGTTTAGATCAACGAACTTGTTTATAAATTACAATGTTTAACAAACGGAAATGTAAACATCCTGTGTGCATTTTCGTCGTAAGTAAGAAGATCTCAAATTAAAACCTTGTTGATTCAAAATGCTGTACTTATTGCTGTTTGGAATGCCATGTGGTTAAAAAGTCAAAATCTATCTATCCATCTTTAATAATGTTTGCTGAAAAAATGAAGAACAGAAAAGGGGGGCAGGTCCCGTAATTTTAAGAACGTTCACAGGATCTCAGTCTCAACCTGTCGAAAATACGTGTAATTTCCCTATATTTTTGACAAGTTTTCGACATTTATTATCGCTAAGATGAGATTGCGATTAGATTGAACGTTTTTAATTAAAACAGGAATTGGCTTTCAGATTCTCTGTGAACACGTTTGACTGAAAAATATGATTCCTGTCGGTATTTTAAAGCTTTCCTGTCAGTCCGCAAATACAGAATATTAAAATAACAGCGTATAGATCTTATTCTTATTACTAGTTTTTGCCCGAAATTTTTGTTACTCCGACCCACACTTTTTTTTTTTTTTTTTTTGAGGATGGGAAATCATCAAATGACTCCTCCCGCTCTGGGTGGAGCAGGAGGGAGTGTCAGACTCTTACTGACTAAAACCCACCCGTGTTCCTTCCTTAGCCCTTTATGTTCCAGGGCAGCGGTAAACCCTTTCGGACGATCCCGCTACCCTGGCAGGCTTCGGTGAGACCCACCCTTCCCCGTCGACGGGGTGGGTCGGAGTGGTCGTGGAGTGGTCGTTTTTGAGAAAGGCATTGTGACGTCTAGCGTCACAATGCCTTTCTCAAGAACTAGGCTATCAAATTTTATCAATTAAGTTTAATCTGTTTTTATTATATTGGTTGGTGTTATTTATTGTATTGGTTTAATGTGCAAAAGTTGTTTACAATATACAATTGGATCTTAATGTACACGTCTGTAGATAGTTACCCGGGAAAGATCTAACGCCTAAGGTACAGGCTCGGCCTAGTTTAGGTGTTAGTGGTCATTCGAATTGTGTTCAATTGCAGAATTGTACCTACTGTTTACCAAAATCAACTTGTAAAATATTTTTGTGTCAATAAAGCTTTTTTATTTTTTATTTATTTATTTAAATTCAAATAGTTTTTTTTTATCCGACTGTTAAGTAGTTCCAGAGTTTAGCGCGTTCAAACAAACAAACATACGTTTTATTATGAGTATAGATTCCAAGTCCTTTTACTGCGCTAAATACATCGATATGAGTGACACATTAGGTTCCTAGTATGGCTATCTGTTCATCTTTGTACACGAATCGAATACCTATTTAAATACCCATAAGGTCTCCGGCCATATAGAAATACACGTAGTGGTACGTGGTAGTGACCACTCGTTATTTACGTCTAATCGTCCATCTAACCATAATGTCGAACTGTTAGACACTATTGAAACTAATTTACGATTGTAATTTGTATGAATAATTTAATTATTTGAGTTACATTTTAATTCGTCTTGAAGAAAGACTATGAAATTGCTATTGGAGGGAGTATTTTGGGGTTGCTAAGTCCAATTACACAAAAATTGATGTCAGTTTTCTGGTACGAAAATATTAGGAAGTGGAAATTGAAATAATGATTGTATTAAAAAGTTGGGTATTAAAGTACTTAAGGATAAAGCAGATAGCAACGCATTGCAAAAATCCTCCTTAATCACTTTCATACATATTCTATGAACTAACGCACACAACTTGCGGTCTGCAGCACCGCACTTCTTCGTATAAAAATGCGTTATTGTGCGGCCATCTTATTTCATAACCCTTAAAATATACAGAGTTCCTCACCTGTAATTCAATTCCATTCAATTAATCTTTGTTGCCATCCATAATATACACATACAGTTGGTAAGTATTAATAAATTAAAAAAATTATGGACCCTGTCGGGCACAGCAATATTTTAAATATTTAGGAGAGAGGATGCGCACACTGTTAAACTGAAAACTAGATATAATTTTAATTAAGTAATAATGTTTTTAATTGCTCATATCAACCCGTCTCAGATTTATCATAATAATTAACGGTTTTAACGAGTCTTTATTTATCAGGTAGTTAACCTTTTGTGGATCAAATAATCTGTGAGCGATTACCTTGTCAACCACAGTCCACAGGTTGATGCAATCACTTATACATGTATAAATCAGTATTAGAAAGTAGTACCTACTACTCCTGCTGCAAACTGGATTCGTCCTTAACTTCCTTATTTTCTCCATGACATAATGTGGAATTACTATTCAAATGTTCATAGTTTACCTTCAGTTCGCTTTGCATAATGTAGGTAGATGCTAAAATATGGTGTTTGTAAAGTCATGTTAGTACCTTTTATACGTATACAAATGTAATAAAATAGTAACGAAGTCAAAACTGTACCTTGAATATTTTTGACAAAAGTAATTGTTACGACTCGTAACAATTACTTTTGTCAAAATCATCAGACACAAAATCTTTATATTATAGATAGACTTTTTGGGTCTGACGATTTATTTTTATTTTTTTCTATAAAAACTTCCAAAAATTACATATTATGTATCTGTGTAGTTTTGGATTTTTTGTCCGTTTGTCTGGATGCACGTTCCGGATTAGCGCAAAAACGGCTGAACAGATTTGGATGAAATTTGGCACATAGGTAGTTTATAACCTAGATTAACACAGAGTATTTTTAATACCGGTAGCACGTACCCGTGATATTTTCCGACAACCATGCTGGCGAAGCCGCGGGCAAAAGTTAGAAGTAAAGTCAATATGTTGATAAATTCCTGCTGGTTTTAATGTATTTATTTAAAAAAGTACATTGATAAATGTTAATTGACAATGTGTAGATCTCACTCATCTCCATTTATTATAAAGTAATTATTCAAAATGAAATAGGTACGTATTAGATCGTATCTGACGATATAATTGTGATTGTTGGATGTAAAACTACTCTTTAGAACGCATAGCTTTTTTACTACATCTATAAAGTAAATCAGGGAATAAACAAATCGTCTAATGTATGAAGTGACACGTTCTTTCTCCGTAATGACATAATCTGTAGCTTATCGCCCCTGCATCATCCGCTTGGCGACAACACCTACATTTGCATGTCTAATAGACCACAACATGCTCATTCACATAATTGATTAATTACGACTAGGGGTACTGAGAATATCCTATTATGTAGATGAGCCATGTCAGTCATACTTGTATAGATATCTATCATAGGTAATGAAGGCAGGTATTTTACCGGCAGTTAATATTCCTTGTGAGATCATACTTGGTACTTATTCATGCAGTATACAGGGTGGCAGCGACATCGACGCGCAAACTGTAACCATTAATTCAGCACATGATCTAGACTCCCGAAATGTATGGAACAGCAAAATTTTTTTTTTAGTAACCGGCGTTAATTTCTGCGTAAGTGGTTCAGAATCATTTCCTGAATAACAGTTTGCGCGTCGATGTCTCTTACACCCTGTATAACATAATGTATAATAATAGTACTCACTTTACACTTGTTTTTTTTTTTCCAGTAATGGAGGTTGCGTCAGGAGAGTACGACGTGGACTTGGTGAAAACAGCGCAGATTATGAACCAGTTTAAGCCAGAACCCGTCAGCAACGGCAGTTGGGAAAGCCACTTTCCTACTATACCAGCACTACCTAGCCCTTTAGGTACGTATCCATTATGCTATGCCAAATTAAACTCTGGTATGAGTACTTAAAGGCCATCTTCGGAAATGGTCGTAATTATCTATTTGTCTGAACTCTTAATTACGCCTTCGTCTGGTCATCATTTTTTTTTTTTTTAAATACAAAAAGTAGCCTATCTGTGTCCTTCTCCAGGTCCCAGGATACCTACTTTTCTGTCTTTCATAGCACTATAATTTCTGTGGTATATGTGTGCAAAGGTTACCGACAGACAGAAATCATTCGCATTTTTAATATTAGTACGGATCATGAATTCTGCTGAAGTTCAGGTACTTTTAACCCGTCTTTGCGAAAAATAAAATGCAATGACCCTTCTATGTGTTCTATGTTGTGGGTTTGATTTCCGCATTTAGTCCTTCAAGTCGACCTTTTGTACCTTTGGCATTAATTCATTCATTGGATTTATGTTTTAGAATAAAAAAAGTCTGTTAAAAAACAATAGTTGTTAGTTTTGTTATGTAATTTGGAATGTTGTTATTGTCACTTTAAAAAAAAATACGTCATTTACTCACACAAAAGACATCTGTTATCTTCATTTAGGTGTATTAGAGTCTGTTTTATTTTTTGTGATATTGAATATCTGCGCCGTTTTAGGGTCAATGACCGTTTTAAAATAAGGTTAATTGAACACGCCTATTAGTTTCATAATATCTATTTATTTAAATAAATGGTTAATTTGTTACGTTAGTTAAACTAGTTTATTGATTGAATTTAGGGCAAATATTATCTAAAATTTGGCCAAAATGAACCGTGTATCAAAACTAGAGATAATACTATCTGTGAGATTCGGTCATCATTGTATTAATCACTAATTATGGCAATCTTATTCTAAATTATTCCCTTAAATTAGAGCAGTAGAGTTCATATTTATACTAACTAGTATATTAACCCTAATTATTTTATTTATTACAGATATAAGTACAGACTTGAAATCAAAACATCTGCTCAGCCCTAAATATGAACATACAAAACTATCGAAGAATATTTACAGACAATCTGGGCTACTGCGACAAACTTGGATTCTGCTCTATAGGAACTATTTAATGACGACAAGGAACTATGTGAGTACCGAAGGTCTATTCAAATTTATGTTTCCAATTGATGTTATTTCAAGTTAAACAAATATCAACTTTATTTTAATAGAAATTTAGTTGATTTCAGAGTGACTACCAGAATTGAAAAGGATGTCAATTTGCTTAACAATTATTTTATCTATACATTTAAAATTTGAATTTTAAATCTAAGCCATTGAACCTTACCCAGTTCGAAACGATTGAGCATTTTCCTAAAAAATGGGTCAAATACTATGAAGAAAATTATCTTTGAATCGATTATCATTGTTTAATTTCGCTTCAATAAACTTTCATGCCAACCCGCACTGGGCCCGCGTGGTAGATTACGGCCCACTCCCTCTCACAGAGAGGAGGCCTGTGTCCCACCTGTCGGTACATTATAGGCTAATATTTTATGCTAAGTATACTTTCATGCAACACCGTACCATTTCTAAATCCCAATTTTCCAAACAAGTGAGCAACACTTTTCGCGCATCAATTGTTTCTGAACCAACTGCAGTGCTAACAGAAAACTAAACTTGAATTTTCTCTACTTTTCAGTCGTTATTCATGTATCGAGTTGCTGCACACGTGGTCATCGCGCTAATCTTCGGCTATCTGTATCTGGGGGTGGGCAGCGAAGCAGGCTCTGTCCTCGGAAACTATGTCTACTTATACGGGTCCATGCTGCTTGTTGTCTACACTGGAAAGATGTCTGTTACGCTATCATGTAAGTAGACTTAATTTGTTATATTAAAATGAAAGAAAGAAAATACGTTTATTAGTAAAAAGAGCAATGTTATGATTATTCTTATTACATATTTCATTATTGAAGAAGTCGCAATCCAATTTTTAGTCCAATTATCTATACTTATAATAAATCTGTAGAAGTGAAAATTCTGTACATTGAATTTAAGATATCTAAAAAATAAATGGCGGGGGGTGTTACTAGACCGACACCGAACCCAAAAATGTGATTAAAAAAATGTTTGTCTGTCTGTCTGTCTGTTTGTTCAGGCATCACGCAAAAACTACCGGTTCGATTACGATGAAACTTGGTATAATTATTCATTATTATCCTGGGCACCACACTGGGTACTTTTTATCCCGGAAAAGTATATACAATAAAAAACAAACTTAATTTTGCGGTTCGATCCCTAGACCCGATTACTGCGCCAACCGCAAATAATAAGTTTGTCGTAGGTTACGTCACCCGCAGTGGAGTTCACTAACTTAAGGTTATGCTCTAAATGTAGTGCTGAAGGTTGAATTTGGCTTGCACCCACGGATCGCTACCGTATAATAAGGACATTTTTTGAACTTTGATTTGAACGGACGTGTCGAGTGGCGAGCGTTCGTTCTTATTTTAACTGCTACTTGCAATTCTAAACCGTGCTTTTCAGTGCGACCTTTTTATTCCTTTTAGTTTTTAGAGTTATTTAGGTTTATTTTTATAAGTCGTAGGTATAGATTTTAATTTTAAAGTATAGGTAGTATATTTGATAGTGTACGTAGTGACCGTAGGTTATTTTATAATACTGTTAGGTAGGATTAGTCATTCGTATACATATTAGTTATTATGGATTTTGCTTATTTATTGAGTTTAGTTATCATCAGAAATAGGTTTATTTAGGTAGGTAGGTATTTTATTTTCTGTTATTGAGTTTTTTTTATTAGGTAGGTACTTAGGTAAGGATATCATATAGGTCCTCTTAATCACCACTAATGAGACACAATTGGTTTTCTATTGTAATTAGCCACAAAGGGCCCGCGAGATAGATGGCATCCTGGGGAAGCACTGCATACATTTTATCCTGTTGGCACGTTCCCGTGGAATAATTTCCGACATCCACGCGGGCGAAGCCGCGGACAGAAGCTAGTTGTAAAAAAAAAAAATTACCTATTAAGACAATTGGCAGTAGTGTTCTCCTATGAACCAAAACTTTAAATCCTTAGATCTACATAAAAATAATTATTGCGTACTTGGAATGGCCTAAACTATCATGGTATGCGCAAGAGCTTAGTAGTTGCCTCCACAGATAATCCTGAATTTAACTACAGCTTAATTTTGCGTTTCTCAACATGACCAGCATTCGTTAAGCACCTGTTTTATTTTTACACAAATCATTAATTATGACGTAGGTACTTGATTAGAATCATGTTTTAACTAAGTAATTTAATCCATTTCCGGCGCGCGATAAATGAATTACACACATATTCACGTGTGAAATAATGAAACACGTGTATTTAAGAACACATAAAAAAAATATAAAAAAACCCCAAAAAAATTACACCTAATGGTAGTATTAGGGGTCATTTTAGCATATAAAACCATATTTATTATTTATATATGCAACATAATAATGACATAAAGATATTATAATTCGCGTTAAACCAGTCTTGCTTTATTTACTTTACCTTATAAAAGGCTGAATAATATATGGGATTATTTACGTCAAGCAATTGGAACGTGTAAAATATATATTATATGGAAAAAATAAATTAAAAAATAACCTAGGGTTCTGTGTATTGTAATTTTATATTTCGAATAGCAGAGGGGCAATTCTCGTAATTTGAAGAGAGTTCACAGTCTGTTCTCAGTTTCAATCTGTCAAAAATAGCTCTAATTTCCTTTATTTTTGACATTATTTTGTTTGTCACCGAGATGAGACTGCGACTAGATTTTGAACGATTTGAATTACGAGAATGGGCCTATAAATAAAATTTCGTTACACAAACTTAATTGCTTTGACTTTTTATATATATTTTTTTAATAATTTTTACTTATACCCTGCATTTTTGTCATTTTCAGTTCCCTTAGAAATGGACATACTACGAGGGGAATACTTCAATCGATGGTATAATTTAGGACCCTACATAATATCAATATTAGCAGTCGAGTTACCATTTCAGGTGAGTTTAGACTCTAAAATCTTTTATTTTTCTCGGCAATGCAGCGGCTTTTTCTTCAAATATCGTTTGCTGTGGTGTACCTAATAGTTTGCGCTATACAGGGTGGCAGGGACAATAACGCGCAAATTGAAACCATGAATTCAGCACATGATTCTAAACCCCTTAGCGTAGAAACTAAAAACTTCAGGTTATTTAAAATATATTATATATTTTGAAGTCATTTTCCCACAATATCTGAAACAACAAAATTTTTAGGTTGACGTTTATTTGCATATAAAAAAGGTTATTTAAATGTAATAAAAACATTAGCTCAGTTTATTTTAAAGACTAAATGTTTAATATTTGTACAAATAATAAAACGAATAAAAATTTTATTTGACTGTCGTTATTTCTTTATCTCAAGGTAATAAGTTCAGTGTCATGTTTGGTACTATGAATCTTCGAGTACTTACACTATTTTACCTCTTGCATCACTGTCAAAATCACAGTCATCTTTATTGCCTTTGCAATAGGGTTGCAGAAGGGTTGCTGCAATTGTCAAGTTTGTCAAATTCACAATGATCTTTATAATCGTTAAAATAAGGTCGCTATTGGGTCGCTGCTGTCAGAAGTAAAATAACTGTAAATAGACCCTAGATACCTATGTGCAGACGCAGTATGTGACTAATTCTAGCTCATTTCAAAAGCCTATAAAGCGACAATTGACACGACAGCGACGAGTGACAATGTACTAATTATATTCTTAGTCCATTTATTGAAAACGAAAGTAAATAACGCTCTTTTTAGGCCCACTTGATGCGTTCGTACATAAATCACTAAATGCGTTTAGAAAAAAACATAATTATTTAAAGCGTCATTCTTTCTGATTTAAACTCGTTTAGGCGAAACGTTGTGATGCAATCGGGCCTCAAAATTCAATATTTTAAACCTAATTCTTTAATTTTAGATGTTATCGTGCGTATCCTACGTGGTGCTCTCGTACTGGCTCACTGATAACCCTTTGGAGCCGACAAGAGCGACCCTGTTCCTTGCCACAACCGTAGCCACGTCCCTGTGCGCGCAGGCTTGGGGTTACTTCATCGGGTCTACAATGCCTACTAGGGTAAGATTTACAATTTTTTTTTTTTTCAAAAGGGTAGATTAATTGCTACAATAGTTTATCTATAACAATTTTTTAGCTAATAAAAAATCACTGGACACGATAAGTGGCACCGAAAAACCAAATTGCGTTCTTAATGAACGTTTGCTCTAACTGTAAGCAAAGATATTAAAATTAAAATTTTACCCAGAAAAACAAAATTAGCTCTTATTGATGTCCTGAACCTACCATTGGTAAAATGTGACATTACGGTTACTCGCATCGGAAATTCTAATGTGTCTTATAAAAAATAAGGCTCTTTGTATATACAACACGGTTTCTTTACGGTACTCCGTATAAACTGCGCCGTCGCGTAGAAGTAACGTATCTGTCAACGAACTTCCATAGTGCTCCATACAACACCGACGACCGTGCCTAGACACTGCGAATAAACCGTAGTTTTTCACAGCAAGAAAAAATGCGTTCAAAGTGCCTAATGCTATCATAGATACCAGCCCACCACACACCAGTAATTCCCGCTGAAAAGCATCAACTATTTTAATTAATTGGGTTCTTGGTAAAGGCCACTACTACAAACTAGAAACAGCAGAATAACCAACCACACTCCTCTCTTCCAGATCGCAGTCTTCATCGGTCCTGTCCTTGCGTGCCTGTTCTCCGTCTTCGGCTTCTGTCTGACGCTGGTGGACACTCCCTTTCAGTTCCGTTGGCTGCATCACATCTCCTACTTCAGGGCTGGCTTCCACGTCGCCGTGCATTCGGTCTACGGTTTCAATAGGACCAGGATGCACTGTTCTAAAGGTGAGAAATAATTTTGTGAACATCGCTAAATCTACAAATGGACCCCATGGACATAAAGGGTCTCGTAAAAAAGTGTACCATGGGAGAGGCCTATGACCAGCATTGAAGCTGAATGGCTTTGACTTTTGATAAATGATTATTATTTTTGTAAGTAGGTTTGTACAAACACTTTTACACGTCAATCATATTTTAAAACTAGATGAGGTCGGCGTTTCCTATCTGACTAGTCTGAGAAGAAAGGCCGAAACAAACTCAGAGGTCACAGTCTCTTTTAAAGTACAGACATAATCTTGGTCAGATCATGTGAAGACCATGTAGATTAATGTCTGAGATGGTTTTTTTGAGGAAAGAACCAAACAGTTGATGATGATGACCTCATAGCTGGTAAAAGCTTAAATGATCACCGAGTTCCTAATTTGCTGATAAAATCATGATAGTCGTCTAGTTAAAATATTATCTATTAATTAGGCATACGAGAGGTCATCATCACCTGCGTAGCCATTTTTCTTTTTAACTATGTTGGGGTTGGCTTCCAGTTTAACCGGATGCAGCTGAATACCAGTATTTTTAGGCATACGAAAGGTATTATTTGCAAAATGTAGGATACCTATTTCTTTGCGAACAAATTATATCCTCCGTCCTCCAAACTGTTATGTATCTTATCCCAACGTCGTCATCATATCCCAACTATTAAACCAGCTAACCCTAAAATCTTCTTTCAGAATATTGCCACTACATCACACCAGAGACATTCCTCAAAGAGATGGACATGGAGAACGTGGACATTGGAGGCAACATGGCGCTGATACTATCCACCACAGTCCTCATGCATGTCCTGACTGCAGCAGCTCTGTGGTACAGACTCAACAAGAGATGAATAGATAAGCTTTAGTTTAATACCAGCATTGGATATTGGATTGGGATCTTTCGTACTGTACTTAGTATTAGTTTTAGACACCGCGTAGGCAGGGTTAAGTTAAATGATTTGATTCTGTGTTCAAGGTTTGAATATTTACACAGCAAATGGTTTAAATGTATTTAATGAGGATTATATTTCCAAAGTACATGGAATAGTTGAGGGTTCTGTGTCTACGCGGTCTTTTATTTTCTTATTTATTTAGTGATAGCAAAGTACTTAGTTTAATTTTAACAATGAATGAAGTGACAGGCGCTTGACAGAAATGTGTGATATTTTATGTTTTGTTCAAGCTACCGTCGGGGGGCCCGTGGCTAAATAATAACCAGCCGCACAGGTCGATCGGTCAGATTAAGCTA
This sequence comes from Apamea sordens, assembly GCA_945859715.1. Lineage (NCBI taxonomy): Eukaryota > Metazoa > Arthropoda > Insecta > Lepidoptera > Noctuidae > Apamea > Apamea sordens. Next base: position 9,022,347 of record OX243994.1, read on the forward strand.
CGCTTGCCGCGGTTGGTCTGTGGATGGGTGACCATCTTTACATACCGAGACCCCTCCGTGCCTCGGAAAGCACGTTAAGCCGTTGGTCCCGGCTGTCTTTCTAAGATCTTTGACAGTCGTTACGCGCGGGTAGTTAGAAACCCGAAAGTCTGACAACCAGTCTTACAAGGGGTATCGTATTACCCAGTAACTGGGTTGTGGAGGTCAGATAGGCAGTCACTCCATGTAAAATACTGGTATTCAGCTGCATCCGGTTAGACTGGAAGCCGACCCCAACATAGTTGGGAAAAGGCTAGGCAGATGATGTTCATGCTACCGTCGAGTGCTATTTTATTTCGTTATAAACGCATTTTCCTAAAGTAATATTTAACGGACATTTTTTTCGTAATTTTGACTTTTTAAAAACAGATGCTCTCTTTTGATTTTGTCTTCGCTCTTGATGTGTTCTTCTCTTTTGATTTATTTAGTCAAGTCGTAGTAGAATTTATTAATGTATCTTCCTTTTAAAGCTTCAATATTGTTACCAATTGAACCAAAAGCAAAGACACAATCATACAAATACCTTAGTTGACCTAATATTAATGTAAAACTTTGACTATTTATTGAACAGATCATTCCATGACTTAAGGATGGAATAACTTTGCGACCTAAGAAAGCCTTCGATAACCTAAGCAATCATTTCTTCCGTAACTTATTTCGCCATTTTGAAACTATAAGTAGGTACACATTTTTAATTTTCATAATCTGTTCTCCTATCCGAAAAAAACATCTGTTCCTTTTTGATGACAATTTCTTTTAAATTATTATCACCAGAATAATTATTGAGCCACACTTGCCTTATATCAAAATATGTATTTAATAACTAACTATACTTAAGCAAGTATTATTCATTAGGTATATTTTTCAAAGATATAGAGCGAATTATGTAATAGGTAAATTATTTTTCTTTATGTCATAATAATGTGTTTTAAAGGAATTGTTCAGTTAGCCTAATTTGTAATGTAATAAAGTACTAAATAAATATTTATATTAAGTCAGATACGGGCCTTGCTAAAGGGATATTTAAAAAATTAAATATTGTACTTACGCCGTGAAAAGTTGAAAGGAAAGTTGCGGTTAGTTAAAATAATCATTAATGTTTTGTGCACGCTGGTCATGCCTTAAATGTCTGATGAGGTGATAATTATATCCATGGAAGCTATCGTTGAAATGTTTCAAGAGAGACGTGTTTGTATCGTAATCGCAAGTTTGGTTCCAACATCCAAATAATTGTCCAACAGTTGGCCACTTACTGAGATAAGTCCTTTGATATGAATACATAATAATGCCGAATTTCCTTCTGGAGTTTTCTCAATAAGTGGATACCACCTGTACTTATCATACAATACATAATCATATTGATATCATATACCTACAATATGAATCTCAGGTGATCAGAGATTTGATGACTGATACGAATGATTACGAATTAATAATAAAATGGATCCAGTGATTATACGCTTTTTATTTTAGCCCTCATAAAAATCTGAAAATAACACGAATATTCACAAAGTAAGTACATACTGAGGTACAGTCAGGAGAATAAATACACTTAGATACGCTTACGATTACGATACGATTTTTTTTGACGAGTAATGAACGAGCTTTTGAGCTAGGAAAAGTGGTTTATGATAATGAAATAAACACAAAACGCAGTGTTTTTCTTACAAAAGGTCTATTGAGAACAATAGAATCAACAATAAAACGGCTCAGCTGGTTAGTTCGAAATCACAAGAGGCAAATACTTCTGGATTTGCTTTTATAGCGGGCAGTTATACAAGTTACCGCAATGGCGGGAAAAACGATATTACTTTCGTTTTGGATTCTGGAGCCTCAGATTATTTGATAAATCGAGAAGATTTGGCCCTAAACTTCACTGAGCTTGAAAAGCCAATAAACATTTCTGTAGCGAAAAATGGCACGTTTATACAAGCGACAAGGAAAGGTGATCTCTCCGTTACCAGTAAGATGGGCGTACCAGGTATACTGCACAGCAGGATGTACTTTTCTGTTCTGAAATTCCCTACAACCTGCTGTCGGTAAAGAAAATGCAGCAAGCAGGTATGATTGTCGTTTTTGATGAAACCGTTAGTAATGGTGTGTACAATGATGGTAAACCAGTAATGGAGGGTGAGTCTAACAATCTAATCGGCATTAACTTTCTGCTTTCTAAGCATAATTTAAATAGCGAAATTGCTATTGAATTGAAAATGCTCATTAAATAGAGTCGTAAATAATAATTATAATTATGAATTGTGGCATCAAAGGCTAGGCCATATTAGCAAGTCAAAATTTATGGAAAGAAAAAAATTTTTTTTCTGAAATTGATAAAATTGAAAATATTATGCCAAACCATAAATTGTGTGAGGCTTGTATTTATGGTAAACAAGCATGCCTGCCATTTAACAAATCGAAAACAAAATATTTGAAACGACCTCTATTTAAAGTGCACACAGATGTTTGTGGTCCTATCACTCCTTCGTCTATTGATGGTAAAATTTATTTTGTGATTTTTTTTTGTGGATGACTCATTATTGTGCGACCTACTTTTTAGCTCGTAAATCAGATGTTTTTGTTACGTTTCGGGATTATGTAGCAAAAAGTGAAGCTCGTTTTTGTCTGAGATTTGTTTACTTATGTTGTGATAATGAAAGGGAATTTGTATCCAATGAAATAAAAGAGTTCTGTGCGCGGAAAGGACCACTAGATATTGCTCCTTATGAACCAAATGGTTATAAGATGCGGGATATGGTCGATGAATAGTTTGTGGAGTCAGAGATGTGGTTATGAGATTAATTTCTTATCAAATAGGCCAGTGAAATCTGAGCCTGGACGGATTATGGTTAGAAATAGAAATAAATCTGTTGTTTACAACTCTATCAGAGATGTGGTAATGGATGAGATTTAATTCTTATCCAATAGGCCGGTGCAACCTGAGCCTGGACGGATTATGGCTTTGGCTAGAAATAGCAATAACTCTGTTGTTTACAACTCTGGACTCTGTACACCCTTTTTGAAACAGAGAAGAGGTGTGAATCTAAACAATCAGATTGTATAAGTATACAAACGGATGCAACACCTGCTAATAAATCTGTACATGATACAGGGGAGCGCTTGAACCGGTTTTCATATCACAATGAAAATAAGTTAACTTTATCTCGAGACAAGAAACATCACATAATTTGAGACGAAGTAATAGGGTCCAAAACCTGTTTCTTATAATGAACATGATGAGGACAGTGTTTATAATAACTACTTGTTGTGTGCAGAATCTTTGATATTCCAAATTCCTCAATCGTATACAGAAATTAAAAGCAGGGATGATAGGCATCTATGGGAAAATGCTATCAAAGAGGAAATTAATTAATTTATTGAAAATGACACGTGGTCTTTAGTACCAAAGCCAGATAATAGAAATATTATCGACTGTAAGTAGGTATTTACAGTTAAAAATGATGAGGTTGGAAAAGCGAGATTAGTGGCTCGTGGTTTTGGTCAGAAATATTTGATTGATTATAACGAAACGTTTGCACCTGTTGCAAGGATTGCAAGATAGACTAATATTAGCTTTAGCAAATCAATTTAATTTGCTGGTTCACCATATGGATGTAAAAATAGCAATTTTGAATCGGAAACTGAACGAGGAAATCTCTATGAAGATTCCCGAGGGTAACCCTGGAAGTAATATGGTTTGCAAATTAAATAAGTCATTAAATGGATTGAAACAGTCTGCACGCTGTTGGTTTCAAATGTTGGAGCAAGCTTTGATAAAAAGGGGTTTTTAATACTCATCAGCGGACTGGTGCATTTACATTTTTAATGCAGGTCATGTTTTAAAGAATACTTATGTTTTACTTTATGTTGACGATCTTGTGATTTCAACCGCAGATATAAATACTATGGATAGTTTTAAAACATACATAATTAACACTTTTAAAATGGTAGACATAAAAGAGATCAAATGTTTTCTGGGAATAAAAATAACCAAATCAGAAAACAAAATTACTTTGGATCAGGAAATATACATATTTAAACAGTTCTTGAAAAGAAATAATTCTTGAGAAGTTTAGCATGAGTGACTGTAATTCTGTCACTAAACCTCTTGAAAGTAAAATAGATTACGAAGAATTAAATTCAAGTGCGTGAAATAACAAGTGCCCTTTATAGAAATCTTATCGGATGTTTGCAGATGTATATCATGCTGTTCACTCGTCCTGACCTAAGTTTTTGTGTTAAAATCTTGAGTCAATATGCAAGCAAAAACAACCATTCATTATGGTTACACTTAAAAAGGGTCTTGCGTTATTTAAAGGGCACTATAAATCTCAAGTTAACATTTACACGAAATGATTACAAAAATATTCTAAGTGGCTTTGTTCTTTCTGGCTGGGGTAGTAATACAATAGATAGAAAAAGTACTACGGGTTATTTGTTTAAATTATTTGATCAATGCACAATGTGCTGGCAAACAAAAAGGCAGCAGACAGTGGTAACATCATCCACTGAAGCAGAGTACATGGCTCTATATGAAGCAGTAAAAGAAACTCTGTGGATAAAATCATTAGTAACAAGTATTGGCATTGCGATACCAGATTATATTTGTATTTATGAGGATAACAATGGACGCATAAGCATCGCGAATAATCCTACAAGTCAAGCAAAAGATCTAAACACATTGATATTAAGTATCATTTTTCTAGGGAACAGGTTGAGAAAAATGTGATTAAAATGCTTTTTGTTTCTACAGATAACTAGCTGGCTGATATCCTGACAAAATCATTACCCGCGGTGCGTTTCACTGAGATGAGAATGAAACTCGGGGTGACGTTGTAATTATATTCAACGTGGATAAATAAAATGATAAGGATATGTTAATTAAGTATAAGAGCTTGGTTAGAATAAGTAGATGAATAACATTAATACGTATAGTATCCAGTTATAATGAATGAATTGATTGATGGTGGTCTGATTAGGTTTTTCTGGGTTTCCCTAATCCTGCGCAACGAAAGTTGGACCATGATGATTGTATTCCCAGAGAGAGATATAAATTGGAGGTGTGTGATTTTTAATTGTATAAAGATATTTGAAACATGATATCGTAATTAAAATGAGAAGGATTTATTTTTGAGGGGACGTGTTGGAGTATAGCAAAAACAAATCGATCCTACTTCAACACTATCGTCTTTCTCTTTCTAACTCATAAATATTATTTTATACTATCGAGCCCGCCCTTACCACTTGACCGAAATCCTTACTTTCGCATAGCGACTGTACTACTCTTTTAGCCTTGTGTGATCACACGTCTCACGTAATATTAGTAAACACACCTTTCAATATATAAATATAAATGGATAATAAACGTATTATATAAATCCTTATAACAGCCTTTCCTTTGGTGTTCATCCATTAACCCTAACACTAATTGTTTTCACTTTCAATAAAAAAATATAAAATATATTACCAGTCGACAACGATGTGGATGAATTTTTCGACGCTATATTTTAGTATGTAAATAGTTTTAGTTAATTTAGGATATTATTTTGTTTTTTTTAAATAAGTAGGTATAGTAAATTTTTGAATAATCTTTTTTTTTAATTCGTGGAGCTTTAGGCCACCATCCCATTTCGGAAACGTCCTTTTAGGAGACAGACTTGTGGAAAAACAAAGTCCTCTTTCTGCTTGATATGGTTCGAAGGTAGTGTAATATTTTGCCTGAGAGTCACTCAGTCACTCAGCTTTATTGTCTAGGGCGCTTTTTTTAGTTACTCGTCGCGAACAGTTCCATTAGGTTAGATATCTGCTTAATCTACTACTATCTAGTAGATACTGACTACTATCATTACTATGATATTAATTATTACTCATCGTAGTACTACGAGTTCCAGTGATTGGGATAAATGCGACGAATTTTCCAATAAAAGGATTTCAGATAAAGGTAGATATAATCAAACACTGTGTAATCGGATTTCTACGTCGTTTAATAAACCTAAATGATGAATTAAGTAGGCTTTCATATTAATTTATATGAACCTAACACGAGGAAGGTAGATTAAAAAAATGTTATAATATTTTACACTCATAATATTATGACAGATGAGTGGGGAATATTATTACGTGTTTTAATATTTAATTAAAAACATAGGTAGGTACCTATATAGAGAGAGATTTCCTCAACAAGGTAAGCTGTTGTAGGTACCTAATTACCTACCTACGTTACAGTGCACAGTTTTGCAATAACCCAGAGGGGCAATTCTCGTAATTTTAAGATCGTTCACAGTCTCTCAGTCTCAATCTCTCAAAAAATACTTCTAACTTCCCTACAGTTTGACAAGTTTTTGACATTTATTTGTCGCTGAGATGAGACTGCGACTAGATTTTGAACGTTTTAAATTACGAGAATACGCCTTCTGATACGGGCCCGTATTCCCGTAATTTAAAACGTTCAAAATCTAGTCGCAGTGTCAAACTTTCAACTTCCTCTCTGAAGTGCTTTTTTATTATAATTTTGAAAGCGGACAAAGATTGAGCACGCCTTACCGACACGGGCAAGTCATTCCATAACCGTACTGCTTGAACACTAAAAGATTTGTCAAAGAAACTGGTGGAATGCATCGGCATCTCTAGTCTCAGGTTTTCCGATGACCTCAGATATTTATTATGTGTGTCATGAAGGAACTTGAAACGTTCTTTAAGATAAGAGGGGGTTTTAGGATTAAACAAAATACTGTAGAGCTGAAATAAGATATGAGAATTCCGGCGAAGACGTATAGGAAGCCACTTGAGCTTTGTACGAAATTCAGAAATGTGATCATATTTGCGCAGGCCAAATATAAATCTTATGCAAAAGTTTTGAAGTCGCTCAAGTTTATCTAGTTGTGCCTCGGTAAGATCTGGATAACTGACATCAGCATAGTCAAGGATGGGAAGTAAAAGAGATTGTGCAAGCGCAATTTTAGTGGCAGTTGGAAGAAAGTTCCGCAACCGTCTCAGTGACTTACCAGATGCAAACACTTTACGACTTACCTCCTGTAGCTGAGGACCCCAGGAAAGATGTTTGTCGATCCAAACCCCAAGGTTTTTAACCTTTTCGCTGAAAGGAATAGCAGTTCCGTTAAATTGAACCTGGGGAAGCGGCGACCAGTTTATCTTGGGGATCATCCTTGAGCTGCCAACAACAATGAGCTGAGTCTTCGATGGGTTAACCTGCAAAACATGCGCCTCACTCCACTCACAGATTGAAACCAAATCCTTGTTGATAATGTGGACAGCATCAGCCAAATTCGAGTGTCCAGCTTGTTTATAAATTTGCAAATCATCTGCATAAAGGTGGTAGGATGAAAGAAGTTTTTTGGTAATGGAGTTTATAAATATTGCGAAAAGTAAAGGAGATAAAACGCCACCCTGAGGTACACCGGCAGAAGTATAACACCACGAAGAGCAAGACTCTTCCATGCATATATGTTGCTGGCGGCCATACAGGTAACTACGAAACCAGTCAATCGCCGTTGGAGATATGTTAAGCGAGCGAAGCATACCAAGCAGGATATCGAAATCGACAGTATTGAATGCATTGCTGAAATCTAGTAAGCAAAGAACTGTGAGATTTTCTTCCTCCATACCTAACCGTATATCATCAGTGACGTTAACTAGGGCTGTAGTGGTACTGTGACCAGGACGAAAACCGGATTGGAAAGGATTCAGCAGACTATTCTTACAAAGAAAAGTACTAAGCTGATTGTGGATAAGGCGTTCTAGGACTTTGGAGAGGAAAGGCAAGATGGAGATGGGCCGGTATTCTGAAAAGGAAGTAGGATTGGATTTTTTAGGTAAAGGAATGACTTTGGCCTCTTTCCACATCGATGGAAAGGCACCATAGGATATAGAGTAGTTCAGGATATAGCATAGGACCCATCCTCTCTGTCTTGAGCTAGTGTGGACCAATCTTGTCTGTGTCAAGGTCGCCATCTTCTACTGGGTCTGCCGCGGTGTTGCGTCGACAAGACGTTTCCTATATAAAACAAAAAAAAACCTTTCCTACTAATAAAACCTACCCTAACCTATACATACCCTTTTTTTCTGGGTGGAAAATCATCAAATGACGTCTCCCGCTCTGGGCTGAGCGGAAGGGCGTGTCAGACTTTTACTGACTAAAACCCACCAGTCCTTCAGTTGCCTGTGCCAGGGGCCACGGTATCTCTTTCGAACAACCCGCGGCCCTGGGCGGCATCGGCCCTAGCGGACCCCGTCAGTTCGTGCTGCCATCTCTTTAAGGCGCGCGTGGAACACAACGCGCCGTCGACCCGGACCTGGTCTTTACCGGGCGGCGAGCTGCCCATTACTCGCCGCCCGCAAGCCCGCGCCTATGGTGGCCGGGAATCGGCTGTTGACTCCCCCCATCCAGGGGGTCTACTCCGAAGTAGTATCGGCCGAATGTTCGGCCATTTCCTGCTACGAAGTTAGCTGCTATTTGGTTCGGTCGGTTCCGATCCTGCGCTCCTTCACTCTTTAGAGTATTGACTATGGTACCGACCCAACTGAGCCGATCTGAACTTTTTTCGCATTTTTCAATAATATTCGGTTCGGCCATGTGTCGGTCCGATCCGAAAATTCGCACTTTGCACTTCGGAGTAGGCCCCCAGGGCGTCTCCTGCGGCGACTAGGGGCGTGAGGGCGCAGAGATTGCCTCTCTCTCACGCGCTCCGCCTCCTCCTTTGCGAGCATTACTGCTTCGCAGAAGGAGGTAACGGCCTCCCATTCATTCTCGCTCCGTACCATGGCCTGGACCAGGGCCGGACGCGAGAGATCGCCGCCGCCGATCGCCGCCACGAGGACACGGTGGTGCTCCGCCCAAGCCGGGCAGACCTCCACCGTATGCTCCACCGTGCCCTACGGGCGATTCACACAGTGGTGACACCCTGGCGTTTCCCGCCTTATCCTGAACAGGAACATCCCAAAACAACCGTGTCCGGTGAGGACTCTCGTCAGGCGGAAGGTGGGGGCACCGTGGCGCCTCTCTAGCCACTCCTCAAAGAGGGGACTTATCGCCGCTATTGTTGCGTGCCCACCCTATACATACCCTAACACTATATTTTATTCAAAGGATTGTTCTCTGGCATATAAAACAAGTACCTAAGTAGGAACCGCTCTTTATTTTTACAATAATTTTATCTTACCTAAATAGCTCGTGATCCAGTTATAAACATTCGATTCATTACTTTTTGCGATTAAAAATACTATATTACATCCAAATGTTTGGTATGGTAATGCGAGTTGATAAGTCGCGCAGTCTTCCGTTGTCAAAAGATAGAGTAGTTAGCATTAGTTCACTAGCAAAATTCTAAAAAGCCACTTTTTGTCATCAGTTACGTTTTTCTAAAAAAAGCCACTTATTTTTTCTCGAAAATTCTCAATGTACAGTTTTTCTTTCGTTACTATTTTATTATATGTATAGATTATGGGAAATTATCCGGTAAAATAATCTTCATTTAAAGTTGTATAAATTAGAATTGGCCACCTTACACAATGTACGATTACATAAATACATGATGTGTATGTGTGTATGTGAACAAAAGAATTCTTATGTTGTTATACACAAAGCACAATCTGTTACTAACCATCACGGAATAGATTTATCTATTCCGTGCTAACCACTAACAACGTATGGACTGTTATAGGTCTGAAATAAAGATATATTTTTTTAATCCTTGTGTATCTCTTCTAGTAAACATAAGTTTTCTTGGTCTAGAAAATCATGCATTATGGTCAAAGATACGAACGACACGAATTTCGCTATATGGTCTTTCTGTAATTGCCACAACGCATCGTGACCATTTTCATAAGAGCCATAACACGAATTTTGCGGTGTGGGTGTTATACAGTGACCACAACGCGTTGTGAACTTGTGAGCTATTTTTTCGCTCAATGAGCGTTTTCGAACTTTGATCGTGACATATACATACATTAGGCATCAGAACGAATCATGTGTGATAAAATAAATAGGTACCTATACCATACAAAACGACACATGAAAACATTGTAATATATTAGTCACAAAATATTGTGCATACACTAAGATAAGCTGTGAACAGTAACCTACGCACATACGAGTATGTATATCTGCGCAGTTGGTTTGTGAGAAAGTGTTTTGCGTTGATACATAACTTTGCTCTAAACAATTGATACGACGCCATTTTCTTATTTATTTATTACAATACTGACGTCTGTAGAAAAATAGGAAGATAAATCGCCAATGACGAATGAATAGTAGAGTAAACAGCAATTTCATAGAGACTTCAAATGATTGAATAAAATCAATTTTTTAGCGCTTCACTGGTAATATTTTATGTGGGTATAGGTACTAAGCACTGCTTAGTCCCGCGGGGAATATTGCCGAAGTACCTATAACGTTATTTTTGATTAGTTAGACTTGCTACAGGCTACCTTTACCATTGTGTGTACCGTTCATATAAAATTTATTGCACGCATTTCAGATTCTTATGTAGCATGAAATTTGAAATTTTTTAAACATCCGACGATTCTACAATAATTTGATATTTACCAACTTAAACTGCAGCTATGAATATTACGTGTCTATCTTTTACTCGATTTAACAAACGAGAGTAACGAGTTCATTAATTTTAGGAGTTGATTTACTTATCTACAGTGTAAACAAAAAGAAACAGTTAAACAAAAAAAAAACCAAACTCAAGATTTAAAAACAAGATCAATGTGCTACACTTTACTTCGTAATGTTCACTTGCTAACTTGGATTTACTTAACTACAGTGTAAACAAAAAGAAACAGTTAAACAAAAAAAAACAAAACTCAAGATTTAAAAACAAGATCAATGTGTTCACTTTACTTCGTAATGTCCACTTGCTAACCAGTAAATTTTCCTGTTTGCGTGAAAGTTTTGCGGAGTTTCCCATACCCAGATAGTGTTTATCAATGCAATGTTAACAGATACCGTAAATATCGAATTTTGTCGCCGTCAACGAAATGTATACTACAGCGGGTTATTGATTTACCTTGTATTACCCCTGGCAATCTGGCATAGTATTCCAGGTTATCTGTCGCGTGATTATGATAGATAAATAGATTGCGGTATAGATCAAAATAGAAAGCGCTGACGTCGATTTTATATAGTGGACCTTGTAGAGTTCATCGATTCAGTAATGTAACTCGATTTTCTACAAAAATAAATATTAAAAGTGTAGTAAGTGCAAAATACCTTTATTGTCAAAATAAATGGTCAATGCCTTCACAAACGAATAAAACACGAATCATTTGTCCGCGTTTAATTAGGACCGGTTTTCACAATTGCAATTACGACATATGTATACTTACTAAATTTTTGATTAGCTCATGTTTTACTAAGTATACCTACCGGAAAGCTGTTTAATTGATAAACAGCTTGCCTCCGAATGCTAACAGACAATAGATTTGTAGACAATAACAACTAGAAATATTTTATCGACGTCGTGAATCGCTACAACAACAATTGTTTACGGCACAATGGCTGCGGTGTTGCTGCGGCATTGACCGTTGTTGCGTTACTGTTGCGGATCTAGCTTTTACAACAGCCTATCTGTCTTGTAGCGATAGCAGCTACCGAGCGCGTTGCCAACAGACTGCTGGTTCCACAGCTGACGGCCATGTGAGTGGGGGAGAACGACCGATAATCGTCGGCGGAGCATCGCCTCGACAGCCGCCTGCGCAACGCAGTTCGCCTTCCAAAGCCAGCGCGTCAGGCCGTTTCACGCGCATCTATCGCGCTACCCTCTTTGTTTACATCGGACGCGTTTCTTTGTTCAAATTAGCGCGCGATGGATAAAGTGCGTTCTGTTGTGTTATAGTTATTTTTTGTGTGTGAGTGAAAGTTCTCGAACATGGCCAGCGAACACTCCGAGTCCCAGGAGACCAACTCCACGTCGCTCGTGGAGGACTCGCTCAACATATCGTTTGAAGACATCAGCTACACTGTGCGACATGGCGTCTTGGCGGGAGGTAAGCGAACCTTCACACTATTACGAAGTTTGTTTACATGAGTTTCTAACAGTAGCACCCATTAAGCAAGATTGTGATACCCACTCAGATTGAATCGATGTTATTCAATAATACAATTTATTTTTAAGCTAATAACGTAAGTTTAATGATATGCGTGCAACTTCACTACTATTGCGATGTTTTATTAGTGCCCCTCTCTCTTCAAGATTATAAATTTTACTCTACAAATAATAAACTATGTACCTAGATAACAGCAGCTCCTTAGATTTATAAATATACGTGAACCACTTCTTAATTACTTAAGATATACCTGCTTAGTTTTATATTAAACTCAAGTTAAACGTGTAAACAAAGAAAAACCACAAAAAAAAACAAGGAAAATGATTAAATACGATAACGACCTCAAAATTATTTTATGCACACTTGTGCATAAACACCTAATGACACTTGAAAATATATTATAAAGGATAATAAACAAAAAGCATAAGTGGTTACGACTGTGTCCTTCGCAGACAGTAGCAAGTTGTAAACGTGAAGTAAATAAGTAGGGCTGAAAACAATCAAAGATACTCTAAGTACAACTGCGTGCTACATATAACAGACGGCCAATTCTCGTAATTAAAATGTTTAAAATCTAGTCGCAGTGTCATCTCGGCGACAAAAAAATGACAATTTATGTAGGGAAATTAGAGGTATTTTTGACAGATTGAGACTGAGCTGACTGATCAGCCTGTGAACGTTCTTAAAATTACGAGAATTGCCCCTCTGTTAAACAGAGGGGCAATTCACTTTAAGTACTTAATGCTTTGTTAAGTTAAATTAAAGTACTTACTTTAATTTAACTTACTACACTCTTACTTAGGGTAAGAGTGTAGTAATATACATACGCATGTATCCTTCTACCAGTAAACCTGTTGGTGATACAGAGAGAAAAAGTGATGGTTGTAGTTACGAAAATTGAGGGATAAATACTGACTCTCCTTTTACTTTACCGATTTGCAAGTAAAGTGTTAAGATAAACGGCTATGAAGATACTGGCAGCCCAAACATAAAACGGAATAATTTTTTAAAACGTGAATCCTTATGAAGAAAGTTAACATGGATATTTATGACGACTGATAAAGTTGTCAACCTACAAGGTAATTTCGTGACACATAATGGCAATGCCTTTCATTATGACAGTTCAACAACATTCATTGCGTTATTTACGTTGTTAAGCAGCCGAATTTTTCACACCTATGAAGCAATGGATTAGGAATTTCCTTCAATATCCTTCGGATTGTGATTGAAACACTCTTTGTGTTACGAAAAATGGGATAGAGGCTAGATGAATGGTGAGAGAGACTTATCTAGTTTTGGACTCAACTTCATTACTTAATAAATTAACCTACTTGCCAAGTTCTAATATTGATAAAAGTAAGTAGGTACGTACATATTATATCCCGCTCATTTGATTGGTTATCAACTCTCACTATCATTGAACTAATTATAATGATATGACAACAGACCAAAGTTTGTGGCATTATCATTAATGGCATGGCGTGTTATCGTGTTTCGCAGGAATCCCCCATTATTCTCTATTATTCTGTTAACCATATAAGATGACCTTAGATAAATTATAGGTATTAACAATACTTACACTTACTTACATTATACTTACGAGTTTACGACTTAGTCATTTTAAACTAAAATTTGTTTCAAGTTAAATATTTTCAATATATTTGATACATTTCGCCTCTAACTATGTAATACATGCTAACTCTCGATTCCTAAGCCAAAATTGTTTAATGCTCAACTAACCCTTAAAACTGGCTACTCTACAGTAAGTATGAAATCTGCTCCCTATAAAAACATTATCACTGCTTCAATATGGTTGAAAAAAAAAAGTTACAGTAACGTTAAGTAAAGTTAAACCAATAACGATGGGTAGTTAAGAATTGGGCATAAAGCAGCTTTTTGCAGGATCATAATTATTTATCAAATTATGTTATCCATGAACTATCGCTCCCGGAAGGACCTTCAAGGCTTCAACAAACAACACAATTTTGGTGAAATATTGGCCACATCTTTGCCTTCGTGTTTATGTGTTAGTCAACAAAGAAAGATTTTGGTGTCTACTCTAAAGTGATAGAATAGAAAACACATGCTATTTTTACATTATAGATCACCTCCAATATTCCCCAAATAAGTACAGACGCCAGCACATCAAGCTACCCGAAACTGTAAAATATTAGTTGAAAATCGAGTAAAGAAATTTGACAGATTGTATTAGCTTGATGTGCTGACGTCTGTACCTACTCAAACTCCAGTAATATGTAACAATGATGATATCAGTGTACTTATATAAATAAAAATAAACACAAAAAATAGAACCATGGTGCCGATGTTCGAAGTTACAATAATCAGATCATATAGATATCTGCAAGGTCTGTGATAAGGCCGATGAAAAATAACGCAGAGTTCAGTTCAAAATGGCGGAATGACGTATAATCAATTTGGACAAATATGTAAGATAGTAGATCAGTTTTCGAACCATAACAAAATTCAAGAGTCGATAAACCGTGTGAATTTTGCGCTAGTTTATTAATATTTTGCATATATTTTAAGTAAAACATGTACATGAAAATGAGTTTTAAATGGATATAATAATAATAATAATAATATCCCTGGACATTTCACACAGCGCCATCTAGTCCCAAGCTAAGCAACCTAATGCTTGTGTTATGGTAACAAGATGGCTGATAAACTACTTATATACATTTTTTTTTGTAAATACATACATATTATACATAGAAAAATACCCAGACTCGGAACAAATACATGTAGGTCATACAAATATTTGTTCCGTGCTAGAATCGAACCCGCGACACGCAGCGCAGCAGTCAATCGCTTAACCACTGCGCCAGCCGTGTCGTCTCTATATTATTTACCTACTATAGGTACAAGCCCGATCTGCAACTGGCCCACTGATGGGCCAGTCACACTGAAATTCTTGGATTCTTCTAACAATTACCAATTGACCACTGATGCAATGGCCAATGATCGCTGTCGCGAAAACTGACGTAGCAATGTATTACGAAGCGCCCAAAAGTAATCGCGTGATACCCGAGTCAAATTTATGAGATATATCCGGTGCTTGTTAGAGGCTTCCTGTTCCTCACAAAGAGTTCATATAGTTGTGGTGTTTTTTTATAATTTTAATCTCAGCCTGCCTGTTATCTACAAAACCTTGCTATCTACAAGTCTTGGTCTGTGCGTACCTTATTGTTAAACTCACTCTTGTTTTATTATATCTAAGGAATCATACCCTTTTCATTGTAGAAATATAGTCCTCAGAATCTTTTTAAAAGAACAGCTGGTAAAAATAAAAAATAAATAGCTTTGTTTTAATTATTGCTTTGTATTAATTAAACAATAGAATATTTATTTGTACGCGAACAGACACACAGTAGAACACATTGTAATGGTTCCAGATTTAAACAATGAATATTTAGGATAGAAACCAAATTTTATTAATAAGCATAATTTCTAATTAATAAAAGAACTTTACCCTTTTTGGCTTAAGAAAATTTATGGAAACATATCCTTTAAAAATCAAATGCAACGAACCTTTAGAAGTTAATCTCACACGTTATTCTGAAATTAGTATAAAAAAAACTCATAACTTTCTAAGGTTGATACTGTTATGAATAGGCAGTTTGATGAACTTATAAAATAGTTTACCATAAAACCTTGTGTAATATATTATGTAGGTAATGTCTAGTCGGCACTGAAGAAGCAGGTAGCATTATGGCTTTTATATATTATTATAAACAATCTTTAGCCACTTATATACTTCACCATACCTATTGTTCTGTACTCATTGACGGATGCACTCATTGCACTTGAAATATCTATTGTACATAATCGTATACAGCACGATAACGATAAGTACATATGGGTGCGTAGCTAGACATATGAGTATGTAACGTATAATAATGTGCCGACAACGTACTAAAACTTTGCGTGACACACGACGAGTCATAAAATAAATTTTCTCGTAATTACTTACGTAAATAGAAAATAATTTTAAAAACTTCCTAAATAATGACTGGTTAATATTACCTATAAAAATATGTAAAATAAAATTAAAATGTCGCAAATAACGGCTAGTTAATATTACCCATAAAGAATCGTTTAAGTTACCATTGGTAATGTCAACTATTCCTATAGAGACGAGGGAGTCTGCTATGCGCTACGCTACGTTACGAAAACTAGCTTATTATAAGTTACTTCTGGTAAAAGTATTCTGTAACGTCTGCTACTAATAAATTGGCATAGTTTCAGTAGCGGAGCGTAGCTGTCTCGTGAATTCAGAAGGCTAATAAAATTTGCTATACCACGCTTTCTCGGCATGACGTCAGTGGAATTATTGCTTGGTTTTATCAACAGAAAGCAAAGAATAATCCTAAAAGTATTTATATATAATATGTACAACTGTACAGACGCCAGCACATAAAGCTACTACAATCTGTCAAATTTCTTTAATAGAGTTTCAGCTTTATCGTAATTGGGAAAATGTTTCATTTTCGGGTAGCTTGACCTGCTGGCGTCTGTACATATTTTAAATTAAAGTCACTTTTCGTGTCTCTGTGTGTGACCGCGTTGTTCTTCTAAACTACAAAACGGTTTTCGCCGTAATTTAATGAATTTGTTACGGGAAGTTTCTGTGTATAATACATGACTGTTGAAGTTACATATGTATAGCAAAATAATGTTTTGTCAAGTACTAAATAACCGTGCGAAGCAGGGGCGGGTCACTGGACTTATAAAGCTACTACTGACTTGCTTATATTATAAGCTATGAGTATTAGTGTTATTTAAATTAATATTTTATTTATGTGATAGATAATATAGTACATATTAATAATTTTAGTATGTAGTTAATTTCATGCATTTATTTATGTCATTTTCTAATGTTATAATAATTAACTAGTAGTAGCCTAGTAGTTAGGTATACAAATTAAGCATATACAGTGGCCTCCAAACGTTAGTTGACATTCTTCCACTTCTGCTGAGACACCACATTATGACTTAATTGTGCACCGTAACGTTTTGATGGACTAATTCAATCTATGATTTATCATTAAAAATAATCAAGTAATCCTTCAGGATAACGTGATTATTTTTAATTGTAAATCATAATGTGGCATCACAGCTGAAGTGAAAAAATGTCAACGAATTTTTGGAGGCCACTCTGTATCCCTAAACTGTAGCCTAGCCACAAAGAACAGACGTAGCGAATTGCATTCTGATTGGCAATTCCAGCATGTTATAAACAAGTACCAACCAAGGTACTTATAAAGAAACTACTTATCTTGAACCAGGCGCTTACGAATCACATTTTATGGTTTCAATCTAAATTGTTAAGGTACATGAAACTATTAAGGCTTGCATGTGTTGGAGAATAGCAAAATCAAATCGATCCTACTTCAACACTATCGTCTTTCTGTTTCTAACTCATAAATATTATTTTTTATTATCAAGCCCGCCCTTACCACTTGACCGAAATCGTTACTTTCGCATAGCGACTGTACTAGTCTTTTAGGCTTGTGTCGGATCACACGTCTCACGTAATATTAGTAACACACCTTCCAATATATAAATATAAAAGGATAATAAACGTATTATACAAATCCTTATAACGGCGTTTCCTTTGGTGTTCCTCCATTAACCCTAACAGCATGTTCTGTCTGAAGGGCTACCTTCTGAGATTCGTTAACCTTAGGTAATTAATTAGTTATTTATTTTTTTAGTTTCTGTAAAAAAAAAATTGAAAATTATGTAGGTACCTATCTGCAGCAATAATTACTGATATCGAAATCAATCAATGAATTTTAAAATTATGTTATTATGAACAATAATGCTGACGGTGGCAAATACATTGCGATTAAAACATAATAATAATATTTTGAAGAAAGTTAGTAGGTACGTATAGTTTTAAGGTGGTTTTTTTTTTGCTGTAATTACAATTTTATTTCTTTATCAAAATAGAATCCCTTAGTAATAAATGACTATGACTAGATTTAATTTAAACACGTAAACAATTACTGACAGCAAACAATTTAGGACTGACTTAAACAGGTAGAAAAAATCTTCCGCTGTAAGCAGTAACGTTTCCGTGTCCGTGTTGGTAATACATGTATCTACATATAAGCCCGTTTCCATACAAGTTAGCTTCCTTTTAGGTTTACGAGACTTCTAAGACTCCATTTTGAATCTCATTATTTGTTTGCAACCATACGGAGAGCAGTGGTGGCCCGTGGCCCAGTGGTGACGGCCCTCACTTACGAGTCGTAGGTAGGTTCGAACCCAGCCACGCGCTTTACTTTGTGATCTGTGTAAAAAAATTCATCACCACTTCTCTCAAAACGGTGAAGGAAAACATCGTGAGGAAAAATATGTGACAAAAAAAGTCACACAGTAAAGACGTTTTTCTTTTTATTGGCAATGGGCTCACTCTTGACCTCAATCCAGCCCAGCGGCAGGGATGAGATCGACGACGGTGGAACGAGCTTGCCCAGAAGAAGCCTATTAGTGTCTACCTACCAAATGTTAAAAATACCTAATTATATGGTCGTACTTTTTTGATGCAAATAAAGTTATTATTATTATTATATTCACTCTCGCCTTGAACAGATTCGGGTTGTATGAACTCGGGAATGCAGACGCAGGCAGACGATTCCACTCCTTAGCTGTGCGCATCAGAAAAGATGATGAGAAGCGCTTAGTGCGTATATATGGCATATTAACCAAATACGGGTGGTATCCCGCGTGTGTCTGGACTCTCGATGGTAAAAAGGTGAAGGCGGGATGAGATCTTGAGCACACTCCCCGAAGTACAGTCTGTAGAAGACGGACAGACAGGCAACAGTTTGCCGGTGAGCCAAACTATGAAAATGACATGTGACATCTACCAGCCCGCACTGGGCCCTGGTGGTGGATTACAGCCCACCCCCTGTCGAAGAAAGTGGGCTTGTGTCCCAGCAGTGGGAACATTATAGGTTGATTATTATAGTACACTGACGTGTGGCCTATCGCACATCAGTGCTAACAAAACCAGCATAATTAAGCTGCTCTCTTATTCTATTGAAGTTCAGTACTTTTATTATATTTCCCTATAAATCAGCCTAATTTTGCATTGTATCTTTTATGTTTGTTTTTGTTTACTATTTTACCTTGTATATCATTGTGTCCTATCTAGGTATAAATTATAAGGCTTATTAGGTATATCTATGCATAATTTTGAAGGTACACTGACTTCTAAGATACAGGTTTTTGGAACAAAGTTCCTTATCGCGCGTTGCGAAAGGAGGCTAGACGGAAAAAATTAAGACCAAAAGTTGGAACGACACTTTTTGCTATAGTTGTAAGCCGTGCGGCGTGCGCGTGTTTCTCTGTCCGTCTCTCTCTCTCTCTCTCTTATGGAAAGCAAGCCAGTTATACTTCGTTCCATCCGGGTGTCCCTTGACACCTCTCAAGTTTTTTTTTATTTTGTTTCTTGTTCAATGTAATGTTTGTGCATTTCTGGGAGTAATAAAATATTTATTATTATTATTAGTACTCTAAGCCAGCCCAATGTCAAAGTTTTACCACTGTCGTGCAGCCTCCTATACATAAAAAGTTCTGGTGCATATGTGTGTAAACACAAAACTAACACGAAATGAAATACAAACCACCAAAGCACCTGCCATCTAATCTCTTCACCACCCTTGGGTGACTGGTAGAGAATGCATAAGTCCGCCTTTGTACCTTTTTTGTGAGCGAAAAGTTTCAATAAGTAAATAATAAATACACACTTTTTTAGAAACAAGTTTGTTTAAATCAGCATATATTAAATGCAGTAAAATAATGATGTAGTATGTTCGTTTATAAAGATAATGATACAATGACAATCGCTCTGCCCTTATTAGATACTACTCGTAAATAAATGAGACTTTGAAGGTGTATACAACAAAAATTGAGACAAAAGAGCGCGAATGATTTTAAACATAATAAGATAAGAAAAACAAAACGTAATCATCCAAAAAAAAGTTTGATAAGTGATTTTATTTTGTAAATAGGTTTGTACAAACACTTTTACACGTCAATCATATTTTAAAACTAGATGAGGTCGGCTAATAATGTGAATTGATGATTTAAATCATTCAATTCATATTATTATAGTCATTTAGTCAGTGCAGTACCTACGTAATTAATGTAAAAAAGTTCAACCTGCAATTAGGGGGGGTTGCGTTTAGTACCGTAATACGGTCACTTTATGAAGAATATTTCTCATTAACGGCTTGACTAAAAGATCTGTAAAAAATATATGTTTGCTATAGATTCATGAACAACATTTCTGTAGAAGGATTTTTTCGTATGGCTAATACTTTTGCCTTAAAAAAATATTTACCAACACGCTATTTTTTTCTGATATTCGATATTACTTCTAAACGGCTTTGATGTTTGGAAATATTTTTACACTGAAAAATCGATGGTTAGAGGTACTACAGATTTGTCTTAGCTTATGTAAATCAATTAACATTTGCAAAGGAAATGTCCCCACTTTGAGATCGAGCTTCAGAGGGGCTCTGCGCGGGCGCGGGCGGCAGTCGTGCGTTAGCATTGAGACGGGGTGGCTGTGTCGCTCGCTGCTACGCTCCGGCTATCGACCGACTATGCGCGTCTGTCTGTGTTAGTGCAAATATTTACGAACGAATTGTATCAGTGTGCGTTTATTGACTAGCTCGCTGCAGATGGCCCATTGCTATTGTGCGCGTGGACGCTTACGAATACTTACGATAGTAATACAAGTAGTCTCTACTAATATGTATTAAAATGAGAAAAGATTGGATTTGATCAAAATAAAAGTCCAAGATGGCGGCTGCGAAAATTTTCAAGTTTTTCATCATGGGTGTCGTTTTCATATTTTTCGAGGGTGACAAAACCGATAGTGAGGTCAAAATAAAAATCCAAAATGGCGGCTGCAAAAATTTTCAAATATTTCATCATGGGTGTCGTTTTCATACTTTTCGAGGGTGATAAAGCCGATAGTGAGGTCAAAATAAAAATCCAATATGGCGGCTGCAAAAAATTTCAAATATTTCATCATGGGTATCGTTTTCATACTTTTCGAGGGTGATAAAGCCGATAGTGAGGTCAAAATAAAAATCCAAAATGGCGGCTGCAAAAATTTTCAAATATTTCATCATGGGTGTCGTTTTCATGCTTTTCGGGGGTGATAAAGCCGCTAGTGAGGTCAAAATAAAAATCTAAAATGGCGGTTGCGAAAATTTTTAAATTTTTCATCATGGGTGTCGTTTTCGTGGTTTTTGAGGCTGCTGAAGCCAATAGTGAGGTCAAAATGAAAATCTAAGACGGCGGGTGCGAAAATTTTCAGAATTTTCGTCATGGGTGTCGTTTTCATACTTTTCGAGGGTGATCAAGCCGATAGTGAGGTCAAAATAAAAATCCAAAATGGCGGCTGCGAAAATTTTCAAATATTTCATCATGGGTGTCGTTTTCATGCTTTTCGGGGGTGATAAAGCCGCTAGTGAGGTCAAAATAAAAATCCAAAATGACGGTTGCGAAAATTTTCAAATTTTTCATCATGGGTGTCGTTTTCGTGGTTTTTGAGGCTGCTGAAGCCAATAGTGAGGTCAAAATGAAAATCTAAGACGGCGGGTGCGAAAATTTTCAAATTTTTCATCATGGGTGTCGTTTTCATACTTTTCGAGGGTGATAAAGCCGATAGTGAGGTCAAAATAAAAATCCAAAATGGCGGCTGCAAAAATTTTCAAATATTTCATCATGGGTGTCGTTTTGATGCTTTTCGGGGGTGATAAAGCCGCTAGTGAGGTCAAAATAAAAATTCAAAATGACGGTTGCGAAAATTTTCAAATTTTTCATCATGGGTGTCGTTTTCGTGGTTTTTGAGGCTGCTGAAGCCAATAGTGAGGTCAAAATGAAAATCTAAGACGGCGGGTGCGAAAATTTTCAGAATTTTCGTCATGGGTGTCGTTTTCATACTTTTCGAGGGTGATCAAGCCGCTAGTCAGGTCAAAATAAAAATCTAAAATGGCGGCTGCAAAAATTTTCAAATATTTCATCATGGGTGTCGTTTTCATGCTTTTCGGGGGTGATAAAGCCGCTAGTGAGGTCAAAATAAAAATCCAAAATGGCGGCTGCGAAAATTTTCAAATATTTCATCATGGGTGTCGTTTTCATGCTTTTCGGGGGTGATAAAGCCGCTAGTGAGGTCAAAATAAAAATCCAAAATGGCGGCTGCAAAAATTTTCAAATTTTTCATCATGGGTGTCGTTTTCGTGGTTTTTGAGGCTGCTGAAGCCAATAGTGAGGTCATAATGAAAATCCAAAATGACGGTTGCGAAAATTTTCAGAATTTTCGTCATGGGTGTCGTTTTCATACTTTTCGAGGGTGATCAAGCCGATAGTGAGGTCAAAATAAAAATCGAAAATGGTGGTTGCGAAAATTTTCAAATTTGTCATCATGGGTGTCGTTTTCATGCTTTTCGGGGTTGATAAAGCCGATAGTGAGGTCAAAATAAAAATCCAAAATGGCGGCTGCAAAAATTTTCAAATATTTCATCATGGGTGTTGTTTTCCCACTTTTCGAGGGTGATAAAGCCGATAATGAGGTCAAAATAAAAATTCAAAATGGCGGCTACAAAAATTTTCAAATATTTCATCATGGGTGTCATTTTCATAGTTTTCGAGGGTACTACAGCCGATAGTGAGCTCACAATGTAAATCCAAGATGGCGGCTACAAAAAATTGTTTTTTTTTTTAAATCATACATAAGGAACTTCGAATAACCTAAGTTATTCCGATCAAACTAAAATTTACTAATTATTACTTGATTTTAGGTACACGATACTTATTTGACAACAATATAGTGTGATGAGTTGCCAAATAAACAATGTTATTTATCACGAGACCGCATGAGTGAGTGAGTGACAGATAGATTGCAAAAACAATATCCTATACGGTTAAGACAAAAGAATACTGTATCATTGTGTATTAAAATTCAATTGATTTAATACAGATAACTTATTATTGAAAGATTATCTATTTATCCAGTTCTTTATTTAGATATTTAAGAAGGAAAATTAGTTTTATATGTAACCAACACCTCAAATTGATGACTGAATAATTAGTTACAACTAAAACTAAATTTTTGAAGCCGCCATTTTGGATTTTTATTTTGACCTCACTATTGGCTTTATCACTCTGGAAAACCACGAAAATGACACTTATGAAGCAAAATTCCAAATTTATTGCAGCCGCCATTTTGGATTTTCATTTTGACCTCACTATTGGCTCCAGCACCCTCGAAAACCACGAAAACGACACCCATGACGAATATTTTGAAAATTTTCGCATCCGCCATCTTAGATTGTCATTTTGACCTCACTATTGGCTTCAGCAGCCTCGAAAACCACGAAAATGACACCCATGACGAAAATTTTGAAAATTTTCGCACCCGCCATCTTAGATTTTCAAATTGACCTCACTATTGGCTTCAGCAGCCTCAAAAACCATGAAAACGACACCCATGATGAAAAATTTGAAAATTTTTGCAGTCGCCATTTTAGATTTTCATTTTGACCTCACTATTGGCTCCAGCACCCTCGATAACCACGAAAACGACACCCATGACGAATATTTTGAAAAGTTTTGCAGCCGCCATCTTGGATTTTCATTTTGACTTCATAATCGGCTCCAGCACCCTCGAAAACCACGAAAATGACACCCATGACGAAAATTTTGAAAATTTTCGCACCCGCCATCTTAGATTTTCATTTTGACCTCACTATTGGCTTCAGCAGCCTCGAAAACCACGAAAATGACACCCATGACGAAAATTTGGAAAAGTTTTGTAGCCGCCATCCTGGATTTTCATTTTGACTTCATAATCGGCTCCAGCACCCTCGAAAACCACGAAAATGACACCCATGACGAGGTTTATCTACTAAACGGCCGTAGGTAATTATTTCAAGGTCACTGCCGAAACTATAACATCGTTCGATTGGCTACGGAACCCTAAAATGCTATTTAGGTACAGTGCTAGTTAGGTAGGTTTATTACTGATTTATAATAATTCAAATTGGTGAAACAGGATCACATTTTTTATAAAATCTCATTTTTATGTACTTAATAAATCCTCCTACCTACAGTATGCAAATAAAATGTTATTCGATTCCTAAGAAAATACTCGAAATAATTTTTAAAGTTTTACCCCCGCAGGAACTAAGTTCTGATTTTAAATAAAATCGAAATTTCTAAATGAAAAATGCTTAAAATATACGTAACATACGTATCAATCTATACAAAATATATCAGACTTGCATCCGCAATTCCCTTCTGGAATCGTAGGCAAAAATAGCGACCTGCGGGCGGCATGTCTGTGCCTCTGCATACTCTTTGATCGTCGTTTTAGTTCAGCGCGCCACCGCGCGCGTTTTACGTTTTCGGGAGTAGAGCGTTTAGCTCCGCCCACATGCGCAAGGTCAGCGAGCCCTATATACACCTTAATATGCACTAACTAAACAACTGTGCTTATGTACCTCCAAATATTTCGGGAACATGGTACCATATTACTTGACATTTCTTGTTTGTATAAGTGTCCCCCACCCATATACAATATACTAACATGCATCGTGCGCGGAAACTGAAAAAAAAACATAACGGACGCGTGCCGATTTGCCACAAAGATTCACTGCCCTTAAATAAACCAAAACCCTCATAAGAAATATAACTTAAATGTCCTAAAACTCCTTTACATTTTGTGAAATTAACGAAATAACTTCAGCTAATTAATTCAGTATAGTATAACTCAACCCACGTCATCACTTTGTTTGTTTACATTCAGTTGTATTTTAAGAAATCACTTGTAACCCTTGATTATATTTTATCATTTAACTATTATTATAAGTGTCAGATATGAGCCAAAAAAGGCCGATATTCATTTAATACCCACTTACTTGGTTTATAAGCAACACTTGAATTCAATCTGAGTGCGTATACTAAAATATATTTTTTTTCTGTAGTTTTAAGGTCACTTAATTCATCAATACTTATAAATAATAATAATAATTATGTAAGTAACAAGATTAATCCCCGTTTGCACTTAACACAGTCATCCTTCAAATTGGCACTTGAAAAGTTATACGTTGCCTAACTTACCGCTTATCTCGTGAGAGGTCTTGTCATATGCTAATTCATCCCCTGGTGCGTGAAGCCGCACGAGCTTCTTCACGGCACTTTCTTTGATCTTTAAGCATATTTTAATGAGGAGCAGCTATCTAGGAAGACAAGAAATCAGTAGTCTAGACTTTAATAAATCCATCCCAAAATGGTTCTTCCCATTCCTAAAAATCCAGAGTATTCTGGGCGAAACTGTTCACAATATACCTACGTAAAAATATAATTACGCAATTGTCTACGTCCTTTATCTTTTGATAGAATAACTAAGTCATCGTTCCATTCGAGACAGTATGCATTATCGTAAGAAAATATAGATAACAATTCTAAACTATACATACCTACCTACCTCCTTGCCTCGCCCCGGCTGTCATTCGTAGATTTTTGACAGTCGTTACGGATAGTCAGAAGCCCGAAAGTCTGGCAACCAGTCTTACCAAGGGGTATCGTATTACCCAGTAACTGGGTTGTGGAGGTCAGGTAGGCAGTCGCTCCATCAGCTCCATGTAAAATACCGGTATTCAGCTGCATCCGATTATACTGGAAGCCGACCCCGACATAGTTGGGAAAAGGCTAGGCAGATGATGACATACCGACCTACGCATTGGCGACGCATTGACATTTCCTGTGGTTACTACTTAATACATTTTAATCGTGTTAGTATTGCACTTTTGTATCGATCAGTTTTTTTTTTTCATATTCATATCATTATGTACATAAGCATAAGCATACACAGCCTATAATGTTCCCACTGCTGGGACACAGGCCACCTCTCTTCAAGAGAGTGGGCTGTAATCTACCACGCGAACACAGTGCGGGTTGAAAGATGTCACACGTCCTCCAATTTTTGGCTCTAGGAAATACCGGCTTTTTCATGATGTTTTCCTTCACTGTTTTGAGAGCAGTGGTGATGAAATTATTTATACAAAGTAAAGCGCCTATCTGGAACCCACGACCTACAACTCGGGGCCGATACCACTGCGCACTGGACCACCACTGCACCTCCCGTGTATACAGTATCCCTATTAATGAACAGAGGGGCAATTCTCGTAATTTTAAGAACGTTCACAGTCTGATCTCAGTCTCAATCTGTCATAAATACCTCTAATTTCCCTACATTTTGACAAGATTTTGACATTTGTTTGTCGCTGAGATGAGACTGTGACTAGATTTTGAACGTTTTAAATTACGAGAATTGGCCTTCTGTTTACAACTTGCAATTATAGGCATGCAATTACATTTTTTATTCCTAAAAGTCGGCTTGTTTAGGCAATGTTCATATAAGGGCAAACCGCACAAGCTTATACTCTTTCAATAATATTGGATGTGACTACATATTTACTGACCTACGTTTCGATTTGTTTGTTGCCTTCTAAATAAAATATGATAAGTTTGTAGGCATGCCAACGTAGCAATGTAAAATTTACGTAAATGTGTGTTTAATTATAATATAATCAGGGTCAGAGGTCAGCCAATAGTTCCATTATCTAAAAACGGTCCTGCAGCGAGTCAGAGTATCACTCATAATTTAAGTTTAAGTGATAAATAATTAATAAATATTTATTCAAAAATTAGAATTGGTAAAATGCAGCGTAAATCTTAGAAATAATGTAGGTATTACAAAGTTTGATTACCTGATTATTATTATTAAACAATTACTATTAAGACTAGATGGAAGTTGTCAAGAACTAGAACATAAAAAAATTAGGTACAATTTTTCAACGTCAAGTAATTCTATTTAATTTTTAAAATGACATCGCGGTACATAGATTTCGAATTCATTAACGATAGAGCAAAAGAGCAAAATCCCTATCCAAATACATCTCATTAGCTTTGTTCACAATTCAAGCATACTACATATAAGAGAGTTGCACTATGTTATATTATTCCCTCCGGGATGTGTCGCTTTTGGTTTCCCTTCCATAGGTAAATCATAGGAAAGTCTGCAGAATAATCAGTTCAACTTAATTCTACATCCAATTGTGTGGTCAAAAAAACGATATTTCTTGCGATTTATTTGCGTCTTCCCGCAGATGCGGATGTCGTAGGAGTATACTACGAAACTCTTTGCTATAGTGTCCGTGGGCGACCGAAATCTGACTTTGTCGATGACCACTTGCCAAAATGGATGAGTTTCTACGCTGAGTAAGATAATGACTGGGAAAAACCTTGTTTATTCATTGATAAGACTTCAAGTAACCCAAAATGAAGGTCTTGCTTACCATTTATATACTCCTGACACAGTGACACTGATATTGCATCGAAAAATTAAAAGATTTTGTTTTAAAGACTTGTACTAAACCAAGTCATAGAAATATTCATGGTTTACCGAACCCAATATGTATATACCACTGCTAAATCCACTAAATCAATAAGTTGCAGCTGCAATCTTAATCCCAGTATTCTTAAGGAAAACCTTTCTAAAAATCATCAGACCCTTTTAAAATTCGTCCTCAGTACAGTAACACATTTACCTGTATGTCCCAGGACGCAAGACAATCCTCAACGCGGTATGCGGCACGTTCAACGCTGGTGAGCTGACCGTCATCATGGGACAGTCCGGGGCCGGCAAGAGCACGCTCATGGACATCCTAGCGGGATATACGTGAGTCTACTTCTTAATTTTATAATCTGCACCGGCGCCATTGTTATTTTTGGCGTTCGAAATTCAAATGTAGCTATAATTGAGGCAAGTAAGAATTTTGTTTGTGTTCGTTTGTATTTTTAACAGAGGGGCAATTCTCGCCATTTCAAGAATGTTCACAGTCTGATCTCAATCTCAATCTGTCAAAGATACCTCTAATTTCCCTACATTTTTGACAAGTTTTTGACACTGATTGTCGCTGAGATGAAATTGAGACTAGATTTTGAAAGGTTTTAACGGCCTTCAGATCTTTGAACCCCGTTTGAGTTGTTTAAGCGTGTTTTTCTTGCTATAAACATTATTTTGTCATGACCTAAGTTCATCTCGATTTTTTGTAAATAAAATATTGCGTTCGAGATAAAAATGAGTAGCTCAACAAGTCAACCTACAAGTGTGCATTATTAGATGGAAACTAAATAAAATAACCGACTAGATATAAAGTAATGTCACACATCTCATGCTTCATGTTCTTGCATACTTATTTAGTGATAATACCCATACCAGAGGCCTTGTAGGTAGATAGGTAGGTTAGGTACTGATAAGTTTTTCCATGCATTACTATCTGTTTATATTTTATAACAATCAGATGATCTCAAATCTTGTTATTTCTGTAAGGAAAATGATAAGAAGTTTACAGCCCAGCTAAAGCACTTGGAAGTGGTGAAGGGTGGGCGTTTTGGGGGAATGTCTTATTTAATTTTGACTTCCAAGAAGTGCCGATTCTCCGCCTAGTTTAAACAAATGACTTTTGATTTGTTTTGAGGTTTAAAGAGTTGTTTACCTATGTGAATGGGTAAACTAGTTTCGAGCACTTAACACAAAATTATTAATCTGTTATTTTTTGCTTAAAGCCAAGTAGCAACCATATGTAATAAAGTGACATCAGTTTCCTACATGCTGACCGATAGGTGAATAGAATATTAAGTATCAATAAACTGACATACAGTTGAATGTCAGTTTACATATTACCTAAATCAATACCGTTATAAAAACGTTTCTTAGGCACAAATTAAAACTTAACTACTTTATACTAGAATTAATAAATTGAGTTAATTTTCAAATTATGGAATAACAAACTAAATGTCATACTTAACAAAGTTCAAATTCAATGGTAACCAATAACTTATTTGGACCTTTATGTTACAAATGGTCACTCAAAAATCAACTTAGAATACATTTCACTAAAGTAGATAACTGATTAAGTATCGATGGAATGTAAATTATCTGAGATTATTAACACATATTTTTCGTATTAGTGGCCAGTTTTGGTTTAATTATTTATTATAATAATAAAAATTAACGTCGGTCGGCGATTTTCTCAGAAAATTTGCTCAGCTACAAACGAGCAGTGTTAAAACTAGGTTACCTATACATCAAAGGAGAGCAAAAAGATATTTTTGAAAGAAAACGAACTTTGACAACGAATAATTTGGAATAGAGTTTGGGTGTTTGACATGTTAATTCGAAACATTCTATTCCGACTGTACGTTATTCAGCAGGTTAATTGCGTAACACTCTAACAATGTAGTAGCAATGGGTTTAATTTTGACAGTTCAACAACATTCATTGCGTTATTACCGTTGTTGAGCAAATATTTTATTCAAACATTTGAAGCAATGGACTAGTAATAATAATCTTCAAAATTATTCAATGTCTACCTCTAGAAATAAAATCGCAGATATAGCCTGATTTAAAGTTTTTTTACTACTAAGTCTCACGGTCCGTGACTACGATCAATCACGTATCTGATAGCCGGTGGTAATGACCCACAATATCAACTGGTGCGCTAATCACCAGACTGATAATCACCACACGTCGCCACACATAGTTCTTAAAAACTTAAACACACGTCGAAATTATCGCATGGACATACATTTTGGGTCTTATATTTGTAAAGACGTGGTAACGTATTACGTCTGTGGTAGGTACTATTTCTAATATTCAATAGACATGGACATCATAAATATTTCCTGTAAGATATCCAGTTTACTTCTCTTTTTTTTCGAAGTTATCTCATGCTGTGGTACTCGTAACACTAGTTAGAAGATTAGCAAAAAGCTCAAGATGCGCATGGCGAATCTCTAAATGCATCCCTGCTACGTCGTAGCCGCTTGCTACGGCGTAGTGCGAGTTTCATCTCCGTTTTCAAATTCAGGTGAAATAATGCATCAGCCGGTCGATTCTGTAAAAATCTCACCGTGAAAACTCAAGTGAAGTGAGCTTGATGTGACTTGTCAGTAGTGTCAATCCCTAGCATTAGTTGGAATGACAGCTCACTCCACCCTCACTTCACCTAAGTTTTCACGGTGAGATGGTTACAGAATCGCACTGCTGTAATGCTTCTTCATCGTGTCGATGGCACGATAGTGAATTAAACTTTGTTGGCCCTAAACCTCGCCATTTCCGAGGCATCGTAATAAATCTATGAAAGCTTGAACGTCACATTATGGATGTATGTTTCAAAATACGGGGTGCCAGGAGAGTTTCAGTCCAAAGTTCTCTCATGTAACAATTATTACGATAAAGAGATAAGTAGATAGATATAATGTATTTAATAACACGGGCTTCTTTATATTCTTTGTATTCTACTGTGTATGAGTCATACAGGTTCATCGTAACGACTGACTGATAGCCAGAAACAATATTTTTGAATGTAGTGGAAACCGCAATAGATTAGGTACCTATTGCGGTTTTCTCATTGAGGCAAAATAATGATGTGTTTTGCCTAAATAAATGGAGTAGTTTAATGATTTATTTCATACTAGTGACCACCCCCGCTTCGCAAGGTTCTTACGATTTGACTTGACTTGGAAATACTGAGATTTCTTTATTATAATATGTAAGTTGAATATCAATATGGGAATTTATTCCTGATGGTGTAAACCGCAACAAAATCCATTGCGTAGCTTAAAAGAACAACGATGTCACACAGACAGACACGAAAAGTGAGTTTAGTTAAAACTAGCTTCTGCCCGCGGCTTCGCCCGCGTGGATGTCGGAAATTATCCCACGGGAACGTGCTAACAGGATAAAATGTATGTGCTTCCCCAGGATGCCATCTATCTCGCGGACCCTTTGAGGCTAATTACAATAGAAAACCAATTGTGTCTCATTAGTGGTGATTAAGAGGGTACCTATATGATATATTTACCTAAGTACCTACCTAATTTAAAAAAAAAAACCTAATAACAGAAAATTAAATACCTACCTACCTAAATAAACCTATTTCTGATGATAACAGTATTATAAAAAAACCTACGGTCACTACGTACACTATCAAATATACTACCTATACTTTAAAATTAAAATCTATACCTACGACTTATAAAAATAAACCTAAATAACTCTAAAAACTAAAAGGAATAAAAATGAACTCCACTGCGGGTGACCCAACCTACGACAAACTTAGTATTTGCGGTTGGTACAGTACAGACAGTGGTAATCGGGTATAGGGATCGAACCGCAAAATTAAGTTTGTTTTTTATTGTATATACTTTTCCGGGATAAAAAGTACCCAGTGTGGTGCCCAGGATATTAAAGAATAATTATACCAAGTTTCATCGTAATCGAACCGGTAGCTTTTGCGTGATGCCTGAACAAACAGACAGACAGACAGACAGACAGACAGACCGACAGACAGACAAAAATTTTTTAATCACATTTTTGGGTTCGGTGTCGGTCTAGTAACACCCCCTGTAAATTATTTTTTTGATATTTTCAATGTACAGAATTTTCACTTCTACAGATTTATTATAAGTATAGAATAGAAGATAAGTATAGGTCAGGCCAGTCATGAAAAAACAATTGACAATCGTCTATAAGCCTAAGCATGTAGGTACATACATATATAAACATGAGAAAACATAAATATTTATATGAGCGTAGTATGTACATTCCTTTCACAGTTATTTTACCTCAGACTACAGCAATTCAATAGCAACCTTATTGTAACGAAAATAAAGATCAAATAACTGTTTCGACTATAACATCAATATTTCAATACGTCTTGCTCCAGTATATACCTGATTCGACATTAAAGGGCCTTAAAGCTTCCGTGTAATATTTTTATGGGACATACTTTAACAAGGACTTTTAACTAAACATTGATTATAAAGAGCAGTGATGGGCCAGTGGTAATGGCTCTGACTCACGACGTTGTAGGTTCGAACCGAAGCAGCAGGCGTGGTCCGAGGGGTGGTCATGACCCCCCATGAAATGTATAACTTGATATGACGTCGTGCGTACTTCCAGAGAAGACATTTAAACAAACAATTCAACTAAATATAATATTAATTTAGGTCACTAACGAAAAACTAAACCATACTAAATATTATAGAACTACAATTTATCAAGAGTTTAACAAAAACATGATTAGTGAAAACAGGTAACTAATGAGGTACCTACTTACCCAACTAAATGACCGGGAGTCCTTAAATTTGTCTCTAATATAACATTTATCTAAGAGGATAATTTAAAAATCGCTATGCTTAAAATGTAGTAGTAACAAAAGTTCGAATTATTGTTGTTTTTTCTTTACAAATGAAACAACAATATTCGTTCATAATCTACTTTACCCACTAGCGTATCGTTAACACTAACAAACTCTTCACAATCTTAACGACTACGAGTACTTAGATAACGTAAACAAAGGCTCAGGAAACTATCACAGAGTACACAACAATATAACGGTAGAAACGTTTACATAACACCAAACAATGCATTATCTCACTGCTGTTGTCATACTGACATAATTCCGTACAAAAACACCACGCTTAGTTACTCTGTGGCGCTACCGAGAATCGGCTACAAAGATACACGTGTTACTTGCTCCAAAGGTCACTTGTTCCTTTAAATCTATACTATTGTGGTATAACAGTATTGTTTACTTGTATTTAGTACGGTACTTTATTACTGTTGGATTTACTAATAGGAACCAACAAGTTTTTTAGCTTTAACTGGCCTTGTGAAGCGAGAGTAATTCCTGTAAATAATAAATGATTGTTTGTTAGAAACTCTGGTGGGTCTCGTGGCTAAATAATAACAGCCACACGGTTTAGTCTAAGGCTAAGCTACACTTGCAGCGGTCGGTCCGTGGTTGGATGACCATCCATTACATTTTGGGATCCATACCTCGGAAAGCAAGTTAAGCCGTTGGTCACGGCTGTCATTCGTAAATCTTTGACAGGGTAGTCAGAAGCTCAAAAACTCTGACAACCAGGCTTACAAAGGGGTGTCGTGTTTCCCAGTAACTGGGTTTGTTGAGGTTAGACAGGAATTCGCTCCATGTATTGGTATTTAGTGGCATCTGGTTGGTCTGGAAGCTATCCCCAACGGAGTTGGTAAAAAGACTAGGTCGATTTAGTTAGACACTCGAAAGACGCTTCTATCAAAATCATTCGCTTTTACCCAACGCACGGTGCCCAATGCGCAAATTGACTTCCCGTTTTTGGTTGTCACTATGACAGTTCAAATATCTATGTAGTACCTAAATATGGTACCTTGTTGACTTGCTAGAGTATGTCTATTGTGCAAGACGGTTTTGGAAGACGACTTCCGCAATAAAATAGCTAGTGGACTTTAGGACAGTTCGCTAAAGAACTACGCCATTTACTCAACCGAATTATGATGTTAAACTAGATTTAATTTATACCTCTTTCATTGCAAAACGTACGTTTATCAAGGGATTCGTCATAGCAGGAAGCGACATTGGCTGTGTTTAAATGCATTATCTTGGTTTTGTTATATTTTGTGTGCTTCTTTTAAAACAGGAATTAAAAATGTATCTTATCTTGCTATTGAAACATTTATTCTAAACGGTAAAATCGTCCCTAATCTAGGGACGACTTTACCGTTTAGAATAAATCTTAACAAATATTAAACTCAACAAAATGGCCAGCCTTTTTCATCTCTTGCTTATATCGAGCGTTTGAATTATTTTATTAGATGCGACCTCTTTAGTTAGATGAATGACATAAACTACACTTATAACTGGCCACAACTGGTCAAAATTATGATTAAATGCCATTAAACATTATTTTTTTATTTATTTTTTTCTTTGAATATTTGGCTTCTAATGCATTTTTTGCCCCCTGTGTGCCAGTATGTTAAAATGTTTAAATACTAAACTTTTTGGTAAATACTAAATGAAACAGTTACAGTTCTGGACATGTCAATAAAAATGAGTTATTTTCTATAACAGTAGTGTTTTGTTTCCTTGCTTGTAAATGTGTGGGATTTTATTTATTTAGCAAAACGCAATAGATTCATCTTGTTATCTCACGAATATGGAAAAATACTATTGTGTATTATTGCCACTATATTTTTTTTTATGTTCATAAACGCTTTCTCGAATCGCCTTCTGACGTGACTTTGTAACTTGTGCAGTGGTTACCTATGCGTTGTGGATCACCAGGTCAGTTAATTCAACGTTTTATTCATACTGATGAAAGTCATCACCCATCACCCGTCTGACAGCTCATGCGTGTCCTGAAGTTATGTGCACGGACTCAATAAAATATCTTGGAGTCTGGGTCGACGGCACGTTGACATGGAGTGAGCAAATCAATTCGCTGGTCTCTAGGGAAAGAAATTTTTTTTTTTTTTTAATCTAAGGACCTCCGCCAATTTCTCTACCCTGAGAACTGTGTACTTCGCTCTTACACATTCCGTTTTAACGTTCTGTATTTCGGCCTGGGGTAGTGCTGGTAAATGTCTTCTGCTGCGTTTGGAGAGGGCACAGAGGGCTGTCCTTAAGGTGATGGCCTTCAAACCCTATCGCTTCCCTACCAGCGAACTGTATACGCTATGGAAGCTATACCTACAGTAAGACACTCTTTTGTGCTAATTACAGTGTTGCGGAAACATTCTAACTTGTCTTTCGATCCTGAGTTTAGAAGACAAAAACGTAGAACTGACAGAGTCTGCCCGACATCGGGTGTTAAATTGGGATTGTCCGCCGGCCGTTCATTTTCCGCGGTCCCGTGCTTTATAATCTATATCTATACTTATAATAAATCTGTAGAAGTGAAAATTCTGTACATTGAAAATATCAAAAAAATAAATGCCAGGGGGTGTTACTAGACCAGGGATGGGGAAACTTTTTCCTTCGCGTGCCAATATAATACTAACGAAATATATGGCGTGCCAAGTTGTTTCATTTTTGGCTATGTTAATTACTGAAATAAAAATATTGCACAATTATAAAAATATTACAATTGATTGTTCTATGCAAGCTGGACATTGCTTTGCATTACTAACAATACGAAAATTATTCTCTTGATTTTTGTTTGATGGTCGCGGGCCGGATTTCAAGCCTTCGCGGGCCGGAGACGGCCCGCGGGCCGTAGTTTCCCCATCCCTGTAATAGACCGACACCGAACACAAAAATGTGATTAAAAAAATTTTCTGTTTGTTCAGGCATCACGCAAAAACTACCGGTTTGATTACGATGAAACTTGGTATAATTATTCTTTAATAGCCTGGGCACCACACTGGGTACTTTTTATCCCGGAAAAGTATATACAATAAAAAACAAACTTAATTTTGCGGTTCGATCCGTAG
This sequence comes from Apamea sordens, assembly GCA_945859715.1. Taxonomy (NCBI): domain Eukaryota; kingdom Metazoa; phylum Arthropoda; class Insecta; order Lepidoptera; family Noctuidae; genus Apamea; species Apamea sordens. The sequence goes on from OX243994.1 coordinate 9,057,841, forward strand.
ACCCGATTACTGTACCAACCGCAAATAATAAGTTTGTCGTAGGTTAAGTCACCCGCAGTGGAGTTCATTTTTATTCCCTTTAGTTTTTAGAGTTATTTAGGTTTATTTTTATATAAGTCGTAGGTATAGATTTTAATTTTAAAGTATATATAGGTAGTATATTTGATAGTGTACGTAGTGACCGTAGGTTTTTTTATAATACTGTTATCATCAGAAATAGGTTTATTTAGGTAGGTAGGTATTTAATTTTCTGTTATTGGGTTTTTTTTTTAAATTAGGTAGGTACTTAGGTAAATATATCATATAGGTACCCTCTTAATCACCACTAATGAGACACAATTGGTTTTCTATTGTAATTAGCCACAAAGGGCCCGCGAGATAGATGGCATTCTGGGGAAGCACATACATTTTATCCTGTTAGCACGTTCCCGTGGGTAAATTTCCGACATCCACGCGGGCGAAGCCGCGGGCAGAAGCTAGTAGAATAAATAAAGTGCTTACTATTTATACTAGCACTCTCCGGGATTGCAAAAGAACTATTGATCAATGGCTTAATACTCTCACATACGAAGAATTGGAGAATTTAGTCAAACCCTAAAGATCTTTCTTCCGTAGACATGCACACCAAATACACGTAGCGTAGTGTGCTCGTGCGGAGGTTCTACGAGCACAGTTTACACTTACACCCACATACACGCACTACACTCACATACAGCGCTGCCATATACACAACATTAAGCACTTACCTATTTTAATTTTTTACTACTTTAATTTTTATTTTATTATAATAGTTATTGTTCTTTTTGAACCCCTACTGTATTTTCATCTCTGGAACGCTGTTGTCTCCCTTCTTGGAAGGGATGGCGTGGGCAGGGCATTAATAGCTGCGACACAGTTTTGTAACTAATTTTACGTACCTACGTAATGAATTTGTAAAATATGTTTTTGTTCCAATTAAGATTATTATTATTTTAGTTGTCTTTGACATTTCTCGGGACCTTGTGGTCCCGGACCTTTGAAAGGCGTACTAGGGGCCGAAGCCAACTCGCAGAGGCACTTTACACAATTCTAAATGATGAGGAGGCACCAACCGACGATTATCCCTGTATGCACCATGCAAGTGCACCCAAGGACAACCCCCGGTTGGTTTTCAGAACATGGAAACAAAATATACTGGGCTATGGGTTTGGCTGGCTATTGTGGATCGGTCACCTTGAACTATGGAAGGTCTATGTCTCCTGCCTGACCAATGATATTATAATATTCACAGATGAAATGGCAGGGGGTGACTTGCACACTCAATAATGGGCCCCCGAAAACGGTCGCTAGCACATAGTGTCGTAGTGACAAGGGGGCAACATATCCTGAGGTGCTTATGAGGAGTGGAGAGGTATTCCACGGCTATCAGGACAATCCTGGAAGTACGGTCAAGATCCCTACCAGCATCTTACTGAAATACATCCTTCCTCCGAGCACGTTTGCTCTTGCGAATCTCCACACAAGCGAGCCAATAAAGGCAAGAATGAGGTGGGAGCTCTGTTCCTCCTCAGTGTTCACTCCAGTCGGCCAATGTAGGCAAGCCAGAGGTGAGGAACAAGACTTCTCCTGGGAGATAGGGTCCGTGGGGTCGCTACTGCCCAACAGCTCGCCACATGCTGCCCTGCGGGTTCCTATCTCTCTTGGTCTGGCTCCTCACCCTAGACCTGATCCGGCAAAGTAAACTCTTCCGTCACAGACCTAGAGTTTAGAGCACGCAAGCCCCAGCACGACGTCAACGTAGAGATACGGCGGTGGGGATATTATGAAATGACTTTCATCAAAACTAAAATAAAAAAAGCTATTTCCATCCAACTGTGTTAAGAATGATATGATTATTATGTTGTTGTCCTTTTTAAGTCCTGCTACGTCCTTTTTAATGCGCACTTTTGCTTTCCGCTAAACGATAAACGTGTGCAATCGTGACGCATAATGTATGTAATTTACACTGCCGTAGCACGTTCATAACAATGTATTAACTTACTTAAAAGAGCACGTTCCAAACATTACACATAATAGTTACCTAACTAACGCGCATTTTCGTTCAGCTGCGTTATAAAGACTACCAAATTACATTAACATTGTCTTATATTTTTATAACCCGTTATCATAAGTAAGTTATGATAATGATTTCTGCTATATGTAGACAATGTTACTAGATTGGCTTACATTTTAAACGGCTTAAACATTATACAGATATCTCTTGCATAGAGTACGTTTACATAATTTTTTGCCGGGCCTAGTAAAAAATACCCCTCGTTTTACAATTTCATTTCGAATGAAAGTCAAACCCAGAAATACCGTACTATTGTGTCTAATGATTTATTTATTTATATTATACTTTATTGTACACACGGCTTCACATCAAGCTATACATTTCCAGTTTTAGCTGACCTCGCATTGTATAGGTTTTTTGTACAGTCAGAAATCTGTGCATGCACCAGAAAATACATAACTAAAAAAATACATTTAACACTACAAAACATACAACGAGCGCCCTTAACGGTTTCCCCGATATGTTCCAGGCAACCTGGCACCGAATTATCTGAAAACTAGCAGGTAAACATTGTAGTCAGTGGTCAATCTATCAACTCTTCTATAACTATCGCAGTCCTGGATATCGCAGTCCTCTCCCAAATCGCGGCAAGACACCTGCGCCCTTAATGCGTCACACACTATTAATCATTAATGGAATCATTCGAAGGATATTACTAATCCATTGCTTCATAATTATGTATGAAAAATTGGGCCTGCTCAAAAACGTAAATAACGCAATGAATGTGGTTGAACTGTCAATAATTAAAGCCAAGTTAGTTTATTATGCAATTACCCCGCCGGTTCCCTGCCTTCCACATTCAATCTGTCCCAGCCAAAGAGAATTAGTCATTGGTCCCAGCCCTACCTGGTAGATGCAGTTGAACAGAGACATGATCAGTTGAAATAAAACTGTGATATTAAAACTAGTACGAGGACTGGTAATCAAAGTCGAATGGGGTCGATGCACCATCTGAACCAGTTTTAAATAACTCTATAGGGAGTTCGAAAAATAAACCTGTTTTGTAGCACCACCCAAATAAAGAAATAGTCGGAGATAGACGTAAGCAGGTCATGTTTATTTATTAATTACCAGTACTTGGTGTAAAGTTCGATAGAGTAATAAAATTTTATTTTTTGAGTATCACGAATTCACGATAGTTCTCGATTCAGGACATTAAACGCTTTATTCCCGTTTTTGAAATGAAGAATGTCAAAAATGAATGTGGGTCAATGACTGCAATTGCCATGATAAAACGCAACAACTATACCAACTGTTTGTCTGTCTTGTGTGACATACATTGACACGTGCTCCACAAATGTCCCTACCTACCTATGTTATTTCAATGTTGAAACACTATAAATGTCCATGATTTAATGTTAACGATGGATGTTAAAGTGTATGCCCTTTAACAGGCCATTGTTGACAGGAACTAATTCATTATTCTTTTATTTCATATTCGTATGGTGGGCCAAGGTATTCCGAATTAGGTGGGAAGTACAAACAAACCAACTCGTACTAATTCCAAGGGATGCCTCAAGGCTGCATATTAGGACCTTTAATGATTTGATATTATGTTAGCCGCTTCAAAATGTATAAATTAATGCTATAAGATACTGTTATAAATCACAGTATAATGTTGTCGTAATTGATAATTCGTTTTATCTAACGCCCTTGAGTTTTTTGCTATACTTATTCGGTTACTGTAACATTGACCTCAACCTCAACGCTCAATAGGTTATTATAACACATACCTACTTAAGCACGTTTTTATGAATAGTAAATAAATACTATATATTTAAACTCAATAACATAGAAAAAATAAAGTTGATTTATAAATACGATATATGTTTAGCAGTGGACAATCAAACGGTGACGATAATGAAAATTACAACAGAATTGAGACAGCAGATGGAACACGGCTATAAAAAGAATTAGAATAATGCTAAATAAGTTTATTAAGTACAAGAAGAATCGATTACTTTTTAATCTTATTCAGCAATTCATGTTAATAACACAGTGATAGTAATTGTGACACTGAAGGTTAATCATAACGTGTTGGAAAAGAATGATACAGTAAGAGACTAAAGGCTAATTTCTTCAATAAAACTGAACGCGATCAGCACATATAAACCCCGTTCAAGAGTTATCAATGGCAATATTACAATACAATTATCACACGGACCGCTCTTGAATGCAGTCCAGTTTCAATTTTTAGACATAGATATGTTACACCACTTAGCCATTCACAATGATCATATACGAAGATTGAAATATGATAACAAAATGTAAAATCCAGCTGATCCTATTATCATCGTTCCACGTGATTGTATAATGTTTACATAATTAATCGGCCGTGATTTTAATTCATAAGTATATTATAGATTTAGGTACAATTTGCATGGAAATAGATATAATATCTAATTAACATTATAATTCGACTATATGTTCGTTTCCTGTATTAGCCTGTCCGTGGTTCTGCATAATTAAAAGTTAATTATAAGTTTTTTAATGGCGTTTTTGTGACAAAATGCATTCTATTAATCATTATAATAGATTTATTTTTGCCTCCAATCTAAACGTCAGACAAATCCTGAGTTAAGTTTATTTTAAGACGGACTTTAAACAAAAGTTCCTGTAGGTACATACCAAAGACACAAAGACTTACACACGGTATGAACTCATTGTTTACTAATTGTACTGACCCCATTAATATTCGATACTAACAGAAGAACGGTTATGCCAACAAAACTAATGACTGTATTTAGTTCATTACCACTTTTGATAATAATTTCAACAGTGCCTGTGATTTGATATGTGCTTTTCGACTTTAAAATGTAGGCTGTTAGGTTGGAAATTAAACATATCACAAATATCACAATAGTATGATTAAATTATTGGCCAGTTAACTTATTCGAATACTAGCATAGTGTGCGGAGTTGCAATTGTATAAGTCTATACTAGAGGTATTTTATGTCGGATACATTGAGTGGACCACCTTTGTCAGACGACTTAAAAATCACGGTGTATATATAGTTGCAATTGTATAAGTATATACTTATACAATTGCAACTCCGCACACTATGCTAGTATTCGAATAAGTTAACTGGCCAATAATTTAATCATACTATTGTGATATTTGTGATATGTTTAATTTCCAACCTAACAGCCTACATTTTAAAGTCGAAAAGCACATATCAAATCACAGGCACTGTCTTAAAGTAGAATTATAGCAACAAACAAATCCATGGATATACGGATAGGTAGGTACTATTAAAATATATTAGATCTATCTTGTTATGTAAGTATACGGTTTTTAATTTTTAATTATACTATACATAAGGTAACGACAGTTATCATAATACCACGTGAAAACACCTCATGCATGCGCCATCTTTATACTGTCATATTATGCCTATGTTAAATTTTAAAATAAACGCTGGATGTTATAAAATAAATTGTATTATGTCCGTCATTCACACTAAATGTTCCATCAATATGAGTAGTCAATTACATAACTTGATCTCGTTGTGCAGGCATGTTGTGTTAGAAACTTTTTAACACAGCGACCGACGCGCCGACGGCCGAAAACCGGTCACAGTTAAACTTATATTAGTGTCCCAACTAAAACACATAAATATCTGTTACTTCGTCTAAATTTACTTTAATTAACTGTTCAATTTCTTAATTACCATATTTATTTATTAGATACTCACAAAAACCTTCTTAAAAATTCAAAAAATAGAAAATAATTAACCAAAACATTGATGTATTATTGAACAATATTATTAATCTATTAATATTATTCGAAACTTTAAAGATTTGACGACAAACACAACAACCTTAGAACAAACATCAGTGAATATTATTACTTCTCAGTACGAATTAATACGTCACGCGTGATTTACTCGTATAAATAATACTCGTTTTATTAATCATATTAATCCACGCATAATAATTACAAGGTTGCCGGGACCAACCTACTGGCCCAGTAATAATATAAATGTTTTCTACATTGGTATTTAGTTACTTAACTGAATTCAAAATAACTCTCAATGAATATAAACAAATGACATCAATAATAAAAACAACCGTCACTACACAACCACAGTGCGTCAGTAGATTAGGATATTGTGACAGTACCGTATTCAGAATCATCAAGATATCCCGATGAATGAGAAAAATATTTTATATACACCTTAAAAAAAATCAGTAGATCCATAAATTTGTGGTCGCATAACTCAACATAATGTATGGATCAACTGATTTTTTTTTCACGATTTCAGGGTTGGTCCTGTAGTAAAAGTTATTCATAATGATGAGTAAGATGAGATGAGATGAGTCCTTTTACGGATTAAAACGATCAAAATTTAACGGTTTATATTTCTCGTTCCTTTCACACACAATTTTCATTAGTGTGCATACACACGAGCGACACGCATCAACGAGGCATCTGAAGCCGTCGACAACCTGCCGCTCATATGTATATTTGAGTACGGTGCTCAAATACACGAGAGGCATGTTGTCTACGGCTGCTGTCGCTGAATTTGTCTCCGCCGTTGACACGTGTCGTGTTATCGTGTATGAGCACTTACTCAAACACAATCACATCCACCCGATTTATGATTTCAAAATTTGAGGTAAAGAACTCATCAAACTCGAGTTTAGATCTACTTAGGTACTTATCCTTAAATTCAAAATTTCTAAACTACGTTTTTTGCAAAGTTGAATTTCGCGGATGTCACTTTAAGTAATACTAAAATAGACTTTGACAAGTTCTCAACTTTCAGAAACCAGACCATAGACAAATCGACATATGTACTTACATTATAATTATGTATACTAACGTGTAAATTCTATTAGTTAGCATTGAAGACTACAAAAGGAGAATAAATAATCCGCGTAGATGACAAAGGTAGACTACTCAGGAAAACAGAAAAGACGAGGTGGAATGCAGAAAAACAGAATAAACTATAGAATTGTTTATCATTTTATTTGTAAACAATGAGGAGCAGTGAACTTTAGTCGACAATTGAACTGTTAGTTACATCTTTAGACTATGAGTCATATTGACCATGACTAATGTAATGTATTATGGCGGCTCTGAAAGCGCTACTCGCTGCGCAGTACCCCAGTCCTCACCCCCGCTGACCCATGAATTTGTTAATGCGCAGCGACTCGCCTCATGTTCTGAGCCGCCGTAAAGTTTGCATTGGGCTGTATCTATCTGCTTATGTACAGCTTCAGGAACGTATCCGTTTGTTTATTTACATAATTCTGATTTTATGTAATTTTTGCAAAGCAAAAAGTTGCACTCTACTTTAAGCAACACAAATTATTTAATATTGCCCATATTCACTGAGTTTAATAAGTAATAATAGGTACTGCTATATCAATGACAAGATTACCTTTATCAATGGGTTATGGTAGTAGGGTAGGGGTTGATGACGTTCACGTTCAGCAGTTTGGCTGGTATTGTGTTTTTTTTTTAAATTAAATATTAGATAGATCAATAATTTTCGAACCCATGGGAATATCGAGATAAAAAGTATCATAACTCCTAATCCAGGTCATGGTCTACCCATGTGCCAAATTTCATCTAAATCCGTTAAGCCGTTTCAGAGTGAAAGCGTAACAAACAAACATACAGAATATCAAATCTTTTCTCTTTAATATATTAGTTTAGATTTAATATTGATAAGGGTTATGGTTACTAAGGTATATCAAGGCTAATATGAATAACCATTTTTATTAAAAATAGCATGTACTCTGAACATCAATATATCAAAATGTTCGACTTTTGTCTGCATTGGGACAACAATAAATCAGGAAATTAACACATTTTTATTACAAAGTAAAGGTCAACTGGCTGTGATAGATTGGTTGAACAGCTAGTAGGTAACTATGACTAAATAGCTACGTACAGTTTAAAAGTACATTATTTATAGAAGAACAAAGTCCCTTTCTATTGTTCGGAATCGAATCGGTTGAAAATAAAGCCAAAAACAACATCATTTAAACAAAATCATGCTCATGCAGTTGCAATTCACAAACACGACAGAATAACCCATAGATAAGTAATTATGACTGTATGAATCGCTTTCAACAAAACTTATTATGGAACCAACTTCGATCTCCGATGTGGTCATCATCTGCCTAGCCTTTTTCCAACTATGTTGGGGTCGACTTCCAATCTAACCGGATGCAGCTGAATACCAGTATTTTACATGGAGCGACTGCCTATCTGACCTCCACAACCCACTTACTGGGTAATACGATACCCCTTGGTGTTGTGGGTACTCGCACTTAAATGTGTATCAAGTTAATATGCATGTACCGGCAGATCTAATAAATCAGTTGCTAACTCAGACTGCGGTGTTTCATTACATTACATGGTGACAGCGGTAAAAATAATTATAAAACAAGTAATAATCGAAATTTGTTGCGATAGTTTTTGCGAGTAGTGTTGAAAAGCGGTGATTAACTATGGAACACGCGCGACCACCATCAGAATTGAGTTTGGAAGGCAGCTCCGTCAGCCGGGCTGACGCGTGGAAGAAATGGAAAACGCAGTTCACTCTATTTTTGAAAGCATCTGGGGTGCATAAAGAGGAGTGTGGTGTCCAGGCCAGTTTACTGATCAATCTAATTGGACCCGAGGGGTTCGATATTTACGAGACTTTTACGTTTGATCAAGATGGTGAAAAGGATGACGTCACTTTGTTAATCAAGAAGTTTGATGAATATTTTGGCGTCAGGCAGAATATAACATTGGCCAGATACAACTTTTTTACGAGAAATCAGGAAACGGGCGAGTCTGTAGATCAATATGTTACAGCATTAAAATTGTTGAGCAGAAATTGTACTTTTAAAAGTATAGAAGAGGAATTAATTCGTGACCGTATCGTGTGCGGAATAAAAAGTACGGTAGTACGAGATCGCTTATTGAGAACAGAAGAATTGACTTTAGAAAAAGCGATTAAAATCTGTCAAGTCCATGAAATTTCCAAGGACAGCAGCCACCTCATGGAGACGCGGGGTGCAAGTGGTTCTGCAGAATCGGCGCCAGTGCAAGTCGATACAGTCGGAGTACGTGGTGGTGTTGGCGGCCGTGGCTGGCGCAGCCGCGGGCGCCCGCGCCGCCGGGGACGTGGAGCGGTTGGTTCCGGTTCCAACGAGGTTCGACAATCAGGTGCATCGGGTCACTGTCCCAGGTGTGGAGGTGATTGTTCTGAGCCTACTTCGTGTCCGGCTATATTTGTGCAGTGTTATGTTTGTGAAAATTATGGGCATTTTGCTAGGATGTGTAAAGTTAAAAAAAATGTTAAAAAAATACACGAAATAGCTAAAAGTGAAGAAAAATACGATGACGGGGACGATTGCGAGTCATTTTTCATATCGGTTTTGTATAATGTTTCCGAGATAAATACTTCGTCTGAGGACTGGTTTGAAATACTTCGAGGGGAATGTGGTGATGAAAAATTTAAATTAGATACTGGAGCGGACATTAGCGTGTTATCCATGAAACGATTTTTATCACTAGGGTACGACAGTAAGTTAATAAATACTAATAATCATGTTAAATTGCAATCTTACAGTGGTGATTTTATTCCAATAAAAGGCGTTTGTATTTTAAAATGGCGGTATAAGAATATTGTTTACGAAATAAAATTTGCCATCGCTGTAATGGACTGTCAAAGTGTGCTGGGATTGCAAGCATGTTTAACTTTAGGTTTAGTAAAAAGAATTCATAATATAAATTATGCGGAATATCATGATTTGTTTAACGGATTAGGCTGTTTGCCAGGTGAGTATCACGTTGTCGTTGATAAGACTGTGATGCCAGTGATTAGTGCTCCTCGAAAAGTACCTTTAGGATTACGTGACAAGTTGCAAGACGAGTTAGATAGAATGATTGAGTTGGGAGTTATTAGGAAGGTGACTCATCCAACTCCTTGGGTAAACTCATTAGTGATTGTTGCTAAGAAAAATGGTCAATTGCGTATATGTTTAGACCCGAGACCACTTAATAAGGCTATACAGCGTGCACATTTTCAATTACCAACAATAAATGAATTGGCTACTAAGCTACATGGTGCTCAATATTTTTCAGTTTTAGATGCAAATTCAGGATTTTGGTCGGTTAAATTAGATAATGCCAGTGCAGATTTATGTACATTTAGTACACCTTTTGGACGATATCAGTATTTACGATTGCCCTTTGGGCTGAATTGTGCGCCTGAAGTATTTCACGCAAAGATTAAACAATTTTTCGAAGGCTTAGAGGGGGTAGATTCTTTTATTGACGATATAATTTGTTGGGGTAGAAATAAAAATGAACACGACATGCGATTAAAAGCGTTACTAAACAGAGCTCGGGAAATTAATTTAAAATTTAACAAAGCTAAATGTCGGATATGTGTTGAAGAGGTAACGTATTTGGGACATATTTTTAACAAAGATGGAATGAAAATGGACCCAGAAAAAGTTAAGGCAGTTAATAATATGCCCGAACCAACGGATCGTAAAAGCTTAGAAAGATTTTTAGGAACAGTAAACTATTTATCAAAATTTATACCAAATTACTCAGAGCATATTTTTCCACTCACAAGGCTATTAAAAAAAGAAAATCAATGGAGTTGGGAAGTTGAACATAAAAACACATTCGAGAAATTAAAGAAGTTAATTTGTAATGCACCGGTATTATCACTGTATAACGTTGGTAATCCAGTATTATTATCCGTGGACGCGAGCAGTGTCGCCCTAGGGGCCGTACTCATGCAGGATGGGCGACCAGTTGAGTATGCGTCACGCACGCTCACTGAAACACAGCAAAGGTACGCACAAATCGAAAAGGAGATGTTGGCAATTGTTTTCGCGTGTGAGAAGTTTCACCAATACATTTACGGCAAAAATAGTGTGGTTGTCGAATCGGACCACAAACCACTTGAAAGTATCTTTAAGAAATCCTTGGATGCAACCCCAGCACGCTTACAGCGTATGATGTTAAAAATTCAAGGTTATGATTTGGTAGTTACTTATAAGCCCGGGAAGTATATGTATATTCCGGACACATTGTCGCGAGCGCCACTTCCGGACTTGTATAGTGATAGTATTAGCAGGGCTATTCTGAGCCAAATTAAAATGATCGTCAATAATGTGCCGATGTCACAGAGCAAGTTTACTCTTGTAAAGCAGGAAACAATGAAGGATACATCTTTAAAACTAATGCTTAAGTATATAAATCAGGGTTGGCCTGATAAGTTCAATGTATTAAATAATTTAAAATACTACTGGTCTATGAGAGATGAGCTGTATTGTGTGGATGGTGTAATATTTAAAAATAAACAAGTTTTGATACCGCAATCATTACAAAATGATATGTTAAAACTAATTCACGAAGGGCATTTAGGGATTGACCGTTGTAAGCGGCGTGCCCGTGAAGTATTATTTTGGCCAGGTATAGCAAAAGACATAGAAAATTATATAAAAAAATGTAAAGTGTGCCAGGAGAATTCAAACAAACCCAGTAAGGAGCCTATGATACCTGTGTCTATACCAGAGTTGCCGTGGCATAAAATTGGAACTGACATTTTTGAGAATGGTAGAAAAAGTTATTTAATTATAATTGATTACTTTTCTGGTTTCATAGAAGTAGCACAGTTGAGAGATACTACGTCTAACTCGGTAATCAATATTATGAAGGAAAATTTTGCACGATACGGAATACCAGATACGGTCATCAGTGACAATGGCCCGCAATATTCTTGTCGAAATTTCATAAAATTTGCATCGGAGTGGGGATTTAAACACGTCACGTCGTCTCCCTACTATGCTCAATCAAACGGAAAAAGCGAAAGGGCAGTGCAAACGATAAAGAAAATGTTAAAAAAATCAATAGAAAGCAACACCGATTTTTATTTAAGCTTGCTAAGCTATAGAAACACTCCGCGGGAAAATTTGAATTCACCTGCACGACTTATGATGGGGCGGCGATTGAATTGTAGATTACCTGTGCATCCTGATCTTTTAAATCGTAACAAATGTGATGATCACTTACAATATAAAAAACTGTTGAATAAACAAGTAAAAACTAAGTTATATTATGATCAGCATTGTAAACTGTTACCAGAATTGAGTGTGGGCGATGACGTTATCATGTTGGAGAATCATAATGAGCGAATTCGTGGCAAAGTAGTAGCAAAGGCTTCAACTCCGCGTTCATATATTGTGAAAAACAGAAAGGGCATTTACAGACGTAATCGCCGACATTTGATTAAGAACATGCCTATAAATTGTCAAGGGGCAGGGGTGATGAATGATAATTTTATTGTAGTATCGGATGATGACGACGATATGTATGTTTCGGGTAATGATGATGATGATGACTATGTACCAAGTAATGAGATGGAGGATAGCATGCAAAATTCTTATGTACCACCTGTAACTCGTAGTAAGGCAAAGCAATGAAACTTGTTTACTATCATTAACATTATTTTTATCACGTTTTCTTTTGTTTGTTTAGGGGAAAGATGTTGTGGGTACTCGCACTTAAATGTGTATCAAGTTAATATGCATGTACCGGCAGATCTAATAAATCAGTTGCTAACTCAGACTGCGGTGTTTCATTACATTACACTTGGTAAGACTGGTTGTCAGACTTTCGGGCTTCTGACTACCCGTAACCACTGTCAAAGATCCACGAATGACAGCCGGGACCAACGGCTTAACCTCCGATGTGTTATAGGTCAAAATTCAATAATTATCTAAAATAAATAGTTAATCTGCCTGGCCTTGTTCCAACTATGGTCGACTTCCAGTCTAACCGGATGCAGCTGAATACCAGTACCTATTCTATATGGAGCGACTGCCTTTTTTTCTGTTTCGCGGTGGAAATCCTCATGGACTTCCTCCGTCGTGGGGGAAATGACGGAGGGGTATGCCGAACGTTACCGGCTAAAACCACCGCAATGTTCCACCTCTGCCTATGGTGTGGGATTCGCATCATCCACCGCTCCCCCGACAGGCCTTGACCCGTTGTTCCTCAGCGGGTCCCACCTTCCCGTGCGGCCATTCCCACAATGGTCGCACGCACTCTCGAGTGGCGCGCGCAGAACACTGCGGCGCCAACTAGGGCCTGTCTGGTCCGACGACAGACGCCCTTAGTCCGCCGCCCGCAGGCCATCTCTCATGGAGGTCGCAGATCGTTTTGCACCCTTCTCAGGCGTCCGGTGCGTCTCCCGCGGGAGGGGAGAGAGGATTCGGCTTCTCTCTCCCGCTCGGCTGCCTCCTATCTGATCTCCACAACCCGTTGCTTAGATTAGTTTCAGGCTTCTGACTACCCGTAACGACTGCCAAATATCTAGGAATTACAGCTGGGACGGCTTAACGTGCTTCGAGTCACGGAGGTGTTTCGATGTGGTATGGATGGTGGACCCATCCTCGAACTGACCTCGGCTAGTAAAATAAATAGTAATATATATTCAAAAACTATAGCATTTTTTTTTTAATCTCAGAAAATTCTGGTAATAATACTTACAATTAAAATACTTTAAAATTAAGTACTTATACCAAATCGTCGCTGTTGTAATCGGCCATTCTCTTATCACTACCTGACAACAGTGTTTAATTACCAGTGGTAATCGCGTTTATCACTAAATATGTAGATGTGCGTTATCTATACATCAGAACAGTCCGCACAATGACTTGGTATTGTTAATCTCTTCTTTGTCTGAACTGTTCCATGAAACTCTTGTTATAGGAAACGGGCAGTATCTTAATTATTATATTAGCAGACGTATCACGATTCAAACATGTACAAGTAATAAAAATGCAAATATCATAGTAATATAAACTTATATAAATTACTAGCTGCGCCCCGCGGTTTCGCCCGCATAAGTTTCGATCTCGTGGAAATATCGGGATAAAAAGTATCCTATATGTTAATCCTTTATTATCATTAAGATAGCTACCGATGCTTTTAAACACGTCTGTGTACCTACTTTTCTGTTTGGAAACAGAAATACGAAACTACCTAATGACCATTTCGCCGAAATTATTACTTTTTATTATGAGTCTCATTGATAGCAGTAATTTCTGATCAGATAGCGGATAGATAAGAAAATAAGGGAGGTGTGTATCTTTATTTGATGACAAACATATTTCTGGTTTTTTGTAATGTTTTCTTACATAACATGAGACGAAACTGTGATCGTTTATCCTACTATTAATATTATAAACGTGAAAGTTTGTATGGATGGATGATTGTTACCTACTCTTTCACGCATAAACTACTGAACGGATTTGGATGAAATTTGGCACACAGATGGTTTATAACCAATTATAAACCATCTGTGTGCCAAATTTCATCCAAAATGGTCATTACTTTCGTATTTCTGTTTCCAAACAGAAACGTAGGTACACATACGTGTTTAAAAGCATCAGTAGCTATCTTAATGATTAAGATAATAAAGGATTTGTTAGATTAAAAACATTACTCATTGTCTACATTGTTCTGCTCCGCATAATTTATGGTAGGCTTAAGTTCGACATTTATTTTAATTAATCAAGATATTATGCGAGATTTCTTTTTAATAGCTTGAGATACAATATTTTACTTCTCCTTCTAATTTTTTCCGCAATAACACTGTCAGTCCTTGTTGTTTTTTTTTTAAACACTCGTTGTTTTTACAAATAGAATATATTTTTTCTTTTCTATAATTTAACGTTTATATTTTTCAGTCGTGCAGTGACCCAAATAAGTACCGTATCATTATATTTTTATAAATTATTTTTCTATCTGTGAATAGCATAAGCAGCCTATAATGTTCCCACTATTGGGACACAGGCGTCCTCTCGGTGAGAGGGAGTTGGCCGTAATCCACCACGCGGGCTCAGATCAGCCGGTTGGTGGATGTCACAGTTGGAGCAGTGGTGGCCCAGTAGAAACGGCCGCGACTTACGAGTCGTAGTCGAGTCGTCGTCGTCGGGTCGTAGGTTCAAACCCGTACAGGCTTTGTGTAAATTATTTCATCACCGCTCTTCTCAAAACGGTGAATGAAAACATCGTGAGGAAACCGGCATGTCCTAGAACCAAAA
Source organism: Apamea sordens (assembly GCA_945859715.1). NCBI lineage: Eukaryota > Metazoa > Arthropoda > Insecta > Lepidoptera > Noctuidae > Apamea > Apamea sordens. Next base: position 9,073,010 of record OX243994.1, read on the forward strand.
ATTCATGTGACTCAGGCTGGCTGGACAAATCTTCAAAATAGCTCGCATTTAACTAGGTCAATAGGGCACTTCATGTAACGGCTAAACACCCTTATTTCAGAATTTATAACGCTACAGAATCTTAGATAAACGATCGAAAACGTGTCCAGCCAGCTTGAAAACCCACTTTTCGCTGGTCTCTCAATCTCGGTAACGGAAGTGATTTTGACGACTTTTTGCATATCAACGGGCGTTACATAAAATTGTAACAGGCATCGAGCTAAAACTTTAGTGATACGTACAGCGGTTTATTAGAAAAATGCAAAAATCTGTGTCCAGCCAGCTTAAATTCTTCTGGCTGGCACTTCCGAATCTCAATAACGGGAGCGTTTTCGAATACGGTTACTTTACTAAAATTTAGTGACGCAATTTGTAACAGTAATAACGTTTGATTTATGTCGTTACATGTAAGGGTTTACGAGAAAAAACTTAATGTCCAGCCAGCCTGAGTTCAAGTTGGCTGGACACATGTATCTCCGCTGCCTGATGATCTACGGCCTTCGAAATGTGTTCAAAATTTTGTACCGGGGACGATAATGATAACCTGAATTTGTAACGGAGAAACTTTGCGTAGTTTCAAAGATATTGATCATTTAAATTTTCCCATACAAACATCCATTAATATTGTGAGGTGACCATAATTTTTACATAAAAAAAGGATTTTAAGGAAGGAACTTTTTAACGCCCGTTGTTATGCAAAAAGTCGTCAAAATCACTTCCGTTATCGAGATTGAGAGACCAGCAATAAGTGGTTTTTCAAGCTGGCTGGACACGTTTTCGATGGATTATCTAAGTTTCTGTAGCGTTACAAATTCTGAAATAAGGGTGTTTAGCCGTCACATAAAGTGCCCTATTGACCTAGTTAAATGAGAGCTATTTTGAAGATTTGTCCAGCCAGCCTGAGTCACATAAAAATTCGAAGAAATCTGTGAATGAATTGCGTTAAATATTCTTCGTGGAAGTCACTAATATTAATCCAGTCAAATATTTTGCATTTGTATGTGTTTAGTCAAGAACTACGTAAAACTTGTTGACTTTGTTATTATTTTAATAATAAATAACATGCTTTTGTTTACTGAAACTCAGTAAATTATATGTACATATTTCAGTACATACCTACTTACGCTGAAACGTACGTGCACACGTGTCTTTTAGCATGCATTTATTTCACTTGGAGTTGACATCGAATTAGCGAGCTAAACTACGATCGCGAGTATCGCAGTGAGGCATCTTCGGCATGTACCTGTTACTGCTACTGTCAAATTGTTGTCGCTGTCACTATCAAATTGTTACCATGTTGTTGTCATGCTGTTGAATTGCCCCCTAATATTAACATTGATACAGCTAGTGGACTGCGATAGGCTAAGTTGATTGATTGTTGATTGATTAACATTAATAGAACTCTATTAAGTACAAATTACATCTTAGGGCAACAACAAGAATGTTTAATTTGGTTATTCAACATATTTATATTTATTTCTGCCTACTATCCTCATAATGCCAATCAAATTAATATTTGACCATCCATCGTCGACAAAACTTGTCAATCCACATCTGCCTTTACTAAAAATACAAAAACTAGTTTTTATTTTAACCTGACCGTTTTAATGGAAGGTCAGAAGTATTAATGTCATTGACCGGCTAACAAAACAACTAAGATATAAAATAAATTCGGTTAAGAAGTTATAAAAAGATATTTCGACACGCTTTTGCCTTGAGTTATCTTGAATGAAATACTCCAAATAAAACAAGGCTGCAGCATAGTACCATACCACTTCTTGACACTTTTTCACAGATATTCAACGCTTCAGAACTCACTTGAAGCACGTATGCTAATTAAGTAATAAGAGTTTTAATTCCTAATCGACTTAGATAAGTAGGTATAACGATAAAGGCTTTATCCTGCTGCAGATCAGTTTTTATAACTTATACTGATATTCATGATACTCCTTTGTTACCGATCTCATGCTGAGTTGACAACAAAGCAATGGAAAAATGTCTACAACAGAAGTACGTATAAGAAACAACTTACATTCCACGAATACCTACACAAAGGAAGCACTATACAGGACAATCAATGGATACTTCCTCATGCTCCAAATTCTTACAATAAGCGGTGAGTCAAAGCGTAGGAGATGAGAAGCTACCGCTAGTACTTACGCTGTTACCATACTAACTTCTCCTAATGGTAATCGGCTTATTGTAGCCGTCATTTTATTATCATGGAATACGGTACATAGTACAAGTATGTCAAATTGATAAAGCCTTTATAGGGCGAACTCAGACCTGACTTTTTATTGGTCTGAAGGGCGAATCCAAACCATTTTATAATAAATAATCTACGCTACGAGCGGGAAAATAGCAATTGAACACAGTACTTCAAAAAAATCTTTATTTGGAGTTTAAAATTTTATTGAATCTTTATGTAACGATAATCTTATAAAGCAAGTCACATATTATTATACAGGGGCAAGGTCCAAAGCATCGGTACTCAAAAATGCCTCATTTGAAATGGAATTCCAATCAAAAATTAAATCCGCGATAACTAGACATACAATGTAACTTCCTACAGATTTATTTTCTATCTCCAGTCATTAGAATAAATAATCTAGATAAGTTAAATATTAGATTCCTACACAGATACTACAATTTTACCTTATAAGATTAAATAAATCCTTGCACCTGCTACTTAGATACAACAAATTAAGGTCTAAATCTATAGATAGGTGGACTGCGTATTATAGATAACACGTTGCCAAGTATGTCGTATGATAAAGCAATATAGACTGTAGTATCGGTAAACTAATGATCATTAGTTTTTAGTATAGTTAGAAATAAGTTAGGATCTACAAAATTAATTAATTAATTAATTGTAAATTAACTTAAGCTAAGCAAATTGACAACTTAGATCCTAACTTATTTCTAACTTAATATGTATAATAAAATCCCGACATCATAAATCCAATCATCATGAAATTTTGCATACACGTTATCAGGGGTAGAGAAAAGAAAAAAAAAATCTACATGAACGCAAGATAATCATTCATTTTTGATTCCTTGACAGTTGTATAACATTACTATAACACTGTAAATTGATGTACCCCAGGGTGATTGAAAACCTTAAATTTTTAGGAGGCTTGACGAGGTCGATGGGATACCTACCATTGCCTACATGTCATACATATTTAGATAAGATTACATTATCACTTGCAACGTAAACCATGATTCATGGCCTGTGCTATTGATTTTTGGTTTTGTGAAGGCTTCTGACAATTTTCAGTAAAAAAAACTAACTTACGTTTCCATCAACCACACTATACAGACAGCTGTACTGCTGGGGAGTTTGTTGTGCCTCTTGTTCCCAGCTAATATACTGGGAAGTGGTGAAGGGCGGGCGTTTTGGGGGAATGGCTTATGGTAACCACGTCACAGTGTATTTATACAATGTCGAGCTCATGAAATACATTACAAGTATCACAGCTTCGTCCTTAGTCCTAATTTTTAGGTGAATGACTCGTAAGCAGCTGCTCAAATTTGACATTATTTATTTATTTATTTATTTAAACTTTTCGCACAAAAAAGGTACAAAGGCGGACTTAATGCCTTAGGCATTCTCTACCAGTCAACCAAGAGTGGTGAAGAGATTAGATGGCAGGTGCTTTGGTTGAGAGGGACAATAATAATTAAAACATAAAACTTAAAACTAGGTACACAAATACATAAATAGGTTATATGCACATACATATTATTACTATAATATATACTTATAATATAAATATACACACACACACATATAGACATTCGAATTCGTCTTCTTCATGGTTCATGGTTTTGCATGTTTTGGTGTGGTTTTGCATGGTTTTCATGGTTTTGGTTGTTCTGCATGGTTTTGCATGTGGTTATGCATGGTTTATCATGATACGGTTTTACAACATTGCTTAAGCTATATTCGTCACCAGCAACTTACAAACTGATATCCAAAAATATACAAGTCGAGTATAAGGAATAGCTACAAAATTAACTGACTACCAAAAATGTAATTTGATAAACATAGGAATTAGAAACAATAATTAAGTAACTTACGTTAATGTTAAATCACGAACTATAGATACATACATACATGAATGAAAAATCACATTTAAATAGCTTCAAAGACTAGCTCTCGTACTATTGTTTTTCTTTCTTTCTTACCTAACTTGAATGTTATTTCAATTTCAGAAAACCGACAAGTGGCAGTATTTGCATCAATGGTCGCATACGCAATGAAAAGATGTTCAGGCGAAGATCATGTTACATTCTACAAGACGACAGAGTACAAGACATGCTCACAATACAAGAATCACTCCACATAGCAGCGGATCTCAAATTAGGCAATCATATAAGTGGACAACAGAAAAAACGACGCGTAAGTGTTACCTATCAAAAAAAAATCTTGACAAATAAAATTATCTTTATCAATACAATGTAACGAATTATTTCAACATCTACATTGATTGCATCACATGTTTCTAATTTATTGAGAATGGACCATAATAATATTAAAATGTTCACGAGTTTGAAATAAGCATATTTATATAGTAATGGTAACTGCCATATATGTATGTAGTTCAACAAGGGCCTCGCACCCGATAAGCAGTTTAAAGAAATTGTGCTGAAGGAATAATAAACGCTCTTTAATCCGTCAAGCCTTCTTTCTCTAAGGCCATTGTTGGCTAAAAGTAGTAAACATTTTATGGTTTTCTTCTTAGTAGCTCCACTTCTTTCATTTGCTTCAAGTTTACAGCGGATAGGTAGACCAAACTTCATTCAGTAAATGATAAATATTTCTGTAAGTAGGAAGGTACACACACTTTTACACGTCAATCATATTTTAAAAACTAAATGAGGTCGCCGTTTCCTATCTGACTAGTCTGAGAAGAAAGGCCGAAAGAAACTCAGAGGTCACGGTCTCTTTTAAAGTCCAGACATAATCTTGGTCAGATCATGTGAAGACCATGTAGATAAGTACAGTTAAGCAACTCTGCCACTATTATTTAAAAAAAAACAATTAAGGTACCTTAATACTTCTAAAAATAATCATGTCAATTCAAATCCAACGTTTATTTTTCTGCTATCAAGGTGGCTCATACCACTATCAGCCCTGACTTACGAGATTTAGGTCGTGAGTTCAAACCAAGACAGGTACTTTACTTTGTGTATTTTATTTCACCACCACTGCTGTCAAAAACGGTGAAGGAAAACATCGTGAGGAAACCGGCATGTCCTAGAATCCAATATTCGAAGACATGTTGCATCCACCAGCCGGCACTGGACCCGCGTGGTGGATTTTGGCCTCTCATAGAGAGGAGGCCTGTGTCCCAGCAGTGGGAACATTATAGGCTGATTATACTAAGGTAGCCTAATGATTCCTCTTCTTTCCAGGTAGAAGAAATTATCACATCCCTTGGTTTAAGTAGAGCACGACACACTAGAGCTGGCAATTTGTCTGGTGGACAGAAGAAAAGACTAGCAATAGGTCTGGAATTAATCAGCGACCCTCCGGTCATGTTTCTAGACGAACCTACCAGGTAAATGGTTATTTATATATCAACTATACAATGTTCAATTGCACGACAAAGAAAAGTAAAGTGGCTCTGTACTTTTTAGTACTTGGCCTTGACAACAAATAAAACCGACCCACTGCTTCCTTTCGGGAGTGACCAGAGGTGACTAAGAAACTGAATAATAAAAAATACCAGTCAATGATAAAAGTACCAAATGTAACTCGATTAGTTTTCTTGGCACGGCAATGGCATGGCTATTATGGTGTGTATCTCTTTCCCAATGAATGAGCTAAATAGCTGGCTATAGAACCCGACCAAATAAAATAATAGTAATATTGTTATAACAGACAATAGTACGACATTCCGCGTCTATCGGTAGTCTATCATCTATCTACAGAATGTTCTCAAACAGCACGTTACTGTCATATGAAACATCTAAAAGTACCACTTACATACTACTAGAACAACGTTATCAAACAAATCAGAAGGATTAGTCAAGGAATTAAATATTCGAGATAACGACACAAGTTGTTTAGGTAGACACTTTATTGAATTAAAGTTGTATTGTTTAGAATATCGTGTAGTGTTTATATTAGCATCGCGTAGTTTATTTCACTCTACACCCACGCATACATACAATTTGGAGACAACAATACGGCAATAAATGAAAACACTGGCAATACTAGTGCATAAGATTATTTTGGAACTATCAAATAAATCCTTAGATCGAAATTAAAAAAGTGATCTGGTTCTCTTTTTCCTCCTCGATCTCTTTTTCAACCTTTGACTAGGCTCTAGTCAAAGGTTGAAAAAGAGACTACAACTACTGTTAAACTATTGAATATATTTGATTGAATTTTCGTATGCAAACTGGGAACGGCATTAAGTATACGCAATTTAATTTAATGTCGTGTCGTGTCCACCTTGTATTATGTAATGCCTCAGTCAGTAGATATAAAATGAACTATTATATGTTATTACTGAAATGAGTAAATTGACGCATTTATTTATTACAATGATTAGTGAAATAGACATCATTACGTTTTTCCGGTCATAGAGTCACGCAGATGGGAGCCTGACGTTTTGCCAAAATTATTTTAACAAAATTCCATTATCCAAAAAAATCATCAATCTCAATTCGGATGTTTGTATTTTTTTTATGTTTGTTCGCGCATAACTCTTTCGCTTGCCAACCGATTTGAAAAATTCTTTTTTTGTTGGAAAGGGTATACTTCCCAAATGGTTCCATAGAAATTTAATCAAAAACGGTTCAGTAGTTTGGTTTTTTAAACCAAAATTACTGGTAAAAATTACAACTTAAAAGTGAAAAATAAAAACTTTTTTGCAAAAAAAATCAACTGACTTCCAAAAACAACACTACAAAGTGAAAAATAACATTAATTTCGGAAGTCGGTGGCAAACAACGAAAGTGTGAACCCAACGACACCGACTTCCGAAATTAAAGTTATTTTTCACTTTGTAGTGTCGTTTTTGGAAGTCGGTTGATTTTTTTATAATGTAAAAACAAACTAACAAAAAACATTGTAATTTAATTTGTATTATTTGTGCAACTGGCATATACATGCAAATCTTTTGTCAGTGACTAAGCAATTGGCTGAATAGAAATGGTAAATTCAAAACTGACGATACTAAATATTTGGCTTATTTTATTTTGCGTAAAATATGTTTTACCAACTGAAATATTTGACTTCATTCAAATTGGTAAAAGTATTAGTTGGTAAGCAAGTTATTTGCTAAACATTAGGTTTGCGTTACAATTATTTGTGAAGAGTTTATTTGCTAAGTAATAATTTGGCAAATGAAATTATGCGGTTTGGGAAGTGATAATTTGTAAATTTTTTTTTGATGAAACAATGGAGACCCCACGCAGATGCGTGTATTCCCGAAACCAGAAAACTCGAGAAAATTTAAAATTACATAACATCATGGCTTCGTGCCTAAAGTATTTATCTGTTAACATTTTAATGATAACATTATCTTGATAATGAGGTGAGACAAAAATAATGTAATTTAATCCCATATACGGCATTAATATCATTGTAACAATCAACAGTTGATATGTAGGTATACTACATATCAACTGTTGATTGTTACAATGTAACATTCAACAAATGCGGTATACATGAGTCTTACAATCACGAATATAAGTAGAAAAGGTATTTTTAATTTTTAAATCAATAAATCATAATCTACACACTTTTCTATTTCTTATCATGATAGCCTGACTTTTTGAATTTTGCTACCAGATATAAAATTACTTATCTTAAGATATTTGGACTACCTACAATACGTATATGTCTGCCGAGTAAAATTTAACAATTTTTCGTTTTGAGACATGATTTTTCCGTTGCAGGCTCTTCATGCATGCTTTTTGAGTGTGCACTTGTGTTAGTCATTCCTTTTGTCTTGTCTTTATGGGCAATTTCGACATTTTTGACAGTCAGGCTGCTTCGTTGGTCTAGTGTTCGCCAGCGCTATTGCTGAAAATGAGGTCCTGGGTTCAATTCTCGGGTCGGGCAAAGTGTTATTGGGTTTTAAAATCTGGAATTTCTCAGTAGTAGACCGGAGTCTGAATTTATGCCCGGTTGATAGCAATAGAGTCGCCTTCCATTACATGAGACTTACACATAACTGGTAAAATGTGGGCGTACTATAAGTACACCTCTGTCTTACCTTTCGGGGCATACAGTCGTGATGTTATGTCATGACAGTTAGACAAATAATAAAATTGTCCATAAAACAGAAAATCAAAAAGTTCAACCTAACTATGTCTTCTTTCCAGTGGGCTGGATAGTTCAATATCGAAGCAAATAGTATATTTACTTCACCTTTTAGCGCGGCAAGGGCGGACGGTGGTGGTGACGATGCACCAGCCGTCCGCCGCCCTCTTGCACATGGTGGACCGCCTCTACGCCGTGGTGGCAGGCCGCTGCGCCTACGTCGGCTCCGTGCCGCAGCTCCTGCCGTGTCTAGAGGAAATGAACTTAATGTGCCCGCCGTACCATAATCCTGTTGATTTCTGTAAGTATACGATTTGATTTTGATGTTTTGAAAGATGTTGATGTTTCGAAACGTGAATCAAAAAGTAAATTTTCTACTTTTGAACATTTCTTTTTAACATAATCATTGATGTCATCATCGTTCAGCCGAGAGACATCAACTGCTGGACATAAGCCTTTATAACATAACTGCTTTTATTTACATACACACATAACTGTAATTCAATTGAGCACCTACACTACCTACATTTGTTGCTTATTAATATTATTATATTAAACTTGTTGATATTTTCACTGGTCACGTAAGTAAATCTCAAAAAAAAAACAAAATTATTGTATGTATATTGTAATGTTCTGTAGAATCAACCGAATAATTTTATTCGTAGTAGAAACCAGCTTAGTTATAAACCGGTCCCCTCTTCATAACACGGTGTGCTAGCCCGGTATACTTTATAATATTTAATATCATGGCAACACTGCAAAATGAATGTAGAAGATTATTTTATGCATACTTTTATTATTTACTAGCGGCCCGTCCCGGCTTCGCACGGGTGGTTAAGTTTTAGTAAGGATCCCTAATCTTTTCTAGCAATAAATATAGCCTATGTCACTCAGGGTGAATGTAGCTTTCCAATAGTGAAAGAATTTTTGAAATCGGCACAGTAGTTTTAAGAATTTATTCATTATCTACAAACATACACACAAAAATACAAATCTTTCCTCTTTATAATATTAGTATAGATAACCTTGACAACAACAAAAATATTCGTTTATACTTACGTCGGAAAATAGTAAGAACACAAATCTAGAAATCAGGTATGTAGGTACGCACTAACTTTTATACATTTTCAACACACTGACGGATGTTGTATAGAAGATAATATTCTGAATATCTGAATCACAAAGCCAATGAGCCAACAGTTGTCTAAACACACAAAAGTATACCTGCCAACATTTACCTACACTCGTAATACTCGTATATAGTATGCAAGTCGTAATTAAAAATACCATTACGAGTTGCATACTATCCCACTAATAAACCAAATTAGAACGAATATCTTCAAACTTTTAACTAGCCATACCGAAATATGTGTTGCCATAGTACTTAACGTTATTTGTCTTTTTCTTTTCAGTAATCGAAATATGTGTAGAAAAGGCGAGTGATCTCGTGGAGAGCTCGGGAAATGGAAGAAATAAGAGATGGATTTCAAACATATCTCATGAGACTGATAGTAATTTAATAGGTTCGTATTACCTTATAGCACTAAAACCTAGCGTATCTATGAATTAAAACAATTATCACGTAAATCGGATGAGTGATTGCCCAGTTATAAGCACAATAACTGACAGAAAGACGTCATGTTTTATGATATACGAGTTTAAGGATAGTAGGTATTCCGTGTAATATGCTACCGTATTCAAACCATGTTGAATCCTTGAACTGATGACTACTACACTGGAACGTTAGCCTTTTAGCATGCTTCGTATGGACTTCGTTCAAACTGACTGAATTTATTATAAAAATTATCATATTAATAAAAAATTACACGTGCCAAAACACGACTAAGTTTAGACTGGTATTTTAAGATCTTTATAAGCGAACCATACAGCACAAAATGGGTGATGTTTTTGGTGATACACAAAAGATAATGTTCGTTTTAATTCCTCTTTTCAGAAAAATCTAATTTAGGTGCGTGTGAAGAGGTTTGCCTGACGACGCTGCCAGCTCCCAAGGAGGACCCTACTAGTAAAATACTATTAGCACTAAAGAGTACATACACCACATCGTTCATGAAACAATTCACCACCCTCACAAGGAGATCGCTTTTGGTAAACTAGTGTAATTTATTTTCTTTTATATGTTTGAGTAACTAATGATACGTTTGTGAAGTTTTTTGTTTAATTCCAAAACACTTTAATTAACTTTCAATTACTATACCGAAATCAGAATAGAAATACCGCTAACCGAGATTTAAACGTCTCATTAGACAAGGTTGCTATAGAAAAACAAGCCTACAAATTGCCAACTTACAACAATTTTCAACTCCTTGGTCATGATTTTAAATTATATGCTTTGGATACATTGCCTTTCATTTCGTGAGAAAGCTCTACTGCGAATTAAGGGCAATGCACTGTTCGTTCTCTTGAACTGTCACCGCTGAGTCTGGTTTAAAAGTGGTTTTTTCAACCTTAAGCTTAATCATTCACTACAGACGTAATAGTCGGTTTGTTAACTTTAGAAATGCGTTCTTGTAAGAACCGTAAGACTGCACCCTTCATTTCAATGTCTCTCCTATTAAAAGTTACTAATTTCATTCCCAAACCAACATCTTTGTTAGATTAATATGTCAATTTACCGTTATAATTTTTTTTTTAGTCAATATGGCGAGACCCCTCGTTCACAATAATGACGACGGGCATCCACTGCGCGATGGCCCTCTTCATCGGCTTTCTGTTCTACAACATTGGACAAGACGCTAAGGATGTACGCGACAACTACAATTTCTTGTACTTCAGCCTCATGTTCCTCATGTTTACGGCTTTCAGTGCTGTTACTATCAAATGTAAGTATATTTTATTATTTGTGAGTTCCTTCATATCGTCAATGGTTTAATTTGGTTCTATAGAAAAAGGTTAGCCAATTGAACCTCTCATTGAGATAATATGGAAAACTCCAGCAAAATCGGTAATTTAGGATATACAAATACTACAAAATAAAGCAATAAAAACACTCTACAACTACTACCACCTTACACCAACCGCCAAAATCTATAATGATACCAAAATACTTTAAATTAACCAACTCTATACACTTAAAACATGCATCCTAATACATAAAATTATAACACAAGACACACATTCACAACTCAACTTTAAAAAGAAAACATACACATATAACGCAAGACGACGAGACAAAATAGAATTAAGAATACCTAGAACTAACTATGGTAGGAAAAACATACTATATGAGGGAGCAAAACTTTATAATGAAATACCTGATGATGGTGTTTAACAGTAACAGATGGTATACATTTAAAAAACCCTAGAAGAAACGTTAGAACGAAGTACTAACACCGAATGACATCTATTAAATCTTTTAATTCTGTTGTTTTGTACAACTGTATGTGATCACAGAGACTGTATCTACTTTTATTATATATTTTTTATACATTTCTCAATATGTAAGTGAACCGTAATGTTATTTTTTTAAAGAAATAAAAGTCTGTAAACCGAAATTTACAGAAATCTGAGTCAAGAGTACACCAACTTGTGATTAGAATTTTACGGCAACCCCGATATTTGATACTGTAAAGGTTGTCTGCAAAAGGGAACCTTACATCATGCAGGCTGACAGTACCTACCGATAAGAAATAATTTGTAATCCTACAATACTTGTCCTGTTTGTCCTGTACACTGAAATGACACTTTTGACATTTCAAAGAATGTGGAAATTGGATTACATTCCAATTTCCACATTCTTTGAAATGTCAAAAGTGTCATAATTAAATTAAGTACATGGTACAGATATTGCGTGCACCTTGAAACAGAACTGCAACAAGTTAAATGGTTCGTAAAGGTATCACGTACGAGTCGGTGAACTTGAAACGACAAGGTATTGGCAATTACATCTCTGAGTCAGAACCCGTTATTAGGTCAACGGAAGCTATAATAGAATAATTAAAATTTGATTTACACGTTTAAATTGTTGTGCATAAACAGAGAGCACTAAGTAACATACTACTACATTGTTTACTGAAGTGTGTTTCTTCCAATTATAATTATGGCGTACTGTTTTGAAATTGATACTCATATTTATCGTAAAAGCTCTACACAAAGGCCATTTTTGATCGTATATATGTTGTTCATTTGTTCTTATTCCAAGTGGGATTACAATACATATACAATTAGTACAATCCCACCAAGAAATTTCTACATCGCAATCTTGATTCCATAAAACACCGATATCTTCTTTTTTCACATCAATAGTTTTTAAAATACCATTTCCCCACCAACTCGACAGGAAGATAAATCACAATTCAATATCTCACTTCCAGTTCCCGAACAAATCCCTGTGATCCGTCGCGAGCACTTCAACAGGTGGTATACGGCGGGAGCATACTACACGTCGACGTTAGTATCAACGCTTCCAACTCAGACAGTGTGCACGTTGTCTTACGCGTTCATAGCGTACTGGCTCACAGGACAGCCGAACGAAATACGACGGTTTGCTACATTCTGTTGCATACTGTTACTGGTGTCCTACGTGGCATTGTGTAAAGGACTGCTTATTGGATCCTTGTTCACTGTGAAGGTTAGTAAAACGACGGATTTTTTAAGATATAGCACCCCTAGAGTACGAAAATATTATGGCCTTATAACTATACTAGATGTTGGACAACTGTATGATTTTTTTTTTGCTTTATCGACTCTTCAAACTGGATTTGGTCTTAAAGGACATCTAGACAATCGCTCTTTTGAGACCAAATCATGTTTGAAGAGTTGTTTAAGCAAAGAAGGTATGAAGAGTCATAAATTTATAATAGCATGGATGGCAGATGAAATTGTGCCTACGTACAAGTAGCCAAAACTCTGCTTTTCTGCATTTTTTTAAATAAGTTATTTTATCAACAAAATCTCTCTTATTTCAGAACGGGGTGATATTCGGCCCGTTCTTCATAATGCCATTCACGATATTCTCCGGGTTCTTCCTCCGCTTCTACGACGCACCGGTGTTCGTGCGCTGGTTGTTCCAGGCTTCCTTCCTCAAGCACGGGCTCGTCGGCCTCGTTCTTTCCATCTACGGCATGGACCGACCCAACCTCGTGTGTTCAAGCTTGTACTGCCACTACGCATACCCCAAACAATTTCTACAAGACAACGACGTAATTGACGAGAAATTTTCTATCCTCTTTGTTGCATTATTCTGCATAGGCCTAATTGTAAGTGTATTAGCTTTTCTTATATTAAAAATAAGGTTAAAGAACAAATGGTGATGTCTAGGCATAGAAATGTATTGAATTAATAATAGCGTTTGTAAGACGAGATGTGAAAATCTCGTTTCTTATTGAATATGACAATACAACTAGTCGGTTCGTGGTCGCGAATCATAGAATATATGGAATGCGTATCGCGTCAGCATTATTTATTATGATATTTTTACCAAACGAGGTTACGATAAATGGATTTTTTAGGAACAATATAGTTTGATATGGTTGAAGGTATTCCAAAGTTTTAAAATCACACATGATGTAGGTACCTAATAGAAATATACTGTAATGTCATAAACATGTTTTTACATACTGACAAGAACGATGTGAAAATCTCTTTGTTGCAGAATGTAGGCAAAAATATCATACAAATAGATTGTACATGTCAAGATAATTATATGATAGACATTCCAATGTAAATATTGTAAATTTTAAGAATATATTTATGAGATTGGATTTAAACTCATAAATTGTGTCCAATGTCCAAGCAAATACCTACGTATTACCAAAAATATGTTTTTTATTTTATCAGATATAAGTAACAGTGCTATGTTCTGTTTTTACAAACTCAAACAAAATATGTACCTATACACAATAATCTTGAATACGATGTGTTCGTGTATGTAAGTACCTTTTTAAAACAGATTTGTTTTCTACACTAATAACATCTTTTTTCCTATTGTTTCCTTTGAATAATGGTCCCAATTAGACTTGACAAAAAGGATTGGCAACTTTTATATCTTTATCGTATTCCAAATAAACAAGTCAGTAAGCTCAAAACTATTACGGACTAGTTTTAAAGTATATTTACTCGCCAGTGTTTGGGTTAATGTTTAAGTCAGTAACTTAATATAAAACAAATATCACTTGTACCTCAAGGTAGTATTTTGGGCCCAACTTTATTTTTAACTTTTCTAAATTAGTTATTCCGTTGCCAATGCAGACACTGTATAACCTACAAAATCATATGTTGTACGAGTTTAAGTAAAATTTCATTGAAACTGAACTCTAAAAATTTAAATTCTTTATGAAATACTAACCCTGTCAGTAAAGTTACAGTATTTGACAATGGAATTATATCTGTTTTATTAAGTGTAATGTAGTGTTTTACAAAATAAATACAAAAAGTACTATAGGGTATTTTTAAGCATTGATCTGTGATGTTGAACATTATAATAATAATGGACATATATAAAATACTAGCTTCGCCCCGCGGTTTTACCCGTATAAGTCCCGATGATCCCGTAGGAATATCGCGATAAAAAGTATCCTTTGTCCTAATTCAGCCGTTTAAGCGTCAAAGCATAACAAATATTTTTAAAAATCTAATCTTTATAATATTAGTTTAGATAAAACATTGATCAGGCAGAGGCATTTGTCCTTTCATAGTTCTAGATAACCAGTCTACTTTTGCCACCCAAACATTTTCGTTCAATATCCTAGCAATAGCAATAGTCCAAAACCAACCAGGGGTGGTCTTTGTGGTGCACTTGCGTGCATAGAGGGATAATCGTTGGCTGGCAGCTAATTTCATGAAATTGACTAACGGGCCTGTGTGCGTTGGCATCGGCACCTCGTTCGCCTTCCAAAAGTCCGGGACGCCACGGTCCCGCTCCCGATATATGTCAAAGACATTTTAAATAATAATGGACATACAAACATAATTAATGATAAATTCGTAAACAAAAAAATCAAGGCTTTAATTAAAGCCTTGATTTTTGTAACATTTTATCCATTAATCTTTTATTTTTTAATAAGTATTTTAGTTTTTTTTTATAACAGACAGGTGTGCTTTGCGGAGCTTAATAGAATACCAGAATGAAACATTACTGCTACTGACAGGATTACAATTAAGACTATATAATTGTAAATAAAAAATATATAGACATAGTATTAAATGACAACGGGATTATTTTTATCAGGTAAGACACCAGTTTTACCTATTGTAATTTTTTTATGTATTAAATTTTAGTTTATATAGGTACAAAAGTGCTTTACAAGGCTATACTAATGCTCCACATAATTCAAACGATTCTATATTTTTCATTCATGTATGATATTAAATGTTTGGGCGGAGAATATGTTACCTGAAAATAGTAAAGCTGTGTCAAAAACTATATAATATATAATTTTATGTAAACTTTATCCAATATTTTTAAGAAATTTATAAAAGTCGCAAGTTTATCTTCTACATTAAATATGTTTTACCAAAGTCTTGCCATAATATTTATTAGTGTCATAAAATGCAATGGTATTTAAATAAATATTAGGTATACATAGAAATATTTTAAATTACATACAAATTATTTCGATGTTAGTAAATATTAGTCATAAATGCAGCTCTGATACGTTATAAAAGTTTAAAGCAAAAAAGTAAAAGTTTAAAGTTTGAAGCATAGGTTATGCATACTTTGACTCAAAATGAAAAATAATAGTATTAAATTGTTATTAAAAAGATCGAATTAAGTCATATAAATAATGAAACACCTTCTTAATGTTGTGCACTTTCCTAAACAAATGTGTTTAGCTAAAATTCTGTCAATATGCGTAAATAATATGAATAAAAAGGGGCTCGAAAATAACACAAAAAATAAGAAGAAAATTAGTTTTATTCATAGCTGTATTTTTGATAGATTCTAAAAAATGTTTTAAATTTATAATAGGTAAACATAAGATACATTAAAATTAAAAAATGTACATACAAACGGTACCGCCGCCGCCGCCGTGCGAATAAATACTGAAACTTTGTAATAATGTTATTTTATTTCTAATTCTACCTTTAGGAGCCGACGATTATGCTGACATTACCATCAAAGTTGGCGAATCAAGAATACTTTCAGGTAAGAATAAAATCGAGGTTGAAAACGCCACACGGGGTGAGAACGCTAATGTTCAGAAAAACATAATAAAAGAAGGAACTAATCAGCTCCAGTTCCTTCCATTTTTGTTGATCAAAAATACACTAGGACCAAAAACGCTACCTTGCCGGATACCAGATACTTATAATGTTAAGATTACTCAAAACAACGGTAACTGTATCGAAGGCTTTGCACAAGTCGTTGCAAATTACGTTTATATTAATCAAGTTTTTATTTTTTATTTGCTGCATAGTAATTTCAAGACCGCAGGTTATACGACTTACTTGCTCCTAAACATTACTAGGTATCATCTTAAATAACAATAATCCAGATCTGAACTATTTTGTGTCGGACCAAGAACAAAAAGGCAGATTGTTAATGAACCTTACGCAATGAACTCGATGTGACAACTTTCAACGATGTATTTCGAGATAATATCTGCATGTTTTGTACTTTTATTAAAGTCAAATCATTTATTTCAAATAGGCTCATAAAAGGCACTATTGAACGTCAAAAATTAAATTAAAATTAAATTGATTCTAGTCGCTCCTTCCAAAAGGTAGTTTTCGTATGGAGAAGAATGGGCAAGAAACTCCACCAATACTCTTTTAAAATGTTTTACAATATTTTGCATACATTAATTGTATGTGAAGACGATGCACCTAAAAATAAAATTACTATACCACAATAGGTAAAAGAATTAAAATGGATTAATGAAACCATGACATATAAATTAACTATGTGATAGTTACATAGTGCTCACATATTTACAAACATTCTAAAAGTAGACGATTTTCATAAATAAATAAAGAGTAATAAGTCCGAGTGTGACTTTAAGTAATTACAGAATGTAAATCAATGTCAAAGAAAAAAGAGAATAAATTATACAATTACATTAGCAACCAGTTTGATTTTGTCTATTATCATGAAACATGATTGTGACGTTAAACGTCCTAATCCTTTGCTGAGAATATTTTGTTCTAAGCTTCGAAGTCCAATTTACGTCAGTAATTATCACAAAGGACACTATCCAAATATAATAAGTTAATAAGCAAAGATAAGTAACACTGGTCATTATTGTGTATCTAGTGATAAATTATTGTATGAAGATAAATACATATAACAATAGTCGGAGGTCCAGTATGCAGTATAGTCTACTAGTAGCGACTTGCGCGTTAATACAAACAGAGTCTCGCGGAGAGGAAGTCTCGCGGTCCTGTGGCCGACGAGCGCCTGCAACGCTCCAATTTTCCAATTCCGCGCATAATACGTGATAATCATTACCATCCGTGCCAGGTCTTGACATACAAAAACAACAAAATTTAAGTTTTCAGTGCCAAGATGGATGTGGAAGCGGTACGGGATGACATTAGTGTCGAAGATGGGAGTTTTATTGTTTACACTGATATGTTTTACGCAGTCAAAAGTGCAAGTAAGTAGCTTTAATTTTATTTGAATTTTCCAACTGAGTAGATTCATGTAACATGTCGCAATTTTAGAATAGTATGCTAAAGTATCTGTGATAAAAAGTGTGTGAAGGCAATCAAGTTCTTGCTGTGCGTTCGAATGGCTTTGTCCGCAAATATTGTATTGCGATTCTGTTTAAATAATTTCATACCCAAAATGCTTCTTCTTCGACTTCCATTTCGACGCCAGTACTGGGAAACATATTGCAGGTGTACTGTTTCTGTTTATTCGTCGAAGTCAGACTTAAATAATATTGTTTATACTCGTACTTTGTATAAAGTCAATCGTTTAGTTTGGAGATTTCTGGATTTCTTTTGAAAATTGCATCAGTTACGAATATATCTCAGCTACTACTTACAACAGGACCCAAACTAAATAACTGCGAATTGTTATTAACCTAGAAGTGTTTTAAACTACCTAATTCAACCTTTACTTACTTGACTTCAGGGCATAGCTACAACTAAGTAATTGTGCCACGATGATGACCATTTATTTTTAATCCACTGAGTAACATTAATGTTTATCTAACTACAGATCTGCATTACAGCTGAGCCCTATAACCTCACCGATCGTTACGAATGTGACCATGTTCTTATTTCTACATGAGAAAAACTGTTGTAGCTATTGTTTAATTATTATAGTAGAGGAATTTATTGTTGGTTTCGAATCACATTTTAAGCAAATAGTTTTGCCCTACATGATAGAAAAATTATTTCTTTTTATATGCTGTTCCGAATCTTTATAATTTACGCAAAAACCAGCTGGTTTCATTCGTGTCGTCACTTCCATCGGAGACTTTATCATGTTTATCAGTCATCGACGTAGATATTTAAATAATCTGCAGTAACAGATGCAAAGATTGTCCCCTTGTAACTAAAATTTACAAAATATGTCCTACTTGTATCTAAAATCTTTATAATATAATATAATTCCAAACTCCACCTAATCGGCTGGACCGATTTGGATGAAATTTTGTCAATGGGCTCTTGATGGATGGTTTGAAAACACAATGGACCCGGTAGGTGGCGCTGCTCTTCCGGGCAGAACGACGTCTTCCGAGTCCGCTAGCATATTTATAAATATTAAATATGTATATTTGAATGTTGTTTATAATAGCCTTTATCACTGCGTACCTTTTCCCAAGTAGAGTAGAGCTGAATATAAAGCCATTTAATGAATATTTCTCGTGAACAACATATGACTTCGCCTCACTTATCAAGTAGGTATTAGATAATACTCCGCAACATTTCACGATACTTATCAACTGTAAATTGCAAATGAATTGTTTTCTATACGCACGGAAACTTCGCAACACTGTTGGACAAAACTTTCTTATACAGTAATACATTCACCTCGTGGATATAGTAGATATCTAATAAATGCTATAGGAGCTGCTGTTATATCATAATGATAAGGATTACTACCGCTTGCGTTAGCCGGTCGTATTTCTACACGCTTTTATACCTTTTACTTCCTAACTTCGTAAAACTTTAAGGAAATCTTAGTTTTATTTACACCCACTGGCCACTGGCCACTATTTGATAGAGTATCGATTTATTGATAGCTTCAGTTTGACTCCTGTCTTACCAGATGGTACTATCACGGACACTTCCGCCTGATCACCACTAAGTTCATTTTTGCTTGCACTCAAAACATAGAAGCGCTCTCTAGCCCCGCCCCGTTGACCTTGAATAGACGAATGAAAGATAAGACGGGCCGACTGCACTGTCGACGCGGTGACGCACGCGCCGTTCGAGATTTATTTTTATTTTCAAACTACTGCTATTATCTATTTATTATATTATGGACTAGCTTCTGCCCGCGACTTCGTCCGCATAGATTTCGGATTTGTGACAGGATTGCGTATCTCAAAAGGAAATCAAAATAACCCATAAAAATACAAAATATATTTTTTTAAGTAAATAGAAGAAGATGTATTTTTTAAACTTTGCGAAAAATGAAATCAAAATAACCCATAAAGATACATAATAATTTTTTTTTTAATAAATAGAAGTAAGAAGATGATTTTTTTAAACTTTGCGAAAATTATGAAAACTTTATAATACTATACAGATCATGGATGTGATGTAAATAGTTATATTATGACTTGATTTTGTAAACTTATTCCTGCACGTGCACGGCCTTGGTGACGCCCACTTCACAACGGGCCGTGCAGCAGAAATCGTAATATTTTAATTTCGCCATAACTTCAAAACCAAACGACCAATTTTAATCATTCAACGACCAAATATTATCTACATAAACTGTACTTACTGATGAAATAATTTATTTTGATAAGGATGAACAGCATGAGTAAAATAAATGCGTATAAATGTAGTCCAAAAAAATTCAAGATTTTTAAATAAAAAAATGGTTGTTGTGCCTCACTCGACATAGATAGGTATAGTGTGTTGCGGACTTTTTTGTAGATATCTATAAGATCTACAATTAATTTGAACATTTTATGGTTCTATCTTTTATAGTTTAGGCAGCGTACGCAAAATAAGTAACTTTTCTGGTTGATTTTTTACACCTTGTGTCCGAAAAACCCAAATATCTTACAGAACCCTATTTTTTTCCAAAATAAAATTTTGTCTATGTTACTCATGGATAATGTAGCTTTCGAATAGTGAAAGAATTTTTTAAATCGGTTTAGTAGTTTTTGAGCCTATTCATTACAAACAAACAAAGTTTTCCTCTTTATAATATTAGTATAGATAGATCTGGGATTCGTTATTCGTTAATTCGTTGAGTTAATAATACATTTTGTCTTTATTTTTCTAATTAGAAATTTGATTTGATAAATCCTATTGTCCGTTAGGCATTAATTAAAAAGTAAAATACAATTTTGAAGTTTTATCAGTTTTATTTATTTATTAACTGAACTGAACAAAGATATTCATAAAATATTGGACATAGTAAGTAGGTAAAACACACAATTAACAATATTCAAATTTTCTTAGGCTTTTTGCAATTTTCAGTTAATATAATATAATAATATAATATCCCTGGACATTTCACACAGCGCCATCTAGTCCCAAGCTAAGCAACCTAATGCTTGTGTTATGGTAACAAGATGGCTGATAAACTACTTATATACATTTTTTTTTGTAAATACATACATATTATAGATAGAAAAACACCCAGACTCGGAACAAATACATGTAGGTCATACAAATATTTGTTCCGTGCGGGAATCGAACCCGCGACACGCAGCGCAGCAGTCAATCGCTTAACCACTGCGCCAACCGTGCCGTCAGTTCAGTATAAGGTTGTATGGTAATAAAAAAATTCAAGACATGCCCTTCAGAACATATTATAATTGAACGCGTTAGAACGCGGGTTTTTTAAATTTAGAACTAGGAAGTTGGTGTGGCCTAGCCTTCATTTCATAAGCCGTTGGCGATTAAGTCGCCAAAAACTTAACGAGAAAAACAATGTCCTGTATAAAAATAAATTCCGGGAGCTCTGCTCTCGGATAAACTGTGAGCACAGTTGGCACCATTACGTTTTTTAATAGTTCGCAGTAAGTTTCGCCATTTACTCGCCCTGGGAAATGGACAAGCTCTCCGGGACCATCAGCACTCATCCAGCCCCACATATTAGCGCATATCCTTCCAGAATCATGATTAGGAATCACGTTTCTAGGTAGGCATGTTTGAGTAATGCGAGTGATGCATCACGCGTAATATCACCCGAGCGCGTACTGTAACATCACACATTACTCGACTAAAATAAGCATCACACCATCACACTAAACATTACGCGCGCGGTAGCAGCGCAGTAGCTCGTGACATGACTCGCAGACTCGCTCGAACCGAGCCCTCCCGAACGCATCGCATCGGCAATGTTCGGTTTATATCGGAAGTCCGGAACTAGGCGCGTGCGATTTCGTATTTCGCCCGGTCAGGTGACTTATTATGTTATTTAGAACTCTATTATTATTATAAAAGGGTTTATATTTCCTTGACACCATGTCTTATTACACTAGAACATTGCATTACATTAGAACGCGCGATGGTGTGCTATCGCATGGCGCGACATCCTATCATCACGCGTGATGTTTGAAGTGATGGTGTAATGTAATATTACTCGGCACGAAATGTAATGACATATCACATCACTTCGTGGTGCACTGTTTTGCACATGTCTATTTCTAGGTTCGTAGCGTGTATTCATCACGCGCCACAAGTGTCGACGACAATATTGGCTCGACGTAAAACATTTCTCATCTGAGAATATAGCGCTTGTGAAATAGTGTCTACCATACGTTGGAGGTTATCAGATATGGACGTGGTGCCCGCGGCCTATCCTCTAAGACACCCTCTTCTTCATGGCGTCTGATCCACAGCCGGACAGTGTTTCTCTACAAGGAATAAATAGGCTAATAACAAGTGGCTTCATTAAAAAAAAAACTGACTTGTTTCAAAAAACCCGACCGCAACAAACGACGAAATAGTTCTAAACAAATCAGTTTTCATGTTTCGTCCATACTAAACCCTAGTCCCAACTTTCTCGGTCCGTATATATCTACCTCCATGTATAGCTAGAAGGCGCAAAAGTACTGATGGTAAGAAAAGTGCTTGTATGGTTTGTATTTATTTTTATTCAGTCATCAATTCATCATTCAGTTGTAAATCTGCACCATTTTTATAAATAAACGTTATTATTATGATCTCCTTTATTTCATTTAAATACTTACAAAATACATTTTTAAATATTTTTATAAACAAAAGGATAAAAAAAACATTTAAAAATATAAAAAGTAGTAGCCCACCGGTATCGGGAACAGGGTCCAAGCTACCGGCGGTCAGGGCTCCAGAGAGAGGAACCTCCTGACGATGCGAGCCATGTCCAGAAGTACCACTTTCTGAATCAAGTCCTTGATCCAGCTGCCCAACGAGAGCCTCCTCAGGTGTTGGTCGAGGCTCTTGGCTATTAAGCCATTGGCTGTCACAACTATCGGAACAATGATCGCTGAGTCCACATCCCACATGTCGACAACCTCGCGAGCTAAGTCAAGATACTTGATTTGTTTATCTTTCTCGGCTTTCACGAGGTTATTATTAATACATCACAAATCACAGTCTGTATATAAATTAATTTAAACTCTCGTCTGACATGTTGCTGACACACATGTTACTGATACATAAAATGACTTGTTATCAGTTGCACTGGGGCATCATTGTAATGTCAAACAAAGAGATGCTTCTTATCTTATCTTATAAGTGATGAGAGAAAGACCTCTATGTAATTACCGAAACCCGCTAGGTATAACAAAAGTATCAAAGGATGCCACCGACTTTTGCCCTCTGCGGTTATTGAATTTTATGACTCTTTTGTTCGGCTTAGGCTTATTGTAAAATTTCTAGAAATGAATTATTTAATAATTAGTCACTACCTACTTATTTGCACGGAATTTTAAGTAGGTTATTATTAACCAACAAAATACTTTTTACACAACAATGGCAAGCATTTTTTTAATTAAAACCACCTATTTTTATTTATTTATTCATATAAAAATTCGCATTGTGTTTGAATTATGCACATTAATTAATTTATAACGGCTAAAAATATAAATTATGAATTTCAAATAGTAAATTTCACTGCAAATAATTATAATCAATAACATTGAAACAAATAGTGCGTGTGTGAGCGAGAAAGTATTCCGAGTTCGCCCGTCACAACAAAGCAGTAATACATACCACTCTCATAAAGGTATAAGTAATTGCTTTACCAAGTATATAGTGATAAGTATAACCAAGATGTAAAATCTAAATATTTGCACGGCAGAAATGCCGAATATAGTAAAACCGATCTTATGTTAGCTACCTATATTCTTGCAAATAAATCAGTCATTCATTCAAGTTTAAAAACTCTGAATATTTTTTCTGCTTGTTCCTCGTTTAATTATTTAAATTATTTTAATTATTGTCATGGTAAATTGTGTGGTTTTAAAATACCTTAATTTATAAATAAAACTTTATTAACGATGCACAGTGCAAAGTTTATCATGCAAATGTTATCTTGTGTAAGTAATTGAATACTTTCTAGTTTGTTTTACATCAATAAAAGTATTAGATAAATAAATAATAATATAATATATTTATTCAAAAAATTATAAGGCATAAAAACCAGTACAGTTTTGCTTAAATTTAACAAAAAAACAAAAAAAAAATAAAAAAAAAACAATAATATTTATTTTTTATTTTTTTTGCTTATAATTTTTTTAATAAATATATTATATTATTATTTATTTATCTAATACTTTTATTTATGTAAAACCAACTAGAAAGTATTCAATTACTTACACAAGATAACATTTTCATGATAAACTTTGCACTGCGCATCTTTAATAAAGTTTTATTTATAAATTAAGGTATTTTAAAATTACACAATTTACCATGAAAATAATTAAAATAATTTAGGTACTCAAGTAAACAGCTCAATGGTCAATATTCAAAAGGTCCGGTAAGCGCGCCCATGTCAAATAGTTCGTCCGTAAAATTAAAAAAAGGAGTACACGTGATACGTCACTAAGCTGCGCAGTGCAGGTTGCAACTAATTGCGTTATCGCTTTCCTAATAGGCCAAAACTTTTAGGGGGCGTGGTTTGGCGCCGCCGCAGGATTTAGGCAAAAAAATTTTTAAGTGAGCAGGCGGAAAAGACCGCGATAGTACCTAAGCTATGAGTCTATTGACAATGATGTAGGTACGCTTGCCTAGAGTAAACTATTCATACATATTGAAGACCGCGCTCCCGTCTTCAACTAAATGTCAAATATACTTATCTAAATTACTAAAAGATAATAATAAATATCCAATCAAATTTTAATTAGAGTGTTCATTAAATCCCAAAACCAGTGAGCAATAACACAATTTATTAATAGCTTTGAGTTTTGATTTACGACGTTTTAAAACATTATAAAAACAAAAAGGGTGGATTAAAATCTTGTATAGCTAACTTCAATAATATCTTATATAGATTTCATCCAACACTACACACGAGTTAGTCAGGTCTTTGTATCAATCATAGAGAGATGTTTGGATTATGATCATAATACAGGAGTACCTCAATACACATGTGCATTATAAAATTGTAATTGCTTTATGTTTTAATCAATTGAGTCACTGTTATCTACTGGTGTGTCAACATGAGTTGTATTTAATGCGTTATTATATAAATATTTACATATTTAGATAGGTAAGTCTGGAGTTTCACACTTTCGCTTTCAACCTTCGGTTCGAATACAAGTGAAAGAAAGGCTTTGTCCTTCTGGTAGTTATTTATAATTACTGGTCGGTCTTGTAAGTAAATACTTGCAATCAGGAGGGATTTTTTTAATGCAAACTGCTCTGTTCAGCTGTCGGAAAAATACCCAGAGCTATGAAAACTAAGAGTGAAATAAAAACGAACAAAGGTACCTACAACTTCCAAGCAATTGAAGTCAAAGTAACACATAATCTAAATTGAATATCTCTAAAAACAATATGTATATAGGTACAGACGCCAGCACATCAAGCTACTACAATCTGTCAAATTTCTTTAATAGATTTTCAACTTTATCGCTAAAGTATTAAGGTTCAAGGTTGATTGGGAAAATTTGACAGTTTCGGGTAGCTTGACCTGTAGCTGGCGTTTGTACCTAAGGCGTAATTAAGATCCCTTCAAATTTCTAATCTGCTAATTTTGGTGCAACCCGTATCAACCGCGTATTTCCGACATAAATACAATTGTTGAAAGAAATGTGTTCACCGCAAATTATGAAAATTGCAAAGAACAAGGAAAAATAGCAAGAGTTGATGGTCTTCCTTCAGTAATTGGAGTGGCACTAAAAAAAGAAGAAAAATAATGTATCATAATGAATATCTTTAACAAAAAACTACATAAGAGCAAAATTTGCACTAAACTTAATCCAATTATAGATTTATCAACACCAAAACCGCAATAAGTTTCAAAACAAATCGCTATTACGTCTAATCAACAATCAAATTCATGTCACAGACACAGTATAACAAGATAATTTGACGGGTTTGAGAGCCCTCTCTGCCACGAGTGTATACGATGCAAGCGTTACATTGATATCGCGGGTCAGTCTCACAGCCGCTTGCGCATACATCGCACGCGCAAAGAAATCAATGTCGCGATCGATATAAGTCATAACTTTACGACTTACATTTTCCTACAAAATGGACGTCGAACTTGGAAACCGTGATGATTTCAAACTAAAATGTGATGTGTCTGTGTTTTCGGATATACACTTTAGGATTCCTAATGGTAATATTCTTTTCTAAGTGAAAGTTTCCTTTTGGCGGTAATATGCTGTTCGACTTACGATGGTGTAACTGCATCAGTGGTTGCTGATCTTTCTTACGACAGCGGTCTTACTTCTACGTTATTTACTTGTGATAAAATGTAGCAGATCCCCAAAGGATATATCTATGTATATAATATATGTTGTTGATATATCTATGTTGTAGTCAAACCTCGAAGCTCCGGCGCTCCTAAAATTAATTTTAATGTTTATGGTTTTAATGTAGTCATAATTAATATTTTGAAAAAATTGTCTTTATTCATACATGGTAAGGAATTATGACATTTAGAATTATACAATACGTATAAGTACAAAGCCTTGGCCCCCTTTAGAATCTTTTGCACTTATTTCTCTTAGAGACAGCCTAAAGTTGGGCACATCTTTAAAATTAAGAAAATTCTCTTGTTCTATGTTACGGGTTTGGTTTCCGCACTTAGTCCTTCAGGTGGACCATTGTGCGTAGTCATTGTCAGTAGAAAATTCTCTTTGCATTCTTTTATTTGATTCCTCGAAAAAAGTGTGTTTATCGTTCAGTGTTTCCAAACATTAAATGATAAAATAATTTAACAGAGAAAGCATAAACTTGTTTGCGAAACACCGCATATATAAAATTGTTTAAACATGTTACAAGTACAGTCGACATTTGACCGAGTCTGCCAGTCGCTTCTGGATCGACTAGGCAAAGTCCAAAAAAGATTATTTTACTTTTGACGTTTGACTGAAAAGTTAGGAACTTCTAGGTTTGACTAAAAATACTTTAGTCAAAGGCCGAAATTGGTATTTATTTCGGGGTTTGCCCGAAGACTTTGGTCAAACCTAGGATAAACCAGTCATTCCGGGAAGAGACTGCATATCGACCTTTGACTATGACATAGGTATACATAAATAAAAATGTTAAATGCTGTTCGTTGGTAAGCGCATCACTTGAGAACGGCTGGACCGATTTGGTATTTTTTTGTTTTAAAATTTTCACAATTAAAATTTGGGAAAAAAAAACATCCCGGGTCAACTAGTAAGATAATATATAAATTAAGGTTTCTGTCTCTAAAATCACACCCTTTCATCATGCATGAAGGTGCAATCAATTTATTTTATTTTATAAAAACCAAAATTTTATCATAATGACATATCAGAGTGGCAATTCTCGTAATTTTAAGAACGTTCACAGTCTGATCTCAGTCTCAATCTGTCAAAAATAACTCTAATTTCCATACATTTTGACAAGTATTTGACATTTGTTTGTCGCCGAGATGAGACTGCGACTTGATTTTGAACGTTTTAAATTACGAGAATTGGCCTTCAGGTTCTACCAAACTTCGATGGAGACATTTGCAAAGATCTGGCTACCTTTATAGGTACTGGTTTGAAAGCATTCTTTACTCAGCCTTGTAAATCTTTGTTAGATTGATAATAAAATAAAATGTTGCTGTATTTTCAAAAATCATGAGTATATTTATTTGGTGAATACTCCAGAGTTTCATTCCTATCTTCATTGCACATACCAAATTAGTTCTAGAGTTGTAGTCATCAATATACCTACACAGGCAAGCCTCAAAATTCAGATTTCTATCAGCAAACTTACTAGACAGTTAGAAATTCATTAAATATCAGAGTATTAAATAATTTAGATTCATTAAATTCAGTGAAATGTGAAAGAACTTGTTATGTTTAAACTCGAAAATATGCAAATTGTATTATATATGCAGACCATATATTTTTTGCCATTGATTTTCATGCTCTTCGCCTCTGACTTTACATGATTAGTACCTACTGGTAACTTTCAGTTTTAATTTCTTATCTCAATTCTTCATTGAGTAGGTATGCACTTAGACAGCTGGGCGGCTAGACCCCGACCTGTCGTAGGCTCTACTTCAATTAAGTGGATATCCTTCGGTCATTAATAAAGTTTTCATTAAGAAAGGACATTGCTCTGCGCCCATACATTGTTCGCCCTGGAACCAAGAGCATCGGAAAATTATGTGTTGTATTGACTATCATTAGTAACTAAACTCCTATAAGATCTTATTTGTATAGCGGACTAGCTGCAAAATAGATAATCCTCGTATTTCAAAAAAAGTATCACATTTTGAGGTTTTAATCGAACCATATACAACGAATATTAGGTATAGTTTTTCATAGCTCCGAGTGATTTTTAAGAAACTACAAAACAATAACAAGCGTTTAGCAATTTTTTGTAGCTACCTATATAATTAGGTATCTATGCAGTTTTTGGAACGAAGTTCCTTATCGCGCGTTGCGAAAGGGGGCTAGACGGAAAAAATTAAGACCAAAAGTTGGAACGACACTTTTTGCTATAGGTAGTTGTAAGCCATGCGGCGTGCGCGTGTTTCTCTGTCTGTCTCTCTCTCTCTTTGAACTTCGTTCCATCCGGGTATCCCTTGAAACCTCTCAAGTTTTTTCCTATATATGTAATTGCAACCCTAATCTTAATGTTATTAGTCGCGTAAAATACTTTAAAATGTTCATTTTGGCATGCACCTAGTCCGTGTTACAAAAGTATTTGCAATTAATTATCGTGTATGTCCGATATTTCTTGTGCACAGGGCGATACCGGACAATGTCCTTTAGCTTTTGTAATTACTTATTTTGACTGGCAATGTCAATTGGGAACTGATGATACTATCCTACTACCTACATACTTATATTTAATTTATTTATTTGTTTGGAAAAACACCCGATAAATGTCGCCTCAGAAATCAAACCGACTGATGCTATGTATGAAGCCTAACTACCATGTACCTAATAATCTTGTAAGATGAAGAAGACTATTCTCCACGACACAGGGAATCCTAGTGTGAAGGCTAGTGCTATTCAAATATTGTAATGTTTTTCTGAACAATAAAGTTTTTATTATTATTACTATGTCACAGAAAGGAAAGCATGAAGCACGAAGGGGAGGAGGCCTATACTCCATAGTGATTGGAACAAGGCATTCAGTATATTGATGATGATACCGTTTTTGGGATCGGATATCAGTTCTGCAGTTCTCACATTATTTTTTTTCCATTTTTGTTACGTTACCTACTATCATTCGAACGTTTCATTTGGTTATCAGTTCATTTGAGGTCATTTTTTTTTATCCCGGCCTTCCTTCGTAGGTCATGTCAAATGATAATTACAGTGTCATTTAACAAACACTTATCGATTGTTACAGTCTGTTTACGACTAAATTTTAACGCGAAATAGTATAATTAATTATAATTATAAGTCTTTTTAATTTGAAAAAGGATCAAAGTACTTCATTCATACCTATGTGAATTCGTTTGATTTATTTTAACCTTGTATACTTAATTAATTTGTAACTTAGACAAATAGAGTAATAATTCAAATTATATTGGTCATTAACAATACCTTATTATTCATTACGAAGTTATAATGTTCATTAAAATTACAGAATTATTGAAATTACAGATTTATTGCGAAAATTGTTAATAAATTTCAAACGACATGTGTACAATCGTAGCAGATTTGCTACCAGTAGAAATAAAAAGGTAGATCCACTGTTAGACATAGGCGTTATGGGGGCTATCGGGTGTGAATTTGCCACTAGAGGCGCTTGTGTCGCGTGAGGTCCAATAACATTCACTTTTCACTGGTTTTGGCGGGCTTCGTGACATAAATTGTAATTTCTTTCATTTACCTGTTGAAAAGTGATCTCCTTCGTGAAATTATCGCAAATATGGATTATGTGGCGATGAATATGAGCGCTTTGAAAGCGGAATTAAGAAAAAGAGGCGCAAAAAGAAGCGGCCTCAAAGAGCAGCAGGTTTGTTTGTTTTCTGCAAACAAATTTACAAACTTATTTTCGCCAAAAGTATGCTTGTTTGCCGAGGTAACAGCTATGTTTTTTCTTTTTACAAACTTCAAGACTATGACTGAAACAATAACTTTGTTGGAAACGTAAAGGAAAACGTAGTATTACAAAACGATTCGGTGTATACCTACTGTTGAGTGGCGTTCAGACAGTTTGTACAGCAGTGTAACGACTAGCACGTTTTCTTTTAATTTCCTTTCTCTCTTCAGTTTCTTAGTTGCAAGAAAATTGACTAGGCACAACTTTTGGCCTTAAATTTGCTTACAATTAAGCTGAAAATTTGTGTACAGAAGATTACAAGAGATGAAAGTAACATAAAAGTTACTCAAATCAGGATGAATAAGAAAGATTTACGGATAAGAGACTTACGGATTTCTGTATTTGATTCTTTGGGTAACACATAATCCTCGGGTTTAAATTTTTTTTTACAAACACGAGAATGTTTTGTCGGAGTATAGTTATTCCTGCGAATCGCCACTAGCCACTGTTTTAGAACAGTTTTATCTTTTGGAAACATGTGCCCTCCTTTTTTCCGAACAAAACGGAACTGCACAACATTGCATAGCTACTCGATATGATGATAGTTATTTATAATTAATAAACTTAATGAGATTCAAGATTTAAAACTTTGTTTCGGCGCCGATCTTATAAAGTCGCCTTTCACAGCTATACCTCTGGACCTTAGTCAACAGTGGCGCCAACTGGTGAGCAAAGAAACGATAGTCCCCAACGATAGGCAAGTCTCATCCAGCTGCCAACCTGCAATGATCGTCGCCCCTCCTAACCTGAGAGCGTCCTACCTTACGTTTGTCTCCACTTAAGAACACGTCTACTCGGTTCTACGGCTAATATGACCGGATCATTGCCACTTCAGCTTGCTTATTCTGTGAGCTATGTCGACAACTTTGGTTCTCTGCCGGATCACTTCATTCCGGATTCGATCCCTCAGAGAAATTCCAAGCGTAGCCCGTTCCATAGCTCGCTGAGAGACCTTGTATTTAAGACAGGACGGACTGATTGAAGGCCTTAGTCTTTAGGCTCTATGGAATACGCAACGAGTACGACGGTACTTTTATCTACATAATCTTATATTATTTAGCAGATCGACGAACAAATAGGCTAGGTCTACGCAATGTCTTGACTGGACACTGCAGATATTCAAGCCAACATTAACTCCCGGAAGACCGACAATCGCAAACATTTAAAATCATTATTATTTGACAGATTATGATGACGTGCATCATAATCATAATCAGCCTGTAATGTTCCCACCGCTGGGACACAGGCCTCCTCTCTGTGAGAGGGAGTGGGCCGTAATCCACCACGCGGGTCCAGTGCGGGTCGGTAGATGTCACGTCTTCGAATTTTTGGTTCCAGGACATGCCGAAATTATTTACTCAAATTAACTCGTAAGTTTGTCATTACCTGTGTGTACTCGTAACACATGCACATGCACAATCTATTACTTATCCGGTGTAAGATATCAATTGCTTCTGATACAGCTGCTTTTACCAGATTGAATCAATGTTTTGATAAGAATAAAAAAATATCGCACATGCTTTATGCAAAGAATAAGTGGCTTGTAACAACATGGGAGTGCCAATAATTCTGTGGACATTGCACGGTTGAAGACTCCAGCAAACAAAGGTACTTGTAGTGTCGCCTAGTGTGCATGAAGACCTAAAGAAAACATTACATCCTATGATGAAAAACCGTACATACTATGTTGTACGGTTTTTATAAATTAATGAACCTCAAAAAAAAAATTGGTCTTCTAATGACGAACAGTTTCTTTTTTTTTAATAAATGAACCTCTTTTTTACTTCCTGACATTTTCTTACAGTTGATTGCTGTAACTAAGCGAGGGTACCGGACCAAATGGGTCAGGTTAGGTTAGAGCTGTAACCAACTGCGCTACATCCAAGTTTTGAATAGCTACTTTCTTATGAAATATAATCTACTAGCTTTTGCCCGAGGCGTCTCATGGGAACGTACTTCCCGGATAAAACGTATTCTACGTCCTAACCCAAGTCATACTTTATCAGTGTGCCTCCAAATCCGTTTAGCGGATAAGACAGGCAGACTTACTTCCAAAAATGAAATGCTGTTCATTGGTAAGCGCAGCACTTGAGAACGGCTGGCTAGGCCGATTTGGCTACTTTTGTTTAAAAATGTTCGTAATAGTCCGAAATAAGTTTAAAAAGATTCCCCGAAAATATTTAAATTCGGTTAAATTGAACGTTCAGTTTTCTATGGGATTATTGTTAGAATTATTGAAAATTGGGCAGGACAACATCTGTCGCGGTAGTGAGTTTATAATATTCATATTTTTATTTGCATGTCATAACATTGTAGAGAAGACAATGGCTCAAAGCTATGGTACAATAATTCTTAAAATAAAAATAAATTTAAGACACAAATTAACTATAAGCATTTTTTTTATATGTTATTAACATTAAATAAGTAAATATAACATTTTATTTAGTTGAGATCAGTCTGTTATAGATTGTGGTGATTATTTGGTAAGGTCAATTAAATATATATCTATCATATTATAATATATATCTATGTATGTATGAATGTATCTATACGACTCACTGTGTGTGGTATCTGTTTGTGTTCAATAGATTTTTTTGTCATAATATATGTATTAGTTTATCTTTATAATATTAGTATGGATACGGATTCATAAAAGTAGAAGATTTTGTATTCATAGTAAGGCAAAGGCTTGGCTTTGAAACGGAATGCTAATTTTATTCATCTTTTCACACGATTGTATTCCAAATGTTATTAATGCGCACGTAATGAACTGACTTATTAAGTCATGTTTATTAAATTGTATAGAGTACATAGGTACTGTAGTCAGTCGCTGAACAACAATTATTTGAATAAACATTGATGACCAATTTTACAAAAATAAATGTTATTAAACAGATATAAACTATTACCACGTATTAACCGCGTACGTACTCGTACCTACTGCACTTTTCTATGAAACAGCTGTTTTTTTAAGCTAGTCTTCTAATCTAGAATCATGTGCTGAACTCACGGTTGCAATTCGCACGTCGATGTCCCTTTCACCCTGTACTATATTTTTTATAAAAATATCTTTTTACTTGGGACGGGTAGATATTTGTTGTTTTCTAGGCAGAACAAAGGTCATTCATATTAAGATAGCATGCATGTACCTAAATACCTAAAAATATATTTTTCCCTCACTGATTGGACCACTATTAATCAAACCAAAATAAAACCCTTTCTCGTTTTTTTTTTTTTCTTTCAAACTAATTTTAGCATCACCAGCCAGCTCACATCGCTGACCTGCTACAACTTTTTTTGATAAATTTTGCAAAACTTGAGCTTTTGTCAACATGTTTTGAGTAAACATTTTTATTTAAGTTTGACGTCATCACTGGTTTAGTATCAAAACCGGCCTTTTGAGGCTGTTGCAGTCCCTGTCGTTCGTTAGGACAGATTTACTCAAATTGGGTCCATAGAGGCCAGTCTGGACGTTGCCCTGATGCCCTGCATCTGAATTTCACTAAGCAAATGTTTCATAACCTAGTGAACCCAAGCGTCCTGGAAAAGAGACCTCGACCTGAGTTTGTCTCAAAACTAACCAAAGCTCAGATAGGAAATGTGGACTAGTATCTTTGTTCCACCCACTGCTGAAGTGCTGAGTATAGGCCCTACTTCCCTGGTCTGTGTGAATCGCAACCATGTCATACCCGCGATCTTCTGAATGTTAGCCAACCATCTGGCTGTTGTTTGCCAACAGCCAGCTGTAAGAAAGGCTCCGCCTGCAAATCATCACGTGTGTGCCACCAAATGTACCACCTACCACCTACGTCCGTTTCAGAGCCAAAAAAAATATGTGCCTAAAAGTAAAAGTGATTTCAATATCCTGGTTGCAGATTTAATAGGTATTTAAGTGGGATAAAAATATTGTATTACCTATGTGAAAGTATGAACGCAGCTTATAATAAATTGTTAAAACGGAACGCAGCAGATGAATGAAAGGAAAGTATGTGTGCGAGGGAGAAAGAAAACGAATGGCGAGATCTAGATTCACGACGGACGGTGTAACGCTGATATTATTTTTTGGGCTCGAAATAAATAGTTTAAAACGCAATTTGGCTCGTTTCTTTTGCCATACAATCCCACATCTATATACCTAATTTCATTTCATTACCTATTCTTTGTGATTGGAACTATTGATAAATAGTGATACGGAGAGATGAATAGTTTTCTGTTTGTATTGTGCACGTGCACTGTGAATCATAAATGTGCAGCGCCTAATGCAGCCGTCTGACCAAACGGCATTGTGATAATACACAAGCCTTATTAGAATCATTGTTTGAACAAACCATAATCAAATAGTAAGTATACGACTTCATTTGAGTTCTTTTAGGCACGTGCAGTTTCTTTTCCAGACCTGTAGGCCTTTGAAACGCTACCTCCACCTCCCCCAAATGCAGCGCGATGTATTTATTTACGATGCGCCGCCGACCATTATAAAATAGTTTTTTTCTTAGGTTCGATATTTTTCCCTTTATTGTACTTACGGTGTAGAGAACTAAATGATTAGGTACTTAAAATGTCGTTGCCCAAGAGATATAATATTGGTAACTAGTACTACCTACAATTTTAACAAACAAGCAAGTACACTGTAAGAATACCGATTACTTAAGTATCAAACGTAACATAACATCACGCCTTGTTTATTTCAAGGGTTGGGCAGAGGTGTACCTTTAGTACACCCTAAATTCGCCAGTTGTAACAGGGGGTGAGCTTATTGCCATCAACCAGACACAAGTTCTGACTCCACGCTGCTACTGAGAAATCTAACAGTTCACTGAAAATGTATTCTATGCTCATTCTATTATAGGTTTTTCTCTTCATTCGTTTGTCAATTTTAATTTTTAACAGTCAATATTCAATAAGCTAGCATTAGTGTTTCCGCGTTGCGATCCAATTTGATGAAATTGTTTCGAAATTGCCGACGGCCGTGTCTACGCGATGTCTAAGGTATGCTATTATGAAAAAAAAGCGTTTATTCGTGGTGACGGCCTAAGTTTTACAAACAAGACAATGACCAAAAGTCGTGCCATAAGTCTCACGCATCAAGATGAAAATATTATAGTAATTATTTTCATATTTTTTTACGACATTTCGCGTCGGGGATTTGATTTTTGAACAGGGGATTTAATTTAAAGTAAAATAGTGTTGATATTGTTTTATTCCCTTTACATGACGTTCCGTTTCAAAAGAAACTTGTAATAAATTATACTTTGCCGATTCTACATTGATTAAAAATAACTAGAATATAATAGAATAGAATTTTTATATAAACGATTATCATTTTTTAAGAGCAATAATTGCCCTTTTACTTGCAGATGTAGCTCTCATATACCTACACTTTTATATTTTATCTCGTAGGTACTTTTCCATCAATAAACAGTACATTTACCGCTAAAAATTACCTATAACTAAACACACATATTTTACAGCAGTACAAACTGACCGACCTGACTGGAACTGGTTTTGACTGCTTAAAAGTAGACAGTTTTTTTCTTCGCTTAGGTACATGAACTCACACAGTCATTTGTAAATGTATTATTCAACAATCTTGATTTTGCCTAAGAATTTATTTATTTATTTATTTTATTACTAGCTTTTGCCCGCGACTTCGTTCGCGTGGAATAGTGACTTCACCAATAGATGACACCGACTCTTGACCAATAGATGGCGCTGTATGTCCGGAATAAATTTTATTTTTTATTTTATTTTTTGTAATAAAAACTATCCTATGTCCATTCTCAAGTTCCAAACTATGTCTGTACCAAATTTCACACAAATCGGTTCAGTAGTTTAGGCGTGAAGCAAAGACAGACAGACAGACAGACAGAGTTACTTTCGCATTTATAATATTAGTTTGGATTTATGTACACACAGTAAAATACATATAGATATAACATAATCATAATATGAGTACAAAGGTACTGCTTATTTCTTAAGAAATTCTTCCAGCAGACCTGCGAAAGGAGAAGTAAAAAAGAAATGTAGACAATAGTGTGTGAGAACAAGAAGAGAAAAATAAGAATGAGAAAAAAAAAATAAGAAAAAAAGAATGAGAATGATAAAATAAGAATTTATTTTATTTTATTCCCACAATATTATATTAAAATACAACAACCAAGCGTTGAACGTCACAAATATGTAGTCAAACACCAAACCAGTATTACAAGAGATTAAAGATTCTCCTTTTATTAAATAATTATATTAGACCAACTAAGAGATAAAAAAAATATAATATATACACTAAAAAGAATTATTATTATAACATTTAAATTTAAACTACGAGATTAGACTTAGATACTACTATTTAAAAATTAGGTATCTATTAAATTGTATTTTAACTTTTAAATTGTATTACACCACAACACTCCGTTCGTCGTTTCCACAGCTGGGCATAGTCCAGTAACCACAGCAATACATTATCGGCCTATAATGTTCCCACTGTTGGGACACAGGCCTTCTCTTTTCGAGAAGACTAATAATATGCCACATTGGCCCAGTGCTAGTTGGTGGATGTCACATGTCTTCGATTTTTTGGTTTAGGGCACGCCGGTTCCCACACGATTTTTTCCTTCACCGTTTTAAGAGCAGTGGTGATGAAATTATTTAAACAAAGTAAAGCGCCTGCCTGGGTTCGAACCCACGACCTACAACTCGTAAGGCGGCCATTACTACTGGGCCACCACTGCTCTCAATAGCTATAATTTTCTTTAATTAGTCCTACTAGTTACTGGCAATCAGGCAAGAAAAAGTCCTCGAAAGAATCTTTGTTTTTTATACCTTCCTATGTTATTACTTAATGCGTGTTAAACGTTTTACGTTTAACACTTAATTACATAGTTCCATTGTTTATATCTGAGGGGCATGTCTCATAATTTTAAGAACGTTTACAGTCTGATCACGTCTCAATCTATCAAAAATACCTGTAATTTTCCTACATTTTTGACAAGCTTATGACATTTGTTTGTCGCCGAGATGAGACTGCGATTAGATTTTGAATGTTTTATATTACGAGAATTGGCCTTCTGTCGGACATTTGAGTTTACCACGTAGAATGACAGCATACATCGACTGTTTATAACTTTATAAGTTATTCTCTAACGCACGTAGGTATTATTAGCAGATTTAAATGCAGTTTGCGTGCAAGAATGCAAAAACTTGACTTGTACCTACTAAGTATATTAAGATTTTAAAATATTTCTAACCAGCTTCTGCCTGCAGCTTCGCCTGCGTGGATGTCGGAAATTATCCCACAGGAACGTACTACCGGGATAAAAGAATCCAATATCCTAACCCAGGTCATGGTCTATCCGTATATCATTCAAATCCATGCAACGGTTAAAGCGTGAAAAGGTTACAGTCAGAGACAGATAATAACTTATTTTTTTTAAATTAAACAGTTTTTTTATGATTCTAAAGGTCTACATTTAAAATAATAATAATTCACTTTAATATAATCATCATTAATTTGAAATAGGTACTTCAATACCGCCATTCAAATTCAAATCTTTATTTCACAAAACATGCACATAGGTACATTGAAACATTGACCACGTACCTAATACTTTAGTACCTAGTGCAGCATTGGCGAATGCTACATTATAATTTTATCACGAACGACCTTCTTTAAATCCAACCTTATTTTTAATTAGAAAGGTTATTTTATTCATAATATGGTTTTTTGAATTTTGAATCTAAAAGTGTCATGTCTTTTCTCTTACGGAGAATTTTCATTTGAAGTTTTATTGGACACAGGACGGAAGTCCATAATATTATTTTTTCCGCTTGACCATGTACTAATAGTTTGCCACGATATTAAAGGTATCGATATAACGGTTTGAACGACCGAGTTCGTTCGTTGTTCGACTGAATCCAAGGGCAGTGTTCCCGAAATTAAACGAACAGGTCGAAGCCGAAGCCGAAGCCGAAGTCCGAAGGAAAACTTGTCTCGAGGCGAGTCAGGTTTCATCATTCAGACTTGATTTGTCCGAAGACTAGGCGGATCTTGAATTCGCCCCACTGCTAGCCTGGGACCAGACGACTGCAAGCTTCCTGTTAAGATTCGAACCTTACGCTGGTGGTTTCAGCAGTTCACAGGGTTACTCAGTCGTAGTACAAGGCAGTAACCAACACTGACTACCACGTCAAACGTTGATGTAGAAAAAAAATTGATTCATCATACCTAGGTAAATAGTCAATACGTACCTTCTCTGAAACAAACATAGTTCAAACACCAGTAATTATATCAGAATGAAATCAAAAATCAATCAAATCAAAAGTCATTTATTCAAATTAGGCTGAGAATCAGCACTTTTCGAACGTGTAAATTACAAAAGACAGTCCCCCAAAAACGCCCGCCCTTCACCACTTCCTAGTGCTATCGCTGGGAAGAAGAAGTGTCTTCTGTTCAGTTAGATAATACTTGATTGTATACAATAATAGGTATGTTAAGTACCTAATTATCATTACAAGACACAGAAGATTAAAATAAATTATTTACCATATGTCAGCTGTCAATGGAATGGGCAGGGGTATCGAAGTCTACATAACAGGGCAGATACAAATGGCAGCTATTTAATTTATCTCGGTTATAAAAACGGGACACCCCAACATCAGAATGCCTTATCAAAACTACTGGAACATCCGTTTGATAGCAATATAATAACATTATATAAATGTACTTTTGTTAAAGAAACAATTTACCTACTTATACATATTTTAGGAACTAGCGACAATGATTTAAATAACCTAATAATTACCAAAAATTTTGTAATATCTTAATACTGATATCTATGGACTAACACTTGTAATCCAAGATAATTGTATTACAAGATATAAAAAGATAAACATTCATTAAAATCATGGACGTAACTGACCTGTCTAGGTAAATGCTCAAATCACACAAGGTCTAAAACAATAGTTGTTAAGAAAGACCTGTGAATGAACCTGCAGCGATAAGATAATTACGTCTCACTACTAAATCACCTCTCACAAAGTTTAATTACAACGATTAAGATTTAATTGTCAGTCTTTAGCTAGATGCACACTTCAGCTTGAAAGTGATGGAATATTTTTTTAACCATCTAAGTACCTACAGTAACAAAAATACAAAGGCTTCAGAAAGTGATTTATTTATTTATTATTTATTTTACCATTTATGTACACACATATATAAACAGACATTGAAAACAGAACAGAAAAAATAGGTACAGAGGTGATGCTTATTTCATAAGAAATCTCTTCCAGCATACCTGAGATAGGACAATTTAGCATGGCTAACAGAGTTTCTGATAAAATTAAACATTTGAAATGTCGATAACAGGTCCTTGAAACGATGCTTGGAGGTCTATATTCGGCAATAAACGCGTTTTGGCTCGATTCTCTCTCTTTTGTTTTTCTTTTGATTAGGGAGTGACCAAACTTATCGGAAATGCGGAATGCGGAAATACGGCGGAATGAGCCGATCACGTAAGTACATATATTACCACACTAGTCTCATTAAGTTCGACGCGGTGTGGAGTCGCGTTGTCCGAATCGAAACGAGGCGAATTACTTCTTTTTCGCTTTTATTGCATGGACATAAGGCTCTTCCTCCGGCTTGAGCCGATTCCACGTCGATTAGTGTTGTCACTCCGTAATTGAGCAAACCTCGGTTTAAAGAACTTTATTTCTCATTAAGACAATCATCACTTACATGAGAACAAATCTTATTACTAATTATATTATTCGGTGCGGGTAGAAGAAAACAAATATAAAATAAAATAAAAACAGAAAAGTGGGTAAGATCCTTGTCAACAAAAGCGAGTTCACTGCATTCCCAAGATAAGGCGGTGGCCCAAGTTAAAAGATGACAATCAAGCATCGCCACATCGACCGGTCTTGTGCTTAGCGCACCCAGTGAACTCTCGCAACCTTCATCCACATCAGTCATCATTGCACAACTCTAATTTAACAATTACTATTTATTTATAAGAGAACCAACGTTACGGCACCAGGGAATCATCTGTGAGGCCTCAGTGATGGATCATCACCTGGTGCTGATCGGAATCAACTTCTCTAATCCAAAAGCCAAACTCAAAAATACCTAGATTCAAACTTAAAACCGACTACTCTATGGTGATTGAAGAAGTGAGCCAGCTCGACTGGGCTGATGATACCTCCGAAACCAATATTACTGATGCAGTACTTCTGTTCATTAAGACCCTGACAAACATAATTAAAAAACACATTACAAAGACTAAAATCAGCCGTTCTAAATTCAAGTTATAGCCCCAGATCACGCCGGGTCTTCTTAGATGCATCCGTCACCGAGACGTTCTTCACGAACAAACAAACCAGTAACCCATTATAATGATGCTCTAAAAATTGTCTATTCAAGATATAAAAACTACTGCAACGACATTCTGCGTCAGCGCAAAACTAATCATGACAGGAAATAATTGAACAAAAACAGAAATGGTCCAAAACAGCTCTGGCGGACTATAAAAGTTTGCCAAGTCCCGAAGCAAACCAGCGACAACCAAGAATTGTTGAAACATAAAGAAAACCACAACATCTCCATTAACAAGTGCAACGAGTACTTTGTCTCAGTTGGTCAGAATCTTGCAACCATCACCATAAATAAGCAGCCGACAAGGTGGGATGAACAATACCTCGGAATTGAAGGCAAAAACCCACCCAAAGACTCACTGTTCCTACTCCCTACTGACAATCAAGAAATTAGTAAAATCATAGACAATCCCAAAGATGATAGCGCTATAGCGATAGCCAGGTCTCGATGAATTTCGGCCTCTTTTCCTTAAACACGTAAAGAGATACATTCTAGAACCCCTAAAAGATGCAATCTGAGCATGGAAACTGGAGCCGTACCTACTTGCTGGAAAACTGCTGTTGTCACGCCCATTCACAAAAGTGGTTCCAAGAATGCCCCTGATAACTACAGGCCAATTTCACTGCTTTGTATAACATCTAAAATCCTTGAAAAACTAGTTAACAAGTGCCTCATCAGCTTTCTAGAAAAAAACTCTTTACTCTCGGAGCGGCAGTTTGGCTTTCAGCGAGGGAAATCTACTGAACAAGCTGTGAGTCTACTGACTGGCATTATCTCTTCAAACATTGACAAGGGCCACCGTACAGCTGGTGTTTTCCTAGACCTCGCAAAAGCCTTTGACACGGTCTCAATTCCCACACTGCTAAAAAATCTCGAATCCTTTGGTGTCAGAAGCCTGTCCTTAGATTGGTTCAGGAGTTACTTGTCTGGTCGACATCAGCTTGTTAAAATTGGGGATAGTGTTAGCGAAAGTCTTCCGGTTGCCTTTGGGGTGCCGCAGGGAAGTATTTTGGGACCCACCCTCTTCATTATGTACATGAACGACATTCTGAGGCTTAACATTAAACAGTCGGAAATAATCTGCTACGCTGATGATACAGCTGTAATTTTTCATGGAACGACTTGGGAAGAGGCTTTGGATGCAGCTGAAAAAGGTATGAGTATCATAATGACATGGCTAGAACAAAATCTTTTAACACTAAATATAAAAAAAACTAATTTCTTGACCTTTCACGTCACTCGATCTAGCAGACCAAGCACTGATTCCTTAAAAATACACAACAACAAATGCAATGTTTTAATAGCGTCACCCGTGACTGCTGCCGATTGCAACTGTAATGCCATTGACAGAGTAGAAAGCACAAAATATCTGGGCGTCGTAATTGATCAGAACCTGTCCTTAAACCACAAATTCAAACACTCGCGAAAAAGACTCGCCAATTCATTTATGTAGCGAAACTCTTACGAGCCAGTGCTCCCAAAAACATATGCAT
Source organism: Apamea sordens (assembly GCA_945859715.1). Taxonomy (NCBI): domain Eukaryota; kingdom Metazoa; phylum Arthropoda; class Insecta; order Lepidoptera; family Noctuidae; genus Apamea; species Apamea sordens. The sequence goes on from OX243994.1 coordinate 9,114,975, forward strand.
TCAGGTTTACATCTCCCTATGCCAATCTGTCCTGCAATACTGTATAAGTATCTGGGGCAGTGCAGCCAAGACATGCATGCTGGAGCTGGAGCGGGCCCAGGTTGCCGTCCTCAAAGTGCTTCTGGGAAGGCCGCGGCGTTTTTCTACAGACGAACTACATAAGGAATCTAGGGTTTTACGCGTACGACAACTGTTCATCCTAGGGTCACTACTAAACCTAACAGAAATCACTCAAGCTGCAGCAAGAGGGGTAGGAAAATACCCGAACTAATCCCACTTGCAAAAACAAAAATCTTATTCGCGAACCGATTTTCGTCGTTTTTACCCATACGAGTGTTCAATGCAAAATATTCACGGTGCCGAAAATCTACTCTGAGGCCAAAACTAAACTTAAAGAATGGCTACTGGACCGGACTTATGACAAAACAGAAAGTTTACTCAGCTGCTTAAGTTAATACCCACCATACTCTGATAACATACAGCACTACACACACATTATACCCCACATGTACTATCCTCAACTGTTTTTGTATGTTTATTCTATGTAGTTAGCTTCTTTTAACTAACTTTTTTGTTTAATTATGAATTATAAAATTAAATTATTAATAGTTAATTATTATGAATTTTTCAATACCAATCTGAATTGAACTGATTCAATTAGTAACTTTGTGTAGTGTTTGAGTCACCAAGATACAGGCTGTGCCTAGTTTGGGACCCGCTGTTAAATCAGTCTAAGTTTTCTGTTGGCTAGAACTGCATACTAATACTTGTATGTTTGTGAACTATGTGTAAGTTTTAATAAATGAATTTGAATTTGAACAGCTATAACACACGGAAAACAAGTGTATATGAGACATAAAGCCAATTACAGGTTCTCAGTAGAAATCTTAGGATTACTAACAAGCACGATAGAAAAGAATACATATTATATATAAGGTATATAAGCACTATGCACTTTAAAAGAAGTCAGCTTTCATATTTATTACGTTGTTCTGAATCCGAAGTTTTACCTTCTTAAATTACTACAAAAAAGTTACACTATTCAATTTAAAAACAAAACATACCTAAAGAGCAACCACACGAGGCGGGTTAACATTTACTTAAAAATAGCCTGCAGTGCGATTCTGTAACCATCTCACCTTGAAAACTTAGGTGAAGTGAGCGTGGAGTGAGCTGTCATTCCAAATAATGCTAGGGTTTGACACTACTGACAACTCACATCAAGCTCACTTCACTTGAGTTTTCACGGTGAGATTTTTACAGAATCGACCGGCTGATCTTTTAGTTATACCGGTTTTTATAATTTACCTAACGGTCAACCAAAATAAAGCAAAATCTTTGCATTCATACCTAATTAGTTAGTCCCGTGACTGAATCAAGCTTATTTGTTGTAAGATTAGAGGTAGTAACACAAAAGATCTTTAAAAAAAAACTATTGTTAGTAAGTACATACAACAACAAATCCACAGAAAAAATCAAAATCACAAAGTGGCACCGCCCAGGAGGAATGCCCGTTTATGGCAAATCCTGCGACCGCCCACAGTGTGTAGTCGCATCCAGTGCCTCCTCATCGGCGAGTCCCAACATAGGCTGTTCGAGCAGGCCCGCATGCGACTCATAGCCATAAGAGATGCACAACGCTTCCGCATGATGGCATGAAAACCATCCCGCTTTTCACCACAGACATTGCTGAAGCGCTGCAGTGGCGCGGCAGTCCGAACAGCACCCTGAACGCGTTATTATACCTACTGTATCTACTCGCAAAGCACTGTATGTAGGCTGCGTGTACTTAGGTAGTCCACAGGCTGCAAGTGTAAAAAGATTGACAGAAGGCCCTAAATAATGTCACTTTGACTTGCTCGCTACACCGTGCAAAATAAAATACGTAGTATATTTTATAGGAATAATTATTGAATATACGAGATAAACCGTAGTTTGATTTTATTCCACACAACTAAACGGCTAATTAAACCAGTTGCCGATATCTATAAAACAAACTAATTTTACGACATTTAAGGAGAAACTTAAAAATAGAAAATAGGGTTAAGTATACAAAAACCGTAAAAAATAAAACTGTTATTTTTTTATTTAATTTATTTTACTATTTGGTTTAGTTATACGTTCTTTCCAACAATACATAATTAGAATAAAGACGCATATACGATAAATGTATAGTAGCCCTAAACATTATCTGTCAGAAATAAGTTTCCTACTTAGCACAAAGTGTTGATATAGAAACAATAAGTCAAAAACAAAGAATCAAGTCCTTTATACGAATTTTGCTTAATTAATTTAGCATTTTTATACGTAGTCATTGAGCTTTTGTTCTTAGATCCGGCAGCAAAGTCACCTTTACAAAAGGTTTGGAAACCTTTTGTTACCTACCTTTGACAAAATTATCAACCTCTTTTTTATTCTCAGGGCGATATTGGAGAAAGAAACCAGACTTAACAGAGGATCCAAATATCATCCTACGGGGTGCTTCGGGAGCCCTCAGACCTGGGCGGATGACCTTCATACTGGGTCCTTCAGGAGCCGGCAAGACCACACTACTCAAAATCTTAGCTGGAAGAAAGTAAGGAAAAATTTCTACAACTTTTATTTTTAAGGCGCCTCCTCCACTGGGGCTAATGGACGTGTACTTAGCTTCACTTTGTATGAAAATGTTGGCGGATCGTGTACTGCGAGTACTGCGACCCAAGGCGCGGAATGCGTGACTGGCAAACAAATGAACCGCGCAGCTAACGTGGTAAAACTCTCGTGCCTCTCCGTGCACATCGTGCCTAAGCTACTATGACCGTACCTGAGTCTTTCTTTCCGTACGCAAAATCCAAGCTTTGACGTGGAGTTATAGACAACAGCCGCTCTGATTGTGCATACACACGAGCGACACGCGCACATGCTGCTCGTATATTTAAGCACCGTACTCAAATACACGAGCGACATAATTCCGATCCAGCCTGTCACTTGCTGCCCTCGCCCAGCGACGCCCTAAGCCGGGGTCCGTACCCCACAGGGGATACCCTTAGCGTGTAGTCGCTTAGTTTTTAAGCCGTGTCTAGAGGCCTTAATTTGTTGAGGAATCCACAGGCAAGGCCGGTTTAGCAGACGACAACCTCATAGGTTGAACTGCGAGATGCCATTCCCAAAAACAAAAAAAAAACTACACGAGCGACACTTTCTCGACGGTTGCAGTTGCCTCTATCATCAACGCGTCACTACTCTACACTACACGTCAATGGTCATTAAGCGTGTTGGTCATTAAGCATGTTGGTCATTAAGCATGTTGGTCATTTCGCGTATTTATGACGGTAACCATCATTGGTCATAATGCGAATTAGTCAATATGCGTCGTAAGGCAATCATCATGATAAAAAAATTAACAAAAAGTTAAAGGCACTGGGTTTGTTGAACCCATAATGACTTTTAAGTATGTAGGTGCATGCTCACGTCGCTAAGGACAACGAACTTTACAATAAAGTAGTGAAAATATTTTATTTAAATTTAATATTTTAACAGAACCAAAACAATTGAAAGATAAAATCCCTTACCAAACAATATATTTTTGAGTAGTTATAAATTGTTTTGTATTTGAAAAGGGATTAATATATGTAAATGATAATGATAGAGCATTATCAATTGCACGTACATACCTAATGTAATGTGTAATAATTCTAATATAACTATTGTTGTATTTGTGCATTAAATAGATAGGTAATTAGGCATAAATTATAAAGTATGAGAGAAGGTTACGGACACCAAAACGTAAATTAGGTATGGTAGGTGGATATGGACAAAAAGCAGTAGGTAGCCTATGTTACACCTATAACATCAGCTACTGCCAGTGAAAGTCGCATTGCTCACGCCGTTACGGAGATTAGCCAGAACAAACAGACAGACAGACAAATTTTTTTTAAAAATTGTTATAAGTACCTACCGTATATACTTTCACATGCATTTAGTAAAAACTTGTCTTTTGACATTACACACTTTTTTTTTTTTGAGTATGGGAAATCATCAAATGACCCCTCCCGCTCTGCGTGGAGCGGAAGGGAGTGTCAGTCTCTTACTGGCTAAAACCCACCCGTGTTCCTTCCTTAGCCCTTTATGTTCCAGGGCAGCGGTAACCCTTTCGGATGTTCCCGCTACGCTGACGCACACTTCTACAGACACTTTAATTTTATTTATTTGTATGTATGTATATGTGTGAATTTCGACTTTATGAGGGTTTCGTATTACCCAGTAACTGGGTTGTGGAGGTCAGATAGGCAGTCGCTCCATGTAAAATACTGGTACTCAGCTGAATCCGGTTAGACTGGAAGCCAACCCCAACATAGTTGGAAAAAGGCTAGGCAGATGATGATGATGATGATGATTTATGTATATGTGTGACTAAGTACCTACTAACTTAAATGATTGCGTAAATAAAGTCTTTGCACATTGCTGTTTCTAAATTGAGGAAGTAATTCTTACTTCATATGATAAATTATAGTAACTTCCGTCATTCCGTCATCCGCGAATAAACAGCTAGGTCTAGGTAAAGGAAAAAGCTATATTTAAAAATTACGAGTACATGTTGACTGTCCCACTGCTAGGGCAAAGGCGTCGATTTACTTCTTGTACAGAGAAGGAAGAAGCAACTTACATACAAAGCACTTGTGTACAGTTTTTCTAAGAAAGAAACAAAATACATAGGTACATCACATACATATTATATACTAGCTTCTGCCCGCGGCTTCGCCCGCGTGGATGTCGGAAATTTACCCACGGGAACGTGCTAACAGGATAAAATGTATGTGCTTCCCCAGAATGCCATCTATGTCGCGGGCCCTTTGTGGCTAATTACAATAGAAAACCAATTGTGTCTCATTAGTGGTGATTAAGAGGGTAGGTACCTATATGATATCTTTACCTAAGTACCTAACTAATTTAAAAAAAAAACTCAATAACAGAAAATTAAATACCTACCTACCTAAATAAACCTATTTCTGATGATAACTAATCTAAACTTAATAAATAAGCAAACTCCCAAAAACTAATATCTATACGAATGACTAATCCTACCTAACAGTATTATAAAATAACCTACGGTCACTACGTACACTATCAAATATACTACCTATACTTTAAAATTAAAATCTATACCTACGACTCATATAAAAATAAACCCAAATAACTCTAAAAACTAAAAGGAATAAAAATGAACTCCACTGCGAGTGACCCAACCTACGACAAACTTAGTATTTGCGGTTGGTACAGTACAGACAGTGGTAATCGGGTATAGGGATCGAACCGCAAAATTAAGTTTGTTTTTTATTGTATATACTTTTCCGGGATAAAAAGTACCCAGTGTGGTGCCCAGGATATTAAAGAATAATTATACCAAGTTTCATCGTAATTGAACCGGTAGTTTTTGCGTGATGCCTGAACAAACAGACAGACAGACAGACAAAAATTTTTTTAATCACATTTTTGGGTTCGGTGTCGGTCAAGTAACACCCCCTGCCATTTATTTTTTGGATATTTTCAATGTACAGAATTTTCACTTCTACAGATTTATTATAAGTATATAGATATATTATGTCGGAGATGGTTGTCAAAGTAAAATTGGGGGTAGTCAACAGAATTTATTATGAGTTGTGTTTATTATCAATTTAAGTGATTTTTAGTATCAATTATTGTCTTATAAATCGAAACATAATTTATTGAGTAGTCGGTGTAGGTACGCCCTAATTGATTTTTGGCAACTAATTTCGATAAATTGTACCCGTTGGTTTTATTCAAAACAACGGATGACGTGTTGCTTTGTTTTTAAAACGGTTTACTTTGTGAAATCACCATTGTTTGTTTATGACAATTATTCTTGTATTATTTGATTACTTTATAATGTAAGTCTTATTAGATTTAACGTATTTTAGTGTTTTGTATCAAGTAAACACTTGACGTGCGTCATTGGACAGAGTTGTTGATCATCCTATAAAAGAGCGTGCACTCGTTTTGCTCGTCAGTCGGTCTTCGGATTCGACTCAATACAGAGCACCTGCTCCCGACAAAACTGTCGGTTTACCTGGTACAGTCAACAGCAAAAGTAGATGATCAAAATCAGAAATTCGATACTAATGAACGGAGTTCGCAGTTATATGCCAGCTGTACTAGTAGTAAATGTTTGGTATAATTTACAATCTCATACTTTTGAATCACTTCGACACCACATAGTTGTGACGCGAACTCCGTTCATTAGTATTAAATTTCTGATTTTGATCATCTACTTTTGCTGTTGACTGTACAGCGCTGCTGTATATTTGCATAGCTGTGTTGGCTTGCTAAATAGCGAGTAGATACACTTTGTGTTGGGTGGCTTGGCCGCTATACGAACTGTGACCCTAAAGGGTTTGTTCGATTAACTGTTTTTAATATTTACCCATTATTGTGTCTTTTGTATACCTAGTGTATTTTTTTGTGTACTGTAATTTTTATTACAGTTCTCTGTAACTGTTTAGACCATTCTGTTTATCCCAATAACATGGAAACTCCAAAGCCTGACGATATAATATACTACTCGGCACTCCTGATCCTACATCAGAAGCGGGATTAGGTTTAGCCCAGGAATCGCAGGGTGTTGGTGATCCATGGCGAGTAATGTTAGAGCTTCAGAACCGTAATATGGCTCAGTTAATTGAATCGCTTAAGACGCTCTCTGCTCCGTCTACTGTATTTCGCTTTCCTGATTTTGACCCAGACCTACCCGATTCCAATGCTCAATCTTGGAGTACAACCGTCGATATTAGCCTATCAGAAAAGCCTCTTCAAGGTGGTGCTTTTATTATTGCCCTTACTAAAGCCTTAAAGGACAGTGCTAACGCATGGCTTTCCCAAGTGTCGTATGCAGGCATGACCTGGACAGACTTTAAGTGTCTCTTCCTCTCTCATTACGACGTTCCGGAAACTATTGCAGTTACCCTCATTAACCTTCATAATAGTCATCCAAAAGAAGGAGAATATGCCAGTCGACAGGTCACTTCACTGACATCTAAATGGAATAGCCTGAGTGTTGAAATATTGCTGTTTATTTAAAGGTCCCCATAGAATTTTAGAAATATTGGGTGATCATAGACATTTCTTAAAATCTTTGCATAACAATAGAATTTTCAAATATGCCCATGATAGTATACGAAAAATGCCTGAATGTCCAGTCACTGTTAATGATGATGTCAATGTTGACAAAGATGATGATGTTTCATCTGCTACTGACATACTATAGCTGAATGGACAAGATATCTATGTTGATTCTTGTTTCGGATGTCTATGTTGACTCCTGGATTTGGACGTTGAACTTGACGCTTATGCGGGTTGTCTATGTTGACGCCTATGCGAGTTGTCTATTCGACTCCAAGTTACTTGTCAAATCCCATGGTGTGATTTTGGCTGGGAGACTATGTCTCTACTATAATTGAGCTATGTATGGTCTGTAACAGTATGATCATTTTTGAATTATTGCGATGCAACTGCTATTGATTGATTTTACTTAACTAATTCAGGATTTTTCTTTTCAACATACCTTTTGTTAACGCTTTTGTTTGTCAGAAAGGCCGATCGATATTTACTAAGTGATTCAGGATCACACGTGGCCGTGTTGAACGTCAGTTCTGGCCGTGTCGGACATGGTTGTCAAAGTAAAATTGTGGGTAGTCAACAGAATTTATTATGAGTTGTGTTTATTATCAATTTAAGTGATTTTTAGTATCAATTATTGTCTTATAAATCGAAACATAATTTATTGAGTAGTCGGTGTACGCCCTAATTGATTTTTGGCAACTTATTTCGATAAATTGTACCCGTTGGTTTTATTCAAAACAACGGATGACGTGTTGCTTTGTTTTTAAAACGGTTTACTTTGTGAAATCACCATTGTTTGTTTATGACAATTATTCTTGTATTATTTGATTACTTTATAATGTAAGTCTTATTAGATTTAACGTATTTTAGTGTTTTGTATCAAGTAAACACTTGACGTGGGTCATTGGACAGAGTTGTTGATCATCCTATAAAAGAGCGTGCACTCGTTTTGCTCGTCAGTCGGTCTTCGGATTCGACTCAATACAGAGCACCTGCTCCCGACAAAACTGTCGGTTTACCTGGTACAGCGCTGCTGTATATTTGCATAGCTGTGTTGGCTTGCTAAATAGCGAGTAGATACACTTTGTGTTGGGTGGCTTGGCCGCTATACGAACTGTGACCCTAAAGGGTTTGTTCGATTAACTGTTTTTAATATTTACCCATTATTGTGTCTTTTGTATACCTAGTGTATTTTTTTGTGTACTGTAATTTTTATTACAGTTCTCTGTAACTGTTTAGACCATTCTGTTTATCCCAATAACATGGGAACTCCAAAGCCTGACGATATAAAATACCGCTCGGCACTCCTGATCCTACATATACATATTTAGCATAGACTAAAAGACACGCAATACATGCAACAGATTTAAAAAAAGAACTCTAAGTTCCTTCAAGATGTTTTCCTTGACTGAGATTGACCTAAAAACGAACCAGCATACCTACTACATTGATAAAGGCCAAAGTGGATTAATACCTAAGTGCCAAGTTTCAAAACCCCAAACTTAATACTTCTGGATACACGATTTCTTAGATAGACTGTTTATCTAAACACAATTTACTATCATAAAAAAATATTTATTGACAAAAAACAATTTGTACACCAGAGTATGGAATTCTCTGGCTCCTGCACTAGTTAAAACTGTGTTGCAGGAGCCAGTGTCCTCCCGTAATTAAAAGACACACTTTCGCTGTTTTATGACAGATAAAAAAAGAGTAAAGAGAAATTAAAACAAAATGAATACCTATAAAAAAAAACAAAAATAAAGTAAAAAAAAATATATAAGAATACAACATTAATCAATGGTTCTTCTTTTGCGCGAAAGTGTATTTGTGTGTGTGTTGTGCATGTATTTGTGTGTGGGGGTGTGTTTGTGTGTATGCGTGAGTTGACTCTATCTTTATAGGAATTCGGGTAGGTAGGTATGTTAACTATCAAGTAAAAGCCAATAAATAGTATTTCATTTTTAATAATATTCAATATATGTATTCAAATAATAAGTAAGCAAATAACAACTAATTAATAAATAAAAATAACAAAATTAAATACGTATTATCAAGTTATATTTTGCATCGTAAACCGTTCAATTATTTTACTGCACACAGCTATTGTTATATCATAATTATGTTACTATTTTTAACTGAGGTACAAAATCTTAAGAAATTATTCATTTAAATCATATTTGAATTGCAAATAAATAACGATTCTTGGTTTTTTGGAATTAAAACAGGTATTTTTATAATTATGTCACTATTTTTGACTTAGGTAAAAATTCAGTCATAAAGTCTAGACATATTCATTCAAAACATAATTGGAATGCAAATTAATAACGCTTACTACCTAACAGGTTTCAAGGAGTATCTGTATAATCGATTGCATTTTTATTGCACGATTAGCACCGCAGTCGATGAGTGCTTCGACAGATCGTTTTTATTTTCATCTGTTTTCAACTTCTCAGTTCCTTTAACTAGGAATATGAACTAATAGAGCTTGCACCCACCCATAAGAAAAAGGACCTATCCTAAAGGAAACTAGCACACCGTTCCTTTCATTTAAATCCGTCCAGCAGTTTTGATGTAGGTAAAGCTGGAACGTGCATAGGTACAAACAGCCAAAATACTTTAAAACGATTTTCGTACAGATATGAAAGGTGGGACGCTGTTTGTCCATTTAGGTAGATGTAGATACATTCAATCTTGTTTTAAACCACGAATAATAAAGACCATTTTTTTCAGAAAGACAGGTGTAACGGGATGTTTGTACGGTGCAGGTCGAAGCTCAGTGCTGGTGGCCCAGGACACCACCCTCATTGATACCCTGACTGCTGGGGAGACCCTCAGGTTCGCCGCCAGTCTCAAGCTGCCGAATATCTCCTACAGAGAACGTAGTAATGCGGTAATTACGATCATGTTTGTTCTTTGTAAAGCATGCTTGGACTAAGTCTCGAACTTCTGACAGTCAATGTTACATCTTAGATATTTGTATGATCACTGCCGCCGGTCTTTTCTGTATAAAGCTCACCATGAAAACTTAGGTGAAGTGAGCTGTCATTTCACCTCATACTAGAGAATTAGGGATTGACACTGATCGCTCACTTCATTAGAGTTTTCACGGTGAGATTTTTACAGAACAGATCGGCTGGAATCGATGGTTTTATATTAAGAGGAAATACGGGCGAAAAGACTTGAAAATTAGGTATTTGAAGAAACTCTGCCCTCTCGCCTCTGCCTATCGCCCTCTAATTCGTGCGATAAGGACAACTGCAGATCCGACTGAATAGCCTAAGTAAAATGTCACATTTTCGAGCGTCTCTATAGAAAAAACACCACCCGCGTTTCCTCTTAAGCGCGCATTCCACCCGCAGCGGGCCGCAGCGCATTGCATTACTATACAAAAAGCGCCGGGCGGTCCGCCTGTAGTGTGTGATAGTTCATACAAAATGTACTAAAGTGATGCAGGAAGATTTTTGCAATACGTTGAAACCGTTTAGTCTTTTATGTGCTCACCGAGGGACGAAAGGTCTCGACATGTCATGTGTGAACTATGTGCAATCGTAGTTAGCCTCGCAGATGAATCGATCCCCAGCTATTATTTAGTTAAGTACGACTTAGTACGAGAATAAGGGATCCAGTAGGGAACATGCTTAGTTTTTAATCTCTTTAAACAGTTTTAAATAACCCTATTAAGTATTCGGTTCTTTTTAAGCATCGGTAAAACAAGTCATCGGGTATGCGTGTTCGGGCTTAGGTATGTCATTCGTCATTCGGTGGAATAAAGGGAGCCCAATTACACCATTATTTTTGTAATACAATCCTACTACTATCCTACTTAATAATAAAATATTTAATTTAATTAATATTTAATCTTTATTTATTTAATATTTTTATTTTTAATATATATCTATATATATTATATATAATATCCTACTAGTACTATAAATGTGAAAGTTTGTATGGATGGATGTTTGTTCCTCTTTCACGCAAAAATTACTGAACGGATCTGTATGAAATTTGGCATACAGATGGTTTATAACCTGGATTAACATATAGGATACTTTATATTCTGATATTCTCATGGGATCGAAACTTATGCGAGTAAAACCGTGGAGCGCAGCTAGTACAATCTAAATAAACTCCTATCCTACTGTTACAGATCAATACAGTCACAAAGCAGCTCGGTATACATGAAGTCCTCAACACCAGAGCGGGTCGCCTATCGGGCGGTGAACGAAAGAGACTTATCATCGCATGTGAACTACTGACAGACCCCACTATCATGTTACTAGACGAACCTACCAGGTAATCCTAAGCACAATGTACAAATTAATTGAAATTGTATCACAATCTTCAATTACTGATAAAATGTTAATTTGCATTTTACACGTGTTAACTGGATAGACCAGATTAGATTATTATCTTATTACTACCTAACCCACCAAATATAATTAAATTGTAATTAATTTGTACGTCTATATTATTTTATTAAAGTAAAAAATGAACTACCTACTTTTTTTTGTCTTTGAGAACTTCTTCTGACTTCGGAGTCACACGAATACCAACTAAAATACGTACCAGTAATCTGCCGGTTTCGGCAGCAAACCCAAATATTTTTACCTATTTTCGAAAAAATATTACTGCTTTAATCTCTTTTTCGTAGCACAATTCGTAGACCTGCTACGAGTTTTCCTTAACTATCTACGAGTTTCGTAGCAGTCAGATGCTTCCCATGTTTTCTGTTAATCGTGATCCTTCCTCTCCCTCGTAGTATCATTCGTAGACCCGCTACAAGTTTTTTCTGAACTACGAGTATTATAGCAGTCAGATTCTTGCCGTATCTTCTTGGTTTTAAATCGTGATCAGCGACTAGGTTTAGCAATAACATGCAATAAATATAACTATGATTCGATTACTGTTCCAGCGGATTAGATGCTGTATCATCTCTGTCCGTGGCCCGGGCTCTTCACACAGTGGCCCGCAGTGGCAGGACTATAGCGTGTGTTCTTCACCAGCCGTCATCACAGCTGTTCACCACCGCTGATGACGTCATCTTGCTAGCCAATGGCAGGACACTGTACGCGGGTGCCATAGCTGATGTACCCAGTGCAATCTCCAGGGCTGGGTTTACGTGTCCACAGTATTATAATATAGCTGATTATTGTAAGTACAAGTATTTAAATCAGGATACAGAATTATAAAAATAAATATTATGTCATTTTGTTGTTATCACGGTAATAAATTAAGATTGAAATGCGTGCCAATGCCGACGATAGATATGAGGCGTTATTTTATTTATACATTCCCGTAGTCAATCGCTGCTGTTGAGAAAATGGTGTTATCATTGCTTATACAAACATAATAAATGTATGTATACAAACTTACTGGGTAATACGGTACCCCTTGGTAAGACCGGCTGTCTGACTTTTGGGCTTCTGACGACCCATAACGACTGTCAAAGATCCACGAATGACAGCCGGGACCAGCGGCTTTAAGTGCTTTCCGAGGCACGGAGGGGTCTTGGTATGTAAAGATGTTCACCCATCATCGGACCAACCATGGCAAGCGTAGCTTAACCTGATCGATCGACCCGGAATCGGCCCCTATAGGGGGGGCGTCCATTAATTACGTGAGGCATTTTTGGCGATTTTCCGACCCCCCCTCCCCCCCTGGTTAGATGTCGTGAGATTTAGCTCGACCCTTCCCCCTACCCCCCAAATCTCACGTGAGATTTTACAAAATGTGAATTTATAGTGTAAATGCATTGGATTTATTCTAAACAAAACCAAACCAATAATTAGCTTAATAAATTTATTAGACTAGTATTTAAGATTACTTAGAAAATAGGCTGGAATCATTGTGAGAATTGAACAATAGGTACTTAAATCGTAACTACTGAGAATATTAAAAGAATATTTATTCCAATTCGGTCCATGGAGACTCATGCACAGTCTCAAGAGTGACTATTGGAATGAACATGTCCATATCATTTTCAGTAAAATCATCAGCTCCTTCCACCTCACTCTGATTGAGCCACTCTAACCTGTTGGCTCAAACCCACGATAAATATCATTGTGAAAGCTTTGGCCATATTTTAGTGTAGGAACATGTTTTACTTCATTTAACCCAATTTTCTCGCAGTTTTACTCTGTTTCTTAAGGAAAAAAAATTACGTGATATTCGCCGAGAGCCCCCCCCCCCCCCTCCTCCCCAAAGTAAGATTAGATGAGATTCGGTTCGACCCCATCTCATCTAATCTTCCATTAATTACGTGAGGTGTTCTAGGGGTAGAACACCTCACGTAATTAATGGACGCCCCCATACGGAACGGGATCACGAGATCTACGGATATGTGAAGACGAAATAAAAATTACGTATGTAACCCATAAAATAAAATGATCTCAATATTAAATGTCAGCTTCAGAAAATGATAAAGAAAAAAAAATAAGCTTAAGAGCCGCAAGGTTCTATGTTGGGCCCTTATCTGTTCCAACACGCCATCACGAGTTACAAACATTGTTGAATGATTAAGAGTGTTCCCCAAGGCTTTATTTTGGGCCCCACTGTTCCTGGTCTGGTATCACTTTATACCGCAAGTGCCTACCATACCAACTTATTACTGTCCCACTTGAGGGCGAAACCTCTTCTCATATAGAGAAGGCACGAGCCAACCCGAAACCCAAAGACAGGTTGGCGATTTCAGACTTACCTATATTAACTATAGTTTCCGGGTTTCCTCACGATATTCTCCTTCTCCGGTGTTAGTAATGTCTAAGATAAACTTAGAAAGTAGGAATACTACTACGCATGAATTGAAAAAATCAGATTGGTACTTCCCGGATTTTAACCCTCATGTATATAAGGCAAGGCTCTAACTGAGCCATCACGACACCACAAGTGCCTACTTTTCATTAACTGTTTTTATTGTTACTTTCTAGTGTTAGAGATAGCAAGCGACGAACACGCTGGCGACATGAATCTCTTGGAGAAAGAAGCCAACAGCTATGCTCACGAGATGAGCAAGATCGCCAAGAATGACATTTGCAACGGAAAAGGATTAGGTAACTTATTACTTAATATTATAAATGCGAAAGTAACTCTGCCTGTCGGTATGTCCGTTACCTTTTCAAACCTTAACGGCTGAACGGATTTGGATATTTGGCAAACGGATAAACCATGACCTGAGTTAGGACATAGGATACTTTTTATCTCAGTAGTACAGACGCCAGCACATCAAGCTACTACAATCTGTCAAATTTCTTTAATAGATTTTCAACTTTATCACTAAAGCATTAGGTTCAAGGTTGATTGGGAAAACTTGATAATTTCGGGTAGCTTGACTTGGTGGCGTCTGTACCTACTTTACCGTGGTATGCCTTCCGATCCCTAGGCTACGTGAGCGAAACCGCAAAAGCTAGTTCTGATATAAATCTGTCCATACTACGGAAGTCTGAGCAAATAGGATAATTTACGATAATTTACGGTTATTATTTTATATCCTACGTGTAGTTTAAAATACTGTACCTGCTAACCAAATATGGATTTTTATTCTACCTAAGTAGGTATTTAAAATTTTCAATGAAGATCACACAGCGATATCGTTTAGGTACCAAAAGTAACAGTAGATACCTACATACATAGTATCTAATCATTTGAAGTTATCTCCAAAATATTAAGTTTCAAGCTGATCGTTTAATTTTCTTAATTAATTCCTTATTGGTAGTGGCCTGCTTTTGAGTTTGAGGTCCTGGGTTCGATTCCTAGGTCGGGCAAAGTGTCATTTCGTTTTCCCTATTACATGGGATTTCAACATAACTGGCGAAATGTGGATGTACTACTAGCCTACCTTTGCCTTACCCCTAACCCTATTTAATTCCTCATTATATTTTTGCAGAGTTATCACCCGAATTAGTAGCTCTACTAAACCCCAGCCCCAGTCCTTCAAAAGGTTACTCCGCCAGTATCTGTCAACAATTGAACGCTCTACTATGGAGATGCTGCATAGGAGTAATCAGAGATGTTTACTTGACCCAGGTTCGTAATAATGTTTAGTGTTTTTATTATTGTAAACAAGAACAAACCACGCCTGGGATCTGTCAATGAGCACACAATCACAGCACATGAACAAATCGAATCCCGAAACCTAAACACTGTCGGTGGGTACCATGTCGGTGACATTAACAATTGACCATTAGCCATGGTACAGTCAACAGCTAAAGTAGATGATCAAAATCAGAAATTCAATACTAATGAACGGAGTTCGCGTCAGAGCTGTGTGGCGTCGAAGTGATTCAAAAGTATGTGATTGTAAATTATACCAAATATTTACTACTAGTAGGTACAGCTGCCATATAGCTGCGAACTCCGTTCATTAGTATTGAATTTCTGATTTTGATCATCTACTTTTGCTGTTGACTGTACCTATTAGAACTCGATCTCCATAAGTAGGTATCACTTATTGGTCACCAACTCACCATTTATAGCCATTGTAAAAATATTTTCAGATTCGGCTGGTATGCCACTTCGTTGTAGCGTTGCTTCTAGGCGCTCTGTACCACGGCGCGGGCGCAGACGCGGGGCGGATGATGTCAAACACCGGATGCCTGTTCTTCTTTCTACTGTTCCTTTTCTTCTCTAATGCCATGCCTACGATACATACGTGTAAGTACCTAACCTATTGATTCTTGAAAGAAATTAGACGAATCGTTTTAGATAGTAGATAGATACCTATGCCTACCGTATGCGGCCTAGGTCATTCGGAGTTTTAATTAAACCACCAACCAAAAAACACCGACCGGACACAAATCCAGACTCTACACTACACTACACTACTGAGCTCTCTGCTACTACACTACTGAGAATTTTCTGAATGAAAAACCCAATAACACTGCCAGGACGCCACGCTCAGCAAGCGGGCTGGTTTTTATACTTGTGGTAAGTAAGAAAATTTTGTAAACGCAACCTTTTTTTTTCAGTCCCAGTGGAAGCAAAGGTGGTCCTACATGAACACCTGAACAAGTGGTACTCTTTGCCAGCTTACTGTGCCTCTAAAATCATTGTGGACTTACCCATACAGGTACGTTAAGTTTGAACATTTACATATTCGTTTCTCCACCATAAGACCCAGATGCAATGTAAATATTCAATCATGTCACTATAATGCAGTGGTTCCCAACCAGTGGTGCGCAGAAGCAAAAAGGTGGTCCGCGAACGATTTTAAATTTAGCGGGCGGTGAGCCGTTGGTCGCCGTGCAGTGAGTGAGAAGAGCGCGGGTGGAGGGGGCGGTACGTCGGGCCGCCGCGCCGCGCCGTACCGCCCCACCTCTCAAGTTTTTAATTAAAGTTTCAGTTTGATTATTACAGTTTATTTTTATTATACCTACATAGTGGTCCCTGCTAACAAGAATATTATAAAAGTGGTCCCTGACCAAGAAAAGTTTGGGAACCCCTGCTATAATGCATAGCTAACATAGGTACTGTATAGATAACAACATCGTCACACCTGTTAGGTACTTATCGGGTTTCCTATGTAATGAAGGGTCAATGACTTCTTAAGATTCCTCTAGTACGTAGGTATGTCTAGAGAACAAATAAACTGAAGTGCATGTACTACAGCACTTGAACAACTAAAACTTGTGTAAAACGCTTGAGCAGATTAATTCCTAGTAAACCTAGCAATTCTATTAAAACACTTGAATCTACTTGAATAGATGAATTCCTGACAACTACCCACATTTCCTTTTACTTTTAGCTATATGATAACTTTTTCCTGCGCTTGTTTCAGTTATTATGTGCAACAGTATTCTTATTCCCTGCCTGGTACTTGACTTCTCAACCGTTGGAGATGAACCGCATGGGGTTGGCGTGGCTCACGTGTGCTCTCGTCACCATATTGGCTCAGACATTCGGATTTGTTGTGGGCGCATCGTGTGGAATGAAGGTAAGAATGAGGACAGCTCATAAATATTACATAACAACTTATTCCAATACGCAACTGGCTCCATCACTAAACCCGTGATTTATTTTCAGCTGGGACTGTTCGTGATTCCAGCGGCAAACATTCCAATGCTGATGTTTTCCGAGTTCTTCATACCATATCGCGAGATGCCCGTGTATCTTCGACCATTCGCCACTATTTCATATTTCCGATACGCGTTCGACGCCTTTCTGGAAACCGTGTATGGTCTTGAGCGAGCAAAACTACCCTGCTATGAAATATACTGCATGTTCAAGGACCCTAGCAGGCATCTAGAATTTTTAGGCCTATCTAGGAACCTAAGTGCTGACTTTTCTGCCTTGGTTATATGGATTGTTTTATTACAAATCGCACTGGTGTTTGTTCTACTACTAAGGGTCTACAAGGCTTGCAGATAGGTTTAACCTCTTGTGCATAGGTTTAACTCTTATTGGGTCATTCGGTAAATCTCAAATTAAGAACATTGTTTCTTAGCTCTGCAATATTTATTAAGACGTTATCCGCGTCTAGGACCGGTTAGAAATATGATCGGTGCAGAATAGTCAATCTGTCTACGTTGACTCTACCTGTTATGAGTCGCAGAAATCCATAGGTATACTTACGAACAATACGTATACTGATCTGATATGGTATAGGTATACAAGATTTGATTGACTTTTTTAATTTCAATTTATGAATTTTATTTGTGAAAGAAATCACGAAGAAATTATGTAGATATTTAAGTATTTTTAATACCTTTATATTATTTTATATAGGTACACAATCGTGAGATTATAAGATTTCGGGATGAGGTATTAAATCAATTTTAATTTCGCATGGTAGTCATAAATGAGTGGGTATTTTACACTATTTTAAAGATAGGTAAGTAATTTAAAATACTCTTGTACGACATGAAATCATTTTATTTTCCATCAATTTGTTTTAATTGATACTTGTTAATAATGTACAATATTTTATGATATCTAGTCCGCACTAACGATTGATTCCAGTTACCGTGATATCAGACAATAATGCGAACTGTGCCAACAACAGTTCAAATTGCAAACAAGGCGTGTTCTTTAGATAACAGACAGTGGCCAGAATATCTTGGCAGTCCATGGCCGCGCTTCTTGACTAAGCAAAAGTAGGCCAAATTCAGTATATTTAATTTTAATTCTGTTTGTTTCTGCCACTTGCCAAAATATACTGTACACTATCTAAGCAGTAAATTAATTAAAATGCAAATTTTCACCAACTGTAAATTTAAATGCCTAACTAAAATATACAAGGAAATGAATCGCTCGAATTTCATTTGTGTGAATAATCTTTGCCCTCGTTCTCATATCATTATCATAAAAAATGTCGTAAGTGAGCGCTGGGCCCAATCATTGGCCCGTTCGAGTCAAAACCACAATAAACAATGATTTTACTAACATTATAAGATAAAAGGTTATTGAAGCTACCATTGTCTTTTTATTGGAAATATAGCCTCTATGAAAAAGCTCTCTCTATCTTAGCAAAGTATGAAGCATATTTATAATATAATTATTATTAGTTACTGCGAACATTCAGTACAATTTAAGTATAATATAATATTGACAAAACAACTATCTACATTACGTTACAAAAATACTGTCCAGACTAGACATTTAAGACTATGACGAGATACAAACATACTTGAGATACCTACTTGATACAACACTACGACCATTTTATGAAAAACTTAAAAAAGGAACATTTACACGCTAGAAAAATAACGTCTCTACAAAAGTTTTTGGGAAGAGTTTTATATGTAGTTTTTAATTAAATATAGCACCACAGAAATCTTCACAGAATGGTCGTAGTTTAAATTAAAGCACACCTCAGAAGGAACGAGCGGAAGATATTATAGAATAATCATAGTTTCTTGCCCGTTCCTTTCCATAGTAATCTAGACGTTGGAACGGGCAACTAACTTCACCTGTCTAAGGCTACGGACACGAAGTCAGCGGGCGCGGGGCGGCGGCGGCGGCGGCGGCGGCGCTGGCAGCCGCGCGTTTCAATGCATAGATTTATATGGAACTGGCCTCGAAGGCAGCGGCGCGGGGAGCGGCATAAGAGCGATATGCACCAGTCTAGCGGTGCCCGCGCGCCTACATTGACGTAGTAGATTTATTAGGACGCCGATATGGAACAACAGATGTAAACCACAAAAATAGGAGGGTAGTTAACCAGTTATGGGAAGAAATTAAAAACACTACACCGCTCTAGCGCCGCGCGATCTGCCCGCTGGCTTCGAGACCGGGTCTGCCATTGCTCCCGGCCCGCAATCGCGGACTTCGCGACCGCGGCCTAACTGACCGACTCTTTGATGATACAAGGGGTCGGTCAGATAGGTTACCTACTTGTAAATAATTACATGCTTCGAGTTTAAGATACTTAATAAAAAAACTATCTCCATTAGAACAAGTTTAAAAATTTTGATTGATTGAAATGGAATGAAAACGGTACCGACTAATCGCTCCCGCTCCACTTATCGTCTGACGTGCGCTTTACGGCTATAATATAATAAAAAAGCTGTTATGTAAAGCGACCTCGTTATTGATTTTCCACTTCTGGCAACCTTTTCTATTCAAATAAAACTGCAGTAGACAGTCCGCGCAAACTAAGTCTGCGCGCTATCAAAATTGGAAATAATCGTTTGCCGCCATCTTGATGTTTATATCAAATGTCAAGAGTGTAGGAGTGTACCATGTCCCTTGTTTTCCAAAGTACCTAAATATTCGCCATCATTATGCCGAATGTGATTGATGACAGTGACAAGTGCTGGCAGAGAAGTTCAAACACGCGCGCAGACTTGGCTTGCACCCACTCTAAGGTTAAAATCATCTAACTGTCAACACAAAGCACATAATAATGATATTTATGACGAGCAAGTGACATTCAAACTTAGGAGTGATAAAGCAATTACGAGGTTGACTATACATAAATAATGAAAAAATGCAATGATTCTAAACGACATAAAAGCTGAGTAACACTTGGTCACAGCGTGCGCACTTTATTACTACTAACACATTGCCATATCCTCCACGATAACAACTACATTACATTCAGACAATGGAGGTATGGAGGACGAATATTTAAATAACCAGCAAGTACCATGAAAGTAGATGTACAAATATATGTATATCTAACCAAAGAATAATTTACGAAAAGAACTAGGAACCAAGTGTCTTAGATAACTATTTCATACAAAAGCTGTACTAAGGAGGTCCAAAAATAACTGCATTCGTTTCATACAACTCACAGTTTGACTCATTCACAGCCTTTTAGTATCTAAGCGATAAAACTTATTTTATGTATAAACTTATTGTACAAAACTACTTAGGTGAATGTGATGATATTTCAATATACTTTTTTTTACTTTTATACATCATGTTTTATTTGTAATTTTCCTGTAAGTGTAATATGGAGCACCATTTTATTTTCATTATTGGATTTTGATCGCATCTATTTTAATTCTAGGTCGCAATAAAAAATAGGAATGGTTAATTAAACGGTTAAATGCCGTAATTACAGAAACAATTAATAAGCTATTGTGTCTCGCGTGGATCTTAAATTTTGGAACACGCGATATTTTTTTAACCGAATTTAATAACAGGATGTTATGCATTCGGCGCGATATATTATTCATCGGAATCAATTATCAAATAATTTCGTCAAATTAAAGAGTAAATAAAATTAGTTAAGTGCTATTGTAGTACCTACTGTATTCTAAATACTTCGTTTTTGTTTTACACGTTCCAGATTAAGATTTACTTGTTAAAATATTTAATTACTAAATCAATATACTTACTCAAGAAAAAAAAGAAAAAAATATGTTCAAAAGGAAAAATAACGAATACATATATACCTATTCGTGTGTATAGAATAATATGCTTGTTATGTACAATACTTCAAATTTTTAGGTGTTTATAGATTTCTATAAATACTTAAATATTGCATACCTATTAAATCAGTAAGTAATCAATTAAAAATACTATCAAGAAGAATCAAATCGTCTTTATAAAAATACTGTTGCGATTAAAACGTTATCTATATCCATTTAGTTTATCGCCCTCGTATGGGTTTCCAATAATACACTTTATAAATCTTTGGTGCAATAATCATCCGGTAACTTTTATTCAAAGCAATAAAGTAATCTGTCGACCCTTGATTAAAATAAATCGGCCTTTGATCACATAAACGATAAAATAAGTTCATCCGTTTATTTATTAATATTAGTACGTTAAGTCGTAGCTTTCACTTAAGCCGAGACTTGGAATTAGGCGCACTTTGAAAGCTACAGCTATCAATACATGACACTTGATATCTCTTGGTGCTAAACAATTTGTTCAAGATGTCTCCCATGACAATTCTATGATGGCATTTCGGTAAGCTTTTTCAGATTACTGCAACAAAAAAGGCATAACATTATAATGCACATTTGATAAGGTTTGCCATACCACAAATATTAATATTAATAAATAGCACTTAAATAGAACTCACCTACAATATTCTGGAGGCAAATTCAGTGTTTTATACCACAATAATATACTTAAAGCAATACTCCACGTCCTTAGTGGTCCAAATACAAGAGACATTGTTCCATATTCCAGCCAAAAGAAGTATGCCAATAGCAGCTGTACTGACAGTAAAAAGACAAATGGCAAATTTTTTATCAGCCGCCTTACTCCCCTAATGTTCTGACCATACAGACGATAGTCTAAGCAGTGGGCCAATACAAGTACTAAGGGTATTTGCACAAACATTAGTTGCACACTTCCGTACATGTAAGTAAATGGTTCAGGCAGAAATGATCCCTTTATCAGTATACCCCAAGCGAAAATTGCTCCAACATAGCCATCTATGAGCTCTCCAATGGACCATGGCCCAATGGGCAAGTAAGCCGCGTATAGCACAATCGGGTAAAATAATCGATCAATTTTACTCAATAGCCAAAGTCTCCTTAACATATGTCGTCCGTATTTTCTTCGATACCTCGGTGGCCACTTGCATAATCTTAAAATGACTAGTGGTAAAACATTAACCATCAGAAGTGTTCCAAATATTGCCTGAAACTGTTAAAAACAACATACTTAAGTCCAGTTCTATCAAAAAAATAAAGATCATACAGTACAAAACAATTCCACCAGTACTTACCACCACACCAGCATCCAGCATCAGCAAAATTCTAGGTGATATTTCAAAATTCATTAGACTTCTGTCTAATGTGAATGGGTGTTCTACAAAAGCCTCTCTTCCTAAATCATCATTAGCTTTCACATATAAATAGTGAAGGCCTGTTTTAAACAAATGAGGAAGCCATTTACAAACATAAAGAGGCTCTAGTTTAGTGTTCTTGCATGCCATCCAACTTATTTTATCAAAGGATATTTCCACAGACTTAACAGTCACATCACTAAATACAAGCATTCTTATATGACTTGATTCAGGTATCAATTGTAAAGGTTCTCTGCCAGGCATGATATACCTGGCATGCTTGGGATTGGTGATCAGTACAACTGGCCACAAATTATGTTTTTGATCTACAAATGAGAAATGCCCATGGTCTATTGCTGCCAATCTGTACATTCTGTTGTCTTTCCAATCAGCTAACTCAAGCTCTAAGAAACCTTTTTTCTGTTTGGTGTACATTCTTGGCACCAAACCACCCATGGAATGTAAGTGCCCACAAACATAAACCTGTGATCCATGACTGCTACCAATAAGTTGGCGCAAGTTTAGTCTTTCGGCTTCATGCTCGAGGGGAAGTATACATGAGGTAGGATAGTGTCCAAACCAAACAATATGATCAGCCTTACTTTCTGCCTCTGCTTTGAGCTTTTGGACAACAAGTTGTTCTGTTGGATCTAGGATACCAATAAAATTGAATGGCCTTCTTAGTCCAGGATCTGGGCATGCATCAATACCCAAAAATGCGACATTTACACCATTAGATTCTTTAAAATGCACATAAGATTTAGCGTGTAACTTTCCTTGTACTGAATAATTTCTGTAGTAATTCTCTTGAGCATTTATTGTTCCGATATTAAAGTTATCTAGAAAAATACATTTTGTATGAGATTGCATAGAAAACATTTTGTATAAGATTGCATTGATTATATTATTATAACATTCTTTACAGCAAAATCTTAAAATAATTATTGGATAAGCAATGCAGCAGGTAGATAGAGCATTTACTAAAATTGAAAACACAAGGTGATAATAATCATGATCCATTGAATGATTACCAAGATTAAAAAGGTCATTTTAAATATATTATGAGTCATAATGTAATTACCTTGTCTTATCTTTCATAAATTTAGAATAAAATAAACTATAAAAAGAATTTAAAGATCAATTAAATCCATATCCGTATTTATCCGTATCCTTAATTTTAATCCATACAAAGGTTGTCTTTAAAAGATCGCTTTTAGCGATAAGATCGCCCATTGTGTCACCCTTTGTAAAATGTTATATATTTATGTTCTGTAATTTGTATGGTGTACAATAAAGAGTAAGTATTCTATTCAATTCTATGTATTTTCATTTAAGTTGAAAGGGTGCTAAACAAATAATAATGATGACAAAATGTCAATCAATCATAACAGGATTTTCCTGTATACCTACTTTTTCCTAGTAGCAAAACATAACTGATTTGCTCAAGAACCTTTTTTAAATATACATTTTCACACTACACTCCCAGCTATACACTGCTAAGTAGATCAATTTGTAGAACCTCTAACTTAACTAACTCTTTAACTGAACAGACAGCTATGCTGCTAGGGAGTTTGTTGCGCCATTTCTTCTTTCCAGCTAAAGCAGTAAGAAGCGGTGAAGGGCGGGAGTTTTTGGGAAAGTGTCTTAAGTAATTTTGACATTGAAAAAGTGCTAATTCTCAGCCTAGATTGAACAAATGACTTTCGATTTTAATTTTTTACCAAAAAGGGTCTTGTAACTCTCTTGCAGTGTAGCTGCTATGTAGTGGCAATAAGAGTAAAGACCAGCTATTATTACAAACTTAACTCACCATGATTTCCTCTTATGTCTAACCAGACAGTAGTCTCAGTTACTCCTGACTCTTCTATAATATTGTGATAATATATCCACTCTGTCTTCACTTGAGAACTCCCTAAGTTATCTTTGGCTTTCGCATCAGTCAGGTCACCCGTAGCCAAAACTACGGCAGGTTTTATAGTTTTTACTGTATTGTCACAAAATTGTTGAAACTGTGATATTCTTCCAGGATCCCGAAAAATACTGATATGTATATCTGAAATCTAGGAAAGACAAAGTTATCAATAATATGCTATCTAAACTCAGTGATAATGAAAACAAAGCAGACATAAATAATTTAAATAAAGAGATGCTTAAAGTACCGGCCTTTTAGATCACAACAATAGTACTCTTTAATACCAGTTGCCTTTGTCTTTAGACTACGTCACAATCACAATTTTATTAATGAACAAGCAAGTGGGCACTAAGAATAAAAACTAACATACCTGTATAAACCACATTATCTTCTCAGTAGTACCTGTAATTTTACCATATTTCTCAACTAAATACTTTGTAAAGTTTATTCCTTCGTTTTCATGTTCAATATAAAAATTGTGATCCGTAGCTATACTATTTAAAAAATTAGCCATAAAAATTGATAGCAACAATAGCGTACACAAACACCATACAGTACTTTTTGAAGGAATCATTTTTAAACTTAATAGCCTCTAATTTTGAGTCAGGAAACTTAAATAATTTATCATTTGAATTAAATAATAAGGAAAATTATCTTCAACAGTCAACAAGAAAAGTTCGATTTGACATTTATTTCTTCTTGTTCTGACAGTTTGTATCACAGAGGTACGTTCAATTATTACGTATGCTCACGTTCGACCACGCACGGAACGTACCTACTCTGGCTGTTGACCAATAACCGGCCAACCTGAATGGTCTTTGAACGCTCCGTGCGTCGTTGAATGGGAACAAATGTCATAAATGAACGTACCCCTGGAATGACAACTATGACATTTAGTGATGTTCAGCCGAGATGGACATTTCAGTTTTCCCCATGGAATTATTAAGTACTACGTTTACGTAGTACATAATAATTCCATGCCAATAATGCATGGCCTTGGAGCATTGTGGGTTCCCACAATGCTCCAAGGCCCATGTTCCCAATGTTCCAACATTATGTGGATCCCACATAATGTTGTACAGACGCCAGCAGGTCAAGCTACCCGAAACTGTCAAATTTTCGCAATCAACCTTGAACCTAATACATTGGCGATAAAGTTGAAAATCTATTAAAGAAAGACAGATTATTGTAGCTTGATGTGCTGGCGTCTGTACCTTAACAAATTTTTGTCAATTAACGACATCAATAACTTTTATTCCTCACTAGAGTGAGTCGCAAGGTTAGCTCTAGTTCGAGAAGATGCCATAAATCTGTCAAATTTGGTCAAATAGAATTAGTAGGTACTACTTAGTCTTATTAATTATATTCATAAATCTTTATTTATCTCGACATCCTATTAGAGGTATCATTATTACAATTCAAGATAGTAATAATTATCTTGAATTACCTTACATATAAATTACATATAAAAAAATTACATATAAAGATAGAAATGATGTAGTCAAATCCAATAGGTTATCATTAGATACCTACTTTAATCGAATGAGACTAGTGTTCCAGCCTAATAAAACGACATTAATGACATTCCATGAATTTCCGAAAGCCAGAGAGCAAATAGAATAGAAATAAAGCTAGGCCGTCCATCGAGAAAATGCGTTCCTGACACCTGTCAGTTTCATACAAACAAACACGTGTTTTGCGAATTTGATCTTTACTAGCTACTAGAAATGTCGCACTAACTTACAGGTGTCAGGAACGCTTTCTCTTAACGACCGGTCTGTACATAGTTCGATTTGCCATGATCTGAATAGTCTCATTTAAGCTCTGGAATCCAGTGACATGTTGACACTTTTCAATCAATCCAACGCTGAATTTGAATGGGGATAAAAACTGCCACTTACTCACTTCTAATAACACGTGTTCGCGTTCTTTCCCCGCATCTATACTGTTTTCTTTTTTTTTTATAAATGGCATCTCGTAGTTGACCTTGAGAGGTCGTGACTACTTAACCGGACTATCCTGTGGTTGCCTTAAGAATTCTTAAAGCCTCCAGCCAGGGCTACATCTAAATTAATACTAAGCGACTGCACGCTAAGGGCACCCCCTGTGGGGTACGAACCTCGGCTTAGGGCGTCGCACAGTGTATTATAGAGACCATTTTTCGGACATCAGTTTTTTATTAGAAATACAGATATAATTAGTCATTTAAAACGTCAGAGTAGAACTCCCGAGTGACAAATATGCATAATTTTGTAGATTTTTTATTTTTAAATCTCACAAATTTTCGTCTGGATAAAGTTTAAAAAAAATGTACACCTAGAACTAATTGCAATAAAAAGTAATTAATTAGGTAGTTCAAAAGTGTATTTTAAGATTCATTTTATAGAGCTTAAAATAATCGCGTAAGTTGCTTAGAACCGGAGAAATCATATTTTTTAAATTTTTAGTTTTTATTTTTTTTCTCAAGTAATCCGCTATTTTAGGAAAAGATATTAATACTAAAATTCAGATCTGTTATTCTTCTATTACTCACAAAAAAACTATGTCCTAATCTCGTGGAGTCTAGGTACTACAGGCGATTTTAGTTTTATCCGGATTTTTCCTCATTAGGGTTGTCACTCTTTTAATTAATTAAATATCCGGATATGAATAAAACTGACAATAAAATTGGTGTTAGTTTATTTCAGTGATACGTTTTATGCGGCATGGGAAGGGGTCCACCCTCGGAAGGCATTTTGCTAAAACCCCATGTCGATGCATGTAACGTTGAGGAACGGGGGTGAGGCATCATGGAGCCGTTCCAGACCCATGATGCTACTTTGCCTCAGCAGAATCTGACCCGCTCTGCTGGGGGATGTCCTTCTGGGCTCCGAACAGAGGACTTAATGCTAGGAGGGCATGAGGGCGCCAACCCTCAAGCTGGTCAGCGAAAGGCATTTGAAGCTGTGGATACCGCCGCAGCCGGCTCTCTTCATCCTCCGGGAGTGTCCGCAAGTTCACAAGGAGATGAACTCAGAAAAACATTAACTCGATTGGACGTTTTTAGAATGTTTACAAAGAATACAGCCTTAGAATTTAGCCTTAGTTTTGAAAAGTAATTTAATATATTAGTTTTAACAAATCCTAAAAAATTAACCTATATAATTTTCTTTAAAAAAAAGTGGTCCCATCGGATAAAGTGACAACCCTAAAAAAAACGAATTTTTGACTATAACTTCTAAACTCCATGATATTAGGATGTGATTTTTTTGTGAGTAATAGAAGAATAACAGATGTGAATTTTACTATAAATATCTTTTCCTAAAACAGTGGATTACTTGAGAAAAAAAATAAAAACAAAAAAGTGAAAAATAAATATTTCTCTTGCTGTAAGAAACTCACGCAATTCGTTAAAGCTCTATAAAATGAAGCTTAAAAGACACTTTTAAACTACTTGATAAATTATTTTTTATTCCAATTAGTTTTTGGTGTAGTTTTTTTTTAAACTTTATCCTGATGAAAATTTATGATATTTCAAAAAAAAAATATCTACTTGATTAAGCATATTTGTCACTCGGGAGTTCTACTCTGACGTTTTAAATGACTAATTATATCTGTATTTCTAATAAAAAACTGATGTCCGAAAAATGGTCTCTATAATACACTGTGCGTCGCTGGGAGAGGGCAGCAAGGGGACAGGCTGGATCGAATTAATAGTATTAATGCTTTGATGAGCACGGCGTTTCCTAGGACTATCTCTGAGAAGAAAGGCCGAAACAAACTCAGAGGTCTCAGTCGGGGAATTTAAAGCTACAGGCTCAGCTACGGCGCGGGCTGGCACTTCAGCGGGCACGGGTCGGGGGGGAATCTATACTGTACTGTGAATCTGTGATAAGCCTTATTATTAAAAACTAACAGTGTTGTTGCTTAAAAAAAATAGATTCATTTTATTCTAAGGTTACTATGATTATTTCAATATGGCTACTCAGGATTAGTATTATATATATCGGCGGGATTTTTTCGAATTTGTCCGAGTCGACTCTTTTGTATTTCGTAATATGTAGTAAAACAGAATGTGTATTATAATGAATGTGAACTAGAAATAAGGATTTTCACCAATATTATTAAGTAATAACGTTTCTGTCCAATTAATTTAGGAATAATGACACTTAAACCAATGCAATAAACGAGTACTTAACTTACAATACAATCTTTCGTTCGCATACTTGTTTGACACCTCACCAAACGACCTCATTGTAGTGGTACAGTCAACCGCACCTCGCTAACAATTTGACATTGACAGCGTCTTTATGTCGTAGTGGTAAAGACGATTTTTGTAGAGCAAAGTGTTACCACTTATATTCGGTTGACTGTACGATTAGCTTTTGGTTTACCTAATTAATCTTTAGCATCCCTAAAGTAAAGTAAAAAGCAGACTGTATTTCCTCCTGTGTGAGAAACCTTACTCCACCAGTCCAAAAAAACTCGTTAGGACTAATAGGCACCTACCTACTTACCTGTGAGTTAAATATGACCGTAGTTTAGTTTGTTCAAAATAAAAACTTAAGTTATGATGCGTCTTGATTCTTATAGGTTCTACTTAAATACCTAGCTTATTTTTTCGTATTACAGGTACTTAGATTAATTAATAAGCAGATGCAAATGATGCAGATAATATGTGAGATGCAGTACCTAGCTATTTAAAACTTACCTATCTAAGATACGATATTGTACTACTTACCTATAAAAGATTTTAGTAGGTGGGTAGGTACTTATTTCACTGTAACTTAATTAATAATGCGAGTAATTTACCTCCCGTGGAATAAGACCTAGGTAGGTACCTAGTAGACCTAGGCAACGAGGTACTTACTTTAAAACAATCAAGTCTAAAGAAGTCTGAAATGTCAAAGTTTTAGCAGTGTGGGCGCGCTAGAGCCCTAGTTGTCGACTTAACTGTAAGCTAAACAAAAGATTAGAGGTGCTCATAGGCAGGTCGCCGGGGCCGCGGCCTCAAAGTGTTTGGAAATTCTATTTATTTTAATGGGCAGAGGTTGACCGCGCGCATTCCGGCAGCACGGTGACGCCGCCGAGTCGCGTCGCACACCGTACCCACTCGGAGGCTCCAGCCTACAGCGGGCCTCGGCCGGTACCCGCGCGCCACTATCTTGCCGCATTCCACCGAGCCGAAGTCGCGGCGCGCCCCGCGCGTGCCTTCGCCGCCGACCCACGCGCCCGCTTTGCTTCACTCAGTCGTACTAGCGCGCCCATGGACTTAGTGCGCCTCGACGTCAGCCGTCACGCGATTCAGCTTACAAGATCGCGCAAGTTATAGTGAAGTGAAGTGCCAATGGATGCGGTTTACCAATAAGGATTATAGTGTCTTTACGTGCAGCTGCATTGGATTTATCTATTCATGGTGAGTGAGGTGGACCCAGACGGCGCCACGGACAGCCGCAGTGGATGCGCGCGCTTTCACGATGCGGCCACTTTCATTTCATACGCATAGCTCGAATTCCGCGCGCCAGCGCCGACCGCGCCGCGGCCGCTGACCCTGCGCTCGCGCGCCCTTCCTCGACACCACCACTGCAGCAATACCAGCCATGCTCAAAGCGGCGAATGGTCAATGCAGACTGATAAACATTCATGTCAAGTTTGACTTAGATCATTAGACGCTGTACAAAGACCGTGCAGGAAGTTGGCTAACAAACTAATTTACTAATATGTTACAAATTATTGGCGTATCTAGTGCTGTAGAAACATTTTAGTTTTTGAATTAAATAAATATTGTAAAATTTCTAAACGCTAATAATATACTTAATATTCATCTCATCATAACATCACATCAACCTAATACAAGGTCTTCAAAAGCTTTTCTGTAAAATGAGCTTCAGTTGCCTAAGTTTTAAAAACACACGGACCTGTTAAGTAAAATTCTAAAAGAAGCACAATATACCAAAGTACCAAACACGTTTATATTAGAATGAACCTGCAAAACTAGTCCGAAAATGAAACGGGATTTGTATAGCTCTTCACGTCGCGCTCTACTTATAAACAAACATCCTGCCTGACTCATATAACAAGGACCAATTCAAATATTTCTCTACGGTACTGAAAACTAACTAAAAGAATTATTTAATTTATTCAGAGAGGACAGGGACAGGTTGCGAATCGTTGCAGATCACTATCGAATATGTATTCTATGTACCTAATCCAATGATATTCTAGTAAAAATATCATTGACCTAATCATTAATTTGATAACATTTCTAAGATATCCAAAACGGTTTTATAGCCCGATTCTAATGAAGCAGTAATTCAAGACGTTGCGATGTGTTGCATCTATTAAGTATACTGAATTACTAATAGTCTGATACACAACAAACGCACGTGTTTTTAGAATTTCAAGCTAGGTTTCACAATTTCTACCTCAAGAAAGGTAATGGGTACAGTCAACAGCAAAAGTAGATGATCAAAATCAGAAATACAATACTAATGAACGGAGTTCGCAGCTATATGGCAGCTGTACTAGTAGAAAATGTTTGGTATAATTTACAATCACATACTTTTGAATCACTTCGACGCCACACAGTTCTGACGCGAACTCCGTTCCTTAGTATTGAATTTCTGATTTTGATCATCTACTTTTGCTGTTGACTGTACCTACTGTTCGTATACCACCCGAATTATTACAAAACGTGAACGGTAGTCCGACACTATAAATCTGATTTCATAACAAGAGTTTTATTTAAAGTAAGTAGAGTTTTTAATCAGGCATTGCAGAGGCTTAGGTAAAGAGGTTAACTTCAGGATCCTGTACCTCAATTGAGTAACACGCTTTCTTTTACAATTCAAATGATTTTTAAGGAAATCCTTAACCCATTAATTCATGTTATAAAAAGATTCGTCTGCTCGACAACGTCAATAACGCAATGTTGTCGAATGGTCAAAATGAAAGACATTGCAATTTTATTGTTAGTGTGTTAGGTACGCAATTTTTTCAATTGGTCCTAATCCTTGTGCGTGCTGTAAGTTGTGATATTGATATCATGCTGTTGTTGTGTTATCACGATTATTAAAATTTTCCTTGCAATGGAAGTGGAAGTCCTGTCTGCCCCACGTTCCTCCATTCATAGTTTGTTTTTATTAGGTTTCTTATTTTCCTATCCTAGGCTTACTTTACTATCTGCACTGTCTACCTACCTACTTATCGTCGGCCATAGCCAATTACTAAATAATACCCGTGTTTGCGTAGGTACCTACTATTCCTAATTGAATGGATATAAGAGTAGAAGACCAAAGAAACGATGGATGGATGATGCGAAAGATGATAATGGCTAGCGAGGAGGTGATATTGAGATAGACGGATCTTAGAGATGAGAAGAAGATAATTATGCTGCGCCGACCACAAACAAATTTGGATAAGGGCAGAAGGGTAATTATGATCAGCATAATAAGTAGGTACAGTTCACCAAGAGCGAAGCTTACAGTGCAGTGTGCTTTCGAAATAATTCGGATGAACTCCCAGGCAATAGGTAATATAGAGTATTTTGAGATAAATAGGTATCTATACCCACTTTTTGCCTGTTCTACTAAGTAGATCTTCAGGCTTCAAGTCTGGACTTCGGCTTCAGGGCTAGCATGATCGAAGCGTTCTGTATTCCAATATCAATAAAATCATAGAACGAGAAACGAGATCACTTTTTTTATACTAACCTACGCCTTGTCAAACATTCGCGAACCTATTACTTACAACCATAACGCCAATATAAGCCTGCTATATGAGTGTATGGTAACATTGGTTACCGGGCGTCAGTACAAAAATTAATGATGAGAAGACAAAGATCAAACAAGCAATTTTGTTGCAAGTTCCTGCGAATAGGTAGGTATGCTTTATGTTTTTCAATTCAGAAACAAACAAAATAGCTACCTCTGTACACTTTGTAGGTTCTTTATGGATATTAATTGCAATTCAATTAAGTATATCATACATTAAGAATGTTAAACATAGCTGTAATACTTAGTGGTCAGACTCATCACTGCAGTGATTGATAAAGTCGATGAATCATTAGCTCGTAATACACGACTAACTTAGCGACCGCATTCCGTTGATAGCAGAACGAGTAGCTAAATAAAAGTAAATTTAACCAATGACAAAGCGTACTTAAAATTTTATGGCATGTTTTGTCGGCTTTAGAAAACATAGTGCACCACCATAAAATCACTCCCAGTTTCATACAATGGAGAGATTTTAATCACATTTAAGAGGAAGGTAACGTAAAACTAGATTTGACCACCGTAAACTAATCATAACCTATTTGTAAAAACATGAGCGTTTATTTGAGGATGAAACACAATAGTGTATTAAACAATGGATCTGTCACTATACACCAGCCAAACATTTAGTCCATTCATCATAAATTACGTGAAGACGATAATCGCTAATTTAATCCCTTTCTTCGAAACACTGATAGGTCGATCTAATCGAACGTTCTGTAGATATACGCAGCTCTACAAGTGGCTCTTTATGAAGGCACATACATCAATACGTATAGGTATACCTACCTGCATTTATTTGTAAATATCCCCATTGTATCCATTAGTAAGTATGACAATACCTGCAGGCAAAGGTGCACATACATTATTAAGCATTCAGTACCTATCCATAGAGGCAGATAGCATAGTGATAGCAGTCATCAGGCACTTAGTGATGACTGTGATCGTGATACAAATACTTACAAAATAGTATAGTGATTGAACGATGTAAGGTAGAAACAACAGTCAGTAGGTAATAATACGGAATATCTGAACGATTCAATGCCTCTGACTATCGTACCTCTTGGACAGATCATGTAGCTACATAGGTACAGCGTACTATACATACTGCAGCTACTACACAGTATACTGTACATTGTAGTTGAAATACCAATACCTACGTATTGTACGTTCTAGATAGGAAATTCCTTGCTTACAAATGAGTCCCTCGTGGTTGTCGTATTGATGGTTTACCGTAGGTAAGTACCTAAGAAATTCCCAAATAAAACTAGTGTGCTAGATATTGGGTCTATCAATATTTTTGACGGGTGCAATTGCAATCTAGTTACATTTTCTAGCTTGTTTATTTAAGTGCTGCAAGGAAATCATCCATAGTTCATAAATCTGGACCTAATCGTTTGTCTAGAATCAAGCGGTTAGGCCGCTTGATTCTAGACAAACGATTAGGTCCAAAATCTGTGGGGATTTTTATCTCTCGGAAGCGGAGGCATTTTAGGTCCACCTAATGATGCCTCCGTGAGAAAGTTCGCGTGACAGATAACGTGTACAGATTTATCGATTTTCGCACTAGTAATATCATCTACAAAATACGGCCACATAAAGTTAAAACTAAACACCCAACTCAATTCGCAATCGTCGGATATTAACCACTTAACCGCCGGGGTCGTTCGAGTTACGGATGTGTCCATTGAACCATGAACTCTAGTAAGTCAATTTACGCTCCTGCTAAATGGTCAACTGGCCTACTAATTCGTAGGTACTAAGCTTTGTCGTCGTATAAGCAGGTCAAACTCTTCAGATATAGATTATAGTGCGGAAATGAAAATTGCTAGGAACTTCGTAGAGCTTGAGTTCCAAAAGTGAACAAACAGGGTGAGTGTAACTGACGAGGTTTGACAACTTGGAAAATGAAAATCCAAAGTTAGCCTTTCCTAAATTTCTAAATAGTCTTCTTCATCTCTTGGATCACCGGCGACCCCGTAAATCGAAGCATTGTGCATTCCAGCCAAATGTTTCAAGAATATACGTAGCCCATATTTCAAAAGTTCTTAGTCCTAGGTTCTTAGGTAAGTCTTTCTGTTTATTGTTTTTGTTATTTTTGGTTACGTAATGAAACCAACTAAAGGAGTTCAGTGCACTATACGCGTATTAGCAAGATGTGAATGATATTGCCCTTAGTTTCGAGAGTGTGCTCTAATGGGACTTAATTACACCCCATCTTTGCCTTAGCCATAGAAATAAGTGCACATTGAGAACGGATTAATGGTACTCTAAAATAGAGTAGGTACTAATAAGGTGGATGTTCTAAGGTAGCCCGCAAAATTCAAATTTTCTTACGTTTTTTGCAATTTGCTGGACAGTAATAAGTTGTATGTTGATTAAAATATGATTCGCGGCCGTAACAAATATGTATTTACAGAATTATAATCATTAAAGTCATCAACACAACTCTCTAAGATCAAGTAATCCTACTGAATGACTATTTCATGAAATCTTGACATTTTAGGATTATGCTAACTTAACAAGTTGTATTAGGTACTGATTTTCTCGTCCGCCTTTGTACCTTTTTGTGCGAAAAGTTTAAATAAATAAATAATGATGGTCGCCATTCTTCAGACAAAGGTACAGACGCCAGAACATCAAGCTACCCGAAACTGTCAAATTTTCCCAATCAACCTTGAACCTAATGCTTTAGCGATAAAGTTGAAATTAAGAGAAACCCCTCCCCTCCCCTCTTAAATTAGATTAAAGAAAGACAGATTGTAGTAGCTTGATGTGCTGGCGTCTGTATTTTTTGGTGGATATATGCAATATTGGGTAAACAGACAAGAATGTGGGACAAACCTAATAAACGAAAACGAGCCAATCCCAAAAGTTTTTGATATGTCATACAGCATATCAGTTATATACAAAAATGTATCGATGACAAGATGCAAGGCACATTATAGCTTGCAATGGGCCCTTAGCAGACAGGGTGTGTAAATAGGAACCTACAAAAACGTAATTAAAAGATGTAGGTAGCTCTCAGAAGTCATAGGTAGATAGTTGTTAATATTAAGAATGCTGGCTAACAGTTAGTTAAAAAATTAAAGTAACTTGCCGCTCGGATCAACGCATACCAACTAGAACACTGTTCAAGTTCCAGGCTGATATTAAGTCCACTAGTTTTTAAAACCTAGGTACGTAGGTAGTTTTGTTTCAACATTCATGTTGCGACGCCTGAATTGGCTTTGGCTTGCCTGTTATTTTAGTAAGATGAGAACTGAGAACCATATTAGAGGCACCTAAGATCGTCAATTAATAACTGACGTCAGTGCTAATTTAATACATTATCATTTTTCTCATCTTTGGCGTAAAGAATCTAGATTCTTTACGCCAAAATAGGGAGAGCAATTTGTAGCGCTTATATAGCATAAAGTAATTTAACGTAATTATAAAATTGGCACCTGGCTGAGAGAAACCAAATGTTACCTGGATAGGCAGTAAAGTGAGCTGTACAAAACATTTATGTACCTCGTTTTCTTACACATTCTTGATATTTTCTAAAGCAAGACTAATTGAATTTGTTATATTAGCAGTTTAAATATAAACACTGCTACTATGATTCGATTATTAGCTTAAGGTAAATAAAATTAATTACTTACCATAAATTAAATTTAAAAAAACTGCTAGTGTTATTTTACATAGGTACCTACTTTTGGACTTGCTTGTGTGCCCCAGTCGGAACTACGGAGAGATGATAGATGAACCTGTTCAAGTCCATCCATTATCGTCCCTAAAAATTTTTGAGTGTCAAAATTGGTGGCGAGATGTCGAAAATTGGAGGCAACGACGGCTTTAGGTATGCGAGGACGCAAGATGCGGCTGGCGTAGGGGGAGGGGCGCTCGGCATCTGAAGGTCGTCCGCATTCCTCGCGTCGCCGTCCGCTGCTACCGCGCTTACGTAGCGCCCCCCCTCCACCTCCGGCCCGCGCCCCATCCGCCGCCCGCAGCCGCCTGCGCCGACCGGTCTGCCCCCGCCCCGCTGCGCCTGACCGCCATCACAAACTATCGCGCATTTACTAAAACAAAAAACATGTTCTTATGGCTATCAAGAGCTGAAGAGCCGCAGAGGTACCGGATGGGATGAAATTTATTCGCGTCTAGTTTTTTTACGTGATCTTGTGGTTCTACATTCCTATAAATGTTTTATAATATGTAGGTACCTACGTAGGCACCTTTAATAGTCAACATACCAGTGCCATGGCGTGGATTTATTTCTTTCATATTCGACGAGCATGTCTGTAGGTCTTCTAATCTATCTAATACTACGCTGCAAGGGTTAGGTATACATTGAATGTCAGCACATTCAAAGGCCCTGAATTTTTTTATAATAATGAGTACGGGGGGGGGGAACTAACAATAGGTCCAACCTATCTAATTTAAAAATTTAGTTGATGACTGAAGAGTCTGTCAGTAATTCAGTCTTTAGTTATGCAACATTGCATTTGTCATTGATTTATTTTCACAAAACATATCCAACGAAAAACCAGATGACCCCTACTATCGGTGTCTACCAAAAATAAGTCATCATACGTCCTTCTGTTTACCAGAATAAGCAACTGCACCCGTATACATTTTATAACAGTGTACTTTTCATAAATTGTCAACAAAGTGTATACTTTCAATAATTTTATGGTTTGGTTTAGAAAACTCTTCTGCAATGACGTCCACATAGATTTTAATAGCGATTAAGGACTAAACCAATTATTTAATTATGTCATTTTATATACGCATAGCATTAATCAATGATTGACACAATTCAAATTATTTTTATCGAGCGATTTTATTCGGAATTGACGCCATTTCTCCGATTTCTAATTTATACCCAAGCTTATGTCATACCTAGGTATCAAAATTGGTACAAACAATTAGAAAAAATAACAAGATCTATACAAATGCACGTGCGCATGTGTTCAATTTTACAGAAATATAATTCACAAGTAAACGCAACAATGTGCGCCACAAAAACAGCAGGTAGCAAAAAGGAGATCGTGTACGAAAAAAAAGTAATGGAATGCACAGCTGGCGCGGATCCGACATTCCTACCACGTTCAGGCTCCGCTGGTGAATAGGAAAGTACACCGAAAAGGAGCGTGTAGGTAGGACATGTGTACCTAATAATAGCAATAAAAGTGGTACAATATCATATTTTTATGAGTTACAAACCACCTCAGACCAACTTTTTTATTGGTCTGAGGTTACAACATTCCGTGCATCTGTTAAATAAAACAAATATCAAGTGAGCAACAAATTGACTCAAAAAATATTTGCTTTATGATTCTAAATTAAGCATGATATTTATCATATTACGTCGTATATTTGTAGTTTTTGGTGAATGTTAAATCTACTATGACGCACAAAGAATTCGTGAGGATGTAAACACATTGGAATCCGGCCGAACGAAGACGCAACCCAGAACAAACCTACCTACCTAATACTTACACAGGCTATGTACAAATTAAATATAAATGTTAGGAATTTTATTAAGGTCAAAAGACTTACAAAAAGCATAAGGCTTATAAAAAGCATTTGAGGACGATGTCTTTTCGAAAATATCTGGCTCTCATCCTTTGCCTACTTCTATCCCAGCAAAATGGTTTGAATAAATAAATAAATAATAAATAAATAAATATCCCTGGACATTTCACACAGCGCCATCTAGTCCCAAGCTAAGCAACCTAATGCTTGTGTTATGGTAACAAGATGGCTGATAAACTACTTAAATACATTTTTTTTTTTTTGTAAATACATACATATTATAGATAGAAAAACACCCAGACTCGGAACAAATACATGTAGGTCATACAAATATTTGTTCCGTGCGGGAATCGAACCCGCGACACGCAGCGCAGCAGTCAATCGCTTAACCACTGCGCCAACCGTGTCGTCATGAATGCATTCACTTACTTAATAGGAGGGATTTCTGTCTCTCTATTATAGGACTATTATACGTACTACCTTATACGTACTATTATACGTATACCTTTAAAACTTAATTAGTGGGATAGTGGTATCGTGCTTATGTACATTTTACAGGCTGAAAAACACCTATCGTTCGACATTTTTAGGAACATTATGCCAAACGTTGCCTGGTCTTCAAAGCAAGAGGGTCGTAGTGTATAATAAACGCCCTCATATTCAAAATTGCCCCGTGCGATAGCTTTACCTAAGACCAACCCTTGCGAGCACCTGCGTCTTAAGAGATGAGTTGCCAACGATGGCTAATATAAATATTTTTTGTTTCAGTGCGAGTAACAGTGGTTTCGAGATGCGACATGCGTGCTCTGTGTTCGGTTCGAGGGCCGTTGGGCGGCGACACGCGCGCGCTCGGCGCGGGCGCGCGGTTCCTGTCACTGCGCATGCCCGGCCAGCCCCAACCACTGCACTTCGTCGTCGAAGCCAAAGCAAGGGTCAAAGAATTGAAGTCTTTGGCCAATGCTCACGCGCAACTACAAGGCATGACCGACACAGAACTCTTCGGATTAGCAATTTTGCAAAGTGAGTGTCATCATTTTCACCATAAGACTTACACATACTACTCGTACCTGACTTATGTTCTAAACGTTGGCAAGTGATTTCACAAAACAACGTTATTATGTATTCATGGCGTCACACATTCCACCTCGTAAGCATTCTGTCTAACTTTACAAACAAACGCTGTTGGGTAATAAATGTTCTATATTGGTACAGGCATCACAATGTCACATTATAAAGACAATAATGGTCTCTCCAACAAGAAACAGTGTATTGACCAAAAAACAATATCTTTATGCAGATTATGTAATACTGCTCTGCAATGCAGAGCAGTATTACATAATAATACCTACATGAGTTTTTTTTTTATATTCAAATTAATGTAACATTAAATACACTAACAATAACGTGTTGTCTTTTCAGATGGAGAATACTTGTTTGTTGACTTAGAAAGCAAACTATCTAAATTTGCGCCAAAGAGTTGGAGATCATCTCACACCCATGTAAGTCCTAATACTTACCTTTATTTTTTATTACAACTTAAATTGCAATTACTACATTTGCAAAAATGTTTAGATTTCTAAGATTGACATAGAAACTTAAATCTAAAATCCACCTACTTCAGAAATTAATATTAACTTGCTTGTTGCAGGGTTTGGACGCTAACGGGAAGCCGCTCCTTGAATTGCACCTGGTCGTGCAGTTCCACGTGGAGAGTCCGCTGCTCCTGCACGACGAAGTCGGCCGCCATCTTTACTTTTTGCAACTGCGCCAGAACGTGCGCACGCGAGACGCTCTGCCCGCCGAACTGATACTGCTGCTCACCGGACTAGCATTACAAGCTGAATACGGTGACGCAGACACTTTCGAAGACAGGGACTACTTCAAAGTTGATGATTACGCACCCTCATCCCTCACTGGCGATTGGGTAGCAGCAGCCATGCGCGCTTGCCATCGAGAACACCGTGGACTCACAAAAGCTGACGCTGAATCCAGATTTATTCGAGAAGTTTGTCTCCTCCCTGATACGATAAACTCACATAGATACCGCCTAAAACAATCTAAATCAGAACCTGAACCTGGAACAGTTTGGCTGCTTGTCACAGCTAAGGGCATTAAGATTCTGCCTGATAATGGATCTCATTCAAACTTCATATGGAGCGCTATTGGGAAACTAAGCTTCGATAGAAAGAAATTTGAGATTAGAACCGAGGAAGGCAAAATGACATTGTTTTCATCAAGTGAAGAAAAATGTAAATATCTTTTTGCTCTTTGTAGAGACACACATCAATTCTCAATGAAAATCGCACCAAAATTCAATGAAATCTTGAGAAAAGAAGAAGAGGAGCGCAAAATTTGTTTTGGGTACTCAAAATCGTTAAACATTCAATACAATCAAAATAAAAGTGAACAAAGAATTTCAGTGATTTCTACTACAAGTTCTAACACCACGTCAGGCATTGTGAGTGACAGAGTTCAATCTGAAGATGAATTAGAAATTATGATAGATTCTCCCCCAGCACCGTCTACGGAAAGTTTGGCTTTCGCTCATTTGCTAGATAGCTCACATTCTTACTGTATACGGAACATGCCACAAGACAATCAGCCACTAACTAAAACATCGTCATTACAACTACAAAAATCTAAAATCCGAGTGAAGAAGACTAAGGAAGACTGTGAGAATATCAATAGAAATGAAGTTACACAGCCAGAACAACATTCAATGAAACAATTAGAAGAAACGACCTCTTTACCTGATCAAAGTATTAGCGAAACCTTGACAGACAGTCCAAGATCAAATAAATTAAAATGCACCGGATCACAATGTTCCTCATCTTGCAGTACAGTGATAATGGCCAGAGCGGGTCTCAGTACTCTTAGTAGGACATCTAACGCGAGCAGTTTAGAATTAGGATACAGTCATACGGCTCAGAACTCAATGATGAGTGACAACAGTACAGTTGGCATAGATATAGAATATTCTCAAGATACAGCTTCCGCTTTGTACGACGGTTTAGGTCAACCAGTTACTGTAGCGGCATCGAGTGAAACAAGCGGAGTGTACACCATGAGCAGTTCTGAACTTACTGCGCGATCGAAAATGGACACCTTATCTGAAGCCAGTAGAACAGATTACGATGGCTCTCATTACGACAGCTATAAGCCAGCAAAAGAAAATGATCTTGCAGATTTCGATAGCGTTTCTTCAATCCTGAAGAACAAGTCAGAAAGAACTAGTCATGCAACAGGCACATTAAGATTACAGTCATCTCAACCTAGCTCAGATTGTGTCGATGGCGCTGCAAAGTTTCAGAACCAAGAACAACATAATAAAGAGAACTTATTTAGAGAAAGAACAAATTCCAACGTTAGTGCAATCTCGTTTCATGGTGACGGTAGCGATCCAACAGATAACAAACATAATTTACTGACTGCGAGTGAATTAAGTGACCTCATTGTGGGAAGAGGCGTGTATCCGAAGAGCCAGTCTGTAAGTGATACTTTGGATTCAGTGTCGGATTACGTGAGGCTGCCTCTACCGTTTTCTGGTGACAGTTACCTTCAGGGTCACGAAGACACTGCTCCTTCAGATGACCACTATCCGAATAATTCCTTCTTCGATCGACCGCCAACTCCTCCAACTAGAATTGATAGTCGTAAATTGCTCAACTTGTCTCTACCAAATATTTTTGACATAAGCGGCGATACACCCATCAGGCCTCCATTTCCTGATAAGCCGCCACCTCCCTACGAATACAATCACCAAACTGTCTCATCTTATGCACCACCTCCTGCCAAGGCGCCACCAGCGTATCCTGGCCCAGCAGCGACAGCCAGGACTTTGAAACAGTTGAACGACAGCAAAGAAGAAGTGGCAGCCAGAGTGGTAACATCAAAGCCCATGATAACAATTCTGAAAGCAGAAGCGGGCGAAGTGAACGCATCTAGTGAAAGAACATTTGCTAGTCCCATGGTATTGGAGCACAAATTTCAAAAGTTTAAACGACAACAAGCATCGAGTCACAGAGCCGAAAGGTCAAAATTAGCTCAGGGGATAGGCAATAACCTGTCACCGTCCAGGGACATGGGGCACGGCGTGGACTCCAACGTGCTGGTGGCCATGATGAAGCTGGCGCCGGGCCCGCCCCCCGCGCCGCCCGCGCCGCGCCGGCCCCGCCAGCCGCCGCCGCCGCCCGCCGCGCGCCTTCCGCCGCCTCCACCGCCGCACAACCCCATGTTCCACCAACAGTTGTACAGCGACGTGGACTACGTCTACTACCCTTTACAAGACCCGTCGGTGTCGCAGCAAAATTATCTCGACCACAAACTGACCGAGTCTCGCGTCTCGAACATGCACAAAAATGGTCTGCAGTACAGAAGTACGCCATACCTATCGACTTCCATGGCTGCATCGTCCATGTATGGATCGATCCAAAATCTCTCGGATTCTTATGTTCAGTTACCGGGAACGCGGACGAGCTGGTACTCGTTAACGAGCAGGACGTCGCTCAGCAATCATTCCATAAATCTTGAACGGCCGCAACTGTCCGCGCGAGTTCCAGATGTTTCGCATTTTATGCGGACGAAATCGGATGAGAATGTGTTGAATGCCAAGGATCCACCGCCAGTTAAAATGAGACGAATGCCTCCGCCTCCCCCGCCGCCATACGAATACAAAAAGAAACTTCTCAACTACTCG
This sequence comes from Apamea sordens, assembly GCA_945859715.1. Lineage (NCBI taxonomy): Eukaryota > Metazoa > Arthropoda > Insecta > Lepidoptera > Noctuidae > Apamea > Apamea sordens. The sequence goes on from OX243994.1 coordinate 9,157,157, forward strand.
AGAGAAGTCAAAATTCCGCAACCCTCAACGAATGTGAACAGTGAACTAAGTGTGAACAAAGTGAAAGACTCCAATTGTGATTTAGACATAAAAACTCTTCGAGAGAAAAGTAAAAACCTTGATTTGCCACTTATCGCGGCGTTGTGTAACGATCGTTCGTTATTGAAACAAACTAAAGCTTTTGGTGCTCCAAAGTTAAGTAAACCAACAGGTAGTGACTGTGAAAGTGAACGGAAGTGTGTAAAATCTGTTCCAAACACCACCGATAACATAGATCTTAAGAATAAACAGGAATATAATGCTAAGAGGGTAATGACAGGGTCCCAGAAAAAAATATTGTTACGAAACCCTACTGATAAACTCCCAGCATTGCCGGTTACTGAAAGTCATCCAAGAGCAATGTCCAATACTTATGTCATGCATCCAACTGTAGCTAAAATTAAAAAGTCTCAACCCAGTTCATGACATTATGATAAATTCTTACCTACTGCTTGTGAATCCTTCCAGTGCTATGATCTGTCATCCACCGATACAAAGACTGAGCTAAACGCGACCAGAACTTAAGATAGGAGCCACACTTGCATCAATAATTGTTAACTCATATCATTTTATTTTGACCTTAAAAGCAAATCAGATAAGATTTAGTTTTGAAAATTCAAATTCTGTTGCGAATTGAATAGCGGTACAAATGTGGTTCCGAATTTAGATTATAATATACATGTTAAAACATATAAATAATATTTAAATCCACCTACTGCAGGAAAGTAATAACTGTTCATATTTATTACCAAGAATGTAAACAATGGCAAACAGTAAATTACTGAAAATGTATTAAGGGATACTGTTTCCCACGAACTGTACCTACAGTCACGAGAATGAATATATTTCTATGAACAGCTCAGCAATAATATCTGATTTCATGATTCATCCATAAACCGGTTGAATGCCGTAATTACAGAAACAATTAAAAAGACATTGTGTCTCGCGTGGATCCACGTTCCAGCGGCATACGAAGGGTTAATATCTGTCGTCAATATGACGACAAATATATGTGATCATTTGTGGAAGGCATATACAAGTGGCAGCAGAAAATATGTGACATCGAAGGAACACCAGTCCAAAACTATCTGACGAGACGACGCCAAAATATAGGATGCTGCATCGGATTCCGAAAGACCTACCTACCTACTCTGATAAATTCAGAAGAATGTGATACCTCATTGTGATCAAAAATAAGTAATATCACTTAGGCAGCATAAAAACCTGAGTTTTCAGCATTCTAAAAGATGACACATACCTGTATTTGAAGCCGATGCAACATCCTTTATTTTGGCGTCGCTTGTCTCGTCAAAAAGTTTGGTATTCCTTCGATGTCATATATTTGTGCTGCCATTTGTACAATTGTACATGCCTTCTACAAATGATAACATATATTTTTCGTCATCTTGACAACAGATATTAATGGATGAATCATGAAGTCAGTTATTGCCCAGCTGTCTATGACTATACCTATTATGTGGTTTATTTACCCACTATATTTATGTACTGTGTCGTTCTACATTGTGACGCTTCACGTGACTTTTGCTGATATGACTTAAGGTTGAAATTCAACAATTTTAAAAGAACTCCATGTTTTGTTTACATTATTGGAAACGAATAAACAAAAAACTATACTGTTTACCATACAAGAATAGTAGGTACCTATTTATAATGTCAGGGTTAAAACATTACGACTATTTATGTAAGCATATGATTTTTCAATTTTGTATTGCTCAATATTATAATATAAATTATACCTAAACTATTTTTAGACATCATTTATACCAAAGTAATTTGGCGGATTATAGATATTTAGAAAATAACAACACTGACATAAAAATTCTTGGTAATCAACTAAAAATTACCCGCTTAGCTATAATAATATCTTATCTTATCAATTAGGTTTGTCTGAAAAAATTAAGGATTCTCCAAACTAAGCAATAAGCATTCCAGTATCCTATATTGTCTATGTTAGACACCTCAAGAGAACATAATATAATCTAAACAAATGTGATACAAAATGTGCCTTCCCAATAATTATATTCAAATGAAACTGAAGAATTCCATAGAATTAGCATTACATATACAGCCCGATTCAATCTTTATGGCGGCTCTGAAGTGCGCTACTCGCTGCGCAGTACCTCACCCCTCACCCCCGCTGACAGGTGAATTTGTTACTGCGCAGCGACTCGCCTAATGTTCCGAACCGCCATGCCATAAAGTTTGCATCGGGCTGTAAAACGCGATATAATTTCGCATAGGTACTCCTGCAAATATATTTCTGTATAAAATATACATAACTCACAATTCTAATTCACTATGAAATAGTGAATTGTAGTAAGAAAACTTTGTAATGAAATACTCGCTGTTATAATTAATTGTATCAAAAATCATTGCTTGTAATCATAGTAAATGAAAGTGTAATAATTTCAACAACTATTTATTTACTTTAATATCATAATGTGTACATAATAATACATATACTAAGTACATAATATTTGTTTTCAATATGTACAAATGTATATTAAATTTTTTGTAACTCTGAGTTTTTTTTTTCTTATTTTTATGTAAGTACATCCCTTTGGTTTACAATTTATATTAACTATGTATGGTATGTCATGCACACACAATATCTTTGGTAAAAAGGAACTAACATTTGAGTAGAGTCAGGACAGGACACTCATTACACAATAAAAACAGAAAGTTTCAATAAATAACATTAGTATGGTGTCAAAACCGAAATCACTCTAATTAAGAAAAGAAAACCGTAAGCCGTAATTATAATTTTATATTATAATTACGGTTTTCTATTGTTCAAATAAATTAGTAATTAAAATAATACTGTTACAAAATATGTCATGAGATTAAAATTCAGATCATTTCGGAAGCTCGAGATTCTGTTACTATGATACACATAGATATTTGCCTTAAACAATTACATTTTCTTATTTTAGCATTTAATTAAAATCTACAATACAGTAACAATTTAAAACATGAAATTACATAATACGTTAAGTTCCGATGTTTCACATAAACCTGCTAATATATTGATTTTTTTGTTTGTTCATCAAGTGCAATGTCTACTTACTTTTCTAACTTTAAAATAATGGCAGAATTTGGAGGAAACGTTATTTTATCAAAATACAATACTTGTCCGACTAGAGAGGCGTTTGTTCCAGCAAGCACAGTGCCACCATAAAACATGGTGGATAAATCAGTTGTAATAGATTGACTTCCTAAGTTCCCCACAAATACACAAGTGTTTCTCCGGGGATACCAACGTTCTATAACAACTAGATTCTCCTCAGTTTCACGGATTGCCATATTTTTCAGATTATTGCCTTCCTTGTAAATAGATTTTAAATATATTGTTGGCGTATCTAATCTCACTTTGGTAAACAATTTAATAACATCCAAGAAATGGTAACTTGGTGTCCTTTCAGATTTCGAAATCCGAGGTAAAATGACTCCAGAATCTTTTTCATTTGGAAATGGCATTGATACTATATTGCCAATATCTTTATGTTCATGAAAATCTCCTTCAATATCACCAAGTCTACCGAGTCCGATTTCGTCTCCATAAAATATGCTAACAGTTCCAGGTAAAGCTAATTCGAGAGCAGTCAACACCAAAGTGTTGTTCACATGTTTTGTTGATATTCGTTCATTATGCACACTTCCAATATTCCAATGAACCCATGGATAATGTGGCTTCTCCCACAATTTACCCTTAATAACTTTATCAATACGATTTTTCAAACCAGTAACACCGTCATTTAAATCTAGATGGATATCAATAAGATCAATTCTAGACAACAACACATTTAATTTCAAAGCATCACCTTTAGCTTTTTCATATGCATTTTCACTGGCTATAAATATTTTATTGCTGCCTAATACTTGTTTCCACAACTGTAAACTCCTTCCAAAACTAACATCATCAACAAAATTTTCTAAATCCTTTAAGTAAAAACCGTCAACCTTCTGTCTAGCCCAAAATATGATTGCTGCAGATGTGGGATCAACAAGGTTATTGGTTATAGTTTCATTTGCAATTAATACAGCTTGAGTAAAATTTGCTGATGAATCAGATTTTGCTAGCGATACAACAGGCAGATCAAGTACTAAAGACATATTTCTATTGTGAACTTCTGTTATCAAATCTTGGAAATCCTTGGGAAGACCAACACTACTATCCAGCTTAACCAAGGAAGTGATATTAAAGTACTGATCTGGATACTTTAGCGCTTCATAAATATAATTAAGCCTAATGGCAGATGCTCCTAATTCTTGGATATAGTCTAGTTTATTAAGGAGGCCTTTAAGATCACCTGTGCCATCTTTATTAGAATCTTTAAAACTTGCTGGGAATACTTCATAAAATACCTTTCCTTGATACCATGGTAGGTCAGGGTTGCAATTTTTTGGTATAGTCACAACCATACCTATGATAGCTCCAATACAGGCAATGAGACCAGACAGAACAATCCAAAGAAGTACTTTCCTGATGACGCTCCAGTTCCAGTTGATAAAGTTTGGTAACTTTCTGCCGCTGACATTGTGGTTGCCATTTAGCTTGCAGTCTTCAGTCTGAAAATTACAGTATAAAAATCATTAGATAAATTCTTAGGAAATTTTATATTTTAACTCTGTTAGAATTTTGCTGAGTATTGTATGCATTAAAGGGGAGATAAGCTGGACTCCTTCAACAAGAACTGATCCTTAGCATCTTTAAACAGAGAGAATTGGAAAGAGAGTAACGAGGCCTTGGCCCTGCAGTGGCTTTTAATAATAATTGTATCCATTCAAGTAATGTCTAATTCTGGACCAGACAGTTATTCATTGATATTAATAAATTTCCAAGCAACTAACTATAATACTGTAATCATCCTCAAATTAGTAACCAATGATGTAACAAACAGGAAATAAATATTAACATTGAAATAGTCTAAGGAAAAGCCTCCAGCAAACAAACCAAATAGAATAGGTGTGGCTGACTCTGGCAGAGCCACCAACAGGGATTTTAATTTTGACAAATTCTGATATTTGGCGACAAATTTCGACAAATTAGCGACTAAATATGGGAGAAAACAGATCTTCGCTAGGTGCTCTAGTTTTTGAGATATACATTTGGCTCTGCTGGGGAGACTCTCTCCAGATCGGCCACCTATAAACCCTTATATCTTTTGAACCAGTGACCGACAAATTCTGATATTTGGCGACAAATTTCGACAAATTAGCGACTAAATTATTGTGTAATAAAAATTAAAATCCCTGTTATTGGCTCTGCCAGAGTCAGCCACACATAGAATAGTAGTTTTTTAAAATCTATATACATTTCTGTACATATAGATTAATTTTTAATTATTTCTTAAAAAAATGTGTTTTAATTTTTTTTTTATTTTTTTTTATTAATTAGTAATTAATTAAAAATATTTATTAATATTAATTAGTTTTAAATTTTTTTAAGAAATTATTAAAAATTTATTTTGCATTAGGCAACATTTCAATCAATAGTGTTTTTCAATATTGACAAACCCTATTGTTTAAAATTAAATAACTTAATATTGACAAACTTTATTATTTACTGAGGCAAGTATTGCCAAGTTTCAAGTTTATTAATCAAAGGAATAAAATTAACTAAATCACCCCTGAAAGGGCAGTCTTCGAAATTAAATGATTACAACCTTAATCATTTATTTAGATAAGTATTTGGGCCTAGTTTCAAGCTTATGGATTCTTATGGATTTTTCATATGATTTATATCCCCCTCTTTTCACCCCCACAAAGGTGGAATTTAAAAAATATTTTGGTATGGTTCCATAACCTGTCAAAGATTATACCAATTTTTGAATAACCCAAGCCGTACAGTGAATTTTTTCTCTTAAAAATAATTATCTCTATGAAATTGCAAATTTTACTTCTGTTATAATTTTGCTGAGAATTGTATTCAATAAAGGGGAGATGGGTGAAAGAGTGAGGGAGTGCGTAACGCCAAATTAATTTTTAATTACTTATTTCTTAAAATTTTATTTTTTTTAAACTAATATTAAAATTCTAAAACAAAACTCCATACTAATACAAAATCCATGTGGACAAAATCGGGGGCGAAGTGCTAGTAGTTAATAGATACATACTTGTCCCATGATGAGATCACCATTCTTGCTAAGAGTCTGGTAGTCTAGCATGCTGATGTTATTGATAAGCTGGGCGCTGACTGGATCTTGAATAACTGAGCTGTTGTCTCCCGATGAACTAGAATCTCCTGCTGAGGCATCTGAAATTTTTACAATAACTAAATTAATTTAAAAAGTAAATAAATCCAAGTTTAATAGCTGTATTGAGATATAAATTAAAAAAAATTTCAAGTTGAAAATCTGGCTTCGCAAATTATTGAAATCAGAAACTATGGAAAACAACATTCAAACAGTTATTATTTTTAAATAACACCAAATACGATGATGCAACTTACTTATTCAGCAGGTTCGCAAATAAACTAGGCACTACAAAATCTATGTGAAATGATGCAACTTACTTTAAAATTGAATGCTTAATCAGCAGGTACTATCAGTTATTTTTCTATGAAAAGCATATTGATAATTAAAAAACTACATTAATTAAAAGCACACAGATGTAATATATTCTCACCTGTCTGTATATTGACCATGTTTGGATCATCATTTAATGTTAAAAACGGACGGTCACTCATTTCTTCTGAGAGAGGATGTTTGAAATCTAGTGGATGAGGGCTGGGTGTCGTCGGTAGTAAGAGGCACGTTGACGACTTTACGCCTCGTAAATAATCCAAGGTTTCTAAATCATTGCCGCCAGAGTTGTTACTGATCTCCGGCGATTCATTCATGTTGATGGATGTAATTGAATGGAATTTTTATTAATAGCACAATTGAAACTTAAACATACGACAATTGATACTTGATATTAACGTAGAGACGAATAGACTTACTGCATGTTTTATTAAACAATTTATCAATCTTTGACTTATTTCGCACACAAAAATCTATTTCAGGATCACATCGCAGTGATCTTTTTCAGTTTTATGACATTTCATTTCATTTGATCAAGGTTTTGACATTTCAATAATATCGACATCGACTAAATTGGACTGCTCTATTGGTCAAAATTACAAAAATTGGATATGGTACAGCACTAACCGTAATACCGTATTCATTAAAAAAAACAAAGTCGGACTTTGACATTTCGAGTTCGATGACATTTTAGTTTTACGTGCAAATTTTAATTTTATTTATTATTTTCGTAGTACTATTATTTTTGTAGAGTAGATAGAGTAATTTAAGTGAAACCTTTTGTGTTATTGTTTAAGATGATCGGAGCTAACAAAGTCATTAGCAAAAATAATATAGTTTATCAAAAGTTTATTCAGCAAAGAAACTTTACGAATAATAAAAATGTTAAAGATGTTACCTATCAGTATTTACAAAGAAGCAAGTTACCGACGATGCATTTTCAGAAGTCTCTGCCCCGTTTACCGGTACCAGATCTATCGAAGACAGGGGAGCGATATTTGAAAGCCCTCAGACCTTTATTGAACGATAATCAGTTTGAAGAAGCTCAGAAGCGTACTAACAATTTTATTGATAAAGAGGGGAAAGTACTTCAAGAGAAACTCATTTCCAAAGACAAAAGGAACAAGCATACAAGTTATATTTCAGAGTATTGGTTTGATCTATATTTACGTGATAGAGCGGCCCTTCCCATCAACTATAATCCAATGATTGTGTTCCAAAACGATGTGAGACCGGAATACAATGATCAGCTCATAAGGTCCACTAACATTTTGATAACTGCAGTTCGGTTTATGTTGTCCCTAAGAGAACAAATATTGGAACCTGAAGTGTACCATTTAAATCCTAAGAAAAGTGACACACCATTGTTCAGGACCTTTACAAGTATGCTGCCTGAAGCAATTTCTTGGTATGTTTACACATTCATTAATTTCAAATATCTTAAAAAAGAACTTTCAAAGAACTGTTTATTTGAGGGTACACATAGGTAAACTTTTGAATTGAGTGATCCACACTATAGGTAAAAACTGAAGACCCTTGAGAGTGACAAATTTTATACTTTGGGGTATGAGTTTTGACTATTTTTGACTAAATGTACAATCAGATTTTGTCACAAAATAAAAAAAGATCACTCAATCCAAATGCACATTGCGGGCCTAGTACGGGTTGGTGGATGCAACATGTCTTCGAATTTTTGGTTCTAGAACATTTTCCTCATTTTTTTTTCCGATCCTACACCACTGTCGGGCAAAAGCCTCCGCCAAGTCCTGCAAATACCTCACTATATTTTCCTTAATCGTTTTGAGAACAGTGCTGATGAAATAATTTACACAAAGTAAAGCGCCTGTCAGGGTTCGAATCTTCAACCTAAAGCTAAATAGTTAGTGACAGCCGTTCCCACTGGGCCACGACTGCTGCACCATTGATTATTACCATTGATTCATCATATTTATTCTCTATAATATTTTCAGGTATGGTGCCTACCTAATGAAGGTCTTCCCTCTAGACATGAGTCAGTTTGTTGGCTTATTTGGAGCCACTCGCCTGCCCCGGCTGAATAAGGACGAGATCTTCAGGGACCCAACAAGCAAGCATGTAATTGTTCAGAAACAAGGCAACTTTTATGCTTTTGATGTTTTGGATGTTGATGGTAATTTTTAAGTTTTTTTTATTTAAATAATCAGGTTAACTTTAAACCATGTCTGAGAATAGTAACATAAGTAAAATATTCATTATTATTATATTTATTTCTGGTTATTACCAAAATAGTAAAATCTAGTATTTCTCTAAGTAAAGTGAAACCATAAATGTTTTGTTTCAACCTACTTTTTTTGTACCACATTTGCTTTGTGTTATAGCAAAAAAAGCAAATATTAAAAAAAGCTAGACAGGTAACAATAAATGTATTCATGACTAACTCGCACCTCTAATCTGCTGACTGGCTAACTAACGCATGGACTATCTATTGTTAATTTACTTGTGACCCCTCCTCACTTCGTACGGGTACTATCTACTGATGTGGAGTGTGTGGTCAAAAGATCGAAATTTCTGTGCTATCTCTAAGTTAAGTATGAATGTATTATATTTAGAAATCTTCGTAAATTCTTTAAATCAGTAGGAAAATGGCATTAATATCAATTTTGTAGTTTAGATAAACTAAGTGGTTACACAGACAGATACGAAAAGCGATTTTATTTTAGATTATTTTTAGAGTAGATAACTCATACTACACCATAGAAAAAAATAATGATAAGTAACAGCAATCAATTTAATTAGTCAGTTCAATGTACTTAATCTCCTACTAACTGTTCTTTAATCCTAAAATTTTTTTTTTTTTCAAATTTGTTTATCTTGCAATCAGTTTTAAAAACTATGAGCAGATGAGTTGTAGGAAAATCTGACAGGGAAGAATAACTCCTCATTAGAAGCAACTCTCTTATTAGTAATGCAGCTCTCTATAAGTTATCTAATTTTAGGATGTTGCGTCTTTTAAGTCTGTTAACACAAGCTGGTATTGTGAGTTGAGAGGTCAATTGGTTGGGGTGTCTCTCCAGTGGACTTGTACTTTTGCGAGCATGAACTTATTTCTTCCTTGACCGTTTTCATGCTCAGGTGTTCTTCAGCATTCCTAATAAACCACGGCGAATTCGATATCTGTTTTAAGATGTTATTCTGAGTTCTCTGAATCATGTTGATACTTGAGCCACACGCGGAGCCCCACAGTTGAATGCCGTAAGTCCAGATGGGTTTTAATATGGTCTTATAGATCAAAATCTTATTGTCTACGGACAGCTTGGAATACCTACCCAGGAGCCAGTACATGCCTTTGTATCTAATGTCGACCTCTTTTCGTTTTGTTTCGATGTGTTTCCTCCACGTCCGTCGCTGTTCCAGATGCATACCAAGGTATTTGACGCAGTCGCTTTGTGGGAGTTGACTATGACCGAGTTTCACCGGTGGACATTGCTGGTGTCTTAGTGTAAACATGACTTGGACCGATTTCGATGTATTGGCTCGTATCCTCCATTTGGCAAGCCAGTTGTGAATTTCATCTAGACTTGCTTGTAGGTTTGGCGACGCTCTGTTGGGGCAACTGCTGCACGCCAGGACTGCGGTGTCATCTGCGTTGGTAGCAATCGTCACTCCAGGAGTTTGCGGTAGGTCTGCCGTGAAGATAGTGTACAACACTGGTCCAAGAACAGAGCCCTGAGGTACTCCTGCTAGTATGTTATGGAAACAAGAGGTGCAATCATCTTCCTTAACCTGAAATATTCTATCAGCTAGATAAGATTCCAGAATTTTGTAGTAACAGTGTGGCAAATGTGATTTTATTTTACTTAATAGGCCCTTATGCCATACTCTGTCGAAGGCCTGTTGTACGTCAAGGAAGACTGAGGAACAGTATTGCTTGGTTTCTAGGGCATTTCTGATGACGCGGCACACTCTATGTACTTGTTCTGTGGTGGCATGATTTGGTCTAAAGTCAAATTGATAATCGGGAATTGTCGACATTGACCCTAGAATCCGGCGCAACAATATTTTTTCAAAAAGGTTGGAGAGTACGGGCAGTTAATCCTAATCTTTAGATCAATTTAGTTTATTCACCTAATTTACATTTAAAATGGTTTTCAGGTAACCTTTTGTCACCCCTGGAAATGCTTGGCAACTTGAGCAAAATCATGAATGACAATGCACCAGCTTCAGAACATCCTTTAGGAATATTAACTACACAGAATAGGGACGTCTGGGCTAAACAACGGGCTCATTTGGAGTCAACCGGAAATAGTGAAGTTTTGAGAAAGATAGACTCAGCAATATTCAATTTGATACTAGATGATGATAAAATTAATGATGATAAGCGTGTACTCTTGAAGAAATACTTACATAGTGATGGTACTAACAGGTAAACATATTGACGGGTTATTCATTAATTATGTTATCTATAAAGAGCACTTGTAGTAGGTACAGTTTTTTTTTTTTTTTTGTTCTGAAGAACTAACAATTACACATTATATTTTATTTTACAAATAAATAAAAAGTAATGGGTTATACAAATGTGCAATCAACAATGTTCTTTACCATAATGAAGCTGGAATAAGTATTGTAGTTGAAAAATACTTAAGATCTACTACTTACTAGACTACTACTAGACTTACTAGCTATAGGGAAACATTACATAAACTATTATATATGTCCTTGTTCTATTCTTAGAATATTTATTTGCCTATTGTGTAACTGAATTAATTCGTAGTTAAGAATGTACAGTCACGAGCATAAGTATGTACACACTTGACTTTATTCAAAGGCGATTTTCTCCTTTATTTTCGAATGAAATTTTATGTTAGTACGAACACAGTATTTTCGAACCCATATGTTATTGCAATTTGTCGTATTTCATTGTTGTTTTCATTATTTTACGCAAAAATCGCTATTAAAAGTTCCCAAGTGTTCACATATTACTGCTCGTGACTAGTTCTAGGAAAAAATATAACAAACTGGCAGCAATGTTTCTATTAGATTCTGATTTCGTATTTGATAAAGTAGTTTTCATTTTTTTCCTCTTTGGCAACTGACGTGATGTCGACTATTCTGCAAGCGTCACGTGGTGACGGCAGTGGTGGCATAGTAAAAGCAAACAAGTACGACATCTTCATACATTCGCACCGCGCGCGGTTTGTATGTGAGCGCGCTCGTACGTATGCGTCGTCGCACGCACACACTGACAAAATTTATCGCTGCTAAAGGTGCGCCAGTCGTGGCTGTGACGCCGGTAATATCGCCCGCGCCCGCGCACGCTTCGCCGCTGCCCTGCTGCTCGTAATAAATAATTTGTACGTGTACCTACCTACCTCCTTTAACTACAAAGACTTCATAATCATTTCATTTTATTTGAATAAATACATGATTCAGTAAAACCACGTTTTTATTAGTCATATTTCGATCTAATTTTTCAAATAACTAAACAGATAAGATGACGTAGGCAATGAAAAAAATGTAGTCGGCTTCTGGTCTATGTACTTACACACGGCTAAACGTCAAGATATATAAATAAAACCAGTTTGTCTTGGCCTCACTTTGTATGATATTTTCTCACAATGAACGGTCAGCTAATACTGGTTTTGCATAGCTTGATGTGTAGGCGTGTGTAGAAAAAATAATTAAAAAAAACTTTGTATTAAAGGTCCCTGATGCTTACCCTACAGGGGAACATTGTTTTGTATAGAGATTGACTATGCATTTTTGACGATTGAATAAAGTATAAGTGACAGCCCTACGAGTTTAGGCTATTATCGCTCGCTCGGGGCTTGAGTTGACCTACTTGTTTGCTTTTATTATGGTGGTGGTGTGCCGTCGAACTATAAACTTTGTGATAGTTAAAATGTTAGTACCACTGAGAAGACAAGACAGTTTTTTGGTACTTAATATAGTTTTATTTTTACATAGTACTTTAGTAGTTCTCTAGATAGGTTTTTTTTTGTATAATTTTACAGGTGGTTTGACAAATCGTTGAGCATGATTGTGACCAGCGATGGAGTGGCCGGAGTTAACTTTGAACACTCCTGGGGCGATGGAGTGGCAGTACTTAGATGCTTCCAAGACATTTATGCTGAAACTACAAAGAAACCTTTCATCCACCCAGATTCGAAGCCTGTAGATAGTAATATTAGTGTTCAGAAATTAGGTAAGTAATCTATTATCATTCCGAGATGCAAAATTATGGGAAGTCGATTTTGGGGAAAACTTATTATATAATTTACTGCGTTTTATGGTTCAACCAATCAACTCAGCCTATCGCAGTCCACGGTTGTACATAGGCCTCTCCCATGCTGCACCACAACATCCTGTCCTCCACCTTCCGAATCCAATCTGTCCTGGCTACATTTTATGGATCGGCCGTTTTTTTTTTGTGGCTGTCGTTTTATGGTTATATAAGAGAAAGCCTGGAAAAGAACTTGATAAAAAAAAATCTTTTAATTTTAATTAACAACTGCATAAGAAATTCTTTACCATAGAAATTCGTAGTATGATTTCAAAAAATAGAAAGCGCTATAATTAAATATATGTAAGAAATAAAACCTATTCATCTTATATTTTCAGAATTTAAACTAGATGACAAATCGAAGCATTTTATCGGCATTGCCAAGAAGGAATACAAGGCATGGTGCGACTCCCTGAGTATAGATTATATTTTGTATGAAGGTCTTAACAAAGCAGCTTGTAAGAAGTTCAAAGTTAGCCCTGACTGCATTATGCAACTGTCGTTTCAGGTATAGTAACATGAATATATTATACTAGCTGCGCCCCGCGGTTTCATCCGCATAAGTTTCGATCCCGTGGGAATATCGGGATAAGAAATACCCTACCTATATGTTAATCCTGGTTATAAACCGTCTGTTCATCAAAATCGGTTCAGTAGTTTTTGCGTGAAAGAGTAACAAACATCCATCCATCCATCCATACAACCTTTCACGTTTATAATATTATCTATATATATAAAATTCAAAGTCCTGACTGACTGACTGACTGACTGACTGACTGATAGATCAACGCACAGCCTAAACCGCTGGTCCTACAGACATGAAATTTGGAGGGTGTGTTCTTCGTGAAGCGTAGGCATCCACTAAGAAAGGATTTTTCGAAATTCCACCCCTAAGAGGGTGAAAAGGGGGGAATTCGTTTGTATGAAAAATCTTATTCCTTGAGTTAATAAACTTGAAACTTGGCACGAATACTTATCTAAATAAATTATGAAGATTGTCAGTTTTTTTTTTACTAAACTACCCCCTAATAAGGGATTTGGTGGTTTTAAAGTTTGTATGGAAGAATTTTAGCGCGCAGTCCGATTTACTCGAAACTCAGTATTTATACCTAATATTGAAAATAAAGAATAATGTGTATCAGGGTTTTTTGAAAATCTACCCCTAACGGGCTGAAAAGAGGTAGTAAATTTTTCAGGGGAGGATTATACTGCATGGCTTGATTAACTCGAAAATTAGTTTAAATAATCTTTGATTCAAGTTATGAATATATCACAAACGATTTTTTTTAAATTCCACCCCTGTGGGGGTGAAAAGCGGGGATACAGTTTATATGAAAAATCTTCTTCTTTAGGTTAATCAACTTGAAACTTTTCAAGAATACTCGCCTAAGTAAGTAATAAAGTTTATCATTATAAGTTTTTCAAAACTACCCCTCAAAGGGGAATATAGGGGTGTTGAAGTTTGTGTGGAATAATTTGAATGCGCGGTCCGATTAACTCTAAACTCAGTGCTTATACTTAAGACCAAAAATTAAGAGTAACATGTATCAGGGTTTTTCGAAAATCTGCCCCTAACGGGTTGAAAAGGGGTACTTAGTTAATTTTACAAGAGAGGATTATAATGCGTGGCTTGATTAACTCGAAAATTGGTATAAATAATCTTTGATTCAAGTTATGAATATATCACAAACAATTTTTTTTTAAATTCCACCCCTGTGGGGGTGAAAAGCGGGGATACAGTTTATATGAAAAATCTTCTTCTTTAGGTTAATCAACTTGAAACTTTTCAAGAATACTCGCCTAAGTAAGTAATAAAGTTTATCATTATAAGTTTTTCATAACTACCCCTCAAAGGGGAATATAGGGGTGTTGAAGTTTGTGTGGAATAATTTGAATGCGCGGTCCGATTAACTCTAAACTCAGTGCTTATACTTAAGACCAAAAATTAAGAGTAACATTTATCAGGGTTTTTCGAAAATCTGCCCCTAACGGGTTGAAAAGGGGTAGTTAATTTTACAAGAGAGGATTATAATGCGTGGCTTGATTAACTCGAAAATTGGTATAAATAATCTTTGAATCAAGTTATGAACAATCCCAAACGATTTTTCAAAATTCCACCCATGTGGGGGTGAAAAGCGGGGGTACAGTTTATATGAAAAATCTTATTCATTTAGTTAATAAACTTGAAACTTGGCAAGAATACGTGCCTAAGTAAGTAATAAAGTTTATCATTATAAGTTTTTCATAACTACCCCTCAAAGGGGGATATAGGGGTGTTAAGTTTATGTCGAAGAAATTGAATGCGCGGTCTGAGTAACTCGAAACTCAGTATTGATACTTTTGACAGAAAATAATTAATAATAAATATGTAAAGTTGTCGAAAATTTACCACTGACGGGACAAAAACGGGTAATTCGGTTTTTAAGGGGAGGATTTGAACTTGAAACTGTATGTTACATTTTCACGCCTAAACCACTGAACTTCTAATTTGGCATAGATATAGAATGGCATCCTGGGGAAGCACATACTTTTTATCCTGTTACCACGTTCCCGTGGGATAATTTCCGACATTCACGCGGGCGAAGCCGCGGGCAGAAGGTAGTTAGGATACATAATTGTTTTTCTATCTATAATATGTATGTATTTACAACAAAAAAAAAATGTATATAAGTAGTTTATCAGCCATCTTGTTACCATAACACAAGCATTAGGTTGCTTAGCTTAGGACTAGATGGCGCTATGTGAAATGTCCAGGGGATATTATTATTATAATTAAGTTATGGAAGAGCGGAGTTTCCTAACACAAGCCTCTACGTGTCTGCATAAAAGGAGGCTCTCAAGGAGGAAATCACAAGTTGTTAAGGTTTACTTGTTAAAATAATAAATCATTTTCATCCATTAAAACTTTTCAAAAAGAATTTGCGTGACCAAAGCGTGCGTACCTAATAGGCTGCTCCACTCATAATATGGCAAAATGGGGCATTATCAATTCATCTAACATACAGTGCCAGTGCGGTGCTCCTGAACAGACTATGCCCCATCTGCTAGTGTCCGAATTTACGTTCACCAGCACTCTTGACGGTCTGAACAACGCGCCTGACACCGCAACAGCATAGTTTTCCCCGAAACGGAAAAAAGAAGAAGCAAAACGAAACTTTGAAGGCTAGCGCAGACCTGTTTGAAATTGGCAAACAAATATCAACTTTGCTGAAGTTGAAATACAGTCGAAAATATACAAACTTCCGGTAATCCGTGAGAGCATGAAAGCTGGCAGATGCTTGCGGTAACGTTTATTTATTTTCGACTTTATTTCAACTGACACAAAGTTGTTATTTATTTCGCGACTGCTCTGCGCTGCATTTTCTAGATTGCGTCCGTCCTTACCAAAAATAACTTTAAAGTACTTTCTGCCAGTTTCCTAAGTTCTGAAAATATCCTAACAAATGGAACTATATTCCTTTTCAGGCAGCGCATCATCTGTTGAAAGGAAACTTCGTCGGTACCTACGAGTCTTGCAGTACTTCTGCCTTCAAACATGGTCGTACAGAAACAATGCGGCCTTGCACAGATAAAACAAAGGTATGAAAATACGTTTAGTTTTTTATCTAGAAATAAACTTTGTCCGCGATATGATACAATGGTTGGCAAGTTATTATAAACCGATTACGTTTATCTAATAGACCTTCAGTAAAATCTAAGCGATATATAATTGACCTTTAATACTTAGTCATAATAATAACAATAATCTACGTGCCGTCTCGCACTAAATACATGTCATCTGTTAAAACGTTGCTATTAGTGAAAGATCAAAGATCGATATTTTCATTCATCACTCACTATGAGACAAAGTTTTGAAAGAAAAGAAAAAAATCTGGAAATCTGTAGTATCTGCCTACCCCTATGGGAAAAAGGCGCGAGTTTATGTATGTAGGTAAAAAAAAATCTGTTATGATAAAAAAAATGCGGGTATTAGCGCCCAGACAATTGCTGCCGATCCTTTTAACGTAAACCCTTGGTCGCCAGTTACGGCACCGTCAAGCGTGCGTAATCCACTTTAATCTGAAGGGATTAGTGTGTTTGTCACCATTAGTCATTAGCGATATTAGTTTTTTTACAAGCTTTTATTTACCTGTCCCGATGTTTGTCTGTCATCTAACCTTGCAAGTTAAATTTGATCCACTTCCCGGTTACCGATTGAGCTGAAATTTTGCATGCATGTGTAAATCAGATGACAATGCAAAATTATTATGACATGGAGCTGATCTGATGATGGAACCGGAAGGTGGCCATAGGAACTCGGTAATTAAACGACACAACCCCATCGAGATTGAGCTCGTATGATTCGTCTCGACGAGTACTTTGGTGCTAGATAGTAAACAGGGTGTGATGATGGAGCTGGAAGATGGCCATAGGAACTCAGAAATTAAACGACATAACCCCATCGAGTTTGGGCTCGTTTGATTCGTCTTGACGAGTACTTTGGTGCTAGATGGTAACCAGGGTCTGATGATGTACAGGTAGCTTAAGTGCAGTACGCATATAACGGAAAAACACTGCTACGCGCTACGAACTACGTCGTAGTCAATCTCGCTTCGAAAATACTAAAACGTTAAAAATAAAATTAAGAGAAAAAAAAAATGTTTAAAAACAAGCTTTTATTACTAAACTTGTTAATAAAAAGAACTAAAAAGTTAAGTTTTGATGGAACATTAAAGAACATTTAGCATATTACACCTTCATTATTTTTCTTTTGCAATCATAAATGTAACACGCTTTTATTTATTTCTTATCAGGTTTAAATTATTTTAAACTTTTAAGTTATTTTTATTAACAAGTAATAAAAGCTTGTTAAAAAAAAAAACTAATTTTTTTCCTATGATAATTCGGGTCAAATATCATGATCTCTACTTTCATGTTTTATTTATTGTATGTTTCTCTAATTACAAAATAGGCCAGTCACCGTAGATACAAAAATCGCATTAGGTCACAAAAAATTTCACTGTACTGATTTTTTTAACTGTTAGGATATATACCTATAGTGTAAAACCAAGTATACAGCTTCGAAAAAATTTTTTATTTTTTGGAATGGCAGTTCTACCTATGAGGTTGTAGTCTATTTTTCGAACTTATGAAGCAATGGATTAGCAATTTGCTTCAAAATGATTCTGATTCCGATTGATTGTGTGTTAAGCAATTAGGGTGCC
Organism: Apamea sordens; assembly: GCA_945859715.1. Taxonomy (NCBI): domain Eukaryota; kingdom Metazoa; phylum Arthropoda; class Insecta; order Lepidoptera; family Noctuidae; genus Apamea; species Apamea sordens. The sequence continues at coordinate 9,175,204 of OX243994.1, forward strand.
GGTCTTTCTATGTCAAGATGTTTCAAATTCCTTTCCACTTTCCAGGCATTTTGTGAAAGCCTACACTCCAACAAGAGTTCTGACGAAGAACTGCGCGCTCAACTGACAGAATGTTCCAAAATGCACTTGGAACTTGTCAAAGATGCTGCGATGGGTCAAGGCTTCGATCGTCACATGTTTGCCCTAAAGAAGATGGCTGAGGACAACAACTTGCCTAGACCAGAGATATTCGGCTCGTATGAGTACAAGTTCTTGAATAAGTCCATTTTGAGTACAAGTACTTTGTCGTCGCCTAGCGTGATGGCTGGAGGATTTGGACCTGTTGTGAAAGAAGGCTTTGGAATAGCGTACGTAATCATTTTTTTATTTATGACCCCGCGTCACTAAGGTACTAAACATGTATTCAACATGTTGTCTACTAGTTTTGTTTTTTGTTTACACCTTAAACTAGTTGCAAGTACACAAAACTTGTCAAATTAGTGATGAAATTATTTAACAATACACGTCTGATCAACATCAATTCATGTATGATACATATTTTATACACGACATGTTTTGAGAAATCTTTTACATAAAACACTTATCGAAAGCAAGTATCACAATGTTCGATCTATTCTGTAAAAATATAACTGTGAATAGTGTCAATCCCTAGCATTAGATGGAATGACAGCTCACTTCAAAGTTTTCACGCTGAGTTAAAGAATAGATCGGTTTGTGAGTGTAAACGCGGGTTAAAATAGCTAAGTTGAATAGATACTATGAAACTAAAACTGTTTATTAAAATTCTCGAATCAAATTAGTCGTTGTAAATCACAAGCGTGAGTCATTTTGACTTTTATGTCATCGACATAAGGTTTAAAAATGAAAATGCAATGAATGTCGCGCGAAAAAACAACTATCGTAAACATACGGCCAGATTTAAACAATTTTAATTTATGGGACCTTTTTTAAATCTTTCTTTTTCAGATATTCGGCGTTCCCAGATAAGTTAGGTGCAGCAGTTGCGAGCTATAAGCCACACAACGACAGCTCGCAGTACATCGAAGCGTTGCACAGATCATTCTTAGACATTACCAAAATATTATCCGCTTAAGTTATAATTAAAATATAGTTTAATTGTTAAGTTATACATTTCTGTTGCATTTTTGTTACATATTTTTTTTAAATATTTTATTTCACCAGGATTTTCAGTGGGTTTAAAGTTAGACAAGTATAATATATTTTTAATAACAAAGCTTTTTTATATATATTTTTAACAGATTGCATTTTGTGTAGACGATACTAACTTTATAAGAATCCTGGGTTTATAATTATAAGAACAAAGAAAAATATACTATGTATTTTATATATTGTATAAAGTTTAAATACCGTAAAGATAAGAAGAGAACTATTTACTGGGCATATTGTTCACCATCAAGTAGGCATATCAAATATTTTGTTCATATTTTTATATTGTGATTTACTACTGATATTGAAGGCGATTTAAATCGACTATTGTTCAGAATTAACATACCTACATTCATAAAACATTCAAAACTATGAAATTACATGTATTGATCGATTTAGGATCCATTTTGGCAGCAACATTATTAATTAAATAAAATAATTATGAATTATGTAATTAAAAAACGAACGAATAAGTTAGTCTGTACTTGCAATTTAAGAAAGTGCCTTAGCTTTTACACGCTAAATTGCTTATTATTAAGAAATATTTGTTTTTATTAATACATTTTGAAACATATAACTTGCAACTTACTAAATGAAATTGTTATACCTACCTACGAAATAAGCAACACTATCATGCTGGGTTTACGTATGCGACAACGGCGAGTGATTTATGAAATGTGTTGTCATTTATTGATAATATTTATAAAGAAAGTAGATAAAGATAGTATACACTGTCTCGCCCACGTTGCTCACGTCGCAATCATGTGAACGCACCTTATGTATTATAAATGTAGGCTAACCTCTGGGTTAAATAAAACACATGTTAACCCTAACGGGCTTCAGACAAGGATTTTGCTTGTAGAAATCCATGAATTATGCAATGCAACATAGATATGCAACTCTACGGCTTCTGATAATAATCTCATTATAACACGCAAGTTACGCTTTTGCAATTTATTCCACGTATTTATTTTTTTATTTTATTAAATAGGTTGTAATATATTTTGTGGTATTAAACAATAAACTTAGATTTTCATTTAAAGAGTTTGATTCGTTTTTTTATCCTGGTTTTTATGAGGTTTTCAGGCGCGATGTTAGATTAAGGTGTTAGTTACCTTGGGCTTTGATATACGAATAGTCAAATACATTATGACTGTGACGTACCTAATCCTCAATCATGCCACTACGCTGCCAGAATAAAAAGCGTGATGATATTATAATAGGGTACGAAGGTAATTTTTATTGTAATAGCTCATTGCTGCTCAAGGAAATTCCGCGAACAATCACCACAATAAACAAACAGAAGGGTGGCAGCTAGTATTATGGCGTAGCACTTTATTACTGAAATGTATTTAAACGGTATGGTACCTAACCACTTAATAATCAGTTGCGCTCTTCATTTCATAACTATTCAGCGGAAAATAGCCCTACAAAATAGGTACTAGGTACAAGTTTATTCATGAATAATATGCTGATAGTTTGAATGGGCGAGTACCTACCTACCTACGTGCCGACAAAATATTAATTAGGTATCTCTTCATTTAATATAAAACCTGCAATTACTAATGAAATAGCTTACTGCTACTTCAAATGGTGTATTGTGTAAGTGAGTAGTAGATACATATGTATAAATATAACGTCGGCGCTTTAATTCTGCGACGACTGCTATCGATTTTCTCATGTCCATCTAGTAAAGAGGAGAATATTCATAGTCGAGCTGTATATTTTCTAACATACATTTTTAAATAAAACATATTTATTAAACTCTATGTAGGTATTAAGTATATAATATAGGTTATAGATGTACCTGATATTAAGTTTACTGTAAGAGAGACTCAACGATCTTAAAGTTAAACTGCGTAAGCAGTTTTGTGGGGTTTGTTTTGTTTTTTTTTTTTTTGTAGGTACCTAGCGTTAAGGAATGTTTAAGTGAATAAAGCATTAATTAATTCATTCATTATTTGTCGTGCCATGCTATCCTTTAACCATCGGCAGCACATTAGAAATTGGTTAATATTGCCTATTTTGGCTGTGAAGTCATTTGCGCAGTGCAGACACGTTAGAATACCACGTTGGTAATGTTGCTCAGTCTATTGCCCCTACATTATCACATTACAGTTGATTGGGTCTGGGGTGATCAGGGTTGCGGGCTCCAGTTTCCGGACTAAGATGAAGAGGGGAAAGTATCCCCTTCATGAATTACATTTTATACATGTATTACTTACGCGAATTTTGTAATGGGTGGGCCAAGGACGTGCAATGTATCTGGGAGGGAATCTTGAATCGATAGGTATACATATAACAGGTTTAATCTTAATGATTCTTCAGGGCTTATAGCATAGCTCTATTCATGCTGCTGATACAGGCGATCCAGCCAAGATATCTGACCAAGTCGATATTTGGAAAGGCACTTAGGGATCTAAACTACATAATTATACCTACCTAATGCGGTCACTAGCTTGGATACAAAATGAGTAGATAAGACAAATTGGGCATACAAGAAAAAGTACCTCAAATTTCTCACGGACATAATAATTTTCGCCAACTCCCGAGTCCCGATTGAATAAAATATTAATTACTACTTAAAGCAGTCGTAAAAATCTGTATTTAAAATTAGTAAGACTATGAATACGACTTCGTCGTACCTACGCAGAATCAACAGCGTTCCAATCTACGATCGCGCTTAAAGGAACATAAACTTTGCTAGTACTGTATACAAAGTATATTTATTTACTCTACTCGTGGAACACTGGATTTGACTGGATTTGATGGTGCATTTTGTTTGTGAAATAGTCTCGCGTAGGATGTGATTTCGTACTGGCATATGAAGTGCATGCGACTGTTATCGTCTTCTGTGGATATAAATTGCACCCGTTGTTATACCATTGTGAGATGCTGGATGGTCGTGTGTACAACATGAAAAGGAATGGCACTTAGGCCATATTGACATTACGCTCGCGAAAATGTCAAAGTTCATCCGTAGATCCGTGCTTGGGATGTGTTTTGTGAAAAACAGAAATTATTGAATTAAAGATGCCGTGTAAAGTGTGAAGCGGCCCTCCTCATATTTCGATCAGTCGAGGTAAATATGTGTGATAATAGCTTTAGATAAAAGTTTTGTAAATAGAACAGCGTTTAAGTTTGCATGAAAAGAGATAGAGGAAAAAAATAACGTACACATTAAGTTCGTATTACTATAGACTACTTTCAATTTAACGGAGGATTAATGCGTTTATGAGTTAAAATCCCTACCTTATCGCCTTGTGATCAGTATAAATAAAAGATAACAAATGCATTGATTTTCTAATGATTACACTCTCATTGTATTTTCATTCTCCAATTTAAATTGGCGCTTGCATTTTAGATACATAATGATGGTGTTCCTTTGATTAATACCTTCATGATCTTTAAATGTAAGAGATCCAACTATAATAATAAATGGCAATGTAATAGAGCTTAACTAGTACCTATCTTAAATTTTCATAAATAAATAAACACTTTGATCTTTGACTTTAGTTTTAATAAATAAGGAGGAAAGTACTCAATACTTTTGTGCCCTTGAATTGATATTTTAGATGGCATTGTTCCAAATATTTCCCTACTACAATAATAACATTTTAATCTCTTTGTTTCAGAATGTTTGATTATATTGAAACCTCAAAGTAGATCGCCAAAATGCTGATTAAGGAGTACCGAATACCTTTGCCTCTCACTGTAGAGGAGTACAGGATCGCACAGCTGTATATGATAGCCAAAAAGAGTAGAGAAGAAAGTTCTGGTGAAGGCAGTGGCGTGGAGATTCTAGTGAATGAACCTTATGAGGATGGCCCCGGTGGAAAAGGTCAGTACACTCAGAAAATCTATCATGTCGGTAGCCATTTACCTGGATGGTTCAAAAGCTTACTTCCAAAATCTGCCTTAACAGTGTCTGAAGAAGCTTGGAATGCTTATCCTTACACAAAAACGAGATACACATGTCCATTTGTTGAAAAGTTTTCATTAGAAATAGAAACTTATTATTTTTCTGATAATGGCCACCAAGAAAATGTCTTCAAACTAACTGGAAGTGATTTAAAAAGTAGAATAGTTGATGTTATTGATGTTTGCAAAGATCAGCTTTATGGCGCAGATTATGTCAAAGAGGAGGATCCTACAATATTTGAGTCACAAAAATGTAATAGGGGTCCCCTCACTGACAACTGGCTTGAAGAATATTGGAGTGAAGTACAAGGTAAGACACAACCACTGCCAAATGGAAAATCTCTCATGTGCGCTTATAAACTCTGTAAAGTAGAATTCAGATATTGGGGTATGCAAACAAAACTAGAAAAATTTATTCATGATGTTGCACTAAGAAAAACCATGTTAAGAGCTCATCGTCAAGCCTGGGCATGGCAGGATGAATGGCATGGTCTTACGATGGATGACATCCGAGAAATAGAGCGCCAAACACAATTAGCTTTGCAGAAGAAGATGGCAGGTGATACAAGTGATGAACAAGATGTGTCTGAAGAGAATTCTAAGTCTCTGGCAGCTACAATGAGCAGTTTAGAAAAGAATGAAGATGTGCCAACACCATTAGTCTCAAAGAAAAATGTTGAAAAGAGAACACAAAAACATCTCACACCTGAGGGGACTCCACCATCAGAACACAAATCCTCTTCCAAAACGAATCTTAGATCATCATCTTCAGGGTCTATTAAAAGTTTGCAAGCACAAGCTGCTAACTGGAGAATGGAAACTCTTGTTAGAGAATCCGAGACAGAAACAGGCTCAGAAGATGAATTTTATGACTGTGAATCCTCATTTAATAAATGGTCTTCCATGTGCTCACTTGATGAAGCTGACATTGATATATCACCAACACAAGGCGATAATAGTCAAGAAGACAGCATATTCAATCCCTCTTTCTTAAAAAGGGTGACATCTGAGAGAGGCTCGCGCAGAATGCCTAATTTACAAAGTCATCCTAGCATTGATGGTTGCCCAGAGACACCTGTTCACAGCTCATGCCCAACAACTGTCTTGATACTAGTATTTCATGCTGGAAGTGTTTTAGATGCAAATGTTGATATGACAGCCAAGAAATCGGATGTCACCACTTTTAAAGGAGCTTTCGAATCAGTAATGCGACAGCATTATCCAACACTTATAGGACACATAGCAATAAAACTTGTATCATGTCCATCTATATGCACTGAAGCTTTGGGGGTCCTTTCAACACTGAGTCCTTACAGTTTTGATTGTTCACCTTCAACTATTGAATCTCCTTCACTCACAAACGATCTTATACCTATTGGTGCCATACCATTAATTGCAACAACTTCTCCAGACTATGCAGAGTCCGTAACAAAAACGATAAACTCGGCCAATGCCACTTACACTGAATTTATCAGATCCGATGATGGAAAAGGTTTCAATGGCCAAGTCTGTATTGTTGGTGATAGCATGGGCTCAGTCTTAGCGTATGATGCCCTCATCAGAACTATGCAATACCAATCCAGACACGACAGTGAGATTAGCATACTGGATACTGAAATTACTATTCCAAATGATCCATTAGAACCACATTACCTGAACAAGTCTCACTTACAAGCTCCGACACCCAGGAGGCGTTCGTCGTCCACAAGTGACAATCATATAAAATTTGAATTCGAAGTGAGCGACTTTTTCACCTTTGGCAGTCCATTGGCACTTATATTAGCATCAAGAAAAATTTCTGATGACAAAACTCGAGACATTACGAAACCTCCCGTACAACAAGTGTTCAACTTGTTTCACCCTACAGACCCTGTTGGTTCAAGATTAGAACCGTTGCTGTCAGCTAGATTCACTAATTTACCACCAATAAATGTTGCTAGGTATACTAAATATCCTTTAGGTAACGGTCAACCTTACCATTTAATGGAATTGATACAGAGTCATCCTCAATTATTTGGAGATCACTTGCAAATGCCGCCAACTCCTGTGTTGAGAAGGCTGTCTGAAGTATCTGTACAAAGTACTGTAAGTGGCTTAGTGGATAACATTCCTTTAATTACTATGAACGCGTTACAGCAAAAATGGTGGGGATCCAAAAGACTAGACTACGCTTTGTACTGTCCCGAAGGATTGACGAATTTTCCCACAAACGCTTTACCTCATTTATTCCATGCTAGCTATTGGGAAAGTTCTGATGTGATCGCTTTTATATTACGCCAAATTGGTCATTTTGATTTAGCTCTTTATGGACACTCGGACGATAAAGAGTGTTCAATGTTTAAACCTGGACAGGAGAGGGAAAAATGGATGAGAAAACGAACGTCGGTTAAATTGAAAAACGTAGCTGCAAATCATAGGGCTAATGACGTTATCGTCAAGGAAGGGTGCCCGCAAACCTTTTCTGCCCGTTTCATGTACGGCCCATTGGATATGATTACTTTAACTGGCGAAAAAGTAGACATTTATATGATGAAAGATCCTCCTGCAGGCGAATGGGTAATATTGTATACTGAAGTGACTGATAAGACTGGCAGAATCACCTACACTTTACCAGAACGACAAAGTGTCGCTTGCGGCATATATCCAGTAAGAGTTGTTGTTCGAGGGGATCACACCATGTGTAATTTTCATTTAGCCGTTGTGCCTCCCCAAACTGAATGTGTAGTGTTCAGTATTGATGGATCTTTTACTGCCAGCGTATCAGTTACTGGTCGAGACCCAAAAGTAAGAGCAGGTGCTGTTGATGTCGTACGATTTTGGCAAGATCTTGGGTATCTCATTCTATACATAACCGGGAGGCCTGACATGCAACAAAGGAAAGTAATATCATGGTTGGCTGAACATAACTTCCCTCATGGTTTAGTATTTTTCTCTGATGGATTTTCAACGGATCCATTAGGACATAAGGCAGCGCATTTAAACAATCTTATAACAGAACATGGAGTAATTATACATGCAGCATACGGTTCGGGGAAAGACATTACTGTTTATCATAACTGTGGTCTTGCTCCAAAGCAAATTTATGCTATTGGACGCATCAGTAAAAAGTACAGCAATATGGCAACGACTCTTAATGACGGCTACGCTTCGCATTTAGCTGATTTAAAGCTGCCTGGAGCTTCGAGACCTGCCAGAGGCAACGCTCGTCTGCTAGTTCCTAGACGGCTGCTGGCTCCTGTTAGTGGCGGGACTACATCACGAATTCGTCGTTAATTTAGTGAAATCTTCTATTATAGTATTCCTTAAAACGCTTAATCTTGCTCGGGTTAGACGGTATTTGTGATAGGATAGTGCTTAATGTACAATCGTCGTAATATTATCATCTCATTTTTAGATTGTGACTATTCTGTCTCACGTACATCGCTATTGTTTGGGCAGACTACATTTATATGCACATACTTTTCCAATTCGGGTTTGATTATTTATTCAGATTTGCGTATGGATAAGGACGGATAAACAACTTTTAAAATAAGTAAATTGGGATGGGGAAAGCGCCCGTCTATTTATCCTCATTGTATTACTTAAATGCTAAAATATTGTAACGACTGTTTTAATATTCTAACTGTAAAAACTTGTTACGTACTTCTATTGTAACTGATAATGTGCAGAATATAATTAAAGAAGATCCTTATGATTTAATGTTACGAGTGTATGCTAGAGTGGAGGAGCGAAATCCTGCACAGAATTTCATGACTTAGGCAATGTGCTGTTTCTAGTCTATTCGCCATTTGTAGATACTATGCTTGCATATGTACTTGTTTTTTTATGGCGAGAATAGGTAAAGAAGTTTTATCGCAGTCTTACAAGAATGTTTACTAATCTTGTCTGGTAGTGTAACATCTCGAAATACATCTGCAGTCAGTCATAGTTAGATTTACCTGTAACGTTTTGTTTAAATAATTTATACACTTTGTGTCTTAACAGTTTGTTTGTAGGTATATTTTATTTTTATCACCACAAAATTACAATGTATGTATAGTAAGATGGATAGAATACATATGTTTCTATTTATTAGCAAGTTTTCCATTGTTTCTGACATCTAAGTAATGGTACAGTATATATAGGTAAGTAATGTTAAGACGTTGTAACGTGTATTACGTGATATTATATTATATGTATCTTGTTATTTATTTATAGTTCTCAATAGTTTTTGAACAAACAATATATAATTGATATTTTATGCATTTGCAACTTAATACCCGACTACGGTTACGTATAAATCGTTTAGTAAAAATTTTATCGGGAAATATTAAGTACCTTACCTATGTACGATATATTCCGGGATTTATAATAATTTAGCAATATCTAAATTACTATTAATTCTTATTCCTATGTTCAAATTGTCGTAGTGGGGCTGTAATCTGTTCTAGAATATTGGTGTTTAGCTGAAACTGAATTGATCATGTAGACTTCTTACAGTTAGAAAAAGTTTGATTCTAAATATTTGTGCAATGCTATTCATTTTTGCATACCGTAGGTACTATGCATCTTTGCTGTTGTTTTATATTCTTGTTTAAAATTTCATAATTAGTAGATACTTGTATGTTGTATTGTAAAAATTGAGCTGATTGTCAAGTATCTGGAAAATTAAAAGTGTCACAAAGAGTGTGTTATACCTAACTTATAATTATCTAAGGTTACAAATAAGTGAATAACTGAAAAGGCAATATCGTAATTCAATTTATAATTAAAAATATATAATTATATCGTTGATATTAAAAGGTATAAACCAGATAATAAAATTATTTTTCTAGTTCACAATTATTTGAGTTCTTAAGGAACATGAATAAGTAAATTATATTAATTATTATTATCTATTATAAAGAAAATTGTATAATCTTTATTATGTACATTCCTGTTTCAGAGATATTTCTATTGTTATGAAAATTTTTGAAATTAATTGTTGTAATAATGTACCTACATAAGCGTAACTAAAAATATTTATTATATCGTCTAATGTTCTCATTGTAGCTAATATAGATTTATTTAAAGGTTCAACTAATTAATTTCGTAAACTCTGATATAAATAAGTACAATCCGACTGATTGTTTAATAAGACAACAATCAATGTCAGATATTACTAACAACAGTTTTTCGATCAGTGTATTCAATTGATATTATTACCATAATTTGGAAACAGAAATAATAAGAGACCTATAACGAGCAGGCAATATTTTGTGTCGTAGTCAAAATTATCAGATTAATATTTATATTATATCGCATTTTAATCGCTTATTCGTATTATCCGTAAATAACTAATTTCCTCTAATAAATCAGTAAATTATGTATGCTACATTGCAATAAGTCAGTAGGTATTTGAATTTATATATTTTTTTCCGAACTTATAATAATCAAGGTCTCCCACGCCACAATTGACTTACAGCCTACGATATAAACCGGTTTTAGTACTATTATAGTCGGTTAGTGTTGGATATAAGTGCAACCTGTAGATAAGCACATAACAACTTGCATGGCTTCACGCGAGGTCGGCCAATCTAAAATTATCCGTTTGGTATAAACCTGAAGCCCTGGCATCGGTGCTAACCGGGAGAATATGATCTATTTGATGTTTATATCCGAAACCCATAACGTGTTGCGCAAATAGACAGCTAACACATCACGCCCTTGTATGTTGATACGATGTGCAGACATTAGCTATCAATCTTCATAGCTACTATATACATAGATAGGTACTACAAAGCTAGATACAATTTAAACTGATATCTGTTGTTGGCGCTCTATACTATAAGTTCATAGATTATGTATTTTTAGCGGTTTTAAATGCTTGATCTATCGTGAATCTCTTTGAAGGTCAATTACTTCGTCTAGACTTGACCAGCTAGGAGACTGAAAACATTTCTTCCAATCGTATAATAAAAAATGTATTTAAACATTATATCAAGACCCTGTAATGCCAATGTACTATTTGTGGTTACTCGATTGAACATATCTATTTATATAGTTGATTAACTATACATATATAGACATGTTCACGGTTAAAGTTCAAAGGGTCTAACTGTTTATTTTTATCCACATTAGGTCAGTTAGGTGTTATATCTATCTTCCAATATAAACCGCTGTTCTACTTTTTACGTTTCAATGGTCAACCATTTCATCCGCGATAGTCCGCTTCCTACTAGTGTGTTTAGTGATCCGTAGTTTGGTACAAATTGTGTTTATAATAGAGAACAGATGCTTATTCTCATGCAACATGGCAGGCATCCTAAACATGTCCTATAAATGGATACTTACAACATCTTGGTACGGTGTTGGTATCGCTGTATTGCGAAGTCGCATAAATTGACTATACATCACTACAAAAATTTTAAACATGCGTGTAAGTAGTCAGGTAGGTACTGTAGGTGTTAAGAGCGAGGTTGTTGAACTCAGTAAAAAATTTGAGTGTCAGTATGTATATGCGGTTAGCATTGGACCCCACCTGAAACCGGTAAATATTATTCGAGACAAGTAACAACATAACCCAACGCGATTTATGAGTGAATCTAATGACAAAATTATACAGGTGGTCCGTTTACAGTGGTCCAAAATTATTTTGTAGAAGTCTCTCTGAGGGCTCTTCGACATGCCATATATGTTCAGCGATTGTTTTTATAGTTTAGGAGAAATCTTAGCTAATAGTTTTGTTCGACAAAATTCGTTCCTGATTTTTAGTCCCTATAAATTAAACAAAAAAAAGTGTGGCGGAGACTTGCCAGTAGTTTTAAAAACTGTTGCGGATGACGGATCATTGGTTTGTCAAAACTTAGTAATCGAATTTCGAAGTGGTAGAACTGGTAGACCAAATTTTAGCGTAGGCGCTCCCTACTAACCGGTGTGAAACAGTAGCTGGCTTTAGGAACATTCAGGAAATAAACCAAGCAACTGTATGTAGATAAGTACAAAGTTCAAAATAATTTTCAAATTGCTAGCAAATGGCTATTTTATTTCCTGTGGTTTTTTTCGCAGTCATTCCGAATTAGTAACTTTACCTTTAAATTATACAAAGTGAGGAGACAACACCTGATAGCATGGGCGTAGCCACGATGGGGTGGGGTAGGGAGAGGCACGGTGGAAGACCTTGCCGCACCCTAGCTCAGAAAACTGTTATCGCGACAAAGTGATGGATTTATTAACCGTGTGCTAATTAACTAAGTACAATTGAATTGAAGCCGGTCAAGATTTATACGCCCCTTTATAACCACTCGGTGGTTTTTGTCCCATCCTAGCTATATGCCCAATTCGATAGCAACTATGATTTCAAATTGCGTACCTAATAAGCTATCTCGACCGAATCGGTCTCGTAATTTGAAAAATACTACCTATTTATTCAAATTCATGCAATCTCATGTCTAGTGTCCTAATTTAATCAGCAGGCGTAATTCAATCAGTATTTTGATAATTACATAGTTTCTTCATTTTAATATTTATTTCATTAGAGTTTAAAGGTATTTCTGATAAGTATTATATATATTATAGAGTTAATGTGTATGTACCTGGTCTCTCTAAAACCCTATACAATTAGAAGTTATGATAACATTTTAAATGTATTTATTTGTACCTGTTATATAATTAATTTCTCCTTTATATTATGCTAGCTTCAAATTCTTTTATGATGTATGTACTAGTGTGTGGGAAAATAAATTATTGTTGTTGGCAATTGTTGTTTAATTTTACATTAAGAAAATTAAGAGGGTAGTTGTGGATTTCATCAGCCTACCGCAATCTAGGCAACTGCATAACTCTCTTCTCGGGAACAAAAAAGTTGCTTAGTTGCCAAGCAACTTTTTTGTCTCTGTCACTGTCTTCTCGCCGAGATTTGGACAACGTGCACACGGGAGCGACAGCAACGCTACTTTTTTGTCAAATTTTCGTTTGAGCGGCAACTGGCTAGCCGACAACTTTTTGTCGCGGTGCGCACTTGCATTGTAAGCAATAGACGGGCGAGTGGCGTCCAAACCCGCAGAAAAAAATGTTTCCCAGCTGTCGCGTCGCTACATGCGCGCAGTTTCATACAAACCCGTAGAGTTAATGTAAGAGACAAATTAGTTGCGGAGACAAAAGTTAATCGTGGGCGACCTCCCTTAGAATCCCCCAGGTTTTATTTCGCAGGCCGATGACTACGGGCAAGGTATTAAGAAAATCGTCTGTCGGTCCTTCAAAAAGCAGCTGACAGATAAAGCTAAAACCCTTTACATAATCTTTATCTGATTATGATCGAGGTCAAGTGTCAGTGTCGTCACAATTAAGTCATATTTTGTAGAATCGTGTCAGATAAGTACCTACTACTAAAATTCTTTGCATCTTTATCATTTCCGTCACTGCATTTAAGGTATGGAGGTTAACGACAAAGATATTCAAGGATAGATTTATTAAAGGTACAAGGTTGTCAAAGGTATGTTCAGGACATATAGCCATTGTAACCCTTCTAGGTACAGTATTTTACATGGAGCGACTGCAGCTATATAACCTCCACAACCCAGTAACTGGGTAACTAATACGACACCCCTTGGTAAGACTGGTTGTCAGGCTTTCGGACTTCTGACAACCCTTAACGACTGTCAAAGATCCACGAATGATTGACAGGATCAATGGCTTCTCGTGCCTTCCGAGGAAGGAGGAGTCTTGGTATGTAAAGATGGTCACCCATCCCATCCACGGACCAACCGCGGCAAGCGATCGATCGACCCGTACGGCTGTTATTACTTAGCCGCAGGCCGGTCAGGGATGGTATGGAGCATTTATTTAAAATCGTTAGATATCGGCCAAATTACATAGGTAGGTAAGTTAAAGAAAATTAGACAACACAGAGTTCATTGTAATATAGCTGTAGGCACTGATAAAAGTCGCGGTACATTCGTCTCATTTAGCTGAGCACTTGACAACCGGGGCATTAAATTCGCATTAATAATCTTAATTGACTGAGTAGTTATGTACTCGAACTGAAAATATTCATACCTACTTATCGAACAGCTAAAAATGATGTTATTGGCGGCTCACGATGATATTTGCTCTTGAGTTAGTAAGTAAATCTGGACTTTAAAAAAAGGTGTGAACAACTCAATATCTATCTATCTACTCGTAGGTATCTCTTCTTTATATATTTACTTTGGGGCCAGTTTGCATCATCTAACTGAGTACCTACTGAGGAACGGGCCGTCTGAGGAAATAATAATTAGCCAAACTAAACAATTAATAGAGAACTCTTTGGAATGCTGCCCAATCGCCCGCTTAGCACCTCAGGTTCCGCGTTCGTCTTGGTAGGTACCGTTAAAATCAGTGAAATATTTGAGAAAGACATCGCGAACATTGGTAGAACTGTCTTATTAAATTGGTTAGCTTGGTATACCTTGTCCATTAGGTAAACCGTTTTTAGGGTTCCGTAGCCAAATGGCAACGGAACCCTTATGGATTCGTCATGTCTGTCTGTCTGTCTGTCCGTCCGTATGTCACAGCCGCTTTTTTCCGAAACTATAAGAGCTATACTGTTGAAACTTGGTAAGTAGATGTATTCTGTGAACCGCATTAAGATTTTCACACAAAAATAGAAAAAAAACAATAAATTTTGGGGGTCCCCATACTTAGAACTGAAACTCAAATTTTTTTTTTTTCATCAAACCCATACGTGTGGGGTATGTCTTCAAAAATGATATTGAGGTTTCTAATATCATTTTTTTCTAAACTGAATAGTTTGCGCGAGAGACTTCCAAAGTGGTAAAATGTGTCCCCCCCCCCCCCCCCTGTAACTTCTAAAATAAGAGAATGATAAAACTAAAAAAAAATATATGATGTACATTACTATATAAACTTCCACCGAAAATTGGTTTGAACGAGATCTAGTGAGCAGTTTTTTTTTTAATACGTCATAAATCGTAACGTAACGGAACCCTTCATGGGCGAGTCCGACTCGCACTTGGCCGGTTTTTTGACAGATGGAACTAGTGATTGCAGCAACACACATATTGATGGATACACTTACGGTATTATAATGTCTGTAAGAAGACAGAAATAAGATAGTTCAATAAGATAAGGCAGTTTATATATTCATTTTATATCGCATTTTAAAGTTAACTTTTACGTAATCTATACTTATAATAAATCTGTAGAAGTGAAAATTCTGTACATTGAAAATATCCAAAAAATAAATGGCAGGGGGTGTTACTTGACCGACACCGAACCCAAAAATGTGATTAAAAAAATTTTTGTCTGTCTGTCTGTCTGTTTGTTCAGGCATCACGCAGAAACTACCGGTTCGATTACGATAAAACTTGGTATAATTATTCTTTAATATCCTGGGCACCACACTGGGTACTTTTTATCCCGGAAAAGTATATACAATAAAAAACAAACTTAATTTTGCGGTTCGATCAACTTCAACCAACTTTGAACCTAATGCTTTAGCGATAAAGTTGAAAATCTACTTATTAAAAGATTATAGTAGTTTCATGTGAGTCTGTATGTTCTAAGACAGCTGTCAAAAAACGGTTAACCTAAATGGACAGGGTATAATTAAATTACAAAATGTGACTTATTTAATTCATATTTACTTACCTACTTTCTGAGTTTATCTTGGACATTACTAACCTCGTTGAAGGAAAACATCGTGAAGAAACCAGTTAATATAAGTCAGAAATCGCCAACCCGTCTTGAGCAAGTGCGGTGATCAATGCTCACGCCTTGTCTGTATGAGAAAGAGGTATTTGCACTGCAGTGGGACAAAAAATAGGCTGGTATTATTAAATTACAAAATTAAACAACCATGTGTGTACTTAATAAGAAAGTTTATTTAAATCAATTTACACCTACAAAGGCTTAGAAATAACTATATAACACTACGTATAAAAGTGGATTTTACACAGAATATAAAACGTTAAAGGTAGGTTGAAATAATATTAACTATTAAAACAATACTTTTCTTTAGGAATAGGCGTAAGTGAGAGAAGTGTCTAAAACATAAACAATATACCTATTTATACAGGATTTATATGAAAACTCGAGGTTTGACAGCAGTTGGGTGGCAATATAAATGTGCTAACTAGCCAGACAATTTTTTCGTCAAAAATCGAGGACTAGTCCCTTATAGGAGACCTGTACGAGGTAAGTTCCGAACAGTGAACTCAAAGCGCCAGCGCGTTTTTTTAATAGGATCTTGATTTGAACCCTAACGCTCCTAAATTACCTCGTCAACCTTCATCTAACTCCAGTTACCAGTACCCATTACCACTCTTCATAATCAGAAAGTACTCTATTTTTACAATGGCCTCGAGTTTACATATACAGACCGACAGAACTACCTTGTATGATTTTATGCACCCACTGTGAGAGTGTAATCAAACAAGCCAGTTTATTATCTAATCATGGTTTAAGTTCAATAACATTGAAATGAAACATAAGTTACATTTATATATTTGCTTGTTATTCAACCTATACCACAAATAGTTGTAATATTTATAAAATCTGTCGCTCTTTTCCCACATCCATGTACACATTTGTAAAGGGAAAAAATAAATCATGACTAACAAAATCATACCTATGTGTAAACAGGTTATATGTGATATAACTTAGTCCATAAATCTCATTAAAATTCGATAAAAAAATAAATAAGCTCCATTTTTGTCCTCAATGGACACAACACTCCGGACTCATAGCAAACTGTGTTATCAAAATGTAGGTATAAAGCAAGCGCGCACATAAGCTGTTGGTTCCAATCGTCCTACATTCTCTGTTCAAGTTGGTCCAGCCAATTATTGATACGTCAAACCACAAACTAGAGAAGTAAGGGGTGTAACATACTTGTTAGGGTCAGCAAATTTGTTTCAGTAGTATTTGTTTCAGTAGTATTTGTTGAACAACAAAGCCGACCCGAAGCATTTACTACACATATTCGGTTTTCATTCGGCTTGGAACTATCGGCAAACTCCGTTCAGCATCTAGCCACGCTGAATCGGATCGGATCGACACAATTCGAGCTAAACCAAGGGGTAACATTATGGGCGGAGAGTAATGGGTAGCTCAGCGTCCGATCAGGACCAGGCCCGTGCCGGACGGCGCGTATGTGTTCCACGCGCGCCTCAAAGAGACGTCAGCATAAGTGACGGGACCTGATAGGGCCAAAGCCTGCCAGGGTAGCGGTACCTTCCGAAAGGGTTACCGCTGCCCTGGAACATAAAGGGCTAAGGAAGGAACACGGGTGGGTTTTAGTCAGTAAGAGTCTGACACACCCTTCCGCTCCACCCAGAGCGGGAGGGGTCATTTGATGATTTCCCATCCAAAAAAAAAGGGGTAATATTATCTACACAATAAAATATTTGATTTTTCGACATTTGATGCCGACCATACAACGAAGGACGTGTCTACGTACGCTCAGCGTCCTAACCAAAGCGATCGTCGCGTTTATATATCACTAATTTGTTCTGAAAACCGGAAAGCACCCTCTGTCGGCGGGACCATGCGTTCAGGTTCGCCGAACAAAATGAACGCGATGGTCGCGTGTTCGCGCGACGATCGCTGTGGTTTGGACGAGGCCTGCAAATGCACTCGCAAGTGGCATTCGTTTGAGATAGTTAGCCTGTTGTATTAGGCCGGCCTTCTGTATCTATTTGTGGTCAAAATTAATTCTCTGGACGCATGCAAACAGCATATGTGCGCGTGGTAAAAAGCTCAGCAAAAGCATTTGTTGAGAAGACCCCGCTCTTCTTTATTTTATAGATTGAAATTAATTAAACGTATTATTATTAGGCTGGATTTAGTGGCCGCCAAACGGTCTGTATCGGTATCTACAACGCCACATGCGAACAACGCGTCATACTGACACGCAAAACCTGCATCTCGCAAGCAGAATTTACCGCGCAATTAGCATACATACAAACTTCCCGACATCAATTGTGGGGCAATTGCCCGCCAGACACAACACCCGTCTGGTCGGAGGATCCTCCCTTTTCTATAGAGGATGAGTGGACTTTACACCCTGTTCCTCATACCTCTAAAGGTCAGGTCTGACATCGGTCGCGTACCGATTTAAATGGACTCGCGCTTACTGACCCGGCGTGCTACACTATACACGTCCATTTATCGTCAGCATCTTGGTGCGCGTGACTGACGTCAGTGCAACACTAAATCCAGCGTTATGGCTTTAGTCGATGAAACAGTTTCAAAACTTCAACAAATAATTTTTCCCTTAGTCAAAATTTTGCTTGGTTTTGTTATGCAAATTACATCAGTACCCTGTGATGTTTTTTTTAAATTTAGCAATAGGTGACTAGAGCTTAGTAGAATAGTAAACATAAAGATTTTTGGTTGAACTTACAATTCAAGACAGTAATATATTTTAGTAGTATGTGTTTTTTTATATATTTGAAACCAACTCTAGCCCCCCTATTGGTAAATTAAACCACACAATATTTCTGTTACATGGTAGGACCTAATATTCACAGTAGTGGTTTCGCCGATTGCTAGATTCATATTATTCATAGATTAGGTACGTTTTGTTAAAGTTTAGAAATCAGCATTCGGCTAACTTTATTGTTAAATGTAATAAAATAAATTTCTTCTACTAAAATAAAATTTTGTTACCAAAAATGTACATCACTAGCTTTTCTATTCTTATGCTACATTGACACGACATTATTTTTGAAACAATAACTTTTACTTCAATAGACAATAGAGCATGCTTAACACAAATTATATCTGTGGATAAAAAAAGCGATCAGCTTTTAACTTACGTGTCCACAACAAAATAATATGACCATCGAATCTAACTATTCTAAAATTTTTAAAGAGCATGCTCTGCTATTATTAATTTATTTTATGTCCTAAAGATCGCTAAAAGAATGCATTAGAAGCTATTTTTGCTTAATAGTTTTAATAGTGTGTTAGTTTGACAATTTAGTTAATTTGGCGACTATAATAAATAATTTACACACAATAATTAGACAGATAACACGAAAAGCAAATTAATTTAGACATTGACAAAAATATAATTCAGCTGCCGTTTTGTTATAAAAATCACAAATATAACATCAATTTGAGATCTAATTGTACTTTAACATTTCTAAAAGTCACTGTACATCACGAATCTATTTGTTATATTCAAGTATCTATTTGTATACAAAATGTATCAGCGTTTTTTTCATAAGAATTCGATTTCACTAGCGAACCTTTAACACCAATCCGTAGGGATATTCGATCTCATTCCGAAATAATACACAAAACGAATACAAATTCGTACGTTCTGATATTTTGTTGAATATGGTGATATTAACAGAAGAATTGAACAGTTAACGCCTAACGGCGCTTACATAAAGCAGCGGGTTTTCCGGTACAGATTGCTGCAGGTTGATCTACGGAAAGAAACAGTCACAATGTTTTACCTGTTTCTTTATGTGTGAGCCCATAAGTTAATGCGGGGATATTTTACCCGCACCGATCGGTACCGGCATGCTTTTTTTAGGGTTCCGTAGTCGTCGCCGTATCGTTGGATAGGTCTTTCAAAAATATAGGGGTTTGGGAAGACCGTTTTTTGATTAAGTAAACCGTTCGTGACTTATCAAGCTTTAAAGTACCAATTTTCGTTACGAGTCAAGTGTCCCTCCCCTCTACCAACTAAACGGTTGTAGTTAGAAATTCAAATGTCACGGCAGTAGTACCTACATATATATAACGAAGTTTAAAGGAAAACTATCACACTTAAGTGGGCTTTACAAGTTTACGAGTAATAGTCGACCAATTGTATTAGACTCGAAAATTTCGAACAACTCCATAGAAATGTCGATAGATTGCGCTAATCGTCAGTTGTATCGCGCTATTGTTTCATTCCTAAATAAGTTTTATAAAAAAAAAAAAAACAGTTGCTACACCGGCTATGACAAGTCTTATCCAAATCTCAAAAAAAAAAACATTCCGTGCAAAATTGTCGGATCAGGTGAGGATTTGTATAGGAAGTCAAATTAGGTAGGTAGTCATATTTGGCTTTTAGTTAGAGCATGGTACGAAACTATCAGTCGGCGAATACGACCCGCACTTGGCTATTATAAAAACTACGGAACCCTACACTGCACGTGGCCCGACACGCACTTGACCGGTTTTTTTATGTAGGTATCTCGCAGTTCAACCTATGAGGTTATTGTATGCTTAACCAGGCTTGCCTGTAGATGCCTCAATAAATTAAGGCCTCCAGCCGGGGCTTAAAAATCTTAAAAACTAAGCGACTACACGATAAGGGCACCCCCTGTGGGTTACGGACCTCGGTTTAGGGCGTCACTCGGAGGACAGCAAGGGACAGGCTGGATCAGAATTAGGCTCGTCTTTACCGGGAACCCGTGTATTTATGTAAGCACCCTAACACAACTGTCCTGGCACAACGACGTCATAAGAAACAAAATTTATACCTTTTCATTCATAGCGCGGTTAAAACATGGCTTATCACTGCAGTAGTATATATCAGTGCTATGCAAATATCATAATATTTTTACAATACTCAGGTACATCCAGGATCACTATGCTTTTGTTTTTTTTTTTAATTCACATACCACAGACAATTTAAGTAAACAGTAAATAAGTACCAGAAGTAGGTAATCGAACATGAATCTAATCAAGAGTGCATCAGAACAACACAAACCAATTTATACAAATCCATACAATAATAAAAACTCCATTCAACTTTAACAGCACTTTTAACACCCATTTTCTTAAATATATTTTGGTAAATTCAGACATTTTTCACAAAGACACAATGATTACGAATACTCTTATATTATAGGTATCTGCAATATTTTCTTCGCATTACATTGTAGTTGATTCAATCGTTGGCACATAGTACATTTGTGATATTTTTAGTTCCACTCTTAGTGTCATATTATATTGAAACTGAAGAAAATAAACTTGTTAATTGACACTGATACGATCGCTTTGAGACCGGAACTATCTGGCTTACATAATAATTATGTATTCTTAGTTAAATTCAATTAATTTTGTGCTTTCAACGATTTCTTTGACAAGGAAATAATGTACAGACGCCAGCACATCAAGCTACACTATAATCTGTAAAATGTATTTAATATATTTTCAAGGTTGATTGGGAAAATTTGACAGTTTCGGGTAGCTTGACCTGCTGGCGTCTGTACTTGAATATCACACAGCAGGATACATTAATTTAAAATTTTACTATAGGCTAAATATATTAGCCAATATATTCGAATTTTCTATCACTCATTCATAATCTCCTTCGCTCAAAATCATTCGTCTCGTATTTCATAATAAATATTACAAATAACAATATTAAATCGACACAATCAACATGACTTTTACTTCATAAATATTGGAGACAAATCGTTCAATGAGACCAATATTAGTAAATAATTTCGATCGTGTTAAATTCATAATTTCATTCGTTCAGGGGGGCGGACCCTGAACGTTATTTGACGGTATCCTCTCTTACTTGTTCGCATTGCTATGAGAAAGCGGTGCCGTTTTTGTGCGTCGCTCTGGTGAATATGATCTCTTCGTCGTCTGCGTTGATGACTTCGGCAGTTGTGAGTGCTACGGTGTCGCTGTGTACTACGTGAGGGGACTCGTTGAATTCGTCTAGCTCTTCAATGCCCGCTGGAAAAATTATAACATAGAAAGATTAAACATATACCAACAATGGCGGTTCAATGTACAGCAGTAAAGGTGTGTATCAACTCATCGATGATAGTGGTGAGATAGTCATTGCATTTCACAAGCGCGTGGCAGCCATCGTAATTTAAACCTTTTGTCAATATTCATAAAAGCCACATTGCAAGCGCTTTGAATTTGCAATAAGGATATCAATAATTAATAATAACTGTATCCTGTCACTTATTGGATCTTATCCTGGTCTTATCGTTAGTGAGTAGAAATAAAGGGGAAATACTCTTTATAAGTGGCGTTTATTGATAACATTTCAGGCATAACTCGAATAACTGTTGTTAGCAAAAATCTATCAGGGCCATTTTTATGTACGCTTCAGTGTACTTAATCAGACATGCGGCCGTTTCCATTAGTACATAATGTTTCGCGATAGATGAAGTGCTTTGATAAACGTACGTACAGATAAAATCATGTTTATTCAAAACGAAAAGGTGATATCAATCCATAGTATGTCGGCGATGCTAGTAATCCAGCCTACAGATATCAAGATTACTTTTATTATGGTTTGATTATTTTCTTTGTCAATAAATCAATAGGGTTTACTAAACCGAGCACTTTAATGTCTATGTATATCATTTCGTCACTGTCACGCCTTGGATTAAATACAGTCCCGAACAAAGTGAAGTCAGTATAATATAATATCAGTTTAATCATATGAGAAGTGGTCCTCCTAACCTGCATGAAGCATGCATTTGTACATGATTTACCAAACAGATCGCTCTTAGGCTGCCTGTCCATTTTAGCGGAGAATTGCGAACATTACCTAGCATACCACTAAATTCAAAGACGTGAATTTTCTGGAATTTTAACGAATTTAATCTGAACGGCAGCAGGGTGTGGATGTGGAGCTGTGTCACAAACTATGCTCCATCTGCTATAGATGCGGTCACTTTAGCTGCAACGTGCAGCTAAAGTGACCTCTGTGGTGCCACTGATAACGCCGTGGAAGTGGCGAAATTTTGAACCAACAAAGTTGGAATAACTGTCGTGCCAGCGACACGAAGAAGAATCGGAATTGTATTGGATAATATTTTCCTAACTGTACTTCTCTGCTGCGCTTCACAGGCAGCCAGCTTCATTATCGATCATTGCTAGTTTGTGTCATATACGACATCGTTGAGATTACGCCCACAACCTACCAATTAGCAAATGGACCGACTAGATAGCTAACAGCACAATACAATTGACTACATTGTATTTATAACGCGTTACGATGACTTCCATTATTGAGGCGTTTAACTACGTAAAGTGATTTGTTTCTACTTCATGGCTGACCATTATTGATATGCTTTGAATAGCGCGTTATCGTAACGTGGTCTGTATACAAGAGAAATTTGAGGCGCTCTAATTTTGTTATAAACCTTTGTAATGTTGGTATTGTAATAATTATAATGTTAATCTATACGTAAACAATAGATACTTTAAAATAGTAAGTAGGTTAATTGCAGCTGCACGATCTAAGTATTTTAATTTAGTTATTTTCCTTCCTTGAGCAACACTTATAGTGCTAGAGCTATATTTTGCCAGCAATGTTCGTAACAGGGGTTTATCGAGCCTGTTGCCATTAATCGGACACTGGTTCAATTAAAATCTGTTAGGGCGGGTTGCACTTGACGCATACGTCAAAAATGACGCCAACTATCGTCGATGTTAGTTGGCGTCATTTTGAACAACGCTTTTTTTGGTTCGAACCAAAAAAACGCATTGTTTCAATTTACAATTACAAAATGATGGCCTTGACGTACGTCAAATAATAACGAGTACGTCATCGTTATTATTTGACGTAGGTACGTATGTTACGGTAACTAACCGTTTGAAAAAACCGGCCCTTACTTTTCAGAAATTCTTAAGGAAAAATCCAATAACTCTGCCCGATTTAGGGATCGAACTCAGGACCAAGTCGCGATCGTCATTTTTCTCTATTAACATTGTAAGTGCGTAACGTGTTCTTGAGTGAGACCGCGAACCGGCAAGCGTAAGGTAGGACGTACTCAGGCTAGCTGGAGATACGTACTTCGCAGGGTGGCTGGTAGCAGCTGGATGAGAGTTGCCGAGAATCGAGCTGAATGACGTGCAATTGGATAGGCCTATGTCCAGCAGTGGACTGCTGTAGGCTGATGGTGACATTATAAGTACATAACAGAAAAAAATAGGAATAATTTATTAATAAATACCTGTATAGTCAGAGGGAGCTAGTAATAAGTACTGTTCTGAGCGCGTCGGCCACAGCAGGTGAGCCATCACACAAAACGAGAGACAGTCCGCTGAATATGTGATACCTGAAAACAAGTGTAGTATTTTTTGTAGATAGATTGAAGTAATATTGTATATCTGGTAGGTAGGCATCAGTGCAAATAGCGTTTATATTTATACGGTACACACGATGACACATCAAGATATACATTTCCAATTTTAATTGACCTCACATTTATAGGCTTTTCGTACAATGAGAAATCAGCTTATACTGGAAATGTAAATAGCTTGATAATGTCCTCGTGCGTACTATCCGTGTGACCGATCGATGGGATTTCCCATTTAATTTTTAAAGGAAGTTTTTTTCATTGTCCGTGGCTCACCAAATTGTTCAGATTTTTATTAAAAATAAGTATATGTAAATTATGATTACCTCCTTTTAATTAGTGAGCCTTTCCTTATTTATTTACGAGGCCTAATTCCCTCAACGAACGTGCCTCTATCACGTAACGACTCCATGACGTGGGAAACAGATTGGAGTGGACGTTACTAAGTGCAGACATGCGTACATTGCTACTACCTACTACGGTTTGGTAATCCCATTGATACGCCCGATTTACGTAGTTTTAATGAAGCGAAAATGCTCATTACGTATACTCATTAAAATATTTACTCGTACAGAATGGGCCACGTGGCTGATGATATTTTATATGTATTGTTTATAAGTCGTTTAAAAGCGCGTTTTAAACAATTAATAAACATAGCTCAATTTAATAATAATTACATCAATTAATTCCCCATAACTTTTAGGGGGCGTCCATAAATTACGTGAGGTGTTTAAGGGGGGGAGGGGGTCGAGTCAAATCTCATCTAATCTTACTTTGGAGAGAGGGGGGGTCTCGGCAAATATCACGCAATTTATTTTCTGATTGAAACAAAAAAAACATTATACAGTTTTGGTCCATTTAATCCAGATTGTACATGCTTAAGATTTAATCCTAAGCGTAATCGTAATACGATTAAGATCATTCACTAATTAGTTCGAAAGAAAATAATTTCATTCATACTTCGACGTTATACATCTACTGACTGTCAAACCACCATATTTGTTTTATACCAAATAGCTCAATTTAATCTGAATTTACGGTACAGTGTAGCCCGTCCTTTGTTTTCACTTTAAACTCTCAGCAATATTGATTTATACTAGTCTTAGCTAGTCGTAAATAAAAGCATGAAGCAAATATTTTTTTCTTTTTACAGTAACAATCCAACGCGTTTACGTAAGAATCCCACATTTTGAAAAATCTCAAGTGAGATTGGGGGATGGGGGGAGGGGGTTGAATAAAATCTCACGACATCTCACCAGGGGGGGAGGAGGCGGCAGAAAATATAAAAAAACACCTCACGTAATTTATGGATGCCCCCTTACACCAACAAGTTTCACACACGACTTTATGACTTTAAAGATAATTGCCGATACGTGACCAGACATTCGGTTAACTGTAATGGCCGTGACAATTTTAACGAGAGACCTTGCTAGAAGAAGGAAATTTATTTACATGTTATTCAGGAACTGTAATAATCTATTCCGCTTATGTATAAATGAAGGTTAGTTATAAGAGAAAACATTTTAATAAATGGTACCTAATCGATTTGGCAGTGAAAGTATAACTAACACTAAAAAACTTTTTTGCAAATAAAATTCAACGACTTCCAAAAGACACTACAAAGTGAAAAATAACTTTAATTTCGGAAGTCGGTGTCGTTGGGTTCGCATTTTCGTTGTTTGGAAGTCGGTTGCTTTTTTTTTTGCAAAAAAGTACTAATTATTCACTTTTATGTTGTAATTTTCACCAGTCATTTTGGTTTAAAAACCAAACTACTGAACAGTTTTTGATGCAATTTCTATGGGACTAATCTGAAAGTATATCCTTACAAATAAAAAAAGAATTTTGCAAATTGGCTTATAAATAACGGAGTTCTGAGGTAACAAACATAAAAAAAAATACAGTCGAATTGAGAACCTCCTTCTTTTTTTAAGTCGGTTAAAAATTATATCTTACAATTAAATAGAACAATTTCAAAATTGTCATTAATAAATTGAACCCACATTCTAGCTATGAAATTGAATCGCAATTGAGGTGATTGTAACGAGTAACAAATAAAAGAGTTGCGCAATGTCGCTGGGCTTACATAATAAGAAAGAAACTGTAACACTCACCTAATAAAAACTTGAACCTCCACAGAGGGCTGATCTGCAGCGCAATCAGCGCTATAATCGGCAAGTACACGAACCACACAAGGCTAGATGCGCCGAAGTGTAGTAAAAAGTCAAGCTTTGGCATATTGTGTTCATACATCATTGTATATCTGAGTTCTAGCACGAACCAACTCATGATCGCTACGCGTAGCGCTAGGATCAACCAACCAGGCCATGTTTGGTATTCGTCGATCTCTTCTATGATGTCCACTTCCGTCTATAAATAAATAATATTGTGTTTTAAAAGAGATTGTTTCGAATTAAGGTCACCAGTGCGGTATTGGTTATTAAAAACATTTTATACACAATAGAAGTAACAGGCGTATTGTAATTCTTTTTTTACGCTACTTTACAGTAGGTATGTTTTATTATACCTTATAATAAACTTCACCTTCAATGCCTAACGACCGAACCCAATTACCTATCTATCACAAGTATTGACATACCGGAAGTAGAAAATATAATCTATCTGTGGTTTTAACATCTCCATAATCTATATCAGTAGCGATCTGTATGATTAATGATACTGGCAGTTAATGATTATACTGGCTACCATCAGTAGCAATCTGTCTTTAACTGAAAATAAGTTATTGGGTTTGCCTGTAAGTCTCCAAATATTATTTTTAGTCAAAATTTGTTTCAAATAGTAAAATACTCACTGTATTCCAAACGTAAAGTAGAATATGAACAATTCCATAAGCAAGCCAGACTCCAAATACTAATGGTTTGTATGTGAGCTCCAATCTAGTCACTGCCCAGCCTTTTGCTAACAAAAGTAGGAGCAACATGAACAGTGTCTGAAATACAACAAATATTCATTATTGTTATGTAGTTTTATGATAGATAAGTAACTATAGGTATTTGTAGCATGTAATAAAATGTAGGTATGTAAATAACTACAAATGCATAAATATTTATTTGGTACGGTTGGCGCAGTGGTTAAGCGATTGACTGCTGCGCTGCGTGTCGCGGGTTCGATTCCCGCACGGAACAAATATTTGTATGACCTACATGTATTTGTTCCGAGTCTGGGTGTTTTTCTATCTATAATATGTATGTATTTACAAAAAAAAAAAAATGTATATAAGTAGTTTATCAGCCATCTTGTTACCATAACACAAGCATTAGATTGCTTAGCTTGGGACTAGATGGCGCTGTGTGAAATGTCCAGGGATATTTATTTTATTTTTTTATTTATATAAAACTCAAGAGATATGAAAGGGATCAGTTATTTATTCATGTATGTGTGTGTGTTGGGTAGTAGAAATAGTTGAGTTTAGTACCTACCTATACATATAATATTTATTATGTAAAACGGAAAGTCAATGACTGCAATTATAGAAAAAAAGTAAAAGGCCTAAACAAAACATATCAGTTCCTTCTCGACCTTGTTCAGCAATAAAATGAGTTGGAGAAAATAATTAGTAAAGGCTCATAAGGAAACATCTAAGTACATAATTTTACATACAGGATAAAGGTATTCTTCAATATAATATATTAATAAAAGTCTACTTGCATATGCTGTTCATTATGGAAATAGGCCATCAAAATATAATGAATGAATAACCAACACAAACATTAGTATGTGTTGAATACTGTGAGTCAATACTAGCATTTCTTAATGCATGCCAAACAAAGTGACCCTATAACAGTTTTTTGAGGAATTTCAACATACTGTATCAACATGCTAGACAAGAAGCTCAGGACAACACTATTACTTTTGAGTGTATGGAATGTTACAACTTTGTCAAGCTATCTGCATTAGTACTATTAATAGTCACACAGGATGCAGGCTGAAGCAGTAGCATGCAATTTAAAATGAATTTATAAAAAGAATAAATTGAACATTATATTCTTACTTATCATAACAAAATATAAATTAAAAGCATGAACACAATATACATGGTAAAAATAAATTAGCCTGCAAAACTCCACAGACTTAAAGGGTATAAAAAAGATTTGATGATTTTTGTTAAGAGTCAACAATTAATGCAGCCAGTCTTTTTTTTTGTCATGTTTAGATATCTCTATACCAAGCATGTCTGTCAGGTTTTTCTAGTAATCGCTAATTTAATTTAATCCTGTAGATTTAAACACAGAAAAACTGCACCCTACAATATTAAATTATGCACCACAACATTTTGTAGTTATTTTGCATTTAGCAAAGTTGACACAAATATAAATGGTGTTTTCATCTTTGATTTAGGCCAATTATGTCACCTATCACAGGGAGAGAATAACTGGCACAGTTATATTATTGTATTCTGATTAAAAATAAACAATGGCCGATCACACACAACCATAGTGATGTAGATTAGATTAATAATTAGTGTAAGAGGATAAATTGTGACTCACTCTGCTCATAATATCTAAAACATCTCCAGCAGCCGCCAGCCCAGCAAAACCTACACCATCCACAGCAAACTTCACAGTATGTAGCACATTGAAGCATAGAGCAAGAAACTCCAGGACAAGGCTGAATGTGAACAACTTTGTCACTGGATGCTTTTGTGTTCTGAAATTAAATGGTTCATTTACTATGAATCTTTGTTTCTAAATTCAAAGCAATAATGCAATAGAAAATAGTATAGCAATACGATGAATAGGTATAAATACAGGTTATATGAAGAGAACATTCAATGAAATATCTGATAATCTTACGAATTGAGAAAGCTCTAAGATGTTGCATTGAGTTACACAAATATCACAGTAAGTACATAAAATACTGCTTACTCTATTGATCTAAAAGTTTTGGAGTGAATATCTCTGAAAATGTATTAATTAATTTTACATAATGGTGTATGTAAACAAACATTAATTATTAAAAATTTGTTTTAAAATCTTACCTGACAGCATAAATCTGTACGGGCAATAGGATAACATAGCACAGCCAGAATACAAGATACAATTCCAGCGTATTCTGTCTATCAAATGAAAACTGGTACAGCAATGTGTTGTACAATGATAAGTTGGGACTTCCATTGACCAGCCAGAAATCATAGTTTATAGTCTGCGGTATATTTGTCAGGGTTTTGTTGTCCTTTGAAGGTGCTCCAGTGTAATGGTGCCATGTACAGGAAACCTCATCTAGGTAGCATGACACCATTGATACATACCAAAACCTGGGAAAAAATATTAAAAAAAAACATTGTAAAGTTACAAAGATAACTGAAGACCAAAGAAATAACAATTGACAACTTTAAAAAAGAAACTATTATAAGATGAAACACCTATTTTCATCTAATATTGGCTTAAGGAAAATTGACCACAGAATAGATTAATATTAGAGATTATATCAGCTATCATTTACCTTGGTTGCCCAGAATTTTTAATAACATATGTAAACTGGTTCTTCTTTATCACATTCCATGGTGTATCTTCATCTATACACAGATCACCTTTCGGACATGGAATTCTTCTAAACAGATCTTGACCATAGGCATTGCATTTCGGATGATAGGCTGTTCCATTCAAATTTTGGAACATAACCTGGCATGCTAGCTCTTTATCAGCAATATCACGGCTTTTGTAATAGTGTAAAAAGTGACCTCTGTCTAATACAGCGAACGTTATAGGGTATTTGAACTGATCATTCGCTGTCAAGTTCCCGAAAATATAGCCATATGTTTCCTTTTGATAATGGATGTCTGTCTTCTGGAACCCGAATTTCACTAGGAACTTGAAAAATTCATTTGTCGAAAATTCTCCCTTTATATGGGTGGACGAAACGTAGAGGAAAAGTGAGCAAAATATTATTGTACCAGCTTTGATACACATTTTGAGAATCGGTGGATAGGACCGCAGATAAATAACATTTCTGTAAAACACCGCAGCTTTTTTGTATGATTTCCTTTTCTGTTATTTCATAACACCGTAATTTCAATACAACAGTACATTATTAATTTGTTATTTTATTAATTTCACAATGCCCAAGCAAAAATGAAAATAAAAAACATTTTTGATTAGACAGATACGAAATTTACAAAGACACTTCGCACGCCAGTTGCCACCCGCACCCGTCTTACTGCATGTGTGTGTTACCAGATTTCATATAATCGATTTCTCCTATAAATTGAATTAATTTGGGAATGGGGATACAAACTGAAAGCACGTCACAGGTGGCAGCTCTGTTCTACGTCTACAAACCGCCCGCGCCGTTGTCGCCGTTGTGAGTTGTCTCTGTCCATTGTTGTGTTGATCAAAGTCAAAGTCAAATCATTTACACACACAAATGGGGATAAAAACTACGGTATCGTTGGTTCCGCATTTTCGTTTTTTGACACTGTCTACCGAAATTAAAGTAAATTCTTAATTTTGTAGTTTTTTTTTGTAAGTCGAAGAATTGCAGCTAAAACTACGCAAGCAGAATTAATAAAATTTAGATGGGACCACTCCTGAGGCATACCTTATCTATTAATAAAAAAAGAGAAGAATTTTGCAAATCCGGTTAAAAACTGCCACTTGCTCACATCAGATGTCGCTGCTATCAAACGTAAAAGAATTTGACAGCTAGCTGTCACTATCCATACATTTTTTGGAATCAAGTGACTTCTTTTACGTGTAATAAATCGACAAATCGTAATTACGCGTGCTTGTCGTAACCTGTATAAGAATTTCTGCCATAAAAGTCTTCAGTTTAAAAAGGATAGGTACATACATACATAGTACATAGTCACGATGGGATTCCAATTTTTTTCGAAGAGCTTTCTCCCTCTATTTTCGTCTTATAACATCTTTGCCAAATGCAAAAATTAAAATCAAAAAGTCATTTATTCAAATTAGGCGGAGAATCAGCACTTTTCGAACGTCAAAATTACAAAAGACAGTCCCCCAAAAATGAGCACTTGTGTCAGTCCAGGCATAAAGGGTCCAGTAGTGGGGTATTGAGTTAAGACTGGATTCGGTATCTAGAATAGTCAATTGATAGTATGGATTGAAAAAATAATCAAAAAGTAGCACACGTTTTTTTTTATCAGACATTTGAAGTTGAAATTCTGAAAAAGCTTGATTTGAGAAAAAGCATTTTGAAAGTTTGAGTGAAAAAAAAACACACTTTTACTTGCTTGTTACGTAGATTTTTATTCATTATTGTAGATTGATATGTTTTCCATAGAATCAACTTATAATTATACTTTTGACATCAAAACTAAAACAATTATTATCAAAATAAAAGAAGGATACACAGTCTAGTAAAAAAGGTCCACTTGCCGATATTTAATAAAAAGTTAGTTATTGCGATAGTAATTAACAATAAAAAACTAAAATTAAGTATTCTTACTCTATTTAGGAACTAACAAAATAACAAGACAGGCTTTTTTCAAACATTACTGCAACAGAATAATGATTATTTTAGCCACTGGTACCTTTTATGTAATGTCATAAAAGGTACCAGTGGCTAAAATAATCATTATTCTGTTGCAATAATATTTGAAAAAAGCCAATACAAACATAAAAATAAAACTTATTCTATTTGGGACTCCAACTTACGTTTTGGACAAAAATAAATTCCTCCTCGCACCTGATTCCTATGACCAACCTGTTTGCAGTACGAACATGTTGGTTTTTGTCGAATACTCTTTTCAATTGATGGTTTCTGAAAAGAGTACTCGACAGATGTTGTTGGGACAGAGTTGTGGTCAACATCAACATTTGGAATGGGTTTCGGGCATAAAATGTCTTTAGATTCTTCACGTACAAATTCACGAATCTTATTATAAAGATACGATTTTCTTTCGTACGTCATGCCTGCAGGGGATTTTTCTAAAGGAAAACCGTATACTTTATTCGGGTTCAAAACCTTTGATACAGTTGGTTGACTGTCAGTATATTTTTTGTAACATAACATGTGCCCTCTATTATCTTCATTTGTTTCAAAATGACTAAAATGCAGAAGTTGGTTAATAGTTACACAATCAGGTTGAAAAAAATTGGCCCAGTCGTAAGTTTTCACAAAAGTTTCTCCTTTCTCATCACCAGTTAGAACAGCTACTATAGATTTTGTTTTCGGACAAGCTTGAACAGCAGCTGCAAGAATATCCTTTAAGTTATTGCATTCCCATTTTCTAAAACTTTTTTTGAATAGACCGAAATACATGTCGGGTGCAAACTTCGTATGACCCACGGGAAGGAAAGATATACGGAAACTTCGGTGTCTGCCTGTTAAAACTCGCCATGTTGCATATTGCATGACATAGTTATTTTTATTTTGTCCAGCACAATTATCTGCATGACAAACAACATCTTTTTCGCCTATACCAAAATTTTCGAAAAAATGATGTAGCATTGAAATTATTACATTAGCTCCTTTCCCAGTAGCACAGGGTTCAGGAATTACGTACAAAACGAACTTTCTCAAAGGCTCTGCAGCAACACCAAATAAACTGACTTTAAATCCTGTCAAGAAATACAGTGGCCCAATTTGTTGTGAACTGTGCGGCAAATGCACCTGTTGGGCAAAATCAAAAGAGTAATGCATGACGCCATCATAAGAACATGGTTCATGAGGTCCAAGAATAAGAGTAGAGTCCGTTATTGAATCAGTCGCAACTTTGATTACATTGTTATAATATTTTCGTTCATTTTGCACTAAATCAAGGTGCTGCCTCGACTTTTCTACAAGCTGTATTTTTTCCTTTTCATCTAAACCACCCATTCGTCCCAACGTGGTCACGTTTTTCTGACAAGTTGCACATAGATCTGTTTTCGGTTTCTGTATAACGACATATGGACAAAAATCTTCCCAAAGATCATACCAACTACTTCTACTAATAGGAGTTTTATCGAGTAAAGCTATAGTTTCCAAATATTTGTTGTACACATACGCTTTAGACATACTACAAGGTAAAATTATTAAATCAGATTTAAATTGGTGGCCTGGTAATCGGCCCGGCAATACTAAACCGTTTTCATTAGCAAACTGTCTTATAAAAGTGATTGCGTCTGATCTAGTTTGCAAATTAATACAATTGTAAGGTCGTTTACGTGACCCGTGGACCTTTGGAGCAACACCGCTGTCCAGAAAGTTCTTTTTTACATTTTTTAACCTTTTCAAACCAGTGGCATATACATATTGGAAAAAAATCTTGCATACTGAAACACCTCGAAAGAAATACTTTACCGTGTATTCTTTTCGTTGCAAGTTTCTGTTTTTTGAATGTAATGTATTTTCACTTGTACGTAAGAGAGCATTTAAAGCTCCTTTCAAGACCAAGTGATGATGATTGACTCCTTCATTACAACGTGAATTTAATTCGATACAATCTAACCTACTACTTAATATTACATCTTTTTGAAATTTGGACACACAATTATTATTACATCCACAGCCAGTATCTAAGAATGAGGCCTGAGTTACATCGTCTAGAATTAAAGGATCATCATCTAGTAAAATATTACCAATTTGCCGCTCTTCGAGCGGCTCACAAGCACTAAATTCGATGTCACACGATAATTCTGTACCCCGTTGACTTTTGAACTCTAAATTAAAATTTTCATAGTCTTCATGTTCTACAGACGCTGAATAGCTAAACTCTGAAAACAAATAGTTGAAATATACATACTACACAGGTCATTTTTTCATACTATGTCTATGACATAGGTACCTAACACAACTTCTTAATTGGTATTAGAGTCCTTGCTGTAGTCATAAAGAATATGTACTATTGCATGCATACAATGATCACGTCGATCTTTTTTGATTTTACACAAGGCTCGGCTAACTATTTTAGCAAAATCATAACACTCATGTATTTCATCTTCACTGATTGCTTCTGTATTAGTGCTTTTTTCATAATACTGATCCGTTTCATCCATCTCAGATGTCGACTCTGTGAAATTATTTTCTAAGTTGTAAGTACCTGAATAAGGTGCAACGGTTTCTTCTTCTGTTGGTAAATCCGGCGTTGTTGCGGTCGAGGCCAAAACAGGTAGTGTGTTTACTTCCACCTCCATAGAAAGTGGTACAGGTCCATCAGAATGCTTAGATTCATCACTAGAGCTGGAACCTTCGGTTGAATCTTCAATAATTATGTTACCTAAAAACAAATTTGAATTTAGTATAAATGGGATGAAATTATGACTAATTGAGATTCATTAGCCTATCAACTTTGTCGCGGTCAGTTTTCAGTCTATGTGGATGCAGCCGAATTATTATGATTAAAGCTGCTCTCTTTTAAAATGTAATAAATAAGTAGGAACGTAACGTAATCTACGCTTAATCCATAAATCTCTAAATCTCTAAAATCCATAAAAAATCGAATTTAAAGACGACTGCTGTCTGTAGGAGGCTTCGCCCCTGTCGAGGTCTAAATATGAAAAGTAGGTAACAGCTGTAGATACACACAAGAACTCCGTAACATTCCGATACCCCGGTTTATAGAACTAGCTTTTCGACCTCGGCCCCGCTAAGCGTAATAACGTTAATAATATTATAGCCTATGACTGAATAATGCAGCTTTGTATTGGAGAAAGAATTTTCAAAATCGGTTCAGTACTTTTGGAGCTTATTCGATACATAACACAACACGTAACAACAAACATAGTATTAGTAGATATAATAGACAACGTAAAGACTTACCTTTATTCATTTTTATGCGCACTTTTCACTCACTCAATTTAAAACAGCTAAGATAATAAAAACTGCTATATTTACACAAAGACTGTCGGATATTGTTTCCTTTCCGGTGTCAAATGACAAATAAATTATTGCATCACAGGCAGATCTATTTATAGGACACGTAGGTAGCAAAAAACGATCAGGGAAATCCCCGCTATGTCGAAGTGAAGCAAAGTAAATCCCCTTAGTAGTTGCATAGTAGCAGGGAGTTCCCCGCTTTAAGGGACCTTTTACACGTAGTTTCAACATTTTAATCTTAAAATATAATTAAATTATTAGAAGTGATCAGTACGGGGTATTGAAACGTATTTTATTCCCAGAATATCGACATGCCACCCACTGGTACCTTTTTAGTAAACTTTTTTCATAAAGTTTCTGGTACTTAGAAACATCGTATATAGTCATTTACTATATGAAATTGTAGATAATTGAGCATTTATTTATAACCAATTAAAATCGCGAAATGCAATTTTTATACCCAACTTTACAAAACCTCTTATATCTCGGAAACTAAATGCCGCGCACTGGACCCTTTTCGCTTGGACTGACACACTTGTGAAGAAACTACTAAGTTAGGTTACATACTGAACTAAACGTAAAATAGGTAAATAATTTGCAAAAAATCTACCACAAAACATTAGATTTTTCTTTTCTCAACATTCAATAGTGTTGTTCTGTTTAGTAGATTTTTAAGTGCAAGGTAATGCGCACTAAGTCCGTCAGTCAGTCTACATTAATTTGATTTGATCACTATTCTGCTGGTTACATGCTCTGTGTTCTGCATTTCGTTCGATCACCTCTATCTGTGATTTCGATATTATTTGATCCGATCCGTGGATCCGATAGTCCTCTCATCTATCTAAATAAAATTAATTTTATATAAAAAAAATAGTCTATGATAGTCCTTTCTACGGCCATCGGCTCTATCGGTATTCGGCGGCGCATCACTTGCATCTTTTTTAGTTTATGGCGAATAGATAGATGGCGGACGGGTTTGGTGCTACTGTTTGACTTAAAAAAAGGAAGAGAACGAAGTTACATTGAGTTAATGTCTAAAACATGGATTACCATATCCTTTTTCCGGGATAAAGAAATGATATCCATGTACGCGAACTCCCATACAGCTTTAGGGAAGTATTAGTGCCATAGCAACAATCATCATACTCTTGCCTATTTCCTTTGTGATCTAGATACCTCTTTTTCGGAGTGTAGTTCAAGATTTGCCGTGTTTTAACTGAGTGTGTGTATGTGAACTCTATAAAATAGTGTTAATTATTGTTTAAAATTATTTGAGAGTGAAATAATTGATTATTTTCTTGTAACCTCGAACACGGAAGTTTTGTGATCTAGCCGCTCTTACGGTCCTCTAACCTCGGAAGATGTGTTAAAGGATGTTCAGTTTGTGTTAGTTATTGATGAATAAAGTGAAAATCTCACTATGTATGTACTTTGAGTGCCAATTATGAAATAATGGTTGAAATAGGCGCCCCTCAACAGTCAGCCGAAGAGAGTTTGGAGAATGCCGAATGGTATTGGGGTGATATCACTAGGTAAGTCTAATTCAATCATGTTTGTGTTTGTTTATCGCCCCTCACACGCAACATTAGGTTTATTATCATAGAAATGGGGAAGCTATATTATTGTGAAAAGAATTAATTCATTGATTTAATTTTCAATTGTGTCAGCTCAGGTAGGTCTGAGGCTGCATAGTATTGGCCTTTAATTAACTAAAAGAGTAGTAGAATTAGTTTTGGTGAAAGGCAGAGTTTGCTATTATGTTAGAATTCTGGGTTACAGGACAGTGTCAAACTTATGTCCTTCAACCCAAATGTCTAGTGCCTACAAAAGTATACAGGTTACAAAAATACTAGATGCTCACTTATGACCCAAATGTTGTGAAATATTACAACTTTAGGAGCAAGTCATAGGCCTTATTAGAACGTGTACTAACTTGTTGGTACCAACAAGTTTAACAACATTTTTAGGTTCAAGTTAGTTATCTTCTGTGTTAAAGTATTTTTATTATTTCCTCCCTCATTGATGCTAATTGTGTATTCCAGAGATGAGGCTACAGAGAAACTACGGGATACCTGCGATGGCACCTTCCTGGTGCGCAACGCATCTAACAAAGATAGTGGTTATACTCTGACAGTGAGAAAAGGGGGTATGAACAAACTTATTAAAATCTATAACCATGAGGGGCATTATGGATTTTGTGAACCATTTGACTTCAATTCAGTGGTGGAGCTTGTTCGGTTTTACAGGGAATTCTCCCTGGCACATTGTAATAGCAGCCTCGACATCAAGCTTATGTACCCTCTGTCTAGACAACTCGAAAATGAAGGTGGAGAAAACATGAGTGATGATACCCTAGAAACCAAATTTAAGGAAATCCACAAAAAATATGTATTGAAAACAAAAGACTTTGAGGGTCGCTCTTACAAATATACGAGATTACGAGAAGAAGTCAATATGAAGAAACAAGCACTTGATGCCTTTAGAGAAACAGTTAAAATCTGTGAAGATCATTTAAAATTACAAGAGAAGATGCAAGCCGAAGCGCAACCACATGAAAAGAATCCTGTTTTAGAAAATAATAGAAATTTAATATCAAGAGTTCAAAACTTAAAGCAAGCCAAAGCTGAACTAAATGATATTTTGAGAAATACAGTCACGGCTCAATTACTACTTGAGAGAGAAATTGCTAAACTAAGGTCAGATGTTACAGATCTCTACAAAATTAAAGATCGCTATAAAGTGTAAGTAACATTCTTTAAATATAACAATTTTCACACACCCAAAAAAGTTAATGCCAATTGTTACTGTGTGTTGAAAACAGATCTCTTGCTATTCAATTGGTGCAATGGTATGACAGGTTATGAGTTATTCAAATGATCAGTTTCATAAAACATGATGTATTTAGAATAAATTAAGGCTCAACAATGATTTGTGGAATTCTTGGTATCTAACTGTTGGTACATTTGTTCTACGGTACACACACCTTCAAGGTACATTTGTTGTGGTTAGTTTTGGTTCTTAATATACCTGATTATTTCTATGTATTTCAACTACTGTTTATTGGAAAACGGTTGTATGAGTTAGAGTATGTGTCATCATTAGATGATCAACGCCATAACAATTTCCAATATTTATTAAATATTTTATTTTGTTCCTCATACATTTTAAACAATGCTGTTACAAATTTTTATTAACATGCCATAGGACATTAATTTAATGAAATAAGGAAAACAAGGGGGATATTCCTGGTGTTACCTTTAGGACAGTGCTATACTATATTTGTTTAAAGTATAGCACTGTTTGAAATAATAGAAAAACAAAATTGCAAATTTTTAGTTTCTTTTAAGAAACTCAAATATTAATGGATTTCAGTTTGGCTTATGAAATTACTAGTTGCGCCCCGCGGTTTCACCCGCATGAGTTTCGATACCGTGGGAATATCGGAATAAAAAGTAACCTATATGTTAATCCTGGTTATAAACCATCTGTGTGCCAAATTTCATCCAAATCTGTTCAGTAGTTTTTGTGTGAAAAAGTAACAAACATCCATCCGTCCATACAAACTTTGACGTTTATATTATAATAGGTATTAGTAGGAAGTAGGATTTTGTGATTTGTATCAAGTTATTGACTAGATATCTGGATCACACATAGGGGATTTTTTATAATATAATTTAATTAGTTTTCATATGTTCATTACAGGTGGCTACAAGGACGTGGGAAAACAGATGAATACTTGCGTTTATTAGAAGATGATAATATACATAAACTTGAAGAATTGTATGCACACAGAGAGTGGATAAGTTGGAAAGTTAATTGTACAAGAGAAACGGCAGAAAAACTCCTCACAGGAAAACCTAAAGGCACATTTTTAATTCGGCCTAACTCCACTGGTCAATTAGCTTTATCTATTTGTTGTAACAACATGGTCTATCACTGTATTATCTTTAAGACTGAACGAGGTTATGGATTTGCGGAACCCTATAATGTTTATGAGTAAGTTTTCCTATTTATTTATTTATATATACTTTATTGTACACCACAAAAATACATAGCATAAAAAAACCGGCCAAGTGCGAGTCGGACTCGCGCACGAAGGGTTCCGTACACCTACATGTATTTGTTCCGAGTCTGGGTGTTTTTCTATCTACAAAAAAAAAATGTATATAAGTAGTTTATCAGCCATCTTGTTACCCTAACACAAGCATTAGGTTGCTTAGCTTGGGACTAGATGGCGCTGTGTTATTATCATTCTAGCAGTTACAGGGGGGGTGGGACACATTTTACCACTTTGAAAGTGTCTCGCGCAAACTATTCAGAATAGAAAAAAATATATTTTAGAAACCTTAATATCATTTTTTAAGTCCTATCCATAGGATACCCCACAAGTATCGGTTTGATGAAAAAAAATTTTTTTTTCTATTTTTATGTGAAAGTCTTAATGCGGTTCACAGAATACATCTACTTACCAAGTTTTAAAAGTGGCTGTGACATACGGACGGACAGACAGACATGGCGAATCCATAAGGGTTCCCTTTTTTGCCATTTGCCTATGGAACCCTAAAAATACATTAAACACTACAAAATATACAATGCGGCGGCGGCCTTATCACATTACTGCGTTCTCTATTGCATCTTTTTGATCAAATTGTAATAATTTGGTTCCATTTGATAAAACAATAATCAGTGATAAAGAATGGCTTGTATATTTGGCATAGATACTATGCTAAATTAAATTCATAGTGGTGATGCATCAAAGTCTTGACAAAGTGCCAGCTGCCGCTAATCTGGTGGTACCACTTTTTAAGATTTATTTGACATCATCTACATAATTAATATTAAATGAGGGTTTTGTTCTTTCAATGCATTCTCCTAGAACACCTCAAAATGTTCGAAATTAATAAAACTTTACCTACTTATTATTTCGGAAATGTCATTTCCTCTTATAAAAACTTTAGAAAACTTAAATTAATTGTTTTTTCCTCTTATGTTTCAGAACTTTGAATGAACTTGTTCTTCATTATGGTGTGAACTCATTAGAAGAACATAACGAACAATTGAAAACGGAACTGAAGTACCCAGTGAATGCACATCTTGTGAAGAAACCTGAAAAGAAGCAATAAAATGGTGAATGCCGAAAAATTGTGGATGCCAGTTTTGTCTTCTATATGTAGACACAGGTCATAATGATGAGTATGATGACATTGTGATCTACTGACTACCAATGGAAACTGAAGTTGAAATTACCTTCTTGTGACCTTCAAGTAATCAACGATATATTAAAAGGATATAAACTTCTCAGCGCCGGAAACTTACCAGCTAAGCATGATTTTAAAGTTAGAAATCCAAAAAAAATTGCATGATTCATACAAAATTCTCCCAAAGAAAAAGGGATTCCTTTAAATTATTCTTCATTGTTTCTATAAACGTACTGTGAGGGAACATAATAATACGACAAGAAGTATTCATGTACAGGAAAGTAATCTAAGTTGATATTTCCGTGTTTTATAGCTTTATAGTGTCGTTATAATGTGATCAAATAATTATTGTACAAATAAAATGCTTTGGTACCCATGTACTATGGTACTTACCATATTATTTTAGATTTGTGCACAAATTATCATAAACTTCGATTATAAAACTGCTTTCTAATGATTTGGTTTTATTTTTATTGTGATAATATTGTGATAAAACCATGATCAGTTTGGAAATTCCGTTCTATCGTTTGTATGAACATTTAAAATGATTCTCAGGAGCTTTTAAGAGTAGGATACTCTGTACACATATTTTTATATTTGTTGTATTTACAAAGATTGGAAAAGTGTTCGTTCTTATTAATAATTGATGTTGTTAAATTGATCGGGGCCTTTACGGATCGGCAGCAACGAAGGAAGGATGAGAATAACAGCTGATTCGAAATTGGAGACTGTTGAGAACAAAATTACTTTAAAATGTAAGCTCTCAGTTCAACTTGCTATTGAGTCTGCATCCATATTGACACTTACACTCTTGTAATAAGAGTGAATTTTGAATGACAAGCATTGACCATTGTGTTATAGCTGGTTGAATATCTTGAATGGCCTAATGTAATGTTTTATTTTCACTTTTCCATTCATTCATAAGCCATTGCAGTAATGTTGAGTGTTGTGTAGTCTGTCTCGTGTGTTAATGAATGCAGATGCAGACTTAATACATACGAAGTTCTCATAGAGATATGTATATTATATTATGTGATAGTAATGATTAGCATTTTAGAGTTCTGGTATTTGTGTATATTATGTGATTGATTTTTGTTACATTGTTTTTAATGGTTTATGTGATGTGAGGTTTAAAATTATTCCATATCATTGATATATATCCAATATCAACTGACATATTTTCCTGCAGGTAATTGCATATTCCACTATCAATAGCAATGGGTTTCATTTTGACAGTTCAACAACATTCATTGCATTATTTCCTTTGTTGAGCAGATAATTTTTTGGAAAATATGAAGCAATGGATTAGCAATATCCTTCAAAATGACTCAGATTGAGATTGATAGTGTATTACACAAATAGGGCGCAGGTGTAGTGGTTCGGGTTCATATAATATGCAGTACTTATGCCTTCAATATTATGAATCTGAAATATACGAAACTTCGATATGGATCACATATTTGGATATACATATA
Organism: Apamea sordens; assembly: GCA_945859715.1. Taxonomy (NCBI): domain Eukaryota; kingdom Metazoa; phylum Arthropoda; class Insecta; order Lepidoptera; family Noctuidae; genus Apamea; species Apamea sordens. The sequence goes on from OX243994.1 coordinate 9,216,775, forward strand.
GTTAAAATGGCGGTTATTTTCAAATATATGTTATAAGGGCCTGCTTTGATACTGCGCAATATTGTGATGTTATTTATATAATTTACTTTGCGGTGTATAGCGGACGTTATTGTACTAATATAAAACTCATTTTTACCTTATATTGTCATAATCATCAGATCAGCTCATTTTACCTTCGGAAGTAATAAATAGATATGATCAAATCTTTTCCTCGTAACTCGAAAAACATGTTAATTTCGACGTAAAGTACTATAAGCGTATGTAAATATCATATCTGCAATGTCAATATTTTAAAAGACAAAATATAAAACATTGCATTGTATTAAAGCAGTGTACTTCTTCTACATAATATGTATTGAATGCATGGGTGATAAGTTAAATGTTTACTTGTTGCAAATCTATTACATCAAATGTTTTACTTAAACTAGAATCAGACGTTTAGTTTATCCATTTATCTCTACTGTTTTATCAGCAGTATTGATTTCAGTAAAAACATTGGTATTAATGATTTGCCACAGTGGATGTCTTTTATGATTTCAGTGCGTTTAAGTACTGATATTTTACATGGAAGTGTGTGTATTAGTGTGCGAGCCTCGTCAATTAATGTTTGTTTCTGTTTAATTTCTATTTAACAATATGTAAGAAAAGATACTATGTATTGCTATAATAGTAGATAGCTCGTAAGTAGGACTAACCAATTCGTAAAAGTTATATTTATATTTAGGTTCGTTTCATTCAAACTTAATGATTATACTAATTTGTCAACTCAATAATCTCGATATTTTTCTATTTGAAAATAACAAAACATTCTTATGAACCGCAAAAATAAAACAGACTACACGAAGAAGATTACAAGACGCTTTTTGTCATATCGTCCCCAACTCGATTTTATCACCCAAGAATGTAGAGTCCTTTTACAAAGTGTTCCACTTACAAATATACAGTGGTCACATGAATATCCATCAATTATTCCTGCAAATGTACGACCCGGAAACCCCAGTGCGATAAACACCGATAAATGCGTGACTGTTTGTGATGAGTAATGATTAGGAAGCCCCAGTTAGTGCAGTCAAAATAAGCACCATGATAAAATTCTAAGTACTAACTGAATATAATGTGATTTAGGGCTGATCTTAACACTATTTATATTATCATCTATTTATTACTATTTTTGACCTATTTTATTACTTCGGTGATTAGTTTTCGATACTGGCCATAGAGACAGAACATCTGATTCATATAATTTTCCACGAATCATACTGCAGGAATGCAGGATTTAAAGTTGTTGATGAACTGAATATGGTTTTGCTTCAAATTTTTAACTGTTTGTTCATCTAATTTTATATTGCAATTAGAGCTCCTTGCGAAGAAATCCTGAACAATTTGAATAGTTCCAGTTTTGCCATACCCTGTAACATAATTTGTCTCACTATATTGAATAGTCTGATAAAATGCTTATTAACATTAAAAATTAGGTGAACAAATGTGACTATGACCCAAATTCAACACTTTAAAAATGTGAGTATTACCTATTCATAGTAATATTCATATTGTTTTTCAAAATGAATAATATAATTTAGATTATCATACATAATATATACCTATTTACTTTTAAGTTTAAAGATTATATAAGTGAGATTATTGATCGTGTTATTTTTGTATTCAAGTCAATAATACAATATTATCATTATAATGCAAAATATTCTGAGTTGCAATTTTATGTAAAACTAAATATCATTAAATGATCTCAAGAGTGAATTATAACATAAGGTGATTCAGATGTTTGTTTGATAGTTTTTTAGACACCATAATAATATTAAAAAGTTAATAGCAGCCAAATTGGAAAACTTACATACTTACCTAAATTAGTTAACACTCAGTCGCCATTTTATAAGTGTAATAGTAGAACGTTTTAATAAGTGTTAATAAACAAACTATCAATGAAAACTGTGATTTTTTCGCATGCCTACCTACCCTACAAACCTGCCGTTGATAAGGTAGTTGAAGTTGACTTGAGGCACTGCATCCGATTCGAATTATTATTGTAGATGGTCTTAATTCGGAGTTTCGCACGGATGGAATTTCGATACCTCGTACACACGGCTACACGTCAAGCTATACAAAACCAGTTTGTCTTGGCCTCACTTTGTATGATATTTTCTCACAATGAACGGTCAGCCAATACTGGTTTTGCATAGCTTGATGTGTAGCCGTGTGTACATATAATAGTACATCTATACTTATAATAAATCTGTAGAAGTGAAAATTCTGTACATACATGAAAATATCAAAAAAATAAATGGCAGGGGGTGTTACAGACCGACACTGAACCTAAAAATGTGATTTAAAAAAATTTTGTCTGTCTGTCTGTTTGTTCAGGCATCACGCAAAAACTACCGGTTCGATTACGATGAAACTTTGTATCTATCGATAGTATCGATACTATTGATATGACGTCAACTATCGATAGGCAACACTATTTCTGAGCTCCCCCGTCCTCTTATGCTAGTGGACTCCGGCGCATGTCTTCGCATCCCGCCGCAACCGGCCCCGGCCGTTACTTCACGCCCCATGATGTCGCGTGTGGGACGCGACAGCATGGGGCGTGAAGTAACGGCCCACCGCAGTATCCTCTAGGGCGCACTTCAAAACCGCAGAGGGAAATCCCCTTTTGATGCTCCGTGGTAGGTCTCCGAATCTACAGTCGGCGGATAAGCTGCATTAAAGTGACAGCTTGTGTTACAACTTACTTTTTAACGAAATTTAAATTGTGATGTGACAAAAGAATCGATTCATTCAATTAACATTCAGTTAAAAATCGATCAATGTTAAATTGATTTAATAAAAACCGGCCAAGTGCGAGTCGGACTCGCCCATGAAGGGTTCCGTTACGTTACGATTTATGACGTATTAAAAAAAAACTACTCACTAGATCTCGTTCAAACCAATTTTCGGTGGAAGTTTATATGGTAATGTACATCATATATTTTTTTTAGTTTTATCATTCTCTTATTTTAGAAGTTACAGGGGGGGGGGGGGGGGGAGGGACACATTTTACCACTTTGGAAGTGTCTCTCGCGCAAACTATTCAGTTTAGAAAAAAATGATATTAGAAACCTCAATATCATTTTTGAAGACCTATCCATAGATACCCCACATGTATGGGTTTGATGAAAAAAAAAATTGAGTTTCAGTTTTAAGTATGGGGACCCCCAAAATTTATTGTTTTTTTTTCTATTTTTGTGTGAAAATCTTAATGCGGTTCACAGAATACATCTACTTACCAAGTTTCAACAGTATAGCTCTTATAGTTTCGGAAAAAAGCGGCTGTGACATACGGACAGACAGACAGACATGACGAATCCATAAGGGTTCCGTTGCCATTTGGCTACGGAACCCTAAAAAGGATATTATATTTAATAAGGTCCTTACATAATTTATGACATTGGCGTTTTATAAAAAAAAAAACGGCTTTTTAAAATATGAGAAAAACTCGCTATTTTATAGGTAGTTCATTGATTCCTTTGCTGAAAAAACTGTGGGAGCGTGAATCAATAAAATCTTTGAAGGCGGTATTGACTGCTTCATCGGAATTCAATTTTTTTCCTTGCAAGGAACTGTCCAAATTCCGGAAAAAGTGGTAATCTGGAAAGGTCCGAGAAGTATGGTGGGTATCGGAGAGATATTCTAATCGCAGGATTTTTAGTAGAAAAGTAAAATTAAACAAAAAATCAACGGGTTGCACTCCGGGATTGCCGGCAGAAGTGAAAACTTGATTATTAACGTTGTGCATTTTTGATATTTTGGAATACGGTCTGCTCTCCCTCCGTCTTACGAATTTTCGATCAGGTCACGTGTCCTGACGCGAGTTTAACATTTTTTACCCATCACAAAAAAAGTGCGCAACGCCGCGCCTCTAAAGAAGTTTTCACTTCAAAAATATATTTTCTCCAGTGGCATGGCGCATTGTCCTTATCTATTACTGGGTTCGGCTTGAGTTTAGGTAGATTTCCAGCGAACAACTCTTCTGCCTATATATTTCGACATGTTTTGGGAGTAAGTTTGATAAATCTATATACTTATAATAAATCGGTAGAAGTGAAAATTCTGTACATTGAAAATATCAAAAAAATAAATGGCAGGGGGTGTTACTAGACCGACACCGAAGCCAAAAATGTGATTAAAAAAATTTTTGTCTGTCTGTCTGTTTGTTCAGGCATCACGCAAAAACTACCGGTTCGATTTCGATGAAACTTGATATAATTATTCTTTAATATCCTGGGCACCACACTGGGTACTTTTCATCCCGGAAAAGTATATACAATAAAAAACAAACTTAATTTTGCGGTTCGATCCCTAGACCCGATACTGTACCAACCGCAAATAATAAGTTTGTCGTAGGTTAAGTCACCCGCAATGGAGTTCATTTTTATTCCTTTTAGTTTTTAGAGTTATTTAGGTTTATTTTTATATAAGTCGTAGGTATAGATTTTAAAGAATAGGTAGTATATTTGATAGTGTACGATGTGACCGTAGGTTATTTTATAATACTGTTAGGTAGGATTAGTCATTCGTATAGATATTAGTTTTTAGGGATTTTGCTTATTTATTGAGTTTAGATTAGTTATCATCAGAAATAGGTTTATTTAGGTAGGTAGGTATTTAATTTTCTGTTATTGAGTAATTTTTTTAAAATTAGGTAGGTACTTAGGTAAAGATATCATATAGGTACCCTCTTAATCACCACTAATGAGACACAATTGGGTTTCTATTGTAATTAGCCACAAAGGGCCCGCGAGATAAATGGCATTCTGGGGAAGCACATACATTTTATTCTGTTAGCACGTTCCCGTGGGATAATTTCCGACATCCATGCGGGCGAAGCCGCGGGCAGAAGCTAGTTCATAATAAGACTAGAAAAAAACGATCAAAATCAGCCCGTCTACGTATTTTTTTATGATCGAGGAAACTTGTAAATAATTATGTTTTGAACCATATATAATAATATAATCAAGCCTGCGAATGAAACACATGTTTTTATCTGATCAATACAAAGAATATTTTGATTGTTTAAGAGTTAAATTAAAATTGGTAAATTTCGAATATTTTTCGCCTAAAACGATGTTTCATTGCGTTTTAATACTTTTAATACATCACTAGTAGTAGACATGGGTCGTACTTGCAAAATCGAGTACCAGGGCTTCCAAGTACGTCCACCTTAAAAAACCAGGGCTCGAAATACTTTAAAGTACTTTCTATCTGCATCGAAAATTGATGCATGAATTCATACAAATAAGAAGTAAAAATACTTGCATAGGAAATTGATCCGTGACCTCCTATAAATAAGGAGCACAATCGCGTTTATAAATAAATACTTACAAACCAATGAAGTAAAAAAATACTTGCAAATGTATACAGGGTGTTATTGACAGCCCTCCGCAAACTGATAGGGTGGCTTCAGTACATCATTTAAGATGACCGGTACATGTAATTCTTTCAGGAACATTAAGGGAATCCAAAAAACCAGATTTGTTTTATTAGGCTCACACGCAACGTATCGTTACCGTGGCAAAACGCACGTAGCGGACGGCAGCGCAGCGAGGCTGTTTTCAGCTGTTTTATTTACATAAATGGAGTGTTGCATACAGAGAACGTAATTTTACATTGAAATAAAGGAATATCAGCAGAAAAAACGGCATAAAATTTTTTTTTTCCTGAGAAAATTTAAAGTGGGATATGATTCAGAATAAAGAGCTGAATCAATCCTGTGTTTTTGTGGAGGGCTGTCAATAACACCCTGTATAAGTAATTAAGTAGTTAATCAGCCATCTTGTTACCATAACACAAGCATTAGGTTGCTTAGCTTGGGACTAGATGGCGCTGTATGAAATGTCCAGGGATATTATTATTATACGAAATTGTTCCGTAGTCTTACTGATAAGGAGCATGATCGCATTTGCGAAAACTGCCGCAGTTGAGTACCTACGTACTTGATCGAGTAGCCGTATAAAATACTTTGAAGTCTTGCAAGTATTTCGATTCGGTACCTGGTGTGCGTACTTGGAAGCAAATACTTGGTATAAAAACCTGGTCGCGTAAATACGTACCTTCCCTAATCACTAGTAGAGTTAGTGTCGAAATGACAGTAAGAAACGTCATTTTAGAGAAGTAACACCATGCCTTATTACCATTGGATACGTGTGAATTTGTGTTGGTAAATACCCTGCCCCGCGCGCTGGCCTTATGTCTACTGTCAAGTTGAATGAAATAATAACCATATATTTTTAAAACGTCAATTTATTGATCTTTAAATCAATCGTTCTTCAACTTAAAACCAATACACATACACAGGAATGATAAAATTATTACAACTGACGAACAGGTGGAGTAGATTTAATTACACTCGATTGAGTGACTGTTGTACACGATATAATAACAGATATTATAATAAGCAAATCTTAATTTGTTCAATGTAGGTATGCACAGAACTAGTGTAGGTTGTTTAGGTAGATTTTTTAGAATCTTTGGATGGAGAACGAGATCTTGACCGCGACATAGACCTTGCCTTAGAGCGCGAGCGAGAGCGGCTGCGGCTGCGGGAGCGGGAGCCGGAGCGCGGGGAACGGGAGCGCGTGCGACGACGGGACCTCGACCGGCTGCAAATTTACAGAATATTGTATTAGAAAAGTTTCCATTGTGGTTACAACTTTGCGCCTAACCTAATTTAGTAAGTACTAAACAAGTACAGCAACTTCTGTTCACAGCACTGAAAGCATGCTGATAATATAAATTCATATTTACTAAATTAGGTTACACACAATATTGCAACACTAGTGCTAATAAACCAGGTGTTGTCTTTTTAACAACTGATTATTAACAGTAGTAATCCGTATTTACTGTTCCGTTTCACCCATTATTGAGAAGTACTATTTAAAGAAGCCTTCTCATTTAACGGGCTACCTAAACAGTGGTAGGCTAGCTGTTTAGTTCTGGCCTCATTGATGATTTACATCTTCTGGTCCTCAAGAATCTTCCAGATCAGCGCTTAATCTATAGTGTCTATTCTAAACATACTACCTTCCTACTAAAAAAAATGACTGCCATAACAGCACAGGCTTTCTTTGAACAGAAAATGGGATAGTAATGTGTAACTCACTGAGTGCACGCAGTGATTACATTAGATGTGCGTTGCGACGCGCAGAACGAACTTTACTCTCAATGACGGTCTCGACAAGTGAAGTGTGCACGTAGGCTGTAGCTACGTAGTTCGCAGAGCGAGCGAAGTTACCGATGCAACCAACTCAATTGGAGTACACGCCGCGAAGTGAACGCTACGTAGCGCAGACAATAAGAAGTGCAGACACTGACGAGTTCGTTCTCGGCGCACAGGCCAATGATAACCTATAACATAGTTATCATTGGTATAAGTGAGTCCAATACAGTGGGATGGAATCTTTGAATAAGAACAACAGTTCGCACTAAAAGTCCAATTTCTTCGTGTTTCTGACACTAGGTTTGGAATAGTTTCCTTTACCTTTAAAGATTCCATGCCAAAGATAGGTTCCGACACACAATATAAGTAAATACGATTTCAAATTGTCACCTGCGGCGGCGGCGGCGTGTACAGTCACGAGCGTAATGTCCTCTGTCTCCACAGTCATAGCAGCGGTCATCATACGGCCGGGGCGGCAGGCGAGAGCGAGGTGGTGGTCCACGGCCTCCGTAACCCCGCCCGCCGTTCGACATTTCTACACGAGCGCGGCGACCGCATATTGTTCTTCCATCTAAACCACGTATCTATAAATAGATGAACATTTGATTAAAAACACATATACTAATGAATCAAAATATTATTCAGATAAAAAAAGAAAACTTACGGCATCTTCAGCATCACGAGGATCTTCAAATTCTACAAAAGCGAAGCCGGGCGGGTTTCTAGCTACCCAAACATTTCTCAAGGGTCCGTAATATGAAAATGCGTCTTCAAGTTCAGGTTTGCTTGCATTGTTACCCAGATCTCCCACATACACTTTACAGTCACCGTAACGTGACATTTTTCCTGAAAAAACACCACGTAATAATCAGCAATAGGAAGAATTTTTCGTGGTCAAACAAGTGTGGCAGTGAATGGATGGATGCTCTGCGCGGAATGCGTAGTTTTACCCAGATCAATGTAAGTATAACAAGAAATCATAAATTTATTACAAATAACCATTAAAAAACGTCAATGCATTTGATTTTGTTAATTGAATATCTGAATTATAATATTTACCCGACAGTAAAGCAACACAAACGAACTACACTAAATTATTACGAACAAAATGGCGTGCAGAGTGCAGCTGCAGACGCCGCCGGAAGGATTTAGTTGTTTTTTTTTTTTTGTAACTTTGAGCCTCAGGTTTTTTGGAGCAAGCCGAACACAGACTCTAACAAATACAATATGCCTAGTCTACTTTGATGCTATAGCCACACAGCGGACAATTTGACTCGGTGTGACCAAGCACCACAGAGTACTTTTACTATGCCATATGCCAGCACTATGGGTTATATTATATTTGCCGGAATTGTATCAAAGATAATTGATGGTGCATCCCTGAAAGAAAACGCAATGCTATGAACAGAAGACCAATTCTCGTAATTTAAAATGTTCAAAATCTAGTCGCAGTCTCATCTCGACGACAAACAAATGTCAGAAACTTGTCAAAATGTAGGGAAATTAGAAGTATTTTTTGACAGATTAAGACTGAGATCAGACTGTGAACGTTCTTAAAATTACGAGAATTGCCCCTCAGGTGGCGCTGCAAGTCCTTTGACTCGTAACATCGCACAGTCAGTTTTGTGTCGTCAATGTTGTATGGGTTTTCAATAATTATTACAGGAACTAGCGCGTGTCTTTGCTATGTTAATGAACAATGTATTCAACGTGGACTGAAGTTCAGTTAAAAGCTGAATTATTACTGATTTAATGTAGTAAATACCTTATAACTTAACCCATAATTATTGGATTGTAATATAAATTTAGCGATATCTCAGCAGCATGAAACTGATGAAACAAAGATCAAGCTAAATAGAACATATCCTGGAATCTTTGGATTCTAAACCATAGTTCTTTTTTAATATTTAGTCTATGAATGATTTCCATTGTTATTTTATCCGAACACAACACAAAGCGGCATTTTTTTTGTCAGAAGCCATCATAAGTTTTTGCAAATAAGTTTTGTATGTCATTTGACAGCTCGAAGGCATCAGTAACTTCACCCAGGGGGCTTACCACCAGCTCTTGTTCTATGACTAAGTTCAAAACCGGCCAAGTGCGAGTCGGACTCGCCCATGAAGGGTTCCGTTACGTTACGATTTATGACGTATTAAAAAAAAAATACTCACTAGATCTCGTTCAAACCAATTTTCGGTGGAAGTTTATATGGTAATGTACATCATATTTTTTTTTTAGTTTTATCATTCTCTTATTTTAGAAGTTACAGGGGGGACGGGACACACACATTTTACCACTTTGGAAGTGTCTCTCGCGCAAACTATTCAGTTTAGAAAAAAATGATATTAGAAACCTCAATATCATTTTTGAAGACCTATCCATAGATACCCCACACGTGTGGGTTTGATGAAAAAAAAATTTTTGAGTTTCAGTTCTAAGTATGGGGACCTCCAAAATTTATTGTTTTTTTTTCTATTTTTGTGTGAAAATCTTAATGCGGTTCACAGAATACATCTACTTACCAAGTTTCAACAGTATAGCTCTTATAGTTTCGGAAAAAAGAGGCTGTGACATACGGACGGACAGACAGACAGACAGACAGACATGACGAATCCATAAGGGTTCCGTTGCCATTTGGCTACGGAACCCTAAAAAAGCAGTGCAGTTCAACTTCTGCCCTGCTATAAGAGTGTTAAGCCCCCTGTAAAAGTTCGTGAGGTGTTTCAGACTTTAATATCATCTTCATATTATGCAGGATTTCTCAATTACTATTGCGTGTGTCGCTCGGGTGTATGAACACTGAGAGATGAAGTTATTTTTAGGGTTCCGTAGTCAACTAGGAACCCTTATAGTTTCGCCATGTCTGTCTGTCCGTCCGTCTGTCCGTCCTCGCTTAATCTCTGTGACCGTTAGCACTAGAAAGCTGAAATTTGGTACCAATATGTATATCAATCACGCCGACAAAGTGGTAAAATAAAAATTGGAAAAAAATGTTTTATTAGGGTAGCCCCCCTATATGTAAAGAAGGAAGTGATTTTTTTTTTTTAATTTCAACCCTAACGTGTGATATATTGTTGGAAAGGTATTTAATAATGAATAGGGGTTTACTAAAATCATTTTTTGATAATGTCAATAATTTCGGAAATAATCGCTCCAAAAGTAAAAAAACAATGTGTTCCTCTAACTTTTGAACCATAAATTTAGAAAATGTGAAAAAAATCTGAAAAGTAGATTTTTATAAGAACTTTCTAGGAAAATCATTTTGAACTTGATGGAAACAACAGTTTTTGTACAAAAAAGACAAAAAGTTGTACAAAATAATTTCTGGACTAAGTTTGTAGTATAATCGTATATGCAAGCATTTTTTTTTAACTTCGTTTACATATTTTATTATCCTGAACGTATATTTTTTCAAGCAAAAAAAGAATGATTAAAATCGGTTCTCGTAATCCAAAATTACCACCGAAAACTTCTGGCACGTCTATGTATTAATTAGTAACCCAATTCCCCGAGAGATGGCGCTGTAGGTACTTATTACATTGGGTCGGGTATTATCGAATTGTTCGGTTGGTCTCTCCTTGGCATTGGCGGTATCTTATGAATGAATGAACTTTATTCACATAAAAAATTCCTTAACACAACTACATAAAACTTCTATCAGGAACATAGAAGTTTTATGTAGTTATAAGATGCTGCGCGGAGCGCTGCTGGAGCGCGAACATAATGGATACCCACCTTTAAACTCATAAGTGGGAACCAGGGGCGTAGCTACCGCTGTATCAGCCGTATCAATTATACGGGGCCCCTGAGCTACAGGGGCCCCCGACGTGACGTGTTAGACGACGTATATAAGCAAAAATTTTTTTAGACATTCGGGACCAACGGCTTTACGTGCTTTCCGAGGCACGGAGGGGTATCGGTATGTTAAGATGGTCACCCATCCACAGACCTACCGCGGCAAGCGTAGCTTAACCTTCAATCGACTCGTGCGGCTGTTATTACTTAGCCACGAGCCCCTCGCCTTCTAAGTCAGTATGCTATATTCTTTATTTTGTAAAAATAATACCCTCTGTAGCTTCACAGTTGGGTAAAAAGGGCCCCCAAAAATATTTGATACAAGGCCCCATTAGGATGAGCTACGCCACTGGTGGGAACACTTATTGTGACGGACGGGAAACTACGGAACCCTACACTGAGCGTGGCCCGACACGCTCTTGGCCGGTTTTTTAATACATAATTTTTTTTTTAATTGGCTGTATTTATTACCGATGACATTGTTCTTATCGGTGAAGATGGATCTGAGATCCAGAGCAGATTGGAGAAATGGCAACAGAAGCTGGAGGTTGTTGACTTGAAAATCAGCAAAACCAAAACTGAATATATGTTCTGGGATTTTGGCGGTCTCTCCAGTTCTAAAGCCATAGCGCTTGATGGCGTGCTTCTCCCAGTCTGCTCCAACTTTCGGTATCCCGGGTCACTCATGCAAAGCGATGGCGAAGTAGATCGGACGGGCACAGAATTAACACTGGATGGATGAAATGTTGGCAGGTCACGGGAACAATCTGCGACTCCTGCATTACCCATAAACTTAAGGGGAAGATATACAAAACCATGGTTAGACAATGCTGAGAGAGATGTGTGGTGTACGAATGGATAGACTATGAAATGAGTATACATGTATAAGAGAAAGTCTGAAAGAGGCATCGTGTGGAAACCGGTTGTGATGTTATGATGGAAGAAAAAAAATGTTGCGCCGACCCAAAATAAATTGGGAAAAGGGCAGGAGAATTTTGATGGACATTAGCAAAAAATGTAACACCGTGTTTATAATATTATAATGCCGGCTCTACATCCTTGCTAAGCCTCAACAAATAGTTTAAAATTTAAATGTGAGAGCTAGGTAGGCAGTTGGCTTGGCTTGTGGTTTGGTTGTGTGGCTTGTAATTTGCAAGGGTTATGCTGCCGATGCACAGATCTGCGAGTCGGTCCAAGGGTCGGTTTTTGTGCACAATTCAAAAGAATTTTACGGGAAGTGCTTGTGACGCATTGTGCGTTTGGGGGGGATTGTAGTTTGCGGTAAGTGCTAAGCCTGCTGAGCTGGCTTCAAGGTTTGTGGTACAAAGAAAACAACGGTTTGAACACCTTCTCATACAAAATAGGTTTTCTATTATATTGTCTTTGAATTGTCACGAAAAGTATGGCAACATTGAAAAAAAAAGTAAAAGCAATGTAGCGGACGGACGTCGTTGCGACTTTTCTTTCCGTCATGCAATAATTTTTGTCATTCATGAATTCGTCGATAAAAAATATTTTAGATGGTGTCACATACGTGAACATTAGTTGAAATATAGTTTTAATAATGTGTTAGTATTTCGTTTCGCATAGTTCATCTTCGTAGTTCTCTAGGATAGGTGTGTGACAAGTAAAGTTCGGTAATGGTAATGGTGGCCATGTCATGAAAATCCCCACAGCCATGGATGATAGCTCCGTATCTCATCACAACGGAGGGCAAGTTGGATCTCAAATCGGAGTCAGTGTAAATAACAAACAAAATGACGAACCTAGCCAAAGTGTCCAGTATTCAATACCGGGCATTTTGCACTTTATCCAACACGAATGGGCGAGATTCGAGCTCGAGAGATCACAATGGGAGGTGGACAGAGCTGAGTTTGAGGTGATTTTTTTTTTATTTTCTTAGTGTTTATCGTAAATAGTATAACGTTCATTGACACCAAACAATTTACGGACTGAAATTTAAAACCTGAATTGTCGTGTCGTTGGCTCCACGTATTATTACTACACATTCATCATTTTGGGACTTCAAAACAATTAGATCTTAGTCTGATATTGTATTCAGACAAAAATATTGCATTATTATACTGAATTTATTGTTTTTTGTTTTCTTTTCAGACTTATTTTTTTTAACACTAGTTGTGCCTTAGTGTAATCAATGACTGATTATTTCAATCTTGTAGGTGCCTATTTTTTTTTTGTCAGTACCAGATATCTGATCAGACAACAAAGTATTGGTACTTGACTTCAAACACTTCCATTTTTACAAATGGTGATTTCACTTTAATAAACCCACTGCTATGTCATTGTAATACTAAAGTGATGTTGATAAATATACAATTGTTTATAGAATTGGTAATGTAATGTAAAAATATGTTTTAGTAGCAATTCATTACTTTTTGATATAAGTTACTGCCTGTAAGTAAAATTGTTTCCCAGTCAGATGTGTTTTTGATTGTGTGTTGTTGTCATTATGTGCTATTTTATTACAATTACTGTCTTGAAGGTTTTTTGTTGTAGTGGTAGGATGAATAAATTGATTTAACTGAAATGACAATAGTCACTGATCATTAATGCCATATTCAAAATTATATAGTTAAAATATGTAAAGCTAGTATCGAACTTACTGTAAATGAGAGACTAGGTTCAAAATACAACTGATTTTTTAGAGAATTCTTTGTTGTCTTTGGCAAATTATCCTTTATTTTGCTAAAGTATTTCCTACCACCAATTACTCAATGTTCAGTCAGTTTGATTGAACAAGTAAAAAAATATAGTTTGGTTAAAATATAACTTTGTAAGATGTCAAGTCTTAAGTAATGAGACACAATTAAAACTGTATTGTAAAATTATCCCTGGAGGAACACATGTAATGGAGTTATAATAATGAATTTTATGTAAACCTATTGCTTAAGAAATTCATTGAATATATTTGCAATAATCTTAAGAATAGGTAACAATGACAACCTCACCATCATCAGGTTGCAAACAGAGTAAGAGAATTTTCTCATTTTTGAAGTTGGCTAACAAAACATGTTACTACAGAGAATGTTGTCTAGAGTATTTAAGTTCCAAAACACATTTTTCTAGAGCTAAAAGTTTCCTCCCTGTCCTGGTCCCATGTCTTGTAGGTGTGTAAATGTATTCAATCCCTTTTCCCCCAAATCAACCCTCATAAAATCATTCCAAATTTTCATTGGTCTCCTACTCTACCTCCATCATTAAATTAATGGCATACATACACATATTCATATTAGATATTTGTGAATACTTGAGAATCCTCATAAATGAGAAGAGCGAAGCGCAGATTGGTCGCTTTTTTAGGTTTCAACTATAACTGGTCTTCTGATGATTGGTTCTGCATGACTACTACCTTATTCTGCATACCTACTTGCTCTTTTATTATTGCAAAGATTATTTTCCAGTCTTTAAAATAATTTGTCAAACAACTACTTTACTGAAGTCATATTATTGTTATACAATCTTATAATTTGTGTGTTATAATGAAAATAAGACATGTTTGTTGCTGAAATAAATTGTTAGTGTTGATGTATGCAAATTATATGTAAACAATTGGAATCATTCTGTGAATTATTCTTCTGTACATTATGCTTTACTTTATTGGTTTATGCAGATGTTTAAAATCTATATATGGCCTAATAGTTCTTTAACTCACATTGCTCACCCAGGAATGTCACAATGTGTGTAACATTGTAAATGAGTTAAAACTGTGCCAGTATGCTGGTATAATGTAGCATATAGATGAACTATTTCCTGAAATATTTGCTATTTGTTTATATAAAAATGATTTTATTTATGTTAATAAGTAAACTTTTGATGATTAGTGTTGTTTTAAATCACATTACTTAATTACCGAATCATGGTCACAGGCGCGGATTGCCTTCCTCCAGGGTGAGAGGAAGGGCCAAGAAAATCTAAAAAACGACCTGGTGAGGCGGATTAAGATGCTGGAATATGCACTTAAGCAAGAGAGGGCGAAGTTTCACAAGCTCAAGTATGGCGTGGAGTTACAGCAGGGCGACGTGCGCCCGCCGCCGGAGGAGCCCCCTGCGGAGCCCGAGCCGGCTGAGCGAGCCCAGTGGAAGCAAGGCCGTCAGCTCATTAAACAGTACCTGCAGGTAGGTGTCATGTTATAATATGTATTACCGCTGGTTATGAAAAGCTGAGAAAAGCATCAAAACTTGCAGGCACTCTACCCAACCTCATTAAATAAAAAAAATTGTCCTTCCAACTAAAATATATGGTTGTCTCTGAAATCATAGAGCTGGTAACTGCAGTTGCAGATCCCAAGAATGGTAGTAGCAGACATACCAGTGCCTAAAGTGAAGAATACTGTTAGTTGTCTATTTCCTGTGCAATGTATACACAAGTAGTTTTATTTTTATAAACACTGGTATAGTTAGCATATTAGCAGCTTTTCTGAGTATATTCTTAAGGCTTAGGTCACTCATTTTTATGGAACCACACTGTTTATGAAGAATTTAAATTAAAGATATGTTTGAAATTCTTATGTATGTGTACAACAAAAATATCTTATTTATTTTACACTTCCTAAGTGTTATCTCTATCTTAAATTGCTAATAATACAAATGTATTCCATAAAAAATATGTTGAAATGTTTATAAGTACATAAATTATAATTTATAGATTAGGTTTAGCAAAGTAGATAATTACGATGATAATTATGATTTGTTTAAAGGTTGTTTGAATCAAAAAAGTTTAATATTTTAAATATCGAGCTTATAGCCAAGCATGTAAACTACAGGATTGGGAATGTTCAGTATTAGTTTATAGACTAGGCTTTTCAATATTATTTAATAGCGGTTCGTTAACAGATTGCTGATTACACTATTTTGACATGTTGACTAATGGGCAGGAAAACAACTGGCCTCTTGTGACATAATTTTTCTAGGAGTCTCATAAGTTATAATAAGGACGATATACTTCTTATTATAGTTCGCGTCAACCTTTGTGGCGTCTCTGAAGTGCGCTACTCGCTGCGCAGTATCCCACCCTTCACCCCTGGCTGACTCATGAGTTTGTTACTACGCAGCGACTCGCCTCATGTTCCGATCCGACATAAAGTTTGAATCGGGCTGTACCCTGCTTCAATTTTCCTTTTGTATATAAATCTTAACAAAGCAAAGCATGGATCGCGTCGCGTCGTTCTACCAACTTATTGACAGTCTTATGAAGAATCCTGGGGGCCTACTCCGAAGTGAAATGTGCGAATGTTCGGATCGAACCGACACATGGCCGAACCGAATATTATTGAAAAATGCGAAAAAAGTTCGGATCGGCTCAGTTGGGTCGGGACCATAGTCAATATTCGACAGAGTGTAGGATCGGTACCGACCGAACCAAATAGTAACTTCGTATCAGGGGGCCTACTCCGAAGTGCAAAGTGCGAATGTTCGGATCGGACCGACACATGGCCAAACCGAATATTATTGAAAAATGCGAAAAAACGTTCGGATCGGCTCAGTTGGGTCGGGACCATAGTCAATATTCAAAAGAGTGTAGGAGTGTAGGATCGGAACTGACCGAACCAAATAGTAACTTCGTAGCAGGAAACGGCCGAACATTCGGCCGATACTACTTCGGAGTAGACCCTCAGGAAACAGCCGAACATTCGGCCGATACTACTTCGGAGTAGACTCCCAGGTGTTTTATTCTTTGCTAAAAATGTCGTGATTATTATGCATATTAATTGTAACTATTCCTTCTGTCAAACAGGAAATAGGTTACACAGACACTATACTGGACGTTCGCTCAAATAGAGTGCGGGCTTTACTCGGCTTGAACAATGAGGAAGTAGAAAACCCAAACTACAGAAATTATGACAAGCAGCAACACGACAGATGTGATTACGCTATGAACCATATGGTTCGCAAATACGATTATGGTAAGTATAAATAGTTAATTGTACCACTAACAGTTGTTAAAACACAAATGGAGGTCAAATTCAGATTCAATAAATTTTTCAGAAGTTTGTTTTATCAAAACCCAATAGATACATGCATCAACAAGATATCAATCTCTTCATAATTATGTGTAAATACAAATTTAGCCTAATCTATCGCCTCAGTAAAAAAAATCTGATGTCTTGATTAGAAGGCAGGTATCAAACCCCTATGTTTAAGTAAAAAACATCGTTTTATTTGCAATTTCCTAAAAATCTGTTCTATGTGATGGTCATTTAGATACAGGAAAAGAGCCGCGTAAAAGCGGGGTTTCCGCGGGCGGCGGGTACAATGAAGAGGGACTCTCGGTTCAGGAGACGGCTGCAGTGTTCGCCAACTTCGAGTTCCTCACCAACCAGGAGATGGATATGGACGAGATCGACGACTTGGATGCCAAGCAGACACACCACCCTCCTGGTAAACAAGGTAAACTTCATCCAAAACTAAGCAGTTGTAGAGTTTATGTGTCTATTTCTTTACGACTTCGCTATGCATACAATGCGTTTAAGTTTATGATATTATGCGACAATTCCGCGCAAATCGACCCAAGTAGCATTTCTGTTTCGAAGTATGTTTGAGTTATCTTTCAGTTTTATCAGTTCTAGCTGAATATCAGTTTTAAATTATACTTACAGTACTAAGTCTTGAAGTACAGTTTCCTGTTTCATTACAGTGGAAATACTGTTTAGTAATAACAATTATTCATTCATCCATTATTAATTCACATTAATTTGCGGAATATTTAGGTAAAAGGAAATTAAGTTATGCATGAAAGTAAAGTTGCTTCACAAATTCGGTTCCTAACTTCACATACCAATAATTGTAATAGTAATAGTTTCTTCTATATCTCAGCCCCTATGAGTTCTTTAAAGTAGTAGAAATCTTGAAATAATGCCTGATTATATAGGTGTTTGTTTACTTTGTCACATAAGGCGAGGAAGTCGACCACGAGGCTGAGGAGGTCCTAAACGAGCTCAATTTGCTGACTGAGAGAGAGGCCGAAGGCGGGGGTCAAGGCGACGAGTACCCAGTTGGTAAGTTGTATTTTCATATAATAAAAAAAAAAACTTGAGAGGTGTCAAGGGACACCCGGATGGAACGAAGTTCAAAGAGAGAGATAGAGAGAGAGAGAGAGCGAAACACGCGCACGACGCACGGCTTACAACTATAGCAAAAAGTGTCGTTCCAACTTTTGGTCTTAATTTTTTCCGTCTAGCCCCCTTTCGCAACGCGCGATAAGGAACTTCGTTCCAATATTTTTTGCAGTAGTTGTCAGGGGAGACTGAAAATGTTTAACGATTTGTGTTGCAGAATGCAGTTACCAATTTTTTATAACCAGTGTGCCATTTTTTATAGTTGGTCCCAAGTACAATGATCGCAATTGCCACCTTATTTGGCATTGACCATAGCAGAACTTGAATAATTTGGAGCGGAAAAGTGGTCTCCGTTCATTGAACATACATTTTCCTCTATATTGCGGTTTTTACGATCCCATGATCTATCCCATCTAAATAATAACATTAAGATTTTCCTTAAAAGTTGATATGTCTGATATCGCCAACCTCCATCAATGCTCGTGCCTTCTCAGACTGAGAAGAACCCTTTGCCCTGCAGTGGGACAATAATAATAGGATGGTATAATTATAAATATTAAATTATGATTTCGCAGGCAGCGGATCGAGCGGCGGCAGCGCAGTTGTAGCGGGCTCAGGCGCGGGCGCGGGCGAGGCCGACGAGGAGCCGCTGGCACTCGGCGAGCTCGCTCAGCTCACCGTCAGCAACGAGCCCGAGGCCTACGACGTGGCCAGTGCCAACAAGGAGTCCTTTCGCAAGACTTGGAACGCAAAGTACACGTTGCGTTCGCACTTCGATGGAGTAAGTACCTTTTTACCTTATTTTCTTGCTATTTGTAACTAAATAAAAAAAGGGGTAGGTTATGTATTCGGCGAGTATCTTTTTTTTTAAAGAAAGAAAGACTTGGGACTCCCTCATGTAAGTACACTGATGCCTCCTCGGTTACTATGCCTATTTAAGTGATTCTTTTTTCATTTGGTAAAAGAAACTCACAGGTTGAACCCTTTTGTTATTATTTTTGCTCAGGTAGTTTTTGAGTTGATGATGTTATTATAAGTTCCTGTCACTGATGTGAGTATACGAATTTGTTTGGGGTAGGTACCATAACAAAAGTGAAAAATAATTTATCAAAGGCACTCTGTTGTTACGCAAAATGCTAATTTAATGTTGCAATTTTTCCAGGTGCGAGCGCTCGCGTTCCACCCCACCGAGGCGGCGCTGGTGACGGCGTCCGAGGACCACACGCTCAAGCTGTGGAACCTGCAGCGCACCGTGCCCGCCAAGAAGTCGGCCGGCCTGGACGTGGAGCCGCTGTACACGTTCCGCGCGCACACGGCGCCCGTGCTGTGCCTGGCCATGGGCGCGCCGCGCTCCGAGGAGTGCTTCTCCGGCGGCCTGGACGGCACCATCCGCGTGTGGAACCTGCCGCCGCCCACTGCCGACCCTTACGACCCTTACGACCCTGCTGTTCAGGTACGACATTTGTGATTTTCTTGGCTAATTTTGCTTCGATGGTCATTCTAACCATAATATCTTCTGAGCTATGACTGGTCAAGTTGCACGCTGATACATGGGTATTAGCAGGACGTATCGCACGCTGATGTGTGATCTACGTCGGGGAAGCTAATTAGGCAGGTATAGGAACCCTTACACCTACCAATAATCGCCTTTAATCGAATCTCCAATAATTCCCATTATGCTTTCCTAAATATATTATTGAACACTAATTTAGTAAAAGCGCCTCTTTCTGTAAATCTCTAATTCCTATTTTGGGTTCCTAAAAATACTAAACAGCCAAGTGACTGACCAACTCGGATGTAACGCTAGCCGGCTAAAGTCTGCATCAGTAGAAGGTGAAATAAGTTTGTAGAGGATCAGTAAACATTTCCTAAAATGAAATCAGTACCGTGACGTGCAGGGGGCGGTGCTGCGCGAGCACACGGACGCGGTGTGGTCGCTGGCCAGCGCGCACGGCCGCCTGCTGTCGGCGTCGGCGGACGGCTCCGTGCGCCTGTGGGCCCCGCGCGCCGCGCGCCCGCTGCTGGCCACGCTGCGCGCCGACGACGAGCCCGGCGCGCCCGCGCCCGCCGCCGCCGACTTCGCCGACGCCGCCTCGCGCGCCGCCGTGGTCTACCGCGACGGCACGCTGCTGCTGTACGACCTTGAAACTGGACAGGTGACTGAGACTCATTCGGTGTTATTGATTTACCCAAGTTCGTATAATCGGCAGTCCCGATAACGTGCGGTGTTGCTCCGTGTTGCAGCCGGTGCTGCGCGTGGCGTGCGACAGCCCCGCGCACCGCGTGCGCTCGCACCCCACGCTGCCGCTGCTGGTGACGGCGCACGAGGACCGGCACATCCGCTTCTGGGACGGCGTGTCGGGCCGCTGTGCGCACGCCATGGTCGCGCACCTGGACGCGGTCACTGGCCTGGCGCTGGACCCCAACGGGCTGTTCCTGCTGTCGGGCAGCCACGACTGCTCCGTGCGTCTATGGAACCTCGACACCAAGACGTGCGTGCAGGAGATCACGGCGCACCGCAAGAAGTTCGACGAGAGCATCCTGGACGTGGCGTTCCACCCGCTGCGGCCCTACATCGCCAGCGCGGGCGCCGACGGGCTCGCCAAGGTGTTCGTCTGAGCGAGCCGCTCCACATATATATAGTATATATACATTACATGTAATTTTACTTTCGATACGAACTTTATGTAACGCAGTAGCGAGTCGCGTCATCGCTCGTAGAGGAGCGACCGGTACTCTTGGATTATGTGTCTAGTCCCTTCGATACGGTTACGAGTAGCGACGTATCTGCGATTCGACGACGCCGTTGTGTACGGACGGAGCCGCCGGTTCGTTTTATCGTATTTAATATTATAACGTAATGGACGCGCGCTCGACGCTCGTTATAAGCGCGTAGTGAACACTCATCTATGTATAGACATTTGAAATTTATTATAATATATTTTTAGACTTTCAGTATGTGGATTTTAGGTTTTTATCGCGATTTTTTCACCGATTTTAATAAGCGCAGTGAGAATATTGTTCGTTTCAATGCATCTGTAAGCGAGACCCTATAATAAATATCATATGGATACCCACGATGTTTCCTTGATATGTTCATTATGTTTACGTGTCTGTACAGTTAGAATGTTACGCAGTATTTGCTAATATTATGCAAAGAACGAATGGTGTTTCTTAGCTAGATTATTTTATTTAAATCGATTGGATTTCTATAGATGATATTTTCTTTTGTTTTGTGACATGTATTACATTAACATGCTCTCATGATATCTTATGCGAATGAAGAGCAATCGAACAAAAATAATGATTGAGTAGAGTACTATATCGAAAATAACATAAGTAATGTTTGTTCGTAACGAGTACTGCGATGTAGAGTATTTAATATGAAACATTACATATTCCTTTATTTTCCTCGAATTCATACTTGTACACATACATCCAAAAATTGATAGTAAAAAGCAACATAACCGATTTGCATGTTGTTTTTTTATATTTTGTTGTTTTTTTCTTCCCTTCACCCCTACTTTAATAATCTAGTAAGTAAGATTTTATTGACTGAATAACTTTACCATGCAAGAAAAAAAATAGAGTTTTGAGAAATGGATCTTCCTTGTCTCATAAATACTCAATTCATACTATATAAACTCATTTGTTGCATTATGTACATTATTCAATTTATAACAATTCATTAAAGTCGGTTCATTGGGTTGCGAGTTTTAATGTAAACACTAGTTGTTGATGGTACATCTGTAACCCTTCTAGAATAACTGGCTCCCTATGCTATTGAATCATAGACACTTTTCACATAAATAATATAGGAACTTATCTGATTCATCAGGATACTTAGGTCTTATTTCATTTCGCTTAAATTGCACCACGAGGGGAATAAAGGCGTAAGTAGAAATCCGAATTACATACAGATTCAGGACAGACGATTTTTTGTAACATTTCTTTTAAATTTTAGAACTGGTATAAATGTGTATGTGTTATTTAGTCAATTTGTATAAAAATAAATAAATAAATGCAATATTACAAACGTACTTATGCCTTTGTTTCTCAGGTTGCGGTATGGTTACTTACATTAGTCTGGTTGCCCAAATAGCGTTTAATTGAACAAATTGGGGCAACAAGTGACGCTATTTAGTGTACATGGTTACAATCGTACGCATCACACGGGATGACATTTATCCGTTAATTTACTGTATTTGGCCATACCTACCTTTTTTCTGCGGTATAGGACTAAACGATTTTTTTGGGACCTATGAGCAAAAATTATAAGTGCTTTAGCAAAACAACAGTAAAACTATCACAAGCATGTTCATGAGCTTGTGTGGATCTGTTTGGACCTTATGCATTCCATTGCCAAGCGGCGGCTCTATCTTTAAATCCCCTAAAAGATACGCAAACACACAGGGTGCTTACCACCAGCTCTTATAGCAGGACAGGAGTTGAACTGCACTGCTTTTTTGTTCTATGACTCAAGTACAAAAAGCAGTGCAGTTCAACTTCTGCCCTGCTATAAGAGCTGGTGGTAAGCCCCCAGGCTATAATTATAAAAAAAAAGATTGGCTGTTGATAGGTGTTGCACTTTTCTAGCAGTTGAAAAAATAATTTCTACGCTATGGTTTAGATTCATGTGCTGAATTCATGGTTACAGTTTCTCAGCCACCTGTATATTTATTTTCCACAAAGGACTTATGCAGCACTTATTTATCGATTCAATAAAATCTCTTTAGTCGCTTCAGAGACAAGCGAGAACATAGCATGATGGCAGGCGCAGACAGGCGAGATTTGTATGTTCAACAGTAGCGAGGTTAGTATTTAGCAAGTAAGTAGCAAGGTTGTTGTTCACCTAAAGGCTGCCTGCCCACGTCAAACTTTTTGTAGCACCGATAATCGGGCCGATTTTTCTTCCGATTGTTATGACCGATTTTGTGACCGACTCAACGTACACGTCCGTCGCTTTGTGGCACAGCGTCCTTCTCTAGCAAGTGCATGCGGCCGAATGTCGGTGAGTAAGTGTGCATTTAACGCATACATTTCCGAACGGTCCATTTTTCACCGATCATTATCGGAACGGTCTACGGAACGACTTTTTGTTGATGTGTGCGTTGCACTATTGCCATCAGTACGTTCTATTTTTCTCCTACAAAAATCGGTCACCGATTAGGTATCGGATGTGGGCGGGCAGCCAAAGAGATGAGAAAAGATATCATCCCGCTGTCTTGACACTCACGAAATAGATCTAGGTACTTCAAGCATACATAAAATACTTTCCAACGGGGTTGGCGAAAATCCAGGATGCCACGTGCTACGGTCCGTCCTACTCCCTGCCTATGTGAAACGTCGTCCACGTTCATACATGGTCTTGTATCAGAACCCGTCTTCCTTTTCAATTAGCTGTGCAAAGAAATGCAATAGTAATACATATAGAGCTCCAGCAAGTAGACTGACGCCTCGGTTATCAGAAAGCTTTACATAGCCTGTGTACCCGCTGCTGGGCAACGAGCTTACTCTGTGTGAGAGGGAGCTTTATTTGTACCCTTACGGCCTCCTAGAGGTCGGTAACGATAGAAAGTTTATTGAGTCTCATTACATAACGAACGAGCACTTTTATGTTACCTATTGAGTATCAAATAGCAGGCGGCCTACCTGAAGATGGCGAATGACCCGGTGGTCACTGCACCTCTGCCTATACCAGTAACAGGTAAATAATAATAGCGATCTGCAATACAAGCTTTTATATCCCGCAGACAAAGCTGAAATGGCACTGCTGTCTGACACTACACCGAACCTACGCTTACAGAATACCTACACGAAGTTTCTGTTGTAAAAAAATTGTAGGTACCTACAACATGTTGGTAAACGCACCAACTGATTCTGAGGGTTCAGTGTTCCTGCCAGGGTAGCGGGATCGTCCGAAAGGGTTACCACTGCCCTGGAACATAAAGAGCTAAAGATTATTCTGTAATACTTACCTGTCATAATGTAGTAATTAATACCTAAACTGAAATAAAAGTGTACCTATCTTGTGATTGTAAACTTTTTTTTTTGCATTTAGTCATTTCCTCGCTGAGGTGGAATGAAAAGTTACGTGTTGTACTCGAGTGCAAAGATTTTTCACCTCGTGCTCTTTTGATTCCCTCGCTAACGATCAGGATTCTAATTTTGAATCACTCGCTGCGCTCGTGATTCAATTCTAGAATCCTTCGCTTGCTCGGTCATCAAAATTGAACACGCGGTTAAAAAGCAACTTTGCACTCTTGTATAACAAATAACTATTTAAAGGGGGTGACTACCGAGATGACGACTAATAGAGGTGTGGAAGAAAACTGTGACTGCTTCGTTGGTCTAGTGGTCGCAAGCAGGGCAAAGTTTTATTGGGTCTCGGCTTCCAATCTAACCGGATGCAGCTGAATGTCAGTATTTTACATCCGGGGCGACTGCCTATCTGACCGCCATAGCCCACATAATTATCGCCCCTACCCTCATATCGTAGGTATTCTCACTGGGTAATACGATGTCCCTTGGTAATACCTACTGGTTGTCACACTTTCGGGCTTCTGACGACCCGTAACGACTGTCAAAAATCCACGAATGACAGCCGGGACTAACGGCTTAACCTTCAATCGACTCGTGCGGCTGTTATTACTTACCCACGAACCCCTCACCTTCTAAGTCAGTATATGCTATATTCTTTATTTTGTAAAAACAATAGCCTCTGTAGCTTCACAGCTGGGTAAAAAGGGCCCCCAAAAAATTTTGATACAGGGCACCATTAGGATGAGCTACGCCACTGACTCCACCCCTCACCCCGGCTGTCACATGAATTTGCTACTGCGCAGCGCGCTACTGCGCAGCGACTCGCCTTATTTTCTGAGCTGCCATAAAGTTTGAATCGGACTGTATCTACCTTGTAAATAAAAAACTTGAGAGGTGTCAAGGGACACCCGGATGGAACGAAGTTGCTTTCTATAAGAGAGAGAGAGAGAGACAGACAGAGAAACACGCGCACCCCGCACGGCCGACCAAAAGTTGTAACGACACTTTTTGCTATAGTTGTAACTATAGCAAAAAGTGTCATTACAACTTTTGGTCTTAATTTGTTCCGTCTAGCCCCCTTTCGCAACGCACGATAATGAACTTCGTTCCAATAAATCCGTGATGATTAAATGACTATGAGAGCCAAAAATTAGCCCTTCATTTCACCAAAATAGAGTGGGTATTGTCACAGTATAGTAGGTAAAGTTTATAATAGTATACCTACTGCTGGTATTTTTAAGCTTCCAGAGCTACTGCCACCTGACCTATAGGTAAAGTATCCTCATAATCATAATCAGCTTATAATGTTCCCACTGCTGGGACACAGGCCACCTCAGAGAGAGGGAGTGGGCCGTAATCCATCACGTGAACCCAGTGCGGGTTGGTGAAATGTCACATGTCTTCGAATGTTTGGTTGTTAGACATGCCGGTTTCCTCATGATGTTTTCTTTCACGGTTTTGAGAGCAGCGGTGATGAAATTATTTACACAAAGTAAAGCGCCTGTCTCGGTTCGAACCTACGACCTACAACTCGTAAGTCGCGGCCGTTACCACTGGGCCACCGGTGCTCCTGGTAAATTATCATAAGTACGTAATGCTTTACTTTGAAAAAGACATTAGTAGGAGAATTAGTAACACTGAACCCTTTTTTTTTTTTTGAGGATGGGTAATCATCAAATGACTCCTCCCGCTCTGGGTGGAGCAGGAGGGAGTGTCAGACTCTTACTGACTAAAACCCACCCGTGTTCCTTCCTTAGCTCTTTATGTTCCAGGGCAGTGGTAACCCTTTCGGACGATCCCGCTACCCTGGCAGGAACACTGAACCCTCAGAATCAGTTGGTGCGTTTACCAACATGTTGTAGGTACCTACAATTTTTTTACAACAGAAACTTCGTGTAGGTATTCTGTAAGCGTAGGTTCGGTGTAGTGTCAGACAGCAGTGCCATTTCAGCTTTGTCTGCGGGATATAAAAGCTTGTATTGCAGATCGCTATTATTATTTACCTGTTACTGGTATAGGCAGAGGTGCAGTGACCACCGGGTCATTCGCCATCTTCAGGTAGGCCGCCTGCTATTTCATACTCAATAGGTAACATAAAAGTGCTCGTTCGTTATGTAATGAGACTCAATAAACTTTCTATCGTTACCGACCTCTAGGAGGCCGTAAGGGTACAAATAAAGCTCCCTCTCACACAGAGTAAGCTCGTTGCCCAGCAGCGGGTACACAGGCTATGTAAAGCTTTCTGATAACCGAGGCGTCAGTCTACTTGCTGGAGCTCTATATGTATTACTATTGCATTTCTTTGCACAGCTAATTGAAAAGGAAGACGGGTTCTGATACAAGACCATGTATGAACGTGGACGACGTTTCACATAGGCAGGGAGTAGGACGGACCGTAGCACGTGGCATCCTGGATTTTCGCCAACCCCGTTGGAAAGTATTTTATGTATGCTTGAAGTACCTAGATCTATTTCGTGAGTGTCAAGACAGCGGGATGATATCTTTTCTCATCTCTTTGGCTGCCCGCCCACATCCGATAATCGGTGACCGATTTTTGTAGGAGAAAAATAGAACGTACTGATGGCAATAGTGCAACGCACACATCAACAAAAAGTCGTTCCGTAGACCGTTCCGATAATGATCGGTGAAAAATGGACCGTTTGGAAATGTATGCGTTAAATGCACACTTACTCACCGACATTCGGTCGCATGCAATTAATTAAATGCTAGAAATGACAGAAAAGCTCATACAAAATCAAATAAAACAAACCAACCAATCACACCAATTTACAGAAATAAATATCATTTATCAAAAACAATTTTAGGTTCTAGATATTATTTTACGAATTTTTACACACATCGCGTCGTGGGCCCCTGTAGCTCAGGGGCCCCATATCACCGATACGGCTGTTACTGCGGTAGCTACGCCCCCTACGCAGCGAGTAGCGCACTTCAGCGCCGCCATGAAGTTTGGATCGAGCTGTAGGTACCTACGGTTTCACAATGTCAAAGCCCAGATGCGACTAAGTACCTAGTTCCATGTTTCATAGCACCATAGCTCTGTTGTAGCCTGTGAGAATTGTCAACTGCTATCACACGCGAAGCCACGTTGAGGTACCTTCCTTGTTATGCCTAGAGCCTTCTTCTCTTGCATTTAAAGATGAAACTTTAGAGACACTGATAAGTATTCCGAGTTGACAACTTCTCTTTCGCGACATTAGGTACAGTCAGCAACAAAAGTCTATTACAACTGTTGCTTTTTACCTTTGTTTCGATAGGTACAATACTTGAGTAGGTAGTATTCTATACTTAGGTAGTCTTTGTGTTTAGATTTTTTATGAATATTTTGCTCAATAATTAATATTTAGAAAACTGAAGTGTTAATCAACTTTTGTGGCTGACCACCGTACACTGTACATAGGTAGGACCTCCTCACAAACGAGGTCTGATTGACTGGGTATTAAGTAAATCAATTCCAAACCACCGTACGTCTATTGATTTAATCTGATTAATAACGCATCAACATTCGAGGGGTTACTTACGACATACCTACCTACAGATTAAAATATACAAGCATTGTTTTTATGTTTGGCATCATAATTCTATTTGAGTAGGTTTGCAAACAAACAATAATCGATTTGTTTACAGATGAGCTAACGAATCAGTAACAGCGAAGTGCTATAGCGAGCTATGAAAAATTCATGAACAAGTAAACGAATTGAAAAAATAATTAACACATATTTTTAGATTTTAGTATTTAAATTTAGGTTGGTATGTACAATTGGAAAGGATACACATATACAAATTTAGGTACTACCTTGATAAAGTTTTAGATAGGTACAACTAGGTAATAATGTCCGTTGAATTTATTTTCTATTTCAATTTTAACTACCTGGCCGGGTACTTCTATTTAAACAGGACCGTTATCTTACCACGAGGTACGTATTCAAGATAAAAAGATTCCTTTGATTGTAGTCCGAAGCTTACAAGCCAACGACCACTTTACTTACACCCACGCCTACACTTCAACCTTTACTTCAAGGTTGGCACCAAATGAGATCCCCGTGGAACTCCTCTTACGTTGCCTCATAATAAGTAAATAAAACTTACTGAAAATAATTGTGTCGGTTTGTAGATGCGTTAAAATATTTTTGACTTTGTAGGAGTAATGTTCTGCAACTCTATACATTAAGAAATTAATTCTATTTTGTTGGTCTGACTTTACGAGCTACTGTGTCAAATGCACAGGTAAAAACAAAAAACCATAATTGTAGGTGTAAGACGTTATACCTATCATCATAACGTCTAATTTTAGTGGTTGGTGATCACGTTATTCTATGTATATGTGTGTAATACGTTTCTTTACCGGGAGGGATGGAGATTTTTTCTGCTTAAGACCAGCTATTTTGTTGTGATGTGTACTTTACCGTTACGCACCAATGTGCCTTTATTGTTACGATTATCTTATTGTGAGTCTCATTGTTATACAGTCACTAGATAGACATGCAGCCCTCATTTGTGTGAATTGTGTGATCGGGAGGTCTTATATGTATAGTCATATTTAAATGCAGTGAATCATTACTTTTCTAAAATGCTGGGCATGTAAGTATTATAAGTAGTTAAGTACTTGTAAATAAGGTACTTAAATTTGAATCGCGAAATATTCGCCAAAAATGTAAACAAATATGAGTTTATGGAAAAATAATTTTAATTCCTACAAAATAAACTTCAGTTTACGCTACAACTTCAAATATTTTTATAACTTTTTCAATAGTGCTAGTCACTCTGAACTCAACTAAAAATAAAGCCATTAAAATAAAGTTGATATTTGTTTAACTAAGCGAAAACCTCGCGGCGATAGTCATGTGGTGCCATCAAATTATATCCCCGTGTGGAGATCCATTCATAGAGTTTCTATTGAATTTGATGGCACGGCGAGACTATCGCTGCGATTCTATCGCTCGTGGAGATGGCGCCTTAAGGTTTCAAAGTTGACTGAAGTTTGATTCGATAACCTATGGTCAAATTGGTCATGGTATTTATCTATGGGCTTTCCATGTGTAGACTGTACAGTCATAGACTAATATATATAAAATGAGATGTACAGTAGTCAACAACCACAAAACAATTAATTAAAAAGATTTGGTGCGTACTTAAACCCCATGTGAAATTGAGAAATGAGAGTCAATATTAGAAGCACATCTTATTTAAGCTGTTCTTGTGTGTGTATAGTTATAAAATCTGATTGTAACTGATGCGCGTAACTAATACATAGGTACGTTTTATTCGCAGGATCTCAGGTCTGGGTATGTTCGTGTACTTCATGATATGGCTGACAAAGAAACTGAACGAGCTACCAAGTCCCCCCACACCTCCGTCGTGGTGGACAACTACAACGGAATTTAACCGCCATAATAAGGGTTGAATGAAGCGCATTAAATAATGTAGAACTATTTACAACAAGTAACAGAATTCCTAAGTGTAAAACCTCAAACATGTGCCCCAATTAGACTCTTGAAATAAGCAAGATAAAAATTGTTACTACCTTTAGGATTTAGATAGGGTTCTGTTACGCGTTTTAAATACTTAAGTTAGTGTTAAGCACTATAATTTCATTTATTATTATTTTTTAATGTCATTATTAATAAATTTATTTATTTTAATTTTTTTTAACCACTTCATGTCTTTGTGCGTAATATCACGCCTGTTGACACAAACTCTAAGACTCAAAGTCTTTTCGCCATGGCTGTAGTTTTGGATAGGCAGAACGACACTATAAAATCCCATGTGTTACGATCCCTTCATAAACACCGTCCTCATTTTAACTTACATTCTGGCTTACAAACAAAAAGTCTTAGGTACCTATTTTATTTAACTTTTGGAGTTAAATAATCCCAACAATATCAAACGCCCCACTATAGGGGAAGCAAGGCCGTGTGGCAGCTGCAAAGGGCGGTATGGCTTCTTCTCGTACAGAGAGGAAAGAGCACGCTTGGCTCAGTGTGGGTCGGCGAGTCTTGGTTCACGTCAGTTAGGCCGAAGCTGCACATGGGTTCACTCACACTCATAGTGAGTCTGCAACAAGTGATTATGCGTATCGCGCATCGGCAACGTGTTCACAAGAAGGAGGACGGATACGCTCCTAGAACCTGGCGACTAGCTCTTAGTCTCCAAGCATGGCTGTGGCACCTAGCGAAGCACCTAGCTGTATAGCTTTGGCTCTAGTGGTAGGGTTTCCACGTTACTATTATCTATAGGTGGGTGATAGTTAATATGACAGAGAAGCAACCGTCTTTAAAAAAAAATTACAAGGGCCAGGAGTTGTGGGAGGCCCCAGGTTTGCATACACCTTATAAGTACTCCACATTAAAAAACTTTGTGCAGGGTACTAGCGGCCGGAGGCAATTGTGCATTTTTAAATAACCACGTCTAATGCTGTAGGTAACTAGATAAAAAAGGACGTAAACTAAAAATAGTCACACTTTGATATTTATTTATTTTCTTCCATATTTTTCAAAGGTGTTCCTCCAAAACTTCATTCGATCTTCATTCGGTAACGTCGTCAATTGGATTTCTTTATTTATTTCAAGAAATTCCAATTGCCCTCCACTAGATCTCCAAGTAATATTAGATTTTGAAGGTATCCTAGAAGCAATAGTTTTAAGGTTACATTACAATAATAAAAATTTAAGAGCAAAATAAACTGTAAGATGTATAGAACTTACCCAGTTTTAGCAAAACTGGTCCATAACGTTGTCATAGTCTTAATCGTTGCAGCATCATTAGGAGTGGTAGGTAGCACAGAGTAAATGGCTGGTTGGAATATGTAAAATAACTCGTCCCCGTGACACGCTCCTGGTGTTGTTGGTAGCCGGGTCAGAAATTTATTCAAGTTTCTGAGCGAATCGTATTCAAAATAATAGTTATATACTATTCTAGTGGGATGTCGAAGAAAAGCCTCAGATGAAATCATTATTGGAAATGCAACTAAAGAGTCAGTAAAGTATTCTATTAAGCCGTTAGTTAACGTTCTGTTGCTAAAGTAAAATGTAACGACATCATCAATAAAAGTTGTTTTATCACTATCTTTTTCAAACAGCAAGTAAGAAGGTATTATATGATCGAAACCAACTTTGAGTTTGTCAAGAGTTTGAGAAACATAATGCGTCGCCCAATAAATGCCTTCTTTATTATTGAAGCCAATAATAACAGATACATCAAGACCAAGTTTATGAAGTAATAGTGTTGGTTGTTCCATTATCAATGGTCTCCTGCTCGTAACAGCGGTCTCCACACATGGTGTAAATAAATAAGGCGCGAATGCGTTATTAGATTGATCAACATGGGACGCTTTCACAATATCATTAGCTGTTGAATTTTTGAATATTTTCAATAGTTCAGTTGGATCTGACGTGTTATAGCCTAAACGCGAAGCTACTTTAGTTGCGCTTTCAACGGGTTGGTAACCAAAATCCTGTGGCATCAGAACTGATCCACTTTGCATAATGGCCCTATGAAATAAACCATTGGCAGACTCGGTAAGAAGTAAATGATGGACAGAAACTGCTCCAGCGCTTTCACCAAATATTGTTACGGAATTTGGATCACCTCCGAAGTAGGCTATATTATTCTGTATCCACTTTAAAGCTGCTAATTGGTCTTTCAAACCTACATTCCCTGGAGCGCCTTGGAGTCCCAGGCACAGGAAACCGAATGCCCCTAGACGATAGTTTACAGTAACAACAATAACTTTTTCTTTCACTAAATATTTTGGATTATAAATAAATTCAGAATTGCTGCCCGAGTAAAAGCCTCCTCCATGTATGAAAACCATTACAGGAAACGGCTCTTGTTCCAGGCAGGGTGGTGTGAACACATTCAGCACCAAACAATCTTCTTGACCAACAGGTGTTTTCAAAGCTTCAACGTACTGATTACACATTACGTTTCCACGGTTTGCAGTAAGCGTACCGTTCCATGAAGGAGGATTCCCTGGGTCCTGGTGGAAGAAAATTTACATTTTTATATCTCTGAAAACACAGAGCAGCTATATCTGTGATATTGCGTGTAGAATCGTATCACCAATACATAACATCACGGCTACATTTCGCCGGTTATTTTTAAGTCCCATAGGAGGCGAGGCTTAGGTATGCCATCAACCGACTACATATCCTGCTGATTCCTTGCTGCTATTAAGAAACATTTTGATGCCAAGCGCACATTAGAGTCCAACGGGCCACAGCGCAACACATTTTCTTACAAAAAGTGCAGTGCGGTCCCATTGTAGTGTGCATGCATAGTTCATGGAAAATGTACGAAAGTGATGAAAGAGAATTTCTACAATGCGTTGTGTTGCGGCACGGCCCGCCCCTATCTACCTACGTTGGCTTAAATAATTATTATGAAAAATAAACACTTAGGTACCTGAAATCTTTCTGTCACTGAAGCGTACGGTATTCCCAAAAATGTTCTTTGATTTTTTAACCAGTCGTAAGATCCTTTAACTATTCCCTGCGAGAGATAGATTGTTTCCGTATTACTGGCGCATGTGGCAGAGGTTGCTTTTTCGAACATATAACTCAGTAAGATCAGGAAGAGTGACACAGTCGATTTCTTCATTATAATACAACAATCCTTTAAGTACACTACTAAACGTCACACTGTTAAAAACTGGAACAGCCATTTAAATAATGTATAACGCGATACTTACTTAGCACAGAAAGAACATTTAAGTGATAAAACAATCATTGGAATGCATTAAAGAACCTGTCACCACAGTATAATTACTTTATTATAGGTACTGTGCCGTCACTGATACTTTAATGTCACCACATTACCACAATTCAGTTCATTGTTAATGATTTTGAAAGAAGTCGATAGGATTATAAATATCCATAAAACTTTGTTTCATTAAGGTCCCGATCACACGTACCACAACCACACCACAACGACAACATGGGCGCTAATTTGTATGAAAATGAATAGTTAATTCACACGGACCTCATTACCGCCTAAATCAACCGAGTGGGCGATACCACAGAACAGATAAAAGAGGTCCTCTTTTATCTGTTCTGTGGGCGATACCAACCACATCAAAACCACCTCGCAACCACAACGCAACCACCAGCGAGACCGCGCACTAGTGGCCGGCCACATCGCAAACAACACTCTGTCTATCTGCAAACACTAGCCACAACGTAACCACATCGGAACTACTAGCGACAACGCAACCACAGCGCAACTGCAAGTAGTTGCAGCGACACTATTCACACGTAACCACTGCTTACCTACATTTTGTCGCTGCGATGTGGTGTGGTTGTGGTACAGGTGAGCGGGCCCTAAATTATAAGGAGTCCGGAATAGGTTTAATAGCTTCCAAACTTAATGAGATAATTACGATGACACACTACTTCGAATTTAGAAGTAAAGGTAACGTTTGCAAAACAATACCGATTATTATGAAATGCAAAAAAACGTGACTAAGTTTGTTTATTTTTACGCGCGAGTTCAATAAGCAATTACGTAATATCTAACTTCAGTCGTGATATTTATAATCTTCATCTAGGATGTAAAAGTTGTTCTTACTCGGTCATTGCAAAATGGATATGGCACCGTTAGTCTGGAATTGATTGATCATTGCAATAACATGGGTACATTGGGTACTTACTTAATTCGACTTGTGTGATGTCGCATGTGTAAACTCATAGATATCTAGGTACTTAGTTTATTTTTCTTACATTGATTGACTAATCTTAATTTACACTAATGTATTTAATTTATTTAATCCCCCGCTCCGGCTCGTTCTTGGTGCAAAGGTTAGCCATTGCCATCCAACGTGGCAATGCAGCAAGCGTTTTGGGCACCTTTGCGCCGGGAACAGTTAGGGGCGGGTTATTTGACTAGGCTGACGTGTGGTTCTTGTCCTTATATGTATTATATAATTGTATTTTAATCAAAAAAAAATATTTTATTTATGTTTTATTTAATTTTATTAATTTAACTTCAGCTGAGTTTACTTAGCTCAGAAATAAATGTTAAGTAGTAACAGTGATATCCTTGCATTAATTACGTTGTTGAACAGACCAATTTTTCGAAAATATGGAGCAATGGATTAGCAATATCCCTCAAAATGATTCAGATTATGATTGATATTATGTTAAGCAATTAGGGTGCTGATACGATTGTACCTAGAGGCATAATCCTTAAGCTCGATCGTAGTTTCAGCCGAAATTACGGGCGTTTCCTACTCCGTATAACTTACGGATATAATATTGCTTCGGGGTCCGAACCAATAATAAATGACAACGCGATAAGTATGACAGTGGATCCGATATAGTTTTGCCCGTCCGAAAAATTTAATTTGTCACAATGTTTGACGGACCAACTGCTTTTGAACGGGCTCGTATGTCCGTTGACGGAGAGTATTTCCCCTAATGTAGGATACCTGCTCCTGCTTACATGAAAAAGTTTATCTTTCGAAGCTCCATGTTTTATTTTGGCTATTTATGGAGCCGCCGAAAGATTACAATAAGATCTAGTCAGTGATTGTGCAAGCAAAATGGTTATGTCGTGAGTATTTTAATTTGAGTATTAAATTTAAATAACAGAATAAGAAATTGTGATAAAGATGTGGAAAGTTGAAAGCCAATTCTGAGTAACTTTCTTGTTCATATTTCTCGGTAAATTGTTTAATTTTACATTAATTTAAGAATGAGAATGTACTGTTTTCTAATTGAAAAATTGTATTTTGGGAAGACTAGAAAAATTCCAAGAATTTGCACTAAAGCTTTCATAACTCAATAAAAGCGATAAATTTTCGGTATACAGTTGATGAGTGAAGAGTTTGAAGTACTATATCTATAACGTTGTTTGTTCTGCACGTTTCCAGAAGTCTACTCGGTGCGGCTATAGTCATCTTTACCTTTACGCTGGTGATATCCGGGGTGTTGGAGCTGTTCCCTCGCTTGGAGCCTGACCCCACAAGGGCGCCGCGGCCCACGCCAGACCGCCACTTGCCACCAACTACAAAACGCTCCACGACTTATCGTCCGCCTCAAAAAGGATAGACTATGTTCGGTTATTTATAAATTATAGCTATTAAAATATTTTGAGTACATAGTTTAATGGTAGTTTCAATGATTGTTTATCGACAATTCATATTTCATGACGTTACATCGTACCTTTATTACTACACCCACTGGTTACTTAAAACCCTAAGTAAGCTAAAACTTAATTTCTAGCGACCAAGCGACGGCGACGTCGGCTCGCCAACATGCAGATAAAGTAGATAAACCCTGAGAGGTTTTCGTTGTGTGGCTAAAATTAAATATGAATTAGGTTAAGTGCTTTAGAAATAAATAAATAATAATGTAATTGTGAAGAGAGAATAAATAACACTAACGAACGACCAGTATGATTCCTTTGTTCCTTTGATTGACTGTTTAGGAAAAAGGGTTATTAGGTTTTTTCGTCAGGAAATTGTCATTAACAGCCCAGAGTGTGGACTTGTGTCCGTTTCAATGGCGCGGCCACGACGTTTTTTTTAAAAAAAAACCATGCCAATATTTTGTAACAATTTGTAAAAGTTGATTCCCAAAACCATAAATTTGTCAAAGCTATGGTTAAAAAGTTATAAGGGTTTGAACGTGGCCGCGCCATTGAAACGCGGCGAACCGCGCGGCCACGGAGATCTTTAAAACTAAGCATTGCAGAGACCTGAAATTTAGGTAAATAACAGATTGAATTTGTAAAAAATTTGTAAAAATATAGGAAAAATTCCTGGGTTTATATTTTAGGAGCTGCAAGACTTAAAACCTCATGGCCGCGCCATCGAAACGGTGTGAAACACGTTATGGCCGATATCTCGCTGAAAAATCATCGCAGACGTCTGAAGTTTTTTGTAAAACCCAGATTTGAATTTGTCAAAACTAGTAAAAATACAACAAAAAATCCTAGGTTTATATTTCAGGAGCTGTGAGACCAAAACCCCATGGCCGCGCCATTGAAACGGTGAAAAATACGTTATCACCGATATCTCGCTGAAAAAGCATCGCAGAGGTCTGAAGTTTTTTGTAAAACCTAGATTTGAATTTGTCAAAATAGGTAAAAATGCACAAAAAAATCCTAGGTTTACATTTCAGGAGCTGTGGTACGGTATCGCGTAGAAATAAGTCGTGATTCTCTTTCGATGAAAGTAAGTGATAGCGAGATCTTTTTTTTTGTAAATAACACCTATGAATATGTAGAATTACCGACAGTAGGGATTATTTTTTTTATCATAATAATATAATTTTTAAGGCGTCTTGAATATTTCAATAAGGTGACCATGGCTTATCTTTTACAGAAAACTTTGCACGTATTAGAATAACTCAAGGATTCTAAATTAAATGAAAATCCTTACTAAATATTATTATATATATATAATATTATAAAAGCAAAAGTAAGTTTATTTGTTACTATTTCACGCCTAAACCACTGAACCGATCATCCTGAAACTTTGCATATAGATTTTCAGGTATACGGAGACGGGCATAGGGTACCTTTTATCCCGAAAAAAGTAGTTTCCGAAAAAAACAATCAAAACGTGGTTTTTTATCGTAGATGCCACATGTCTTAAGAATATTTTCTTCCAAATTTATTGTCAAATTCTCAATTAACGCGAGCGAAGCCGTGGAATAAATCTATTGAAACGATAAGATACAAAACTTAGTTTATTTCTAAAATAGGTGGAAAGTGTTCTGTAAACAATAAGCCCTGGTCACCCTATCGACTTATTCAAGACGTATTGATGATTCCGTACACAGCTCCTGAAATGTAAACCTAGGATTTTTTGTTGTATTTTTACTAGTTTTGACAAATTCAAATCTAGGTTTTACAAAAAACTTCAGACCTCTGCGATGCTTTTTCAGCGAGATATCGGTGATAACGTATTTTACACCGTTTCAATGGCGCGGCCATGGGGTTTTGGTCTCACAGCTCCTGAAATATAAACCTAGGATTTTTTGTTGTATTTTTACTAGTTTTGACAAATTCAAATCTGGGTTTTACAAAAAACTTCAGACGTCTGCGATGCTTTTTCAGCGAGATATCGGCCATAACGTGTTTCACACCGTTTCGATGGCGCGGCCATGAGGTTTAAGTCTTGCAGCTCCTAAAATATAAACCCAGGAATTTTTCCTATATTTTTACAAATTTTTTACAAATTCAATCTGTTATTTACCTAAATTTCAGGTCTCTGCAATGCTTAGTTTTAAAGATCTCCGTGGCCGCGCGGTTCGCCGCGTTTCAATGGCGCGGCCACGTTCAAACCCTTATAACTTTTTAACCATAGCTTTGACAAATTTATGGTTTTGGGAATCAACTTTTACAAATTGTTACAAAATATTGGCATGGTTTTTTTAAAAAAAAAACGTCGTGGCCGCGCCATTGAAACGGACACGTGGACTTGTGTCCAGTTTTTGTGGCAATAGTTTGCCCCCCCCCCCCCCTTTTACATAGGACTTAAAAATGACGTGCGAAATTAATAAATAGCTACACCACTGCCTAACCATCTGGGGACTACAGGTGTGATTTCAAGTTGTATGGTTTTTTTTTAAACCCCCACACTAGGAATTTCTCCTGTATCGTGGGTGCGTTTACAAACATTTAAACTCACATACACCAACAGCCAGACCCGGAACAACACTACTTGCAGGTCATAAAAATATTTGTTCCGTGCGGGAATCGAACCCGCGACACGCAGCGCAGCAGTCAATCGCTTAACCACTGCGCCAACCGTGCCGTCAAAAAAAATTATAAGTATGCAGGTATGCCATGTAATATCTTTTTGTAACGAGTGTTCTCTTTATTTATTCAGCCATTTCTGTCCCACTGCAGGGCAAAAGCCTCCCTTCCCTCCTTCCACTTATCCCTATCCAGTGCTGTTAAACGTTAAGAGGGTGCACACAGGTCCACTAGCGCCACTCCTTTAAAAAAATATTATCTCGTGACTGAGAAGGAATTATGAAAATCTGTTCAATCAGCGACCTCGGTATATGTGTCTAGCATTTTCTAATACCTTTTATTAAGTTTCATATTGCGGTCGGCGGTGGGACAGGTGCTTTAGCTTCGCTTTGTACAAAATGTAACTGGGATCGTCCACTGTCAGTACTGTGACCCTTGGCCATGCTATGCACGATACATATGCTGGCAGACAAATGAACCGCGCAGTTAACTTGGCAAACCTCTCCGTGCACATCCTACGTAGCAGTGACTTTATTAATATTGAAGTCAGTTTTAGGGTTAATAATAAAATGTCCGAGTTGAACTCTTAACTGTATATAGCTGTATATCTGTAAACGTAAGGTGGGACGCCCTCAGGCTAGGTGGAGCGACGATCTTCGCAGGATGACTGGTAGCAACTAGATGAAAGTTGCTGAAAATCGAGTTGAATGGCGAGCAATAGGAGAGGCCTATGTCCAGCAGTGGACTGCTATAGTGGACTGCTGATGATGATGAACTCTTACTCAAATCAAAGATAAAAAATTGCCACGATGGTGGACCTAGAAAACTTAGAAAAACAATGAAATTCCTTAATTTTTATAATAATATCACAAGAAGCAAGTCAAGTTTTATATATTATTACAAGTTATGGGTAACAAGAAGCAAGCATTGGCAGATCTGACCTATATTTCTGAATTCAATAGCTAATTAGGTGTGTGATGCAACCAAACAGTGCGTAAAAATAGGGTGCCACAGGTCATGACATAATTATAGACGGTCTGACGGTGTCCTTGCTCAGGGCTTCATGGTATGCCATACTCATGCCCCGTATCAGGGTTATTTTTAAGTAATATGGGTGGGTATGGTTGAAATATTTATTTATTACAACTTCATGTAAATACTACAAATATCCAACTGTTTTTATATACCTTCAGAACGTCTTGAAGCAGTGTAGTAAGTATAGTACCTTCCCTAATACCTCGTAGGTACTAATACTCGTAGAGCTCTTTGAGAAGTAAGAACGGAGAAGTAACCTATTAGCTACCTGAGTATTTCTGCCGCCCAGTAGCCCTACTGTGCTCCGGTTTGGACAGTATACAATGTGGCAGGCCATCGAAGCGCAACTTGTTACCATGGATTTAGTATATGCTTCTGAACATCCGGCTAAAAATTTCAACGCAAGGGGCGTTAAAAGTTTTCGTAAAAATTAGCTGTTCCATACATTTGACCGCACTGTTCTATGAAACAGCCAGTTTTTTGATGACTGACGTAAAATTTCTTCGCTATCGCTAGGGTTTACAATTTTATGCTGAATTCATGGTTACAGCTAGCGCGTCGATCTCTTTTTTTTAGTTTTTGGGTGGGAAATCATCAAATGACCTCTCCGGCTCTGGGCTGAGCGGAAGGGCGTGTCAGACTTTTACTGACTAAAACCCACCCGTGTTCGTTCAGTTGGGGCCACGGTATCTCTTTAGAACAACCGGCCCTAGCGGACCCCGTCAGTTCCTGCTGACATCTCTTTGAAGCGCGCGTAGAACACAACGCGCCGTCGACCCGGGCGGGCCTGGTCCTTACCGGGCGGCGAGCTGCCCATTGCTGCCTGTTTATCGGACTTAATAGGTAAGTAAACATTATGTGGGTAGAGCCGGTTTAAAGATTATTTATAAATTACTCTATGCACTTGGCAGGAGAAAAAACGATCGGTAGAGGAGAAAACGAATCAAATGCAAGCAAAATAAATTCGTAAACTTTGCGACAAAGTTCGGTAAAATACCGATGACAATTGATGACTTTGAGAGTCGAGACTACCAAATATCGCTAGATCCGGATTGACAGGACTTTGCGACCGAATTCGGTCGTAAAGCGATCGCTATCTATGTCGAGACTGCAGGCCCAGCAAATCAGCGGTGGGATGTGATTATCTACTGCAAGAATCTCAGGAATGCTTATGTGTAACAGTTAAAAAAATTATATTGATAAAAAACTTGTTTTTTGTATTAAAAGGATTTAAAGAAAAAATGTATCTGTTCTAGTTGTAATTTTATTATTTGTGATCAACTTAGGGCTGATTTTTCAATCGACCGATAATTATTCGTGGAATAAAATTTACGTCTGACAGTTTTTGTATGGAAGAACTGTCAAAAATTCAAAATTATTCCTCCGATAAAATTATCTGGCGTTGGAAAAATGAGCCTTTAATTGATAAAAGTTGGAATGACATGATTTTCCCAATCAGTCTCTCTGGCCTTCCTGCTAATCGGATTGATGATGATCTCAGGTGCGGCGAATGTGCAAGTATCTTCCGGGCCTCCGACTCATGGTAGCGGAAGGAGGTTTTAGTCGGTCCACAGACGGTATCCAGCAGGATTTCCCCATAGAAAAAAATGGTTCAGATGATCTGGTAATCTGTTGCACCAGAGTAAAGATCTACTAATCCTGAGTTTATTTCGCCATTCCTTCGTTAGATAGGAAATGTCGACTCTAGTGATCTAGCTTATATATTTTTCTGTTAAATACTTAACGTGTAAAAGTGATTCCGATATCCTATTTACAGAATAAACAATTTTATTTCATTTCATAACAAATGTATGTGTATGTGTTAAAGGCACTTGTTTATTAATTTTTCATGTAAACAATATAGACAATTGCGAATTTACTTGTTGCAGATTTAATAATATACAACGAGGAAAGAGTTATTTCAGCTAAGCAGTCATTGTAAAATGGATATGGTATTCAGAATTTTGGAGAGTTACCTATTTACAAAATTGTATAATTATACCTATGTTAGACGCAGTGTTAGACGCAATGTGGAAAAATCTGATTTGAGAGCAAAGTTACAGCCATCCTCAGTCCTCTTATTTATTTTAGCTTGCCTATTGCTTAATGAGACAGGGAGACATTATATTTCCAAAACTGTTCACCGCTGCACTGGAGGATGTCATCAAGCATCTGGACTAGAAAGGGGTTGGCATCAAGATCAATAACGAGTGCATCACTCACCTTCGGAATGCCAACGATATAGTAGTCAATGAAGGACCTCATTACATTGTTCAGTAGAACTTCCGAAAGAGTGGGTCTTAAAATGAACATGGAAAAAACCAAGGGAATGTCAAATACCCATGTAACACCCACTCCTCATGAAAATAGGACAAGCAGTCCGATTAGGTAGGTCCAACTTCGAGAACGAGGTCATTCGTCGAATCCGACTCGGCTGGGCAGCGTTTGGGAAGCTACGTAATATCTTATCGTCTCATTATACAACAGTGTTTCAAGACGAAAGTCTTTGAACAGCCGGTCGATTCTGTAAAAATCTCACCGTGAAAACTCAAGTGAAGTGAGCTTGATGTGAGTTGTCAATAGTGTCAATCCCTAGCATTATTTGGAATGACAGCTCACTCCACGCTCACTTCACCTAAGTTTTCACGGTGAGATGGTTACAGAATCGCACTGCTGTGCATGTTGCCAGTGATGACCTTTGGCACTGAAACATGGTCAATCACAATGGGCAACACGAAGGCTGAGAGTCACTCAAAGGACAATGGAGAGAGCCATGCTTGCGGGTTTCCCTACGTGATCGAATCGATCCGTTGAAGACCCAAGGTAACCAACATAGCTCGAAAAATTGCCAAACGTAAGTAGCAGCGGACAGGGCACATGGCTCGCAGAACAGATGGCCGATGGGGCCGAAAGGTTCTGGAGTGGCGACCGCCTACCGACAGACGTAGCGTTGAAATGCCTCCCACAAAGTGGACTGATGGTCTGGTAAGCCGCAGGAATCCGCGGGATGCTTAGTACCGATCGAAGTGGTGGTTCTTGGGTGAGGCCTATGTTCAGCAGTGGACGTCTTTCGGCTCAAATGATGATGATGATGCGGCAATTCACAATAAAGAGCCATTTATGTTATTGTTTTACTCTTCTTACATCCATGTTCAATAGAAATTACTACTTAAAGGGGCATTGAAATACCTAATTCAGTAAGAAGTAAGTCAGTGTTGCTGTGAGGACAATGGTTTTGCAGTGAGTAACTATTTTATTTTCAAATTGTTTGTTCTTCATTTTATTTATCAGACTTAGAAGACATCACACGTCTGTAGATAGTTACCCGGGAAAGATCTTAACGCCTAAGGTACAGGCTCGGCCTAGTTTAGGTGTTAGTGGTCATTCGAATTGTGTTCCAAAATCAAAATCAACTTGTGAAACCAAAATCAACTTGTAAAATATTTTTGTGTCAATAAAGCTTCTTTATTTTTTATTTATTTTATCATTCACAAATCAGCCAGTCTATTTTGTAAAAATCTCACAGTGAAAGCTTAAGTGAAGTGAACTGTCATTCCATCAGCCGGTCGATTCTGTAAAAATCTCACCGTGAAAATATAGGTGAAGTGAGTTATCATTTCACCTGATACACTTTTGACAGCTCACTTCACGTAAGTTTTTACGGTGAAATTGTACAGAATACTAGCTGCTACTGCTTGTTGGCTGATACTAGGGATTTACAGTAATATAAAAAAAAAACACTTAAGACCCACAGTTTGTACCACAAAATAAAAGCGTTTAAAACCTATTTAAAACATAATTCACTCTAGGTATCTCACCCTTACTTGCCGCCTAAAATAAAAAAACCATATTGGCGCCGATTCCCTTGTTCACAAACTAAACTAAATTTAAGTTCAGTGCATCTTTTTCTTTCTATTTCATTAAGAAAAGGACAGAAGATAAATATTAGTTTAGTCCTGTCAAAATACTCCATAGAAAGTTTAGACGTGATTTAAAACATGGCTACTAAAAATACGTCAATATACGTCAGGCGCTGACTGACTGAAAAGACTGGAGATACTCGTATAAGTACGAATTTACGAAATCGAACTTTAAGGTAATATTTTCCTAGCAGATTGTAGTAGCTTGATGTGCGTCTGTACTTAGATGTGTGAATATAAATATACCTAATAGATATATATTTTTATTCTACAGCACGGTGCTCGGCATAATTATTATCTACGGAACATTATGGATTGTGAAGCACGCGGTCGAAAACGCGTTACCGAAGTCAGCGTTCGAGGCACCTACTACTCAAAAGTTTAACGGATAACACCGGTCCACACCGTGGCACCATGGGCATTCACAACTGCGTGGACGCTCGTTTTTTAATGCTCGCGTTGTGGACGCACCTTTAGGTACTCTAGATTTGTAGACAAGTATTTTATGATAATTTAGCAATCTAAGAAGAAATGTTGCATATTAAAAGTTTTTTTTACATTTTACTACTGTTTTTTTTTTTACCGATGGGGTTATTCCGTTTATCCACACCAAAAAATTCATCTCAAGCTGGATACGCGGAAATGCAGTAACACATGTCCAAGATTCCACCCTAGGCCTATTTGGAAAAAACGGAATTTATATTGTGATAGTTGAATACTTATATACTGAAATATAGTGAATACTTATTGCAAACGCAATATTTAGCCACATATAAGGAATATTTAGTGCAAACTTAAGTAAGTTTTTTTGTTTGGTGAGAAAATACTATTTATTCTTTTCTCGCTTTCTCTATATCCTCTCTATTATCTCCTCTTTATACCTACTTCGAACAGGAATAAATTGTCAAAAGTGTACGTCAGATTGAATTGAAACATTTTAATGTTAGTTAATGTAGGTAGTTAGGTACAGCTTCCTAATCTCTAACAATACGTTAAACAGAGTTCAAATAGTAAACGTAGTAAAAATGGCGACAGAGCCGATATCAGACGCTCACTTGATGGGTTTATTTGAAGGTTCATTTTTGTTATTGTTTCATTCTACGTTCACACGATACCGACAAAATTTTATAGGACAGAACATCTGCTCCTTTCATTTCATTTATGGATCATTTGGTAAGCGAGTGAAAGACGCCAATGACAAAAGACCAAGTGCCGAAATCCAACATCGCTGGATCGGTTCATTAGTGAATATATTTATAATTTTGAGATAATTTTGTGTTCACACGTTTTACTTCGAGTGAAGGGTGACAAATGAAAGGCAAAAGGGAATGAAAGTGAAGCGTCTGAAATCGGCTTAACCCGTTGAATGACT
Organism: Apamea sordens; assembly: GCA_945859715.1. NCBI lineage: Eukaryota > Metazoa > Arthropoda > Insecta > Lepidoptera > Noctuidae > Apamea > Apamea sordens. The sequence continues at coordinate 9,260,949 of OX243994.1, forward strand.
GTCCATTTTTAAACGATCATCATTGGGAAGCTCAAGGTTCACCCTGCAGGACGTATCCCGGCGGCCATGTTGGTTTTGATCTCACATTCGTGTTTTATCGCACACGCCACAGCGGCACACCCGTAGCGCGGTGCCAATCTCATGGCAATATGACAACTGAGAAGGCTGCTTTGCTATATCAATATCTTCTTCGTGCACGTTCCAACCGCTCTGGAATACAAGGATTAATTAAGGGCCGGTTGTCCAACGGTTGGTTAACGTACGTCAAATAATAACGATTACGTTATTGTAATTAGCAGGCCTCTAAGTTCAGATTGGCTGAAACTCAACAACTAGGCGAATCTGTTTCAACATGTGTTACATTTCTTGTTGCTTTGCATATAATTTGGAATGCGTGTTCATTTCAACGTAGGTATGTTGCAATTCATGTTACGTTTCACATATGTACCTACCCACCATTATGAGCGTATACCATAATTATGCATGCTAATAATGTTGCTCATATAGCGTCAGGATATTGACGTCTCACCAACTGCATCGAATACTTAGGTGCTAAAGAGAACAGTTATAGGTACTGTGTGATTGTGTTTTAGCACTTACAAGTTGAGCCATATGGAGGCAGTACAAGCGCTTGGCTCTGGGCATCACAAACTTGCCCAGAGTTGCCCACGCCCGGCCTGCGTGCCGGTCTATCTTGAGTGCCTGCATGGAACAGGCGATTGCGCTAGCTTTCGCCTTCATATATTGCCGCGCGGTTCCAGTGGTCTGTGGTCCCTCGTCGAGGTCTAGGTCTTCGGTCTTCCAATGAAAGAAGTAAACAGTTGAGTATTAATTTCTTAAAATGAAATTATTTAGATTAGTCTCTGGGATTAAAAAACGTACTATTGGGTATTAAAATCACCTTTGTATCACATAATTATTTTGTTTTTTACAATTTAGCTGAAGTCGGGGTATGGTGGTGAGCTGTGTGAATAATAACGTTTGGCATTTTTGAATGTTGTGTAATGATTTACAAGATTTTGAAACAACTTTCCTTGTCAAACTTCTCGTCTTTGGTTTTTAAGGAGTGTGCACAATACTTACGTTGCCACCATTATTCTTTGGAAAAGCAGAGGAATTTAAACAGACATTAGCAGCACAAATGCAGCTTATATTATCTATTTATTACAATAAAAAACCTTTATTTACAACCTACCTTCTACTTACATTTACCATTCTTACTGTAGTTGGTTTAGTTGCTGTAGGAGGGTTAGCCAACCAGTCTTCAGCGAGGGCCTCCCATGCGTACGCGCTGGGCTGGCGACGCACTAGGTCCAGGAGTATAGAACGCGCGCGGTGGTTGTCTCCAGACGACAGTGACATCAGTGCACTGAAAAACGAAATGACAAATCGGTAATATTTGTACACTACAAGTTGTTGCTACAAGGGTCTTTTGGCGCTCGATTGACGTAGACATGGTAGGGGGCGCTGTTGCCAATGTTACTTGAAATACACTCCTTTGCAAAAAAAACGGGCACCTTACAGTCATTGGCTTTTCTATGGATAATATTAATATTTTTAATATGTCATTAGCATAAATGACTAGAAATTTCTTATTATCAGTGATAATATACTTTTTAACACTTAAATCCTGGAATCGATGTTTTGGTCAATGCAACCAGAGAGTCGTGTTAAAATGGACATTTTTATGGGTATAATGAAATTAAGACTACGAGTATTTTTGTGGTATTTTAATAAAAAAAAGACATTAAAAAATAAATTAATAATGAGTATGACCTCCCCTTGCAGCGATTACGGCATGGCATGCTTTCCACCAGGCTTTTGATGGTGTCCTGTGGAATGTGTTCCCACTCAGCCGAGATCACACGTTTAAGCTCCCTAATGTTTTGTGGAAGTGGTTGGACAGATCGTACTCGCCGTTTTAGGAGGTCCCAGACATGCTCAATGGGGTTAAGGTCGGGGCTCCGCGCTGGCCAATCCAAACGACGAATACCGACCTCTTGCATATAAACATCTACGTCGCCAGAACGGTGGGCCCGAGCATTATCGTCCATGTAAATGGCATCTTCACCAATTACAGTCAGTGCGGGTTGTGCATGTTGACAAAGGATTTCAGTTATGTACCTTTGCGCATTTAGTGAGCCATTTTCAATGAATACTATCTCGGTACGGTAGCTGGAAGTTACGCCCGCCCAAAACATAACGGACCCTCCACCATAAGGGGTGATTTCTTCAAAACACACGTCGGCGTAGCGTTCCCCTGGTCTTCGTAACACTCGCCGACGTCGGTCCTCACCATTCAGACAAATTCGAGCCTCATCGGAAAAGAGTACGCTACTCCAGTTACCTAGTGTCCAAGTTAAGCAATTTCTAGCGAACCTCAATCGAGCAATCCGGTGCTCACGGAGTAACTTGGGCGCCCGCGCTGGTCGTCGACTGCGTATATCAGCCGCTAAAAGCCTCCTCCTCACTGTCCATAGGCTAACTTGTGCTCCTCGTACCTCTTCAAGGTTTCTTTTGAGGTCTATGTAACTGCATTTGCGGTTCCTCAGCGACTGAATTACTAAAAAACGGTCGTCTCGTGGTTGTGTGCAACGTTTTCTCCCAGAACCTTGCCTTCTCTGAACGGAACCTGTCTCTTGGTATCGAGTCCAGGTTCTTTGGACGGTTGAACGACTCACGTTTAACCGCTGTGAGACGTAACATTGAGTACACCCCTCTTCCAGCAGCGCTATAATTTTACTAGCTCTTATTGCTTTTTCTGCCATTACAATCGACACAAAGATACCTGTTTTAGTCACAATAAGGCAAGATTATGCGACTAACACAAATTATTCTACTAAAAATAACGAGCAGTTAGTTTTAGTTGCCTGATAACCTTTTAACCGCAAACCCGCGAAAAGTCACAAACTGAAAAAGGGATTATTATTTAAAAAAAACAGAGGTTTCGAATTTGGAATTAGCTTTTTTTCATACCTAGACTCTTTATTAAGTGCCAGCAACATAGTTTGGCTATTAAAACCTCTTTAGAACTAAATGTTTACCAATAATGTAGAAAAATCAAAACCACCCGTTTTTTTTGCAAAGGAGTGTATAATAAAAAACCCGATGGGGCGGTGTTAGTTCCAATTTTGGTCACGCGCCAAAATAACCTTGTAGCGCTATAGATATTCGGTCACTCTATGTGGAACTTGATACTCATTTGAGAAATCATCATCTGCAAAAAATTAAGTGAGCAAGAAAAACGCTGTAAGTATTGTCTCTTTTAACACGCTTAAACGAAAGCGAAGCGACGCGCGCTTTACTTGTGGTAACTAGTGCACAAACAGACGATGAAGGTGTGCGTGGAGACGTGACGCGTCAGTACATCACACACACACACACATTTCCGACTTTGCCATTGCATGCTTTGTCTGTACACACACACATTCACATCGTTTTTATACACTTGGTAAACACAAGAAAAGCGCGCGTCACTTGGTGTGATAAAAAAACCTACTATAGCCACATAAAATAGTACCTAAACGTTACGATATTATGGTCTCAATGTTCTGAGGGATTTATTGAGACTTGATCAGACTTATGAGAAAATTCACACATACAGCAGCATATTATGTAATTGAATGTTTTTTTTTTTTTTTTTATCTTTTGTTTTAGGGACTTTTGTTCTTGTAAGAACATGTCAGCCCCGTGTAATTGAATGTTAATTGACAACATTAACAGTAATGGTCTGGCGTTCCATAACAACAAAATGTTTCGGAAGTTGTTTTGTTCATTGTTTCGCAACGTTCTTTTAGATTTAGACTATTGTAATTTTGTCCTATTTGACTTAACTTGACTATTGTCGATAGCTATAAGGTGGAATGATTCAAATCACGATAGATAATTAGTGCTAGGCGTGCGTAGTTGAACATAACGTTTTTTACCATGTACCTACTGGTTTAAATTAAATAAACACAATAAATGAAGGATCATGTTTACCTGAAGGAATCAAGGCCGCTGCCGGCTTTTCCAAACGACGCGGTGGCTTCTTCAAACTTACCGAGTCTATGGAAGACTTCTGCTTCTAGGCTTCTTAGGTAAGCGATCTAGATGAGAAACGACATGTTCCATACGTAATTGACTAAACCATTGGTCGGAAGAGAGTTTTTCTTATAATAAAAGCAGTTGCGATACGGATTGTGCAAGTTAAATTACTGTTCCATATTTAGAGGCATGAGAAACAGGGTGTAAAGTTCACTCATCCTCCATTGAAAAGGGAGGATCCTCCGACCAGACGGGTGTTGTGTCTGGCGGGCAATTGCCCAACGATTGATGTTGGAAAATTGTATCTATGCTAACTGCGCGGTAAACTGTGCTTGCGAGATGCAGGATTTGCGTGACGTCAGTATGACGCGTTGTTCGCATGTGGCGTTGTAGATACCGCTACACATAATTATTACAAGGGAAGTACCAAATAGTTGTGAATTTTTTGTAACAAGTGATTGCATAACTCAAGTCTGCAATTGCTAAAAATCAAGTCTTTGGTCTAAACCTAGAGTTTTGTTGCCAAAACACATCTGCTTCATATTGAGAACTTACCTCGCCAAACTTGTTGAGTCCCTTGTGTAGATGGCACAAGGCCTCTTCGTAGTCTCCCCGCAGACGGCAGCACAGACCGACCAGGTGATAGTACTGAGGCGACTCCCCTTCCACCGTTAGTATTCGAGCTATGCACACTTCTGCCAACTATGATTCAAGAGGAGCAAGGTGTCAGTTTTTTTGCTGTAGGTACTTGGGCACTATATGTTTATTCCAGAGCAAAATCTGTAATTTTGTAGTTTTTGTAAGTTTTTCAATAAAGCTGTTAATAGTTGAGAGGCTACTGAAGATCACGCATCATAATCAGGTGCGTTAAAAGTGCAGTATGAAACCATAAATGACTCCCACATCGCTGGACGTCAGTGTGCCACTTCGACTGCATTTTCGTAAATACCGATTTGTTACGCATGACGGACGCGACGTTAACATAAAAATAAAGATCAGATCCTAAACCCTATAGCCACTACTCACCGGCACAGCCCTCAGCCTGAGCAACAGGTCTGCGGCATCGTAGTAGAGGCTCATGCTGGGCATCAACGGCGTGGTGGTCCACCAGTCGCCCAGCTCTTTCTCCCAAGTACGTTGGAACCACAAATCTTCTGCACATCGTAAGTGACGCCACCTGACAGATGCCAAAAGGATTTTCTGACGCTTTCAGTTAATCTTCAAAACGGTGCCATGGCAAAGAAGTAAAATGTATGGAAATATACAAATTCACGATATAACGTTATCGTGAACGGACATATAAGCGTCTTTATATATATTTCCATACATTTTACTTCCCTGTGTTATCGTGATGCCGGCCGTGGATGTCCACTGACGTTAGAAATTATAAAAACGCCCAATAATTTATTAACATATTATTAAAAAGAAGTTGAACTGTATTTGTGATTTGATATTCAGGAACTTTAGATAAGGTCGCCCCAAACAACTAAAAGGCATAACGCCATGGTAATACAGGGTTACACATGACGTTCATTGACAACAACACCCTATTTTTTAATACTTACTGGACAATTATCATTTTATTTACGGTACAGACGCCAGCACATCAAGCTACTGCAATCTGTCAAATTTCTTTAATAGATTTTCAACTTCATGCTAAAGCATTATGGTTCAAGGTTGATTGGGAAAATTTGACAGTTTGACTACTAGAAGTTGTTTATTTAATCATTAATGGACATATTACATAAACTTATATTAACCGGTGTACTATTGAGGGCTGATTGTTTCATCGCCAGATAACTTTTATTCGAGGAATAAAATTGACGTTTGACAGTTTTGTATGAGACAACTGTCAAAAAGTTATCAGAAGAATGAAAATTCAGCCCTTATTATGATAATTTCATTGCCACTGTATAAGCAGTGGAATTATATGTATATGTATATATTTTTTTTATATAATTTAAAAAAAAATCAACAGCTGAATTAAGCAGTCCCTTATAATAGCCAGAATGGGGATTGAAGATTTTAATATGGAGCCTGGCATACCTACCTGTCCATCATTATTGTTTTTTCTTCAAAATGGCGGACACGCGTGTTTCCTATAGGATTACTGCATGGCCGCCATTTTGGAATAAAATAAAAATGGCGGACAGCTAGGTATGCACCGACCTTCATAGCCTTTTAAATAAAATAAATATTACCTAAAAACAACAGTAAAACACACCTTTCCGCCAGAGTCATGATAACTTCTGCTAAATGGAAGAGCTCGCGTTCGGAGAAGTATACGCTGGTGATGACCCACGCGACGGGCCAAGTCGGGTGTAATGTGAGCAGAGCGATGAAGAACGGCTCCGCTGTCGCGGGATCCTCTTCGAACAACATGGCGCCTTTAGATATGAGTCTATGGAACGTAGAAATTACATGATTAAGAAATAAATCAATTCAATCATGTATATTAATATTTATTATGTACCATAACACAAGCATTAGGTTGCTTAGCTTGGGACTAGATGGCGCTGTGTGAAATGTCCAGGAATATTTATTTATTTATTTTATTTATTTATTTATATTGACGCGTAAAGGGTTTTGATGGTACGCACAAGTCCGCCATTTTGAAAAAAAAAACAAAATGGCGGACAGGTTGCAATGGTATGCCAGGCTCCATATAAAATTCTTCAATTCCCTTTGAAACAGAGCTAAGAATAGTCAGCGTCTATTCTTGGTTTGGCGTGTCTTCTTGGTTTGTTTAACCTTGTTTTAAATTGTCTTTATTGCAAGTTAAACAAATATCAACTTTATTTTAATGTAATGTAATTAAGTTTAGTTAAGTTTTAAACTCATATTTGTTTACATTTTTGGCGATTAAAATTTTCGTTGTCGATCTAGCATGAGTATCACTCGTAGGTAGGTATTTAGGCATTATCTCTCTGATTAGTGATTCATTCGCTCTTTTGACTGCCGACAAGGCGGTCTTTAGATTATAAGTAGATTATGAAAGGAAAAAAATGGGATGAGATGATAAGTATAAAAATATCAGGTTTTAAATAATCAAAAGCATAAAATATTAAGGCGAACTTCAAAAACTTGCATGTAATAATTGAATGGCATGTTTATTGCTACAATAGGTTATAATTATCGTCGGTACACAAAATTGTTCATGTAATTCTTTAGCATAAAGCATTAAGAGCTCACGTCAGTGGGTGTCGAGGGTCGATGAGTACAGCCTTGTCAAGACAGACTCTGGCCCAGTCTCTGTCGATGTCTTTCAGGCAAGTCGATAGCTCCCGCCAATAGTCAGCATTTCGAGGCTTATCCACAACCAACTGAAAATGTTGAAACATAGAAAATCATCATCTGCCTAGTTTTTTCCCAACTATGTCGGGGACGGCTTCCAGTCTAACCAGATGCAGCTGAATACCAGTATTTTACATGGAGGATCTGACCTCCACAACCCAGTTACCGGGTAATACGATAACCCCTTGGTAAGACTGGTTGTCAGACTTTCGGGCTTCTGACGACCCGTAACGACTCAAAGATCCACGAATGACAGCCGGGACCAACGGTTTAACGTGCTTTTCGAGCCACGGTGGGGTCTCGGTATGTAAAGATACTCACCCATCCACAGACCGACCGCAGCAAGCGTAGCTTAAATTGATCGATCGACCTATGCGGCTGTTATTAGTCACGGGCATAGAACATCTATATATCTATATATATATATAAAAATCAATTGCTGTTCGTTAGTCTCACTAAAACTCGAGAACGGCTGAACGGATTTATCTTATCTTAGTCTTGAAATGTTCGTGGAGGTCTAGGGAAGGTTTAAAAGGCGAGAAAAAATGGAAAAATTGCGAGGAAGATAGTAAAAACGACTATTTCATTTTCCCATATAAACTGTTCTACCTACTTTCCTGTCAAACATTTGACGATCGTCCCTTCGGTACGGTAGACTCGGGTCCACTCGAATTGAAACAAGTATTAAATTAAGGGTTTTGAATAGTGTAGGTGTAGGGTAGGAGTAGGGTAGGTGTAGGGTAGGAGTAGGTTAGGAGTAGAGTAGAAGTAGGGTAGGAGTAGGGTAGGAGTAGGGTAGGAGTAGGGTAGGAGTAGTGTAGGAGTAGATTAGGAGTAGAGTAGGAGTAGGGTTGGTGTAGGGTAGGAGTAGGGTAGGAGTAGTGTAGGAGTAGGGTAGAAGTAGGGTAGGAGTAGGGTAGGAGTAGGGTAGGAGTAGGGTAGGAGTAGGGTAGGAGTAGTGTAGGAGTAGATTAGGAGTAGAGTAGGAGTAGGGTAGGTGTAGGGTAGGAGTAGGGTAGGAGTAGTGTAGGAGTAGGGTAGAAGTAGGGTAGGGGATAGGACACCACGCGAACAAAGTAGCGCAGGGCAGCTAGAAATAATTTATATGGCAAAACAACGTTTGCCGGGTCAGCTAGTATTTTTATAAATTTATATCTGTGGTTATAGCATTTTTGGCATAGATATATTTTAAGGAGCGAAGTGAAATAGGCTATTTCTTGTCCGGAAGATTCCCTTGAACGGAGGGAAACGTCGGGAAAAAAGTAGTTTCCAATTGTTAGATACCCGTAAATAAACATCCATAGCATGACGCGTGTCTTGCATCTGGCGGGCGTGTCTGGCTGCGCGTACCGCCGGCTCCAGCTCGGTCGCCAGGTGATCAGTGCGTATCAGCGTCTTAGAGGCCGACTTCATCAGGCAAGCGTGAGACATCATCACCAGTTCCTAAAGGAAAAGAGAATTAACTATTTATTTGAAACCTTAAACCTGTCTTTTTATAAAATAAGTGATGCCAGGTGAAAACTGGGTGTCATCAAAATTGTAATTGAAAACGGTTAGTACTTATTATCACTTCCAATTGTGAGAAAATACTAGATTACTACATACATACACTCGCCTTCTATCCATGGGAGGAGTCAGAAACTACAAAACGTCACCTGCTACCATCCGGACATACTCCTTTTGCCTCGTTTACGCGTGCATACATCAGAAGGTCAATTCTCGTAGTTAAAAACGTTCAAAATCTAGTCACAATCTCATCTCAGCGACATTCAATGTCAAAAACTTGTAAAAAATGTAGGGAAATTAGAAGTATGCTTGACAGATTGAGACTGAGATCAGACTGGGAATGTTCTTGAAAATTACGAGAATTACCCCTCTGGTCATACATCCACGCTATTTGCGAGTACTACGCACCTAACCTTTCTGAAGAAAATCACCAATAAGGTCACTGTATGTACCTCCTAGGGTGCCCGGCGTAGTAATAGAGTAGTATTTTTGAAAATAACGAACTTGTTATCTGTCCCATTACTTACGATGTTAAAACAATACTGAGTAAGATCATGAGGTAATTACTTCAAAAACTTCATCAGATTGTTGATACTGCTGTACAACAAAATGGTTGTTGACGAATATCGCAGCCTCTTGCCAGCAAGATGTGGTCAGTTCCACTCGAGTCCTCGTCTCACTTAGCTGACGGTTGAATGTGCAAAATTCTGTGGCTCCTGCGAAATTGTACATACAAGACTATTTTGAAACAGGCTTATTTTAAATTAATTAAAAGACTAGCATCTTGATGTAGATATCAAGATGTCGAGAAAATATAGAGCCTCCATTTTCAACTGATAGCCTAGCCCTTAATTTTCCAGCAGTGTGCTCATAGAGTTCAAGGTTAAGCAGAATTACAGCAGACTGAGATCGCCGCGAAATATTAAATGGTTAATCCTGTTAAAGAGTCCGAAATGTGGGCAGCATTATGTCAATTTTGTATAACTCCAGCATCAACATCAGCCACGCGGCACCGAGTTATAGGTCTTCCTCTAATCTAATTGAAAATGTCGTTCATTCCCACACCTAAAGCCATCTGACTAAGTGTGCATACACACGAGCGACACGCGTCGACGACAGAGGCAACTGTCTGTCTACCGTCGACGTGTGTCGGCGGATGCAGTTGCTTCTAGCTAGTAGCTAGTAGGATCTGTGCTAAGTACTCGTAGTTACCATAATAGGGTACTTTTCGCAAAGAGTTCGCAGCACTCCGAACAGTTTTCTGCCAGTCGCGTTCCAGTTGTCCTCGACCGGTGCATATTCGTTTTCTGGGGGCTTCAAGTTCCATCTTCGTAAGCATGGCACCTATATCTTCTCTGTAATTAAAAACGGCTGATTTGAATTTTTACCATTGCAACCTTATTAGTGCTCACACTGCTCACATTGGATACTAAATATATATTCTACCCCCTATTGATCATACGCGGCATGACTATGTTTCTTAAATTCTACTAGGTACTGTAAAGGTCCTCATGTAGGCTGACAATAAAATAATTTTGCCTGCATTCGAACAGTCAAGCAAATTTAGAACGAGCTTTCAAATGTTTGTATTAGGTTTTTGTTTGGAAGATTTTTTATTTATTTAATACTAGCTGTCGGAATATCGGGATAAAAAGTATTCAAAATCAAAATCAAATCAAAATCAAAAGTCATTTATTCAAATTAGGCTGAGAGTCAGCACTTTTCGAACGTCAAAATTACAAAAGACAGTCCCCCAAAAACGCCCGCCCTTCACCACTTCCTAGTGCTATCGCTGGGAAGAAGAAGTGGCGGAACAAACTTCTCAGCAGCACAGCTGTCTGTTCAGTTAGAATATAGTTGCATGTATACAATACTAGGAACATATGTTCAGTAATTAACATTACAAGAAACTTAAATTATTTGCCATAAAATATGTCAGCTAGCCACGCCAATATACCAACAAATATAATAAAAACTATACGTACTTATGCTGAAAAATAATTAATTAAAATGGAAATAACTACTTACTACCCAAATAAAAGCCTCCAGGCATAAAGGGCGTGACAGCTTACATATTTACGCATAGCTGGGTTCTGGTCACATAGCTGTCACTTGAGTCACAGATGAAAAACTAGGACCATTGAAGTAAAATAAATAAATAAGTTAATACTAATAACAATAACCTGTCAGTAAGCTGATTCTGGAGAAAGAACATGAACATTGTCTTGAGTTAATTAGGGCGACCAACTATTCTTATCGTGTAAGTAGTCGTTGATGGAATAGTAAGCCTTTGAGCAAAGGTTAGATTTTACTTGAGCTTTAAACGCATTGAAAGGCAAGTCTAGCAAAGAAGAGGGTATCTTGTTATAAAAGGTTATACCAAGCCCAACAAATGAGTTATGAACCTTATGAAGCCGGTGAAAGGGGGCACGTAGTTTGTCCTTATTTCTAGTGTTAACACTGTGAATATCACTGTTTTTAGTGTACAAGTGCAAATTTTGCCTAATATATAAAATGTTGGCGAAGATGAATTGTGATGCAACCGTGAGAATACCAATATCTTTAAAAAAATCTCTTAAAAAAATCTCTTAGAGAAACTCTGGCACCTAGCTGGTAAATTGCTCGAACAGCTCGTTTTTGAAGGACAAATATATTTTGTATATCAGCGGCTTTGCCCCACAGCAGAATACCGTAGGACATAACACTGTGAAAATAACTAAAATAGACTAAACGAGCTGTATCAACGTCAGTGTATTGTCTTACTTTCCTGACGGCGTAGGCAGCCGAACTGAGCCTTCCTGCTAGACTTGTATTAATCCTGCTTATAAACCATCTGTGCCAAATTTCATCCAAATCCGTTCAGTAATTTTTGCGTGAAAGAGTAATAAACATCCATCCAACCATCCACCCATACAAACTTTCACATCTAGAATATTAGTAGGATTTATCTCATGATATTTTAATACAGTGGTGTTACTTAATTCTAAACTCACCAAACCTTTCCGTTTTATGGCGAGAGGCGCTCTTTTACAAAACAATGTACCACCTTACAAAAATACCTACTACTATTATACTATTACGGTTTAATCTTATACATTGTATTTAGTTCATTTCTTTGATGTAAAGACGTTCATTTAAAATAAACGTAGAACATAACGAATGATTTAACACAAAACATACATACAAGTGCATTTGGATTGAGTTCTCTTTTTATTTCGTGACAAAATGTGATTGTACATTTAGTCAAAAATAGTCAAAACTCATAGCCCAAAGTAAAAAATTTGTCACTCTCAAGGTTCTTCAGTTATTGCCCAAAGTGTGGATCGCTCAATTCAGACATTTTGCAAAAATGGCTATGAGCCAAATCTCAGTACCTAAGATAAAAAAAAAATGGTTTATTTAGGTTCGGCCCGTTTGAAGAAAGTTAACTTACTTGAGGATTTCCGGGGGTTTTATTATAGGCTTTAGGGGTCGTCCAAGTTCAACTTCAACCACAATGAAAGCATCATTCTCATCAGCGCCTGTAGGTCTGAATAGACTATTTGTCAAAGTACTGGCTGAATTTCCGTAAGACTCTGGCAGTCTGAAAATTGTTCGTTTTATTATACTTTGTGCGAAAGTTTATATGAATCACGTGTCCGCTGCAGAATAGTTTCAAAGGTAAAAAAAAAAAAAAAAAAATATTCCCATTCGATTTAGTATTGGCCTCTTCTGATATAAGCACATTAAACAAAAAAAAACTAGCTTTTGACAGCGGCTTCGCCCGCGTGGATGTCGGAAAATTTCCCACTAAAAAGGAAGGATTAAAAGTACCCTATGTGTTAATCCAGGTTATAAAATTTCATCCAAATCCGTTGAGCCGTTTTTACGCCAATCCGGAACATACAACCAGACAAATGGACAAAAATTCTAAAAACTATATTTTCGGCATAAGAGTCGTCACTTCGTAGCAATTACTTCGTTACTATTTTATTATAGATATGTCATTATCTGCCTAGCCTTTTCCCAACTATGCTGGGGTCGGCTTCCAGTCTAACCGGATGCAGCTGAATACCAGTATTTTACATGGAGCAACTGCCTATCTGACCTCCACAACCCAGTTACTGGGTAATACGATACCCCTTGGTAAGACTGGTTGTCAGACTTTCGGGCTACTGACGACCCGTAACGACTGTCAAAGATCTCCATTTTATTATAGATATGTATAGATGGAAAATAAATGTGTAGGTAAGTATTTGGTAACCATAATGCAGAAATTGCATTCTTTTAAAAAATAAGACGAAAATCGTAAATGAACGCTGACATATGGTAGAGCAGCTGTTATAGTTCATTTTCCTGCTGAAGAGAAATCAGTTTCTGTTCTTACTTGCTGGTTTTGCTAGTTCTTGGCCCAGTGAGAGGCGGGGAATCCAGCTTATCATTGATGGACGGAGGTTTGTCGTTCGGAGTGAGTAGTAGCTCACAGCCGCATTCGTTCATCATACATTCTGCATTTACCCATTGCAAGGGCACGGCGAGGCGGATGATTTGTTCTGAATATTTTTTAATATTTTTATTTTGATTAATGGTAAGATGAAGGAAAACATTGTGAGGAAACCAGCATGCCCTAGAACCAAAAATTCGAAGACATGTGACATCTACCAACCCGCAATGGGCCCGCGTGGTGGCTTACGGCCCATTCCCTCTCCGAGAGAGGAGAGCTTTTGTCCCACTCGTTTGATCCGTGTTGACGACTACTTTGGTGCTAGATGGTAACCAGGGTCTGATGATGGAGCTGGAAGATGGCCATAGGAACTCGGTAATTAAACAACACAACCCCATCGAGATAGGGTTCGTATGATTCGTCTTGACGAGTACTTTGGTGCTAGATGGTAGGTAATGGTATTTTTCCTAGCAGGTTTAAATTATTTTTAACTTTTTAGTTCTTTTTATTAAGAAGTAATAAAAACTTGTTTTTTTTTTAAGTTTTTTTCTCTTTTATATTTTTCATTGAGCTACTCTCATTATGATTTATGACCGAAGCTACATAATAGAACATTTATTGCTAGAAAAATAACGAAAAGATACTAGAAAAACAAGTTAACCTCCTGGATAAAGAAGCTTGAATAAATTTAAGAATGCCATAAAGCTGTATCCTCCATTTTCTCCGTAGATATGAAGTTCAAGGGGCCACTTGTAATTTCGGAGATGTTTCCACAGCCATTTGTCGCCTTTAAGCATCAGAGTGCGATGAAATGAACCCCAAACTGCAGTGTCTGTTATATAAAATTAATATTTAAAATCAAATTTGATACTAAATATCTATCATATATATATACAGTGTGTAACGGAAGGGGGGTATCAACCCTGAAGGAGGTGAATGTGCTCTTGAAACTCAACAACTTTCCCCAAAGAACATAGGTCGAAATATGAAAAAAAAATTTGGCCATCCCATAGTAAATCAATCAGCTGGTAGTCAGTTTTGTAAGGGAGGGCCAAATTTTTTTTTCATATTTCGACCTATGTTCTTTGGGGAAAGTTGTTGAGTTTCATGAGCACATTCACCTCCTTCAGGGTTGATACCCCCCTTCCGTTACACGCTGTATATTATAGCTTGGTTAAGTTTTGGTCAAATAGCGAAATAATTACAGGCTTAATCGAGACGGTGACGTGCCTGCGGTTGGCCTGTATATTATTAACTTTAAAAAACTATATCGTTTGTGTCAAGCTCTCAGTGTCTCAAGCCTCTATATTGACTGGTTATAGAGATAACACACATGTAGGTATGTAGATACCTACACATGTAGATACCTCCAAAATTCAAGGTAACCCGATAGTAAGTTTTGTGTATAAAAAAATACGAGGTCTTATTTTTTCGAGTCGTATGAGCCCCGAGTGACCAAGTATGCTTTACAAGTGACCATTACATCATCTGCCTAGCCTTTTTGAACTATGCTGGGGTCAGCTTCCAGACTAACCGGATGCAGCTGAATACCAGTATTTTACATGGAGCGACTGCCTATCTGATCTCCACAATCCAGTTACTGGGTAATACGATACCCCTTGGTAAGACTGGTTGTCAGATTTTCGGGCTTCTAACAACCTGTAACGACTGTCAAAGATCCACGAATGACAGCTGGCCATCAGCTTAACGTGCTTTCCGAGGTACGGAGGGGTCTTAGTATGTAAAGATGGTCACCCATCCATGGACCAACCGCGGCAAGCGTAGCCTAAACTGATCGTTCGACCCAACGACCAAGTCATTACATAATGTTTCTAATGACAGAACTCACGGTAAGGCACTCCTCCATTCATGTAAAATGGAAGGTCAATTTTATCTTCAATTTGTATGTCTTCTAGTTGACATTGGAACTTGTGGTCTCCTCGTGTAAATATCTCTCCTAAACCTCTTAAACTTTCCCATTTTGGATAGAAACTCATACAGTCGAACCTTCGTGGCTCTTTGTAACCTTGGCTAAATGTTACAAGGCCCACATTCTGAAAATTTTGTAGAAGAAATTAAAGAAGCTCATAATTATTATAACGTTCATTTGGTGGTAGTTTTAGAAACTGTTGTATGATGTTTTCGGAACAAGTTTTTTTGCCGCTTTTAACAGACAAAAGTAGCACAAGGGCAAAGAGTGAGGTGAAAGAGAGTTTCCTATTTCAATTTTGGTCTTACAGTATCCTCTTCCCCGTGACTAGGTGTTTTCGAAGCAGCAGTGTACACGTAGTTGTTTTCGAATGGTATGATCATATTGTAGGAAGCAATAAGAGTAATTTTCATCCAGTTAGCCTTCTTCAGAACTTTGTGATGCACACTGTTGAGTGGATTTCTTTCTACAGTCAGCTCCATGCTGAGGAGTGGCAGGGTGTCCCAACTCTTGCGCTTCAGCGCCGGCGGCAGGACCATTGGTTCCATTCGTTTCTTAATACATATTTTTTGTTTTACTGAAACGATTATTTATGTTTTTAGGCAGATTTTGGAAGGGAGCATACAAGTTACATTAGTTATAACTAGCAGGGCCCCGCGGTTTCACCCGCATAAGTTTCGATCCCGTGTGAACATCGGAATAAAAAGTACTCTATGTGTTCATCCTGGTTATAAACTACTCGTGTGCCAAATTTTATTAAAATCCGTTTAGTAGTTTTTGCGTGAAAGAGTAACGAACATTCATCCATCCATCCTCACAAACTTTCGCGTTTATTAGTCGGATGAACTTCTATAACAGTAGGTAAGTATATATGTCTGGGTCTGGTACAGTGGTTGTGGAAACTTTGTACTTTAAGTATTTTTAATTTATTTACTAAAGGAAAACAAACAGTAGTATATTAAAAATAAACAAATAACTTAACAATAAACTCTACCCATTACATTTTCCATAGATTACAACTTAGATATTTATAAACTGGTGGCAAACCATAGATATATTTTTACATTTCTATGTGGCAAACCTAAATGTAGTCAGGGCAAACAAAACAAGACTCTTGTTTGTGTATTGTATCCCACTTGGTTTCCTTAACGTATTAACGTATATACCCATTTAAGTTGATATTTATGTATATTAATTTGATTACATAAATACGTTTTAAGGAATATATCAGTGAGATTTGTCAAACCTTTCATATTGGTAAAAATGGGCATAATATCAACATTGCAGCAACTGATATCCATAGTTCGTTCCGACAGTTTACTATCCGAGTTAAACACTCCAAGTTTGCTTTCATCTATATTTCTAAGAGGTTGAATTTGTGCTGTGGAATACAAAAGTAGAAATGAAGAATAATTTTAATAAATAAAGAGTTTAATTAATCTGCTTCACTTTGTTTTGAAATTGAACAAGATTGAGATGAATTTGAATTGTGATTATCATGCAATTTATGAATAGGCCTAAATTACATCACACCTTAGGAAGGGGAGGGTGGCGTCAAGAAAGTGTGACATCGTGTGATACCCGGGGGGGACGAGTTATAGGCTTCGTGACGTCATATGTATAAAATCTAAAGTATTAAAACTTGGAACTTTAACTCTAAAGAAAAACTTTAAAAACTTATTTCCTACTCTATCAATATTGTTATACCTATGGTTTAATATAAAAATGCAAAATATGTGACGTCACTTCAGAAGACCCCTCCTCACACAAATACACCGGTATAAATGTTATTCCTATGACATACCAACGAGTGGGGAATCAGCGAACAAACACATTTTCTCGTAATCTGAGGGATCATAAACCATGCTACCATTGGCCATCGAATGGGCCGGCTCTTCATCTCTAGCGCCTATTGGCTTGATGATAGCATGCAACAGCAGTTGGTCGAAAAACGTCACTTTTATTGCAAAGTTTCTAAGATCCTGATCTGAGATACGCAGACTCAATACTTTTAAAATCAACGTGTCTGTTGGTGGCATTTCGATCTCCGGAATCAGCGTTTCCTCTGACTTTGGTTGAGTTATAGTGGAGGACAATCGGGCCTGAAAATAATAATGTAGGTAATGAACAAAGACATTAAATTATTTACTTGACATTGCATTGGCTTCGATTCCCTTGTTCACAAACTAAACTAAATTTAAGTTCAGTGCATCTTTTTCTTTCTATTTCATTAAGAAAAGCACAGAAGATAAATGCTAGTTTACGTCCTGTCAAATTAGTCAGCGCCTGGCGTAAATTGACGTATTTTTAGTAGCCATGTTTTTAATCACGTCTAAACTGTTGTAATATCTTAATTTGACAGGACTAAACTAATATTTATCTTCTGTCCTTTTCTTAACGAAATAGAAAGAAAAAGATGCACGGAACTTAAATTTAGTTTGTGAACAAGAGAATTGGCGCCAATATCTTAAATCTCTTTGGTAATGAAGTAGTACATGCAAAGATATACTTACCTACGATCTTAATATTTTAAATCTTTTAAATCTAATAATCTAACTGTGATCATCACGATATACTTACCGACTTCTTCTTATTCATTTTCGTTTTATTTTTAGAACGATTTTATTGTGAAAAGTTTATATTTTATTTATTCCAGCAATAGTACAATGGTTCCTTTACTTCTTTTGACAGTTGTCAAATTTGACATAGACATTTTTATTTTTGATGAAGACAAAACAGTTTTTTGTTATTCAATATAACCTCTTTCGACTTCTTGGAGGTTTCATTTAGTTAGCCATAGATATCGTTCCTTCATGACTTTTTCTCAGATTCAGCACTCGGACTCGGGACTGAGATATTTTAAGTAGAAAGCTGACTTAACTATTCTTCACCATCCGATTCACACAAAATCTTAGAGCGAGTGCGCAACTAAGAATTTTTGTTGCAGAAATGCAGGTTTATATGGCAGTGCGTGCATACACGAGAAAAATGTCGCCGCGATTATAAAATTGTGATTTATTACATTATGGCGCGATTTCTCGCGTCATGATGGTCGCAGAGTAAGTTGCAACATATGAAGTTGTATGGCCCTTCACGCACTGCGACAATGAATAAAGTCGCACTCCATTCCGTCGGTCGGCAATCCGCTAGACAAGTGTAAACATGTTGGCACCTGTTTCTCCAGTGGAGTCTCGAGAGGAGACACTAGAGCATTTTATGATTGAAATACAAGCCAAATCACCTTTGTGGGATATACACTTCAAATCGTACAGCGATTCAATTAGAGGTCCAACAATTCTCAGTAATTTGTAGAATGTTTGAATCTTCTGTCTTAGCCAAGTCATTTTCTAGGATATAGTCGAAGTGTTTAGTGAGTCATATAAAATAAGCCTTTCATATATCTTTCAGCTGTGAAAGGACGATTCCAAAATTGATGAATTCATACTTTTTCATTAAGCAAGGCAAGAGCCTTGCTTCTTCGGAAGAGGC
This sequence comes from Apamea sordens, assembly GCA_945859715.1. Lineage (NCBI taxonomy): Eukaryota > Metazoa > Arthropoda > Insecta > Lepidoptera > Noctuidae > Apamea > Apamea sordens. The sequence goes on from OX243994.1 coordinate 9,279,617, forward strand.
GGAGAAACTTGTACGAAATCCATGTTGAGAATTAACAATCCATCGATATTTTCATCGTAGTGCGCGCTATAAAATGTCTGCGATATTTTACAGCGCGATTGTAAAATCGTGTCGCAAAAAATACAATCGTAGTGCGTGCTAGACCTTATTCAGGTTTTCAAATTCTTTGTATGTTTTTCTTTTACAGGGACCAATATTGAGTTGACTGGGCTTACCTGCTTGAAGCCGTACAAAGGACCAAAATCGGAGAACTACATAATACCACGGCAGTATCCCCCGAAGGGTTATACAGAGGTGTGCCTGTAGTAGTTACACCCACATTTCACCAGTTATGTTAATTGGAGTTGGAGAATATTCTCTCTCTCTCGACTCTTCATAATACAATGAGCCTTACAAAAACACCAGAGAACAAATACGCATTCAGTTGGAACGTAACTCTCTTGATCGCAGGCTCTACTGAGGAGGTCAGTCAATATACAGTGTGGCGATTGTATTCTACATTACATATTTTAAGCATACACAATTAAAACAATTAGCATACACAATTTAAACAATTAACATTCTAGCCATAGGACCTTTTTTTCGTTTTAGTATTCAACAGTCTTAAACTTATTTGTAAGTCCTACACGTATTTGTTCTGAGTCTGGGTGTTTTTCTATCTATAATATGTATGTATTTACAAAAAAAATGTATATAAGTAGTTTATCAGCCATCTTGTTACCATAACACAAGCATTAGGTTGCTTAGCTTGGGACTAGATGGCGCTGTGTGAAATGTCCAGGGATATTATTATTATTTATTTTTTTATTTTATGGCCAAGGGAAAGTGGTAAGCGTCAAATGATTTAGGGCATTTTATAAAATCCCAGAATAAAAATATATTTGGTAGCAATACCATAAAGTTTGTGTTGAATGGTTAATAACTACCATCGCCGCGCGCGTGTAGTGTCTAATTTTCAAGGGTGGTTTATTTTGTGCTAATTTTTTCGCCTCTTTTTTGTTAGTAAAAAATATATTTTATTATTTTAACAATCTGATAACAACTTGTAATAACCGCTGTACGCTATTTAGGGCTGATTTTTTAATAGACCGATAATTTTTATTCGTGGAATAAAATTGACGTCGACACGACAGTTTTTGTATGGATGAGCTGCCAAAAATTCAAAATTATTCCTCCGATAAAGTTATTTGGCGTTATGTGATAATGTAATCACCACTCTGTATACCTATTTACATACTTATACAAAATTCCTAAATCATTTTGCTAATTAAGTATTTCTTGAAGTTTCATAATGTTCATGGAGGCAAAGCTTTTCTATAGAACCTTCATGTTCAAATTCAGCACCATTTGAAGAAGCTTGAAGATAAGGAAATGTGTTTTGTTGCCATCAAAAAATAAGATTTAGTAAGAAGGCTGTAATTTAATATTTTGTTTTATTTATATTCTTAATCAAAGATTTATTTATTAAGGTCAATTAAAGAGAAAGTTATACGCTTTTGAAGTAAAATTAAACTCTTTCGGGTTCGGTTTACAACTTTACAGGATAAGTCATAATCAGCCTACAATGTTCCCACAGTCCCACTGCTGGGCCTCCTCTCGGTGAGAGGGAGTGGGCCGTAATCCACCACGCGGGCCCAGTGCGAGTTGGTAGATGTCACTCATGTCTTCGAATTTTTGTTTCTGGGACATGCCGGTTTCCTCACGATATTTCCCTTTACCGTTTCGAGAGTAGTGGTGATGAAATAATTTACACAAAGTAAAGCAACTGTCTGGGTTCGACCCTACGACGTACAACTCGTAAGTCGCAGCCGCTACCTTTGGGGCAACACTCCAAAATAAAACTAGGGTAAGTCGAACAGAAATCTTTAATTAAAAAATATATCTTTAGGCTGTGTTACTGAATATTGCCGTAACCCCTTACAACTAACGTTCTTAGGATCTATACAATTTAATAAATAATAACTAACATGATATTTTGATGAATGAACATGAGATTATGGCCGGGCGCCAAAACATCCCTGTACTTACAGATATTAGCTATTTACAATGGATGACGATGGACAATATATTATTATCATCACCGTCTACAAATATTCACGTTCTTATTCTATTAGCTCTAGAAAATCATTCATTGCCCTCACCATTAAATACATACTAAAACAAAGAATATGCACTGGAATTCAAATCGGAGATCAAAACTATCATCCTCAACCCAATGTATTGTTTGTAATCATACTACAAAAGTACCTCCATAAAGTTAATAGAATGTCACTTGAACCACCGCATGTAATGTCCGATTATTTTAATCAAGCTTTATGTGGCCTAAAGAATCAAACCACTGGCTATGCCATGAGATTGAAGACTTCTCTCTTACAAATATGAAAAAAGGCTTCACACATCCAAATACATAAAATGTTAATAGCCAGTCCACCATATTGTAGTGGAACTGACTACACATCGCCAGACGTAGGTTGATATACCTAGTATCGCCTCACGTGAAGGTTATTTATCAAATGGAACAGTGGTTCATCAACATAAGCAAAAATAGGCAACCAAATGCACACAAAATACAGAGTTTAAAGTTCCAATTCAGATGTTCAGTCTTGTTTGTTTAATTCTTCTAACAATTTATCCTGTGATGCTGGTTTGCGAGCATAAACAACAAGTAAACGATAGCGAAACTGAACGCTTGTTTCATAATTATTGTTGAATTTGGTCATTATTTGCAATTGTTTTAGTGTGTCCAAGTAATCTGACATGAAGTCATCGTACTTTTCTTGCGGGATCTTGAAAGGATTGACCGCTGTGAAGGCATCTGTGAAAAAAGAAAGGAATTTCTGTAGTTTTTTTTTCAGGTAGATACATATATCGAGTATCGATCGGATCAGTTGTATAATCCTGAAAAGCTTTTCCCCAATGTTGGCGACGAGTACCAATATCTAATGCACCCTAATTGCGTGACACTAATCGCAATCTGAATGATTGTGAAGGAATCCTAATTCATTGGATATTCAATATTCATATTATTGAATTTGTCTGCGTAAATAACGCAATGAATGTTGTTGATTTGTCAAAATGAAAGCCATTCCTACAGTCGGTGTGTTTTGCAATTGTCCTGGTGAGATGTCATTTCTTACGAAGGATAAACGCGTACTTAGTAGGATCATCCTTCGTAGATTTAAAGCCAAAAAATATTAAACTTCCCTCTACACTTTTTAAAAGACTTGACTACTTAGCACACCTAACATATTGTTGACAGTTGCAAGATAGTCCTTTATTAAGAGTGTAACGTCTCGTGCTCGTCTGTTTACATCGTTCTCACATATACCTAAGTTTAACTTCAACATTAATTATTATTATCATTCACAAATAAATTATTATTTTTAACATATCTCGGGACCATGGGGTCCCGGTCCTTTGGAAGGCGTACGAGGGGCCGAAGCCAACTCGCAGAGGCCCCTTAGGAAATTCTATTGTAATGTGGCACCACCCGACGATTATCCCTGTACCTATGCACTGCAAGTGCACCCAAGAACAACCCCCGGTTAGTGTAGAACTACATATTACAGGATATGGAAAAATACAAATTTGGGCTATGGGTTTGGGTGGCTAAAGTGGACTGGTTACCAATAACTATGGAAGAACTATGGCCCCTGCCTGATCAATGTTTTCTATATACACGGATAAAATGTTGTTAAATTATTATTACTATTATTTTAGTTGTCTTTGACATATCTCGGGGCCCTGGGTCCCAGACCTTTCTTCATCCCACTGTATGTATGTGTTCACGAGCGTATCGCAGTCTCGCTACTCGATGCTCTCTCTCAAGTTTGGGGCCACTCGCTGGTCTTCGGGGTTTCAGATTTGCTTCAGCAAGTCTTCTTCTCACTGTATTGTCACTAATGTGGTCCCTTCGGGTCTGAAGAAGCTGTTGCTGGACTTCCAACTACATTAAGGTGGTGATTTCTCAACACAGTGGAAACAATATAACGGTCTTCTCGGGCACTAGTACACCTGGGTCTGCCATTACAATTTCTCCTCAGATCCAGTCCAGTTTCCAGTCTCTTCATACCTTCGCTTCACCTTCTGGACCGTTCGTAATGTCACACCCACCATTCTCGCAGTACGACGCATACTGATGCCAAGTTCCAGAAAAGTCATTATCCTAGCACATTCTTCAGGTGAAAGAGGCATAAATAAAATGTATGTGCTGTTGTCTAACTTAGCTTTTGTAACAAGCTTCGATCAATAATAGTACTAGATTCCCGATAAGCGCTTCAACAACGGCCCGAAAAATAAGACCACAAATACTTTTGTGGTCTTATATTTATTTATTTCAAATTAGTCTGTTTTTAACCTTATTACTTAGAATTTAAGTTTCATTTTAGAATAAATAACTGAAAATTTAAAAATAGAATGATTTTATTTTCAAGCGACTTTTTAAATATATTTTGCAATGGTAATTGAAGGTTAAAGGTTTTTGGTAATGTTTAAGCATTAAGGTTTATGGAAGGTTTATCGAAGGTAACAAGACTAATCGATCAAGAAAAAATTTAAAAGAAAAACAGATACAAAAAAATGAATGGTAAAATTGTAATTCGAAACGGATTATTTTTGATTTTAAAGCTCTTTTCAGCCATTTCTTAAAAAGAAGGTTCTCGACTATGAAGTTTTTATATACAAAATTAAACTCTTTTTCGAGTCTTTTTTATTTCGAAAGTATATCTTGTGTACTTAAAGTGTTATTGCAAGTGCCAGTGTATAATTTAAACAAGTGTTCATGGAATTTCTCACTCGTTCTCTTCCGTAAGAACCTGCTATGTTTTGGAATGGGCAACTAGCTTCATTTTTCTGGCTGACCGACTCCTTTGACAATCCAAAACGGCACGTAAATGGTTTATTTGAAAAAAAAATAGTTTGAGTTTGACTCTGTTAACCGCATGTTCATGGTAGAGTCCGTCCCATGAAAGAAGTCCCTCGGCAATAAGTTGAACTAACAAAACTAGCAACATTCTAACAACAACCCTCCTACCTTACACACCTTTCTCTATTTACGATTGTGCATTTTATGAACCAGTGCCTGTAAATAAATAAAGATTTATGACTCCATCGCATGCCTGTAGCGCCGCGTGTGCGGGACTTCTTTCGTGAGACTGACTTTACATTTGACTTTGACAGCGCCTTCTTTTCGTAGTTTTGTAGATCAAGTGTTCTGACTATAGATCTATGGCGCTGACTGTACTTGTAAGTGTTTAAGTTGCTGTAATTTTTGTTGGCAAATATTCTATGATAGATTACTTATGGTACAAATATCGAAATGATATCGATAAAGATAAAATAATACTCACTTCGCAATACATGTAAGTCTTCGTACACAAATACTGAGTCTTTACATTCCACGTCGTAGTCAACGAAACCTATCTTTTCCAACATTTTCTTTACTTCTTTTTCCGGATCCTGGAAAATATTTTATAATTTTATTAGTAGGATTCTATGAGCATAAATCACTTTTAGTGTGAGACAATCATTAAGAAATTCAATCCTGTTCCACATATCTACTTATTTAATAAAAATCTCAGCTCAACACTTGAGGGTTAACTCACTCATTTTCTGAATTTCCGAAAAACCAATTCCTAGTGTCAGGCAACGTTATAAAAAAAAAAACAAAAAAAAACGAAAAAAAAATACAAAAAAATCCAACACTACAAGTTTAATTAATCGCCGCAATTTCACAGAAGGCGTCAATGTCTAATGATGAAAAATGATTTTCTAAGATCGTCTCTGATGGCCACGTTTGTAATGATACGTAGAACATTGGTGTATTACCTTCGAGTCATGGTAAGGCGAAACGAATCGATCGACGTCCTGCAGCCATTTACTCCACTTGTTGTTGCGTGCTAGAACACGGTACACGTCGAACACCGGCGCACCCGCAAGGAATATCGTAAAGCACTCCCCGTCCTCATTTAGCAGGTTGTAGATATTGGTGAATGCTCGTCTGAAAAGACAATATATATACATATATTTTAATTCAACATCATATCAAATAATTCATAATAAAATATCTTCTGACTCCTGAATAGTACCTAATCCAACAACTTGAAGTTTCCCAAAGGGTTACGCAGAGCATTACACCCACATTTCGTCAGTTATACCTAATACTGTACGAGCCTAATGCTACTCATACAGGTACCAGGCTATTTAGGGCTACTATTGAATAAACAAAGGATATCAACTATACCTATAATAAAGTAGTAACGAAGTCAAAATTGTACAATAAATATAAAAAAAGTAAGTGCTACGAGGCGTGGGAACGAGTCTGACACCGAAAATATAGTTTATAGAACTTTGATCCGTTTGTCTGGATAATTATATGTTCTGGATTGGCGCGAAAACGGCTGAGAGTATTTGGAGCAAATCTGACACACAGATAGTTTATAACGTGGATTAACAGACTTTTAATCGCGGTGATATTTTCCCGTGGGACATTTTCCGACGTCCACGCGGACGAAGCTGCGGACTAAAGCTGAACTAGTTGTAACAACTCTATAGTTGCGTTTGCGACCCCTTGACCAACGAAGCAGTTTAGTGAAGTGTTGACTGATACCTATCTAAAGTACTGATATCATAATTGCACTGATAGTTGTTAAGGCCAAGATCTTAAGACAAACGGACACTATTCCTGCTTCCGGCGCAGCGGCGTTAGCAAACGTCACCTAACTTTTTTACATAGTAAACTGTTTATATCTATATATATAAAATTCAAAGTCCTGACTGACTGGCGGACTGACTGATACATCAACGCAGAAGCTAGTCAATCATAAATGGAAGATTATAATAATATAGGTACTGCTCTCAAAACGGTGAAGGAAAACATTGCGAGGAAACCGGCATGTTCTAGAATAGGTGCAGGTTGGTAGATGTCACATGTTTTCGACATGTGACATCTACCAACCCGCACTGGGCCCGCGTGGTCGATTATGGCCCACTCCTTCTATCATAAGGAGGCCTATATCCCAGCAGTGGGAACATTATAGGCTGAATATGCTATTATGCTATAATTCCTTTCGTTAAAGCTTGGTAAAGCGTGCTAAACCTTTAGAAACCGCATTTGGTGTAACTGATATAACTATACTAAGTTCAGTGTTCAATGTTGAGTCTAGTTGTGAGAAACAAAGCGCCAATTCGGCCATTTTATAGGTTAGTTATAAGTAGATTCTACTACTTTTACTAAGACGTAAACGTTAAATATGGCACTAACGCTCGACGGTGCAATGCATTCGATGTTCAATTTTCATTACAAGATTTGCATAGACTACTAAAGTCCCTTCAGTAAACCTGCATGAAGATCTGTTGGAGAAATCGGTTTCGAATGAAATTAAAAGTAATTTTCAAGCTCTGAAATACGCATAAAGCTTAAAAATTAAATTGTTTTTTTTTTTTTTAATTTGAAATAGTATATTTTACTATAGGGTGACTACATATATTTTGTCACGTTCTGATGAGTGGTTTTTAGAGTTAGTTTCAATAATAACATTAATTTCGGAAGTCGGCGGCAAAAAATTTAAATACAAAACCAAAGACACCAACTTCCGAAAATAAAATTATTTTTCACTATGGAGTGTATTTTTTGGAAGTCGGTTGGCTTTGATCTATTACTTATTTAGCAGCTTTTCAGACAGAAACCAACTTGTTTCAGCCACAAACTTAGGAAGCCGATTTAAAAAATCGCTTACTTAAATCTACCTATGGTGTCTTCGCTGTCCAAGTTTTATTCACCCTAGACTACGAGTGTATAATATTTGAATATATTCTGGAGTATTTTTCCATCTGAGTGCACTGTGTGGTAAAGGATTCTTAAATACTTACTGCACTATTATGAACTCATACCTAATGAAAACAGATAGCTTAAAATTTTGAAAATTAAACAATGATGTAGTTTCCCACACTTATTTTGGCGATTTAAATAAAATAAAATAAAAGTAATGTAGGTAAACAAATTATTTAATATGCTGAAGTAATTGAAGCTCTCTTCAAATATTTTCTACTATGAAACTGAGAGAAAAATACTCACTCTTGATCTGTGATCCAGTGCAAAGCGTAGAACGAAAACACGTGATCGAATTTTCCCTTCATCCCTTCTGGCATGTCACCCACTATGTCCAGCACGGTGAAGGAAGTCTGCTCGTTGCAATGATGATCATTTGCGAAGTTCACCATCTTCTCGCTGATGTCACAGCCCAGCAACTTGAAGTCAGTAGGGATGTACATCTTCAGCATATTCGTGACGCTTCCATCCCCGCACCCTATATCCAAGATATTGTTGCTACTCTTTTTCCACTTCATTTTTGACGCGTGTTCTTCTAAACACATGAGTGCATCCCTTTTTTGCAAGCTGTTGCATTTTTCATATAAGACGGCGTTATTCATGATTTATTAAAAAAAAAAATTAAGGGATTTTCAGTGGATTAATTTCGTGTGTTTATGATTTTTTTGTTTAGTATTTTCGGGTGCGCGTGCGCGTGGCCGAGTAGCGCGGTTTCGGCGGACAGTCGCGACGGGAGCGAGGCACAGCGCATTTATACGTGCCACGATCGCGCCTCAAACATTCACAGCAGCAGCGGATTTGGCAGACATCATCTTATTTTTGTTTGCGTTGAATATCACTGATTTTTCTTTCATAGGGGATGAAAGAAAAAACAGTCATATTCAAATGAAATTAGTGCAAATAAGTCATTATGCGTATGTAATATGCATACCTATGGGTAGTACCTAGAGTGAACTTCATTGGTTTAGCTTATAAAGTGGCCCAATCAACAGTCAATTTTACTTACGGCTGTGATGAATATGTTTCAGATATGTTTTCTTTTAATTCCGTTAACTGTAATCATAATCCTATACAATATATAACACAAATAACTATTTTCACTAGGTATTAAATTAAATGACTAACTATACATATAAATAAAACCAAAACGCCACTTAGTCGTAGAAGTACTCGTCCGCATCGCTGTCATCCGAAAACGTGCCCAGAGCACTGGTAGATTTAACTGTAATTAAAGTAATACAATGACGCAGAATCACGAAATGACGCCATATCAGTGTGTACTTGAACATCATCATCATCACCATCTTCCCATAAATACAGAGATGGAACTCATAGAACATTTTATTTTCCCTACTACGAGATAGTATGTCTTCCTCTGTCGAGTTTCATCCACCACCAGTTTTGGCATACTGGAGGTAGAAAACCTATCTATCTCTGGTTTTAACATTTCAATAATCTATATCAGTAGCGATCTGTAAGATTATATTATACTGACAGGTATACTCAATCAGTAGCTGTCTGTCAATAGGTTATTGGGCTCGGGCGTTAGTGGTTAGACAAATATATGAAAAGTTTTAAATCCTTAACCTTTGGGCTATTGTCGCTTGTTAATACAAGCGACAATAGCCCAAAGGTTAAGACGACGGAATGCTTAGTGTGAAATTGTGAGTTCGTATCTCACATGTTTTACTATTGACTTGCAATGAAAATATGTTATTGTTTTAACTGTCTCCATAACAAAAAATAAGTTAGCGCTTTATGGTCAACACTTTTATTACCGCGGCTTTGCATTTATTTAATAAATACTAGCTGACCCGGCAGACCCTTGATTCGTGAGTTATAGTCTTGAGTACATACAAAAATCTTATAGAAATGAGGAAGTTTCGTTTTTCCCGAACTTGAACATTTTCCATATGTTTCATAAGAAACTTTTTAGTTTATTTTTTCTTCCAAAAAAAACTAATTTGGACTTTGGCGAACATTTTAAATTAAAAATTAACCAAATCGGTCCAGACGTTCTCATGTGAAGCGCTTACCAACGAACAGCATTTCATTTTTATTTATATACCTAGATAGATAACTTACAGTTATAAGTACAGCAGGCCAATTCCCGTAATTACAAACATTCAAAATCTAGTCGCAATTTCATCTCAGCGACAAACAATGTCAAAAACTTCCTGTAATTTACAGGAATTTTGGACAGATTGAGACTGAGATCAGACTTTGAACGTTCTTAAAATTACGAGAATTGCCCCTCAGTTCATGGGCTGTTGATGTGCAAACGTTCCAAGTTCAGTATTTGGTGCATCTTCTGTCCATTGGAGCCTTTCCTGTAAACCTATGAAAGTCATGAAAATGATGATAATAGTAATAATTTGTTTTGTTTAATTTCCCTTAATATTTTCTCATGTTCTGAAACGATTGACTACAAGCTAAACTTTTGTTGGGCGGTATGTCTGAAGTAGGAGGACACGTTGCACAGCAGCGATGCGTAGGCGCTGCGCGCTTTGTCTGTGTTGCAAACTTAAAGATTAAAGTACATCTGTCCGTTCTGTATGACTAATTTATTACCTAAATTTGCCACTGACAGATCGGGTCGGATGTTTCAAATGTTTAGACATCAATAAGTATTATTGAGAACCGTTTTAAGTACTTTTTTTTTGAGATATCTGTGAGAATAAAATACATATTTCATTCTTAAATAATTGAACGCAATAAAAATGTTATAGCATTTTCTTCAACAACTTGTTTACAGAGTAGGTATATAATAAATAGTAAGTACGACACATAAAGTATCTTCGATTTAACCACTCCTGAAAAACTATTATTAATCAAAATAATAGGTAGGTACAACATTTATAGGTACCTACGTTGTCATTATTATTCTTTCTTTCTTTTCTTTTTAAAAAAACGTTGCCCCACACTATTAGTTACTCCTGTATCGTGGGTGCGTTTACAAACATTTAAACTCACATACACAAACAGCCAGACCCGGAACAACTACCTGTAGGCAATTGTATTGCCTACAGGTAGTTGTTCATATTTGTTCCGTGCGGGAATCGAACCCGCGACACGCAGCGCAGCAGTCGATCGCTCAGCCACTGCGCCAACCGTGTCGATTGTATGAAATATCAATGCTTTAAATCAAACCTATTTTGGACCCGATCACACTTACCACAACTACAACCACACCACGTGGCCAGGAACAAATTTATATGAAATAATTATTAGTCTATACACACGGACCACATTCGGCCGTCAAAATAAACCGTGTGGGCGATATAGTTAAACATAAATTATAATATGTTACTACCCAATCTTCTGTTTTCTATTATCAGCGAGAAACATGGGCTGTATTTTATTTTTCAAACACCTAGAGAGCCCTACGTAAACTGCAATAATGTAAAAAAGGTGCCAAAAATTTGCATATAAATCATTATTTGGCGTGCTGCGAAAACTATTGACGTTACAAAAAATGATGTGTACTCATCATTACCCACTAAAAAAGTCCGCGAAGCTATGTCTAAGTATAACCATTTTGTTCAAAATAAGGTTGATTTTTCAATAATCAGATACCTAATGTTTATTTAAAGAATAATTATGACAGTTTGACATTATATTCTATACAAAAGCTGTCAAACTGCAATATTTATTCCTCAAATAAAAGTTATCTGACTATTGAATAATCAGCTCTAAATCAAAAAACGGGTAAATCGATAGATGATGACATTCGTATAATTAGCTGGGCAGCTAGAAATAATTTATATGGCAAAACAACGTTTGCCGAGTCAGCTAGTTTTTTTATAAACTAGAAACGGTAATTAATAAAGATTGTATCGTTCAATTTTCCAAAACTGCCCTTTAAAGGGGCCCCCCTTCATGGGGTGTTGAATTTTGAAGGGGAAAGTACAAATTCCACGTGAACAAAGTCGCGGGCGAAGTGCTAGTTCTGAATATATGAATAAAGGTAAGTATATGTTTGTAGATAAAAAATTCAAAATTTTCGTAGTTTCAAAACCTACAAAGGATATAGTTTTATTTTGTTTCACTAGTAGACGCCACAATTTTTGGTGGGCCTAAAAAAAACTAAGTATCTACCTTATTTCAAACTTTGTGTAATGATTTTGTATTAAAAAAATCATTACATAAGTTTGAAATAAAGTATAATAAATTATAGTAAAATAGAAATAAATTAAGCTAGTCCCAGCAAGCAAGCCTAATTTGACTGACCGACGCTTGACAATTGAAAAGTGCCTGTAATTGGTTTAGTTGAAAACTTACTTGTTTTGAATATAGGTAAGGGTCAAATTAAATTAGCTAGCGAAACTCCGCAGAGGGGATAAGCACATATGCACATATATCTAAACATTATAAAACAACAAATAAATTAATTTGATGATTTTTTTTGGGTTCGTCAACCGCAGTTAGTGTACTCACTTGAATTAGCATCTGGTTAGTATTGTAGTCAGTTGATATCAGTTTAAACAATCAGTTATTTTAAATTTAAACACGATAAAACAAAAACAGATTTTCTCAGCTCATACTTCAAGTAACAGTGGTCGTTCTCCTTTTTTTTCAAATCTTGTTTATTTTTGCATTGTCGTGTTTAAATCTAGATACCCATCACGTTTGCAGAGTTTAGCTAGCTAATATAATATGCCCCTGTATGTTTATAGGTAACATTACATAATATTCATAATTTCGAAACCAACCTTATTTTTAAAGCCAACACTGAAGGGTAATTGCGTAACATACTAACAACAATAGCAATTGTTTTCATTTTGACAGTTCAACAACATTCATTGCGTTATTTAGGTTGTTGAGCATACTAACTTTTCGAACATCTAAATGAATAAATAAATAAATAATTTCTTTATTTAAAAAAAGTGACAACATTGTTACACATATTACATTTACAACATACAGAAGTAGTACCTATAGTAGTATAGCAGCAATGGGTACCTGCCTCGTTGGTCTCGTGGTTGTGCTGAGTGTGGGGTCCTGGGTTTGATTCCCAGGTCGGATAAAGTGTTATTGGGCTTTCCATTAGGAATATCTTAGTAACAGTCCGGATTTTGGAAGTTGGCTGACAACGAAGTGACCCTATAAGAAGAAGCGGTTAAACAGTTAGTAACTCTTCAATACTGTAGATTTTTCTAGGGTGGACCAAGAAGACTCTAGAGTGGTCATTGACCACTTTTGCCCCCCCCCCTAGCTACGCCCATGGTCATAATAATATATCAGTTAAAATACCGTCATGGGAAGAAGGCGTGTGTTTATGTATGTATGTATGTGGACGAATCTGTCCACCCCTTTTTCTTGCAGGCTTTTGTGTTGTTGTAGTCTGGTTGTAACGTCATGTGATGTAGCCCTAACACTGTTTGTCCACCGCCACCCCCAACGGGACGTCTACGAGAAACGAGATTATTCGAACCGAAAGTGAGGTCCCGGCGCCAGGCGCGGTTTTGGTGTGCGGTGGCAGGAAACGTATGCATCTCTACTTCGGCGCCGTCATCTCGTTGATGTTCATCCTCATTCTCGTTGACGGTGCCGGTGGACAAACGGCTTTAATGTTATTACGTCAATAGACCATTACATGAAATAACTACTTACGCCAAAAGCAAAAATTACAAATAAAACATAAAATTATCATTTTCATAAGATAATGATCACGCCACGTCACGTTTTCTTTCTTTTGTTTTTAGGGTTCCGTACCTCGAAAGGAAAAAAAAGAACCCTTATAGGATCTCTTTGTTGTCCGTCCGTCTGTGTGTCAAGACCCCTTTTCTCAGGACGGCGTGGAGGTATCAAGCTGGAATTTATATCAAATACTCAGGTCTACGGACCCGTGGAGCTGTGAAAAAATCAAACTTCTTAGCCAACGCAATGAAAAGATCCATCCGTTTATGCCGCAAATTTCCGCAAACTTTCGACACTCGCAAGGGAATTAAAACCTACAGAGTAGGTACTTCCCGTGAACTCAGAATCTTAAAATTTGGTACAAAGCAACGTCTTATAGCACAGATAAAGGAAAAATAGCGAAAACTGTAAATTTGTAGTTACATACCTACAAATTCGTACGGAACCCTCGGTGCGCGAGTCCGATTCGCACTTGACCTTTTTTTTTTTTAGATTTGACTGAAATCGGCACTGTTTGTTCTACGACAAACACAAAATTCCCATTCAGCAATAAAAACTCGAATAAATTAAAGGCAAGGACTGAATTATTCGGAAAATGTTTTTTTAATCGTGAAAAACAACAATATAAAAGTCTTATATTTAAGTAACTTAATTCATAGTATAGGCAACTTAAAATAATTAGGTACAAAGAACCGTCGAAGTTCGTATGTAAGTACAGACGCCTGTACATCAAGCTACCCAAAACTGTCAAATATTCCCAATCAACCTTGAACCTAATGCTTTAGCTATAAAGTAGAAATCTATTAAAGAAATTTGACAGTAATCTTTATTCTCATTACAATAAGTTTGCTGTTGTGTTGCTGTCAGAGGTAAAAAATCTATGACAGGACTACACTAGACTTGAAGTCTTGATTTTTTTTACACACTGTGTCTTGTGTGGATTGGTGACCATCTTTACATACCGAGACCCCTCCGTGCCTCGGAAAGCACGTTAAGCCGTTGGTCCCGGCTGTTATTCGTGGATCTTTGACAGTCGTTACGGGTAGTCAGAAGCCCGAAAGTCTGACAACCAGTCTTACCAAGGGGTATCGTATTACCCAGTAACTGGGTTGTGGAGGTCAGATAGGCAGTCACTCCATGTAAAATACTGGTATTCAGCTGCATCCGGTTAGACTGGAAGCCGACCCCAACATAGTTGGGAAAAGGCAAGGCAGATGATGATGATGATGTGTCTTGAAATGTTAATTACTTAACATAGGTACCTAGTACTGTATACAATCAAGTATTTTCTAACTGAACAGACAGCTGTGCTGCTGGGGAGTTCGTTGCGCCACTTCTTCTTCCCAGCGATAGCACTAGGAAGTGGTGAAGGGCAGGCGTTTTTGGAGGACTGTCTTTTGTAATTTTGACGTTCGAAAAGTGCCGATGCTCAGTCTAATTTTAATAAATGACTTTTGATTTTGAGTTGGCGAGCCGTAACCCCCTATTGGGCAAATCTACGAAGTTCATATGACAAAATTGGATGTCAATACCACTGTCGCAGATACGTGTCAATATTTTTTTATTTAGATTAGATATTAGATTCGGTGTTTTTTATATAAAATAATCTAGAAATAAAAAAATAAGCAGCAGCAGCATGCATGCTGCATTGGTGCAGCTAATAAATTAAGTAGCAGCACCAATTAAGTAAATTATCTGAGAAAAATAAAATTAAAGTAAGGTTTCAAAGTTTCTGCACATACATATAAGTGCTCATAATAAAGCCTAAGTGCAAAACTCGTTATATAAATATAAAGTACATAATAGATAGATCCTATTAAACAAAAACATTACTATATTGGTTATTACTTCAGCAATGATTATTGTCGATATCAAAATAGGGTTCGTTGTGTAAAAATATTTTCTCTTCAAAAAAGTAACTCTTGTTCTATGTATATCCAATTATATTTAAAAAAAATATCTAGAGAAAATGAACTGTCAATCCTTAACTTACATCACTACTTCCATTTACACATTTTTAAGTCACATCACTAGTTTAAACATAGTATTGTGTACATATTGAGAACATATAGTATATATCGATGATCTCTCTCGATGCCGGTAAACTCTTGAAACTTTGTTGTATGCTAACTACTATTGAAATGCAATATTGAAGAATTAAAAAAAAAAATGTTTTGTTCATTGAATGCCAAATTAAATGCTGTGTTAAATTACATCCTGTAAGAAAAGTAAGCTCGAGAAATTTAAATATTCTTTTTTTTATTGCAGCTCTTTATTACGTCGGTCGAAAATGATAATAATCATTAAAATGACTATTTCATGAAAAACGTGACGCTTATCAAATATATGATTGAAATTATTATTAGCATTACATGTCCGAATCGTAAGTATGTCATGCACAATAACGTAAATCAGAGCAAACATTTGTAAAACCAGAAAAAAAATAAAACATCTTTCTATTTCGTTGGGAGCTTGTTCACACTGCCATTGTAACTTACTACTAATAAAACTATAATAATTAACAAAAAAACACGATTGTCAAGTAATATTAACATCTAACTAGGAGGAAAGTATAAAATAGGCGGTATACATGAATCAGATCTAAGGCGGATTTGCCGATATAATTTCATTATGGTTTCGGGACCAAATTATTGCACCCCGGTCATTTGCTTGCACAGACGACCAGCAGGCAATACTTGCAGTTTATTGAAGACTCTCCAATATTATTATTGTTTATTTCTATGTCGCCGATTTCTTGTGCTACTGTGTAGTAATCCTGCATGAATTCTTCGTAAACGTCATTGGGCATGTCGAAAGGCTCGATGGCTTTTACGGTGTCTGAAAATGAAAGATTCACGATAGATTTTTATTCTAATTATTTTATTACTCACGGTTTTATTTGACTTCATATTATTATTTAACGAGGTAAGTAAAACTACTAACACTGACCTATTGACAGATAATGCACAGTTTTTTGGTGAAGCTGTGCATTGTTTGTCAATAAAGCAGAAAAGGTTTAAAAAATTAAATTTTGCACAGTGTTCCATATATTACCTGTAGGTAGTAAAATGTATCTGAGGGACTAGGGCTAGGGAATAAAAACATGTATCATAATGGTTTAAATTGATGTTAGGCTTGATCAATAATAACATCAGATATTCTTTGTACGAACGAAAGTTTGCGTTTCGACCATCATAACCAAGTTGGACACTGTTGAGATGTTAAACATGTCATGGGAAATACCATTAAGAATTCCTACTTCACTTTACATAGACTTGTCCAGGAGGGCAAGTGCATGACCTGTGACCATTTCAGTGATTTGTTTTGGGTACGTAATGGCTTATTACCACCGACAAATCGAATGAATGGTGACTGCTGCTGTAGTATGATGCTATCCCTTACTGGCGAGGATACTGGCATCAAATTATCATGATTATCTATCTACCTGACGACAGAGCTTGATACAGATATGCACTGATGAAAAATGAAAATCCTCTAAGCTAAAGTAAAACTCACTTTTTATTGCTTCCACGCTGTCGAACACAAATAGCATTTCTTTAACTTTAACATCAATGTTTCTGAATCCGATTTGTTCCATCATTTGTGTGACTTTCTTGTCTGGCTCCTGTAAATATTTTTTTTGAATGATTACATAAAATGAAAATATGATCAAAAATAAGAATGAATTTGAATTCAACAATAGTGAGGTTTGGTGCGGTGAAGGAAAATATCATGAGGAAATAGGCATGTTCTAAAATAAAAAAATCAAAGACATGTGACCTCTACCAACCTGCACTGCACTGTGCCCGCGTGGTAGATTATGGCCCAGTGGGTGTTTGGATACATAACTCACCTATAATGTAAGTTTTATTTTATTTGTACTAGTTACTTATTCAAGTTCTTCGTCAATATGTTTACTAGCAGAATTTCCTGCATGCAACAATGTGAGAGGAACCTACATGTAGATTACATCTTAAGTTATTGGTGCGCGTACATGATCGTGTGTTATCTTTTGTCTACCAAGGAGTAGGAATACAATGGCGTGTTGATGTTTTTGCCAACAGTTCTCATCGCAGCAGCAGATGGAGGCCTTGATAATACAGCGAAATAAATAAAGAATTCAATAAAATATATTGATTTGTATTTGACCCACTTTCAAAGTGAACAATGACGTCATGTAAGCTTTTTTACTTTGTATTGGTAGAGATTCCAACTGCAACAGGAATATTATTGCAACTATTATTTAGTTAGTTTACATAATTACTATAATATACCTACAGCACCTAATCCATCGATTCTAACAGTATTTTATGGAGAACTTAAAAGCTTCCCAGCAGCAGTATCGGCAGGTGTCGTTTTGTAGTTTCTGCCTACCCCAATGGGAAGAAACCGCGAGTTTATGTGTTGAAAGCTTTGATGTAGAAAAATAAAGTTTACGTATACATACCTGCATATCGTGGTAGGGAGAGATGAACTTTTGGACGTCTTTCAACCATGACTTCCACTTTGAGCACTGAGCCAGGACACTGTATACGCTGTAAACAGGTGTGTATCCCAGGAACGTAAGGAGGCAGTCACCGCCTTCTTCCAGAAGATTGTAGATATTCCTAAAAGCTTTCCTGAAAATTAAGAACGTTTCAATTAACACTTTTGCTGAAATAATGAAACATTTGGCTATAATTCAATAAGGTATTCCTTTAACTGAAATCAATTCAAAAACTTAATTAAGCTTGCTGAAGCAACATAAAACCGCACGGTTGCTCCATGTGAACGATCAAATTCTGAGTTTATGTTGCATGTATCATGCTTAGAAAAATCAGTATCTGCTTATCAGTAGATTCCTATGCCTATGCAGACCCGTTGCGTTGGCTCATTTGGCTGCAAAACTATAAAAATCTAGCAGAACTGGACTTACTCTTGGTTTCGAATCCAGTGCAGAGCGTAAAAAGAAAACACATGATTGAATGCCGAATTCATTTCTTCTGGCAAGTCTCCCTGGATGTCCATAACTCTGAACATAGTCGCTTCATCGCTGTGATGTTCATTTGCATATTTAACAGCTTTTTCACTGATGTCGCAGGCAACTAGTTTCTTATAGTTACTGGGCATGTATTTCTTTAAAATCACGGTTACGCTTCCATCACCACAGCCCAGGTCTATAGCGCTGTCTCCAATATTCTTCCAGTTAATTTTCTTCGCATATTCGTTAAGACATTGGACTGCTGCTTTCTTTTGTAAAGAGTTAGCCACGTTATAGAACTCTGGATCGATCATGTTGATTCTGTGAAAGATGAAAAATTGGTTATTTATAGAAACAGGAAATATTTACAGTGTTGCATGAATGAATGCCGTCATTGGATAAGATCTTCTATTCATTCAAATCTCAAATCGCAAAAGTTTTCCTTCTTGCGTAATGTAACATTGTAACAAGGCGATTTTATACTAAGGTAAAAATAGACCAGCGTTATCAGTACCTATGGGATCAACAACGTCTATCTTATTGTCAATAGTCTTTTGTGATGAACAATTTTTTTCAATCGCTGGCCTTCATCTGTGTTTTATTAATACAATTTTGTTCTAAACCAAGAAGGAGGAAAGTCGTTTGCGCAAATGTTAAGAGCATACAATGTATTTCTATTTTTAATTTTGCTTAGTAATGTTGAGATCTAAAGGCATTGTTAGAAAGGTTAAAATGGCTTAAATGAAAAGTCTTAAAAAATGCATGAAAGGTCAAAGGAGATTGTAATAAGTATCGGGAAGATACAATAATTGATAGAAACCGAATTTAACTGAGGATTGATACAATTTGATTGCAACGTTCTCCAAGCTAACTAACATTATATTAAGTGCTTGTACCTTCGAAGTAAAAGTTCTCATTCATATTTAAAAACACGATAAATACAAGACTACTTTATATAGCTTAATGTTAAAGGCCTTATTTTCGTGGCCTTATTTTCGTAGCCTCATTAAGTTATTGTAATATTTTGCCACTCATACTTAGGTACTCTGAACTTCCTTTTTCGCTTCAGTTACTTTACAGCTTTCAAAAACCCTGTTAATTATGGTTATGTGTTGATTATAATTATCAACATCACTGTCATAAATTCGTCAAAAATTGAGTTTATCAGTTAATTGTTCATAAGCTAAGTGCTTTTAACATTGGGTAATAATAAGTGTTTTTATAGGTTTGAATTAGTTTCAGGTACTTAGTTACTTTAATGAGGGTCCAGGGTCTTAGTTTCCATCTGAGCGGTGGGAATTGACATTCAGTTCACGAGTACAATCGTTGCATCGCGACGATCGTCCCGACCGTCCACGAAAAAGTGCATTGCCCTGCGCCTGCGCATCGTTTTTGTATTTTTTACTTAAGTTTTTGCGTCGACGGTTTCTACTCAATTGGGTTAGGATGCCTGACCTAACATAATGTGATTTATATTGATGACGACACGCATGCATTAGAACTGATGACATATTTACAGTTGGTTATTTGTTACGTCACTATTGCTGAGTTAATTTTTGGACATTTGTTTGAGTTTTGACATTTTTCTAATTTTATTTTTTTGGGAACTATTTTGATTGAAAAGTTACGAAATAAAGGTTTCTCACTAACCACACCCACTAAAAAGCAGAAGGTATAATATTGATAATTTATTACAGTATCAGAAAAAACTGAGTAATAATAAATTGATGATAGATGAAAGGTAGGATGGAAGTAAAGAAAACCACAAAAACTGGAGAAAGCAGGATATGTTTCTATTTTGCCTGAACCAGGGTATCTAAATCCTGTCTTTCTTGCTTTAGTTACCAGCTATCTTACAAAGTTCAGGTAATCTGTTCTCTTCAATTCTGATCTCACTCAAATGTATACTAAAAATATAACTATAAATTGCCTAAAGTTCTATTGATATCGATGCAACTACATACATTACATCGTTAACTGCCTAAAAAGCCTTGGATTTTATTTCGACTCAAACAGGTTACCCAAATTCCCATTTACATACATGCACTGAAGTAAGAATAATGTAAGTATGCATTAAACCAAAAAATATGCGCGCCGTAATCTAAACTCGTATTTCAAGGACAAAGTTAAAAACTCGCGAAAAAAATTCAAGTTGGTGCATCAGTGCGTCAATACGCTATAATGCAAGTGCACTGAACATTGAACGACGGACCGAACCATCTTGATCATTGGTATAATTTAATTTGACTGTACAAGACGCCACCAGGTCAAGCTACCCGAAACTGTCACATTTTTCAATCAACCTTGAATCTTAATGCTTTAGCGATAAAGTTTAAAATCTATTAAATAAATTTGACAGATTGTTGTAGCTTGATGTACTGGCGTCTAGACATCTTCTTCTAGGTCTTATAGGGTAATTTTCAGTGGTTGGAGAAGCACAGGATAAATAAGGAAGTTCCTTTAATTCTATATTAATAATAACGTCAGTAAATTCGCAGAATCTTTTGACACAACAGCTACCTACTTTGTTTTATGTCGTTTTACCATTACACTTCATGACTATCTTTTATTACTTGAAGAATTAATTGCGAGGAAAATGAGGAAAACTTCCCGAAAATACAGATTTCAGTCAATCGCGTTTCAATGTTGTTCAGTCGAGTAAGTTTCGAGTACCCACCAGTTCATTCCATCCTGCAAGTATCAAAACTATCGTCAATGCAGTTGTGGTAGCCACCAGCAATGTCACCCCGAGTGGGTTCAATCGCCGAACGTGCAAGAGCAGGAAAAAGGGCTCATATTAAGGGGAACTTTATTGTACCAGCTACGCACTTAATGCTCCATATAGAGAGAGATTATTTCAAATGTTTATTTACTTTCTGTATGGGGGACTGACAAAATAACAATTGTATTAGATATTACAAGATCTTTGAGTTAAGCATGACCCATATTCTAACTAATTTTACTTGTGATGTTATAAAGTGTAGCATCTTAACACATTACCTGTCCCATGAACCATATATGGTTCAGGTTGATTATCTAACTATTTTGTCTAGTTTGTGGACAAAATAAGTTAAATAAGAATCACACTACATATTAAGAGTCAGAGTTCAGAGTATTCTCTGAATTCTGACTTTTAATAGTGTGATTTTATGTGAGAAAACACAAATCAGACCTATTTTCTTATTGGATGTAGATTAGCCTATTCAGTTTACCAAAGAACGACTGAAGATCGTGGTTGTCAGAGAATCCGCTACAAGTAAGCGATAAAAAATCGACCATTAGACTAATAAACGATATTCTAAGGTTGCCTGGAAGAGATCGCAGAATGCAATAAGGCCGCCGCCCATTTTTTGTAATGTTCAATTTATGTTTTGTTATGTATTTTTGTGGTGGACAATAATATATATATAAATAAATAACTATTAGATTAGGTATGCTAAAATCTGGTTATTTTATTGAATTAATTATTTTACACCCTGAAAGTCCATCGTTTAATAAGTAACGCACTTTTGTTTCCCAAAAAAATACTTAATATATGAGGACCAGAGCTGGTCAAACACAAACTACTCAAATATAACCAGTTGTGACTTCATGGTGTTCACACTCATTCCTTTCTTACGAAATCACGACGACTACTTAAATAAATATTTCTTTAAGTAGCCATTACACTAAAATACACAATTTTGTAAGCTATCTTTATCGTCTTATTAGGGTTCACGTGGAAAAACGTGGAGACCGAAAGTTTATGGAAACGTACAGGCACAACTGTCAAATTTTCCCAATCAACTTTGAACCTAATGATTTAGCGATAAAGTTGAAAATCTACTAAAGAAATTTGACAGATTGTAGTAGCTTGATGTGCTGGCTTTTTCCAACGCCAGATAATTTTATCGGAGGAATAGAATTTTTGACAGTTCTTCCATACAAAAACTGTCAGCCGTCCATTTTATTCCTCGAATAAAAGTTATCTGGCGATGGAAAAATCAGCCCTAAATGATAAAAATAAACTCGTAATGGGAATTACAGACGAACTTTACTTTTGCGAAAGAATAATTTTTGGTGTTTGCACTTTTATTTTCCTGGCACCGAGCAGTTTCGAGCCATTTCTTTTAAACATTCCAAGATTTTGCGTTCAACCCTACAATATCCTCCTTCGAGTTGATCTGCTACAATTTCATTGCCTTCAGTTTGAACCTCTATTTCATGCGGAACCCCTAAAAAGTCTCAAGCCTAAAAAGATTCATTACCTTTTTTGAGGTACAGATCATCGACCTTACTGGTCTCACCGGTCCTAAGCCCTGTGACGCAACAGGCAAGTGAAAGTTTGGAAAAAATGTAATTCCTATGGCGTCATTTGGTAAATAGATTACTATCGTTGTCATGGGAGAAAGTCGACCTTACTCAACATTTTATTATGCTTTTATAGATACTCGTTTATCAAAGTGATAATGTTTAATGAGGATGAGGCGTTGATTGTAGATAGCTGAGGAGCTCTTCAATTACGTAAGTATGTATTTCAAACTTGTAGATTTTATAGAGTTAAGTAACTATTGAAAGAATGGTTACTTCTCAACAAGGGATTACCACGATTATTAAACTAATGTTTTTGGCGTTTACAGTTTCAGTTTAAAGTTCAAAATAATGTGTACCCTGCAATGATAGAATATTATCGTTCATCAGCCATGTTCACTAAGAATTGTCGAATGATTTATTATCATATCGTTCAGGGTTTTATTACTTGTAATGGATTTGTGATGTAATAATTGTTATTGCAAAGTTTCGCCCGCATGTGACCCGTACATTAGCCGATCACTAAACGCATTGCAACGCGTGGCTGCACAATCTTTCTCTTATTATTGAAAAAAATTCGTACTTTCGTCCTCTCACAACCAGTCAGTGAGTGCAATGCCCCACGAATTTACTGCCCAAATTTTAAAATTATTTCTTGTCTCTTTTTTAGATGCACTTATCGGTATGTTAGAATGAGAGAGATGTATGTCGTTTAGTCATCGCGACGGTTAAATTCGTCTTTTATTGACGTCCCAATGTTTCGAGCCTTAAGGCAGGTTATGACTAAGGTCATAAAAGACGAAGTTGTCGTAGGCTTAGAAATTGTAATGGTCAATGGACTATATAATAAATGTATAACATTCTTATCGGTATGCACTGTTTTTCTTGGCATTGCTTTATTAATATTAATGTTCCTTGAACGATTTGTTCATTGATAACCTTGCTGACTCTAAATTAGTCACTTATAAATAATTAGCGTGTATTATTACGCAGTCGTCTAATATTACTACTAGGAATTATCTATTTACATGCTGCTTAACCAATATGAGATCGAGACCTGGAAGTAATAAAACAATACGAGTAGGTATCTCCAATACTTAGATTGCGTCATTATTGTAACTATATTTTCTTGCACTTTATTGCGTAATTATAATTTGAATTTAAGAAAAAAATAAGCAAAATGGCTAATTTTTATGTAAATTATAGTGAAATTCTCCCTGAAGCTAGACCTTGCAAGGATCGACTCGGAGAAGGTTCAGACCCGATACTGATTTTTGCAACTACAACTTTAGAAAACTCACTGTACAGATTATTTCTGTAATCACAGAGAAAACAGGGTATTCATGGATTTTAAACTAATAAAGGCTCAGTCGATTCTGAAACCAAAGCCATACACTTACTCCATTATCATTTTTACCAGGGATTGTCAAAATGTTGACAATTAAAAAATAAATATACAAAATTTTATTTTTAATAATCGAAATGTACAAAAAAGAATGGTCGGTAACCCCCGGTAACACCTTACCCCGTAATTTGTACTAGGCATTTGCCTGTATCTTGGGGGTCGAGATTGCGACATTGCGAATTGCTCCAAACGATTTGCTACAGTTTTCAGGGGATGTTTCACATAATAGAACTGCATAATTTATTACTATGATATAAACAGAACTTACGTCGTGTTGTTTTTCTATTTGACATAGGAAAATTATTTGTCGTTTACTAAAAGTTACCGAAATGATTCTTATAAAACACTAGCTTCTGCCCGCGGCTTCGCCCGCGTGGATGTCGGAAATTATCCCACGGGAACGTGCTAACAGGATAAAATGTATGTGCTTCCCCAAAAGCCATCTATCTCTATGCCAAATCAGAAGTTCAGTGGTTTAGGCGTGAAAATGTAACATACAGTTTCAAGTTCAAATCCTCCCCTTTAAAACTGAATTACCCCTTTTTGTCCCGTCAGTGGTAAATTTTCGACAACTTTAGGTTACATATTATTAATTATTTTCTGTCAAAAGTATCAATACTGAGTTTCGAGTTACTCGTACCGCGCATTCAATTTCTTCCACACAAACTTAACACCCCTTTGAGGGGTAGTTTTGAAAAACTTATAATGATAAACTTTATTACTTACTAAGGCAAGTATTCTTGCCAAGTTTCAAGTTTATTAACTAAATTAATAAGATTTTTCATATAAACTGTATCCCCCGCTTTTCACCCCCACAGGGGTGGAATTTTGAAAAATCGTTTGGGATTATTCATAACTTGATTCAAAGATTATTTATACCAATTTTCGAGTTAATCAAGCCACGCATTATAATCCTCCCTTGTGAAATTAACTACCCCTTTTCAACCCGTTAGGGGTAGATTTTCGAAAAACCCTGATACATGTTACTCTTTATTTTTGGTCTTAAGTATAAACACTAAGTTTCGAGTTAATCGGACCGCGCATTCAAATTATTCCACACAAACTTCAACACCCCTTTATCCCCCTTTGAGGGGTAGTTTTGAAAAACTTATAATGTTAAACTTTATTACTTACTTAGGCGAGTATTCTTGAAAAGTTTCAAGTGTATTAACCTAATGAAGAAGATTTTTCATATAAACTGTATCCCCGCTTTTCACCCCCACAGGGGTGGAATTAAAAAAAATCGTTTGGGATGTATTCATAACTTGACTCAAAGATTATTTATACTAATTTTCGAGTTAATCAAGCCATGCAGTAAAATCCTCCCCTGAAAAATTGACTACCCCATTTCAGCCCGTCAGGGGTAGATTTTCAAAAAACCCTGATACACATTATTCTTTACTTTCAATATTAGGTACAAATACTGAGTTTCAAGTAAATCGGACTGCGCGCTAAAATTCTTCCATACAAACTTTGAAACCCCCCAATCCCTTATTAGGGGGTAGTTTAGAAGAAAAAAAAAATGACAATCTTCATAATTTATTTAGATAAGTATTCGTGCCAAGTTTCAAGTTTATCAACTCAAGGAATAAGATTTTTCATACAAACGAATTCCCCCCTTTTCACCCTCTTAGGGGTGGAATTTCGAAAAATCCTTTCTTAGTGGATGCCTACTCTTCACGAAGAACCCACCCTCCAAATTTCATGTCTCTAGGACCAGCGGTTTAGGCTGTGCGTTGATCTATCAGTCAGTCAGTCAGTCAGTCAGTCAGTCAGTCAGTCAGTCAGGACTTTGAATTTTATATATATAGATATATGGACCCAAGTCTCTGTCAATCGTTACTACGGTATACCTACACCTTAGCCTACCCCTTTGAGTAACGAGGCGTGCTGTTAATTCGAGTGCCATCTACCATTCTCACAAAGAAATGTCTTGAAACGTGTATGGAGCACCAAGTACAGGAGTACATTTTGGGACGACGCGACGGCTGTTCATTTCAAACAAAGTTTCACTAACTTTGAATAGATGGCGCTGTAACAAATCTTAGTACTGTAGGTACTTCAGGTACTCTGAAATTATGAAGCTGTTACTGCGAGGTCAATTTTGTGTGTTCAGGAAGATTTCTGTATTCGATGTAATTTTTGCTACTAGAGCGGAATAAAGGTCAAGTTTACGTACGTGAATTTTACTTGACTTGTTACGGCTGCTACGAGTAACGTTTTGAGGTGTTTTGCCTTTAAAAGCTTTAACTCGTTGTATTATTGAAGACCACTGACAGGCGGTAGGATGATTTTCTGTCACTATGACTATTTGAGTAGCGTTTTCACGCTTCACGCGCTAAAAGAGATTTCGAAGTCAGTTTTTGCTAGCAATACTTACCTACTGACTTCTAATCACGCGCCTACGCTACGCTAGTGCTACGACAGTAGCGCAAGCGCATTGTTTTCGCTGCTGAGTTTCTACATTTTAGCACTTTACAGTGCAGTAAGCAGTAGTACTAAAAACATCCTGGAAAAAGGCTAATATTTTTCCAGGATGTTTTGATAAGTATTATGATTTAAATAAGTATAATATTATATGATATTTTTTCTACACTGAGTTACAAATTAAATTACACAAGTACGTAAGCAGATGGTATATATCCCAATGTACTTATAGTACATTTTGATAACAACTATAGGATTACATTTTCCCCTTGCGGGTAGAGCAGAACTCCATGTCGTATCAACAGGTAGGTGCGATTGCACGAAGCTATTCCTGGCAATGGGTTGGCCTCTAATAGGAATTAGTAGTGGAATTACTAACGTGTGCCTAGAAACTATTGCAATAATCAGGACTTCATTAGTCCAGGTAAGCAGTTCAACAAAGAACCACAAAAAGAATATAGAGAAAATATGTTTTACTGAACGCATCTTGAATGAACACCCAAATTAGAGAAAAGTACGTTTATTTTAATTAATAATAACAATCAAAGTTCCGAAGTCCTTGAGACATGAATGAGTAGGGAAGTAGTTTCTAACATTAAATGTTACACGAACGACAAAAAATTTAGCAGTAATTGAAAATGATCAATTTCACAAAGTAACACGTGCAGTTTGGGTTAACAACACATCGACTTGAAAGACCGCCTCGAACATGTCCAATTTCCATCAATTCGTAAATCCGCGAAACAAACTAAAGAAAGAAATCTATAAGTATATCTACCACTTCACAAAAAAAAAAGAAACTCTGACGTCAAGAAGGTCCTCACAAATAATAAACTTATTTCCCTACAACGACGTCTGAAAGAGAAGAAGAAAAAATATCTGAACCCGACGTCGTGTCGCAACACATACAGCGGACATTCGTACATACAGCATTATTTACTGACTCACACAGACACGGAGCTACCTATCAACCTAAAGAATACCTAAAAAATACACAAAAAGCTTTTTTCCCAAGAATAAGCGGGACGGAGTACGGATCTTATTTTTCTCGTGGACGTTTCAGTCGCTCTGGGGTGGGTCGGAGCCGCGGCGCCTGGAGTGTGGGGTTCCACCGCCCCCTGCAATAATACTGCGTCACTATTTTGCGCCATTACCTACACTCGCTTCCTATTCCATAAGTAGCGTGGCCTCTAGAACGTAACGTAGGAACTTCCAACTTACTCGGAACATCGCGCCGGTAGGCGGACGACCACTCATGTTGTAATCGAATCGATTATACAACTTTAGTATCGATTCGCGAGTTCAGAAGCCCTTGACCTCGTTTCATTAACAATCTATTTACAGTCGGTCTGGTATCAATATCAGGAGCTGCCTACTCGAGCAGAAATATTGATATTCAAGTACTTTCGACGGGGGTTGAATTCCTGGAGATGTTCTTAGAACAATCGGTGCCCAAGTCAGTTTAGGTGCCTAAATAGCATTATACAGCTCGTTGTGATTAATGGTTCATGCGGTCACAACCATTCTGTTCCGGACAGCATCCCAAGCTGTTATATCTCCCATTAGCTAGTTGATGTAATGAACGGGTGATTACAATTGAATGATTACTTCGCTTAGATTTAGCGATAATAGAACAGATTATAAGGACAAGGGTCTTGCTACTGACTTATTTCCGCCGTTGTGTTTTTAATAAAATAAAAAATGTTAGGTTGAAAAACTGCTCCGAAATTGTAGCTTTAATAACTTTTGACGAGCTAAGTATTGTAAAGCCAAATGATTCAAGGAAAAGCTTTCAGAGCATTCCATCTGGCTGTTTATGTGTTGTTGGAAAATCTACGAGTATATATCAGTCCGCTTGCAAAAAATCTGTAGCACTGTAGAGATTTTTTTTTCATTACTTTTTTAATTTGGTAAAGTCG
Source organism: Apamea sordens (assembly GCA_945859715.1). Lineage (NCBI taxonomy): Eukaryota > Metazoa > Arthropoda > Insecta > Lepidoptera > Noctuidae > Apamea > Apamea sordens. The sequence continues at coordinate 9,308,086 of OX243994.1, forward strand.
CAAAACTAAATCTATTTCTAAATCCCTTTTCTCATATATTCCACTAAGTTTTCCTAGCAACAATAAGCACGGGTATAAAGTATAAAATAATAATTTATCCCTAGCCTCGGATTTCGCAGAGTTACGTGCTAAATCTGCAGGATTTCGAGTGCTAGCGCTACGTGGAGCGAGGCTGCTTTATATGTGTTGCACTGTTCCGACTGCGCGGTACGGCATACATACCGCTACGTACCGCTTTCGTGGGAAATAAATAGCATAGAATTTATTACAGTATATTCTAGTGTTTACTATTGCGGTTGCAATTTTGGTGGGATTAGTTCTGGTCGAGATGGGAGGTTTGTTGATAGAGATGTCTTGAACTGGAGAGGTAATGGCATTGCGATGTAAATGATGTCAATTATAGGTAAATTGGAGTTAGTAAGCAAACCTAGATTAAAACGCATTAAACGATCTAAACAGGAAAGATAAAAAATACAAATCTAGATACAGGCATCTAGATTTTATAATTAATTTATTACTTGAAGCACTACTTGCGTAAGTTTTTTTGTTGAGCATTCTATAGGAATAGCTTTTGACCTTTAATGATGATTTAAGAGGAATCTAATAAATAATATTTGAGTAAAAAAATATGTCTAACAAGACAATAAATTTGTACCTACAGCACTTTTCCAAGAAACTTATAACTTGTCTCAATCTTCAAGACAGCGACTAGATTAATAGGACGAAATATGCTAGATAATGTTGTATACCTCACAAATACCGGTGCAGACAATAATTTCAGCAAAACAATGAGCTAAGTCTGAACACCGCAGCCGATGCTGCGCGCATACAAATTATTGACAATCGATATTTAAGTACTACACGCATCCATGCACGTTTAATTCGATAGAGTTCGCCGTATCGATGCCGCTTTAAATCGATACCTTAATTATAATTTGGAGCTGTTGTTATAAACAGTATGATTTACTCGAGTTGGGCAGAATTCATTAATGTGGTTTGCTAGGCACGTACCTACGTAATCGTATCGAAACTACGTTCGTTGGTACCTAAGTTTCTTTTATTGGGCAGGTTTAATCGGTTAAAATAGGTACTATTAAATATGAGCATTTACAAAGACCATAAATACCTAAGCGCCACTAGAACAGGACGTAGTAATGCATTAATAATCAAGAACCATCCGCGACGACTCGACAAAAACAGAAGCTGCCCAGCTATGCAGGTGTTCGTCTGTATCAAATAGCTACAATGTTATGCTTTAATAAAACTCCAGAAATAGTTATGTATAGCAGACTGGAAATGCAACTATCTGGTCCGGGGACATCTAAACATACCTTTGCAGATATAGGCTTGGAGACAAAGTATTTACCACGCAGCGAGTTTCGAACAATTTGTACCTGTTTAACGGCAAACATTGCTGTTTAGTGGCAGGGGGCGGAATCTCTGATGCAGGGAAGTACGCAATGAATATCGCACAAAGCGGTAGGATCGAGGTATGTGATGTCGTACGTTTGTTTTGGGTGTGGGGGTGGGTGTGAGGCGACGGTCCTTTGATTCTGGCGAGATTAAACGTGCGGCAGACGGTGGCGCCTCTATCGATTGTTGTTGTAATTACAGCGCTATCCTCGCTCAGTCGCAAATGAAATTGTTCCGGACAGAGCTAGCTGCGGATGCCAACGCCGTGTTACACTTGTCGCTGCAACGTGCCGCCACATTCTGAACTGTAAAACCTAGTACTAAGGTGTCACCCCAAGGTTTAAGGGACTCTAGAAATACGGGGAGAGTTGCGGACGCATTATTGTATACGATGTTGTATCGTGCTTTGATGAAATTCTCACGGAATGCTTTTAGTGGCTTCACGCGGTTTTAAATCGTTTGATCGATGCTTTGTTGGGACTGCATAAAGATGTTTGCTAAAAGTTTTTGTTATCCGTTGTTGTGACAGTATGTTGAAGTTTCACTAGTTTTGTTGGAGCTTTGTAAGTGCAACTAACTTATGCAACTTCGAAGTTTTTATATTTGAAGATCCCACTGTGTATTATTTTACCCCAACATTCAAAACAACATTATCCTCTACATTTGATTACCTGTCTATTGCTATCTTCATGATAACAAAAGAAAGATCACAACCACCGAACATCCAATAAAATAAACTCACGTTATTTCTAAACAAATACAAAAAGCTATACGATTCATCACGACTGCGCACTGAAAGCAATTCGAGAGCAAATCCACATCTGAATCTGAAATGCGAATGGGAACAGAGAGTGGAATCCAATAAAACATTCGGAGCCCTCGAAACGTATCTACGTCTACGTGACGTAGACGCCTCCCCGAAACGCATGCGCACCGCACTCGTACAGAACAAATGGACAAGTCCAATTTCAATTGTAGAAAAAAAATAACCAATTCGAAATGGAGAAGGCTTCGCGGCGACCAATGGGAGCGCTCACAGTCGTAATGCCAACTGTGTGGGCGGAGCGAGTGATATCTAGCATTGGAATGTTCGTTGTATTTGTTTTGCCGGATCCGAAAGCTTTATTGCATGGTGTTTGAGCCTCTTTCCCCTTGAGGGTGGTAGCGGCGGAAAGCTCGGTATGGATTTGGGATGAGGCTCTTCACATTATGTACCGTAGTCGTTTGCAGCCTACGGCTCGGTGACCTACATATACTATTGTGCGATGGGTTTGTCTTATGATTGTACGTTTGTAGATACGAGATTATCAGGTACAAGTTTCCTAAAGATACTTTAAATTACATCTTAAGAAAGCTCTTTCTTTTAAGCCAGTTAATAAAAAAAGTGATTATTAAAATTTAAAAAAAAAATCCCTAACAAAAAGTGGCCTAAAAACAAAATCTTCAAAAGCAACTCGCAAGAATTAACCTGTAATGAAATCAAGGAGTGTCTCCGACTTTATGAAACTGTGAGTATTGATTTTTCGATAGGGAAAAAACGAAGGCAACGATCTATGCAGATCTGGAGTGCTCTCGGCACATCAGATGGCACCGTCGGGCAGCCTCCGCAGACAATCGAACGGTGGGGGGGCCCCCCACTGGAGGTCGGGGAACTGCCACAGATTATATGCACGATGATTGTGCCACGAGACGCGCACGTAGGTTGAAACGTTGATTTGGTATGTTTTCTGCTCTGTGTAGAAGCCTAGAGTTTGGCCAAGAGTGGTTTCTATTCGATAGAACCAACCAAGAGCATCAACCGAGGGCAATAAATAATAAATAAAAATAAAATTCGTTTAATTCAGACTATTTAAATGTATGGACATTTAAATAGTCTGAATTAAACGAATTTTATTTTTGTTAGATAGGCTCGCCCGATATATGGGCCTTAAACGTAACTGGCAAAATGTACTGTAGGTGTGCCTTCGGGGAATACAGGCTATATTATGTTATGTTCTGCTCAGAAAGTGCAAAACAACTAGGTGTCACAATCATAACATGTATATAAGTAGTTTATCAGCCATCTTGTTACCATAACACACGCATTAGGTTGCTTAGCTTGGGACTAGATGGCGCTGTGTGAAATGTCCAGGGATATTATTATTATATTATTATTATAACAGCGTTGTTTCAGCTGCTGTGTTCGATCTGTATGTAGAGATTATTGCATCCGTTTCTTCGGTAAAATTTTCTCTAACACATTAATAAGACTAGCAAGTTGACAGGAATGGAATACTATAGACCCTGGCACAGCCACTGACTGATACAGAATATTGTTTTTTTAAAAAAAACTTTTAAGCTTCAAGGTCTTGAAAATTTTAAGGTGTCAGGGTCGAATCAACGAAGTAAATCGTGAAGGTATTAATAATCTAATAGCAAAAAATTACGAGATACAGTGGATGAGGTCTTTTACAAATGGGCAAAAACATGAAAAAAGGCGCTGCAATTGCCTGAAGTCTATTGACGTGAAAGGTTCCACCTGAAAGTCGATTGCCTCAATATAGCTACTACGCATCACCACACACAAAACCTCACATTCCAAATCAGATAGCACGAGACATAATCTTTGGCGATATCGACCCGGCGGCGGCGACTTCCCATTCTCGAAGTAAAACACGGTGGGAAGGAAACCGCGGGATAAACCGCCCCCCCCCCACCCCCCACCCGATCTTTACGTTTCAGGAATAAATATTTCAGAGCGTGTGCTTCGGAAGTTAAAGTTATGTATCGCCCGCGCCGGTAACAATCTGAGAATGAGAAAAGCTCGCTTTACTTTTATGTATGTTCGCTTTATGGCGTTTTTTGTAATGTATAGCTTGAGTTCTTTTTTTATGTTTTGTTTATATGGAAATGGAGACTTTTTTTAAATTACCCTTTCTATGAAAATTGTCTGATAGAATTTGGGAAAAGTTCAAAGAGTTTCTTGTTGTTAGTTCGTGATTATTGTAAGCTTTTTTTTTAATTGGGATTATATGCATCACCTGGTTGACTGGTAGAAAATGCCTCAGGCGTTAAGTCCATGTTCTGAACAGTAAACTAAACTAAAAAAAATACTACACAATTTTTTTTTTACTTGTGCATGAAGTTTTAATAAATAAATTATAAGTAATGTGAATTCTCATAGACTTTTGAAGATATTCTTTCCTTTGGACCGTTACCATACACTTTTGTGATATAGTTTTGCCAAAACACCAGGTATGGTAAATATAATGAGTTGATTTTTTTGTATGGAGTTTTGGTTAGGTTCGCGAATTTCTTTTATTATTATAAATAACGCGTATAATATATGATGTTAGTAATTCTTTTAAATAAAGTTTGCGTATGCATAAACTTTAATGGCGACATTAATTTAACACAATTTTCTAAAATTAATGTCCTCAATGTAGCGCCGCGTTGTACCTATACTATTATAGCTACTAGTGATACGCGTAATGAAATGTATATCTACTTTTATGTTTTATTTCAAATAAAACCGTTACAGAAATAAATATCATTTAGCATTTACAGAAAAAAAAGTAAAAATTTGTATATAACTTTACCACATGCATGCGTAAAATAAATACTTTTGAATAAATCATAAATGTCTGAAATGCATTGATTGTTTTAATAGATAGTCAAATGTTTATAATACTTTTGATTTTAACTTTTGGCCCGAATGCGGACACTGTTATCTAGCTTTTCATGAAATTAGAACAAATGAGTCCAAAAAGAAAAACCATTTGTCAATAACTAATATTTTGATTGTTGCTGTCCATTGTTTTTGAAATATTATTATTTATAGCATAATCAGCCAATAATGTTCCCACTGATGGGACACAGGCCTCTTCTCCGTGAGAGGGAGTGGGCCATAATCCATCACGTGGGCCCAGTGCGGATTGGTAGATATATTATTGGAACGAAGTTCTTTTACGGAGCTTACGGTAGGAGTAAACTGGTAGAAATCGTCACGTAAAGAAAAAGCGTTGCGACTTTTTATTATATGTTATGTGATAGTAAGACAGAAAGAGAGAGAAAATTTTCATGGTTTTCGAGGGTGCTGAAGCAAATAGTGAGGTCAAAATGAAAATCCAAGATTGCAGCTGCAATTTTTGTTTATTATTTTCTAGGTTTGAATTAAAAGATACATGCCATACAATGACACATACTTGATGCCTAGAGTGCTACAAATTACAAGGAACTTTTGGCGCCTGAATGACATTGACAGGGGGGCATTGTTGGTAAACATTTTTGAAATTGACATAGAATTGTATTACAAAAACAAGATGGCAGCTTTAGTTCCGATTATGGCCACGCGCCAAAAGATTCCTTTGCCGTCGTAAATATAACTGACACTATATGTATTTTCTTTTGAGTTCAAAGTTTATATACCCCGTTGCCCTTTTTACAGGTATTTTCAGGAAATCGATAATTATCAAATATCTTTTATCTTAACCATCAGTTTCAAAACTGGCAGGCACTGTGTACATTATTGGATACAACAACGATGGAAATAGATTTTAAAATCGATTTTGATACCTATTATTATCCGCACTATCTAAATATAGCAAAAGTAAACAGACTGTAAGCAATACATGACAAAAACTATAAACACCCATTATAAATAATTTCAAAATGGCACTGCAATGTTTTTAAGCACTTTATAGTTCAGCGGGGGGAACAAACTCAAACTCAAACTATTTATTTCAAATAAACCAATTACAGGCACTTTTGAATTGTCAAGGTCGGTCAGTCAAAAAGATGAAGCTAGTTGCCCATTCCAAAGCGTAGTAGGTACCTATGGAGAAGAACGGGCAAGAAACTCCATGGACACTCTTTTAAATCATAATAATATTGTTACAAAGTATTGGTTACATCATTCATGTTCAAAATTATGCACGTGAGAACGATGCAGAACGTTAAAAGCGTCCGTAATGAAAAGATAAAAAAAAACAATTCAAATATTAAATTAAATCAAAAGAACACATAAGAGTAGCAATGCTTTCATTTTGACAGTTCAATAACATTCATTGCGTTATTTACATTGTTTAGCAGACAATTTTTTCGAACATATGAAGCAATGGATTAGCAATATCCTTCAAAATATTTCGCGTTGGGATAAGAATATATTTATTTGCTTTAAAACATGGTACATTAAGGTCTTATAAATAAAGTGAGTGATTAAAAGTTTGTTACGTAATTAGGGTGCCGAAAAAGATTTTATAATCGCAGAAGAGTTAGAATGAGATGCATAACACAATTAAAGTTGACTTCACTTAGGAAATTATTGAAATTTTGGTAAAAATACCAAAGAAAAATAGGAAAATACGCAACTACTTTTTTCTTTTTAAAAGTTCACAAAACAGCCTTATTATACGAAAATCCCGTTTGGATTTCCCTTTTATTTACGTGCTTACTGCATCTGCACCCTAATTTCGTAATCACTATCAATTTCAATCTGAGTCATTTTGAGGGATTTTGCTAATCCATTGCTTCATATGTTTGAAAAAATTGTCGGTTCAACAACGTAAATAACGCAATGAATGTTGTTGAACTGTCAAAATGAAAGCGATTACTACTGATAGTGCGTTACACAACTACCCCGCTGGTCTAAAACAAAGAACATTCTAATAGGTCTTTTTAGAGCATTTGGTATTTTTTATTCAGACTTGAGTAAGAGCCATAAATTGGTTTAGACATGTTTATTTATGTCCGTAAGGATTGAGGAGCCACATCAGATTTTTTAAATTTGATCTCACCATTATTTAGCAGCAATGTAGCTGATTTTGCAGCACGAATTCTAGATTTAGCAGCAAAATATATCACTAGTTATATTAATGCAAAAGTGGCTCCTCAATCTAAACGTCTGAATTGAGGAGCCATCTGGAACTCGTTAAGTAATAGATGAATATTTTTGAAAATTTGGTATCATTTAGCAGCAATTGTGCATATTACCTTCTAAAAATTTTGCTTCTGTAGCGCTAAAATGAAAGAAAGTACAACACTTTTAGTATGGCTCCTCAATCTAAACTCAAGAGGTGAATTTCTATTGGATGTGAGCGATCAATTAATATATTCGACATAATGATCATTTAGCAGGTGTTGTGTTTGTTTTTGCAGTATAGGAATAAAATAGTAAAACTGTTTAAATTTTCTAGAAGAACGCATTTTCTTTGGCTCCTCAATCCTGACGTTCTAATTATATATGTTTGACTGTAGCCACCTGAGATCTCAACGGAATCTAAAGCCAGAGATACTAACATTTAGCAGAAATGTCTGCTAAATATATCTGCACAGTTCAGCAATGTACATACTTTGGATTCTGAAAAAAACAATACTTAACTATTTTCTTGTAAATTCAGTGTGAAGGGTGACCATATTTTACTCGTATTAATGAAACCAGGATAGTAATTTATTAAATTTATATTTTCATAACAGGTTATATCTATCGTACCTACGATTTGGTTATTTAGCAATCAATTTCGCTATAAGTTATAGAATGAATGAATATTGGCTGATCAGTGCTTCTCCTGACGGTGATATACACAAAATGACACATTCTCTAGCTTATAGCGAAATTGATTGCTAAATAACCAAATCGTAGGTACGATAGATATAACCTGTTATGAAAATATAAATTTAATAAATTACTATCCTGGTTTCATTAATACGAGTAAAATATGGTCACCCTTCACACTGAATTTACAAGAAAATAGTTAAGTATTGTTTTTTCAGAATCCAAAGTATGTACATTGCTGAACTGTGCAGATATATTTAGCAGACATTTCTGCTAAATGTTAGTATCTCTGGCTTTAGATTCCGTTGAGATCTCAGGTGGCTACAGTCAAACATATATAATTAGAACGTCAGGATTGAGGAGCCAAAGAAAATGCGTTCTTCTAGAAAATTTAAACAGTTTTACTATTTCATTCCTATACTGCAAAAACAAACACAACACCTGCTAAATGATCATTATGTCGAATATATTAATTGATCGCTCACATCCAATAGAAATTCACCTCTTGAGTTTAGATTGAGGAGCCATACTAAAAGTGTTGTACTTTCTTTCATTTTAGCGCTACAGAAGCAAAATTTTTAGAAGGTAATATGCACAATTGCTGCTAAATGATACCAAATTTTCAAAAATATTCATCTATTACTTAACGAGTTCCAGGTGGCTCCTCAATTCAGACGTTTAGATTGAGGAGCCACTTTTGCGTTAATATAACTAGTGATATATTTTGCTGCTAAATCTAGAATTCGTGCTGCAAAATCAGCTACATTGCTGCTAAATAATGGTGAGATCAGATTTAAAAAATCTGATGTGGCTCCTCAATCCTTACGAACATGTTTATTTTCCTAGATGCAGTCTGTCGAGCACACTTCTCTCGTCTGGCACCATTTTTCTGACAGAATAGTGCAGATGAGCTGTTGCTGTGTTTTACAACCAACTAATAAATACAATACGCAATGCACTTACAGGCGTACAATTTACAATATGAAGGATATTTTAAAAATTTGACCACACAGGAGTTCATCCGCTTCTGGTACAACGCCCGCTCTGGTCTGGAGCCTGGAGCGGCCGCTCTGTGCACCGAATGGAAGAACCGGCCCGCGGCCCTGCGCGTATCAAGGATCTCTAGAGTGAGAGTCTGGATTCTCTTATTTCGGGACCCTCATTACCGGGGTCCTGCCTACGGCCATGCATGTGGTGATTTCCGTCATTAGTTTACCTATGGTTTCTTCTATGATCAAGAACTGGGGTCTCCCCAGCCATGATTTCTCAGTCGCGAGCGCTGTATTTACAGTGTACTATCACGGACACTTCCGCCTGATCACCACTAAGTTCATTTTTGCTTGCACTCAAAACATAGAAGCGCTCTCTAGCCCCGCCCGTTGACCTTGAATAGACGAATGAAAGATAAGACGGGCCGACTGCACTGTCGACGCGGTGACGCACGCGCCGTTCGAGATTTATTTTTATTTTCAAGCTACTGCTATTACTTATTTATTATATTATGGACTAGCTTCTGCCCGCGACTTCGTCCGCGTAGATTTCTGATTTGTGACAGGATTGCGTATCTCAAAAGGAAATCAAAATAACCCATAAAAATACAAAAAAAAAAAAAAATTTAAAGTAAATAGAAAAAGATGTATTTTTTAAACTTTGCGAAAAATGAAATCAAAATAACCCATAAAGATACATAATATTTTTTTTAAAAATAAATAGAAGTAAGAAGATGATTTTTTTAAACTTAGCGAAAATTATGAAAAGTTTATAACACTATACAGATCATGGATGTGATGTAAATAGTTATATTATGACTTGATTTTTGTAAACTTATTCCTGCACGTGCACGGCGTTGGTGACGCCCACTTCGCAACGGGCCGTGCAGCAGAAATCGTAATATTTTAATTTCGCTATAACTTCAAAACCAAACGACCAATTTTAATCATTCAACGACCAAATATTATCTACATAAACTGTACTTACTGATGAAATAATTTATTTTGATAAGGATGAATAGCATGAGTAAAATAAATGCGTTTAAATGTAGTCCAAAAAAAATTCAAGATTTTTAAATAAAAAAATGGTTGTTTTGCCTCACTCGACATAGATAGGTATAGTGTGTCGCGGACTTTTTTGTAGATATTTATAAGATCTACAATTAATTTGAACATTTTATGGTTCTATCTTTTCTAGTTTAGGCAGCGTACGCAAAATAAGTAACTTTTCTGGGTGATTTTTTACACCTTGTGTCCAAAAAACCCAAATATCTTACGGAACCCAATTTTTTTCTAAAATAAAATTTAGTCTATGTTACTCATGGATAATGTAGCTTTCGAATGGTGAAAGAATTTTTTAAATCGGTTTAGTAGTTTTTGAGCCTATTCATTACAAACAAACAAAGTTTTTCTCTTTATAATATTAGTATAGATAGATCTGGGATTCGTTATTCGTTGAGTTAATAATACATTTTGTCTTTATTTTTCTAATTAGAAATTTGATTTGATAAATCCTATTGTCGGTTAGGCATTAATTAAAAAGTAAAATACAATTTTGAAGTTTTATCAGTTTTATTTATTTATTAACTGAACTGAACAAAGATATTCATAAAATATTGGACATAGTAAGTAGGTAAAACACACAATTAACAATATTCAAATTTTCTTAGGCTTTTTGCAATTTTCAGTTCAGTATAAGGTTGTATGGTAATAAAAAAATTCAAGACATGCCCTTCAGAACATATAATTGAACGCGTTAGAACGCGGTTTTTTTAATTTAGAACTAGGAAGTTGGTGTGGCCTAGCCTTCATTTCATAAGCCGTTGGCGATTAAGTCGCCAAAAACTTAAGGAGAATAACAATGTCCTATATAAAAATAAATTCCGGGAGCTCTGCTCTCGGATAAACTGTGAGCACAGTAAGCGCCATTACGTTTTGTAATAGTTTGCAGTAAGTTTCGCCATTTAATCGCCCTGGGAAATTGACAAGCTCTCCGGGACCATCAGCACTCATCCAGCCCCACATATTAGCGCATATCCTTCCAGAATCATGATTAGGAATCACGTTTCTAGGTAGGCATGTGTAAGTAATGCGAGTGATGCATCACGCGTAATATCACCCGAGCGCGTACTGTAACATCACACATTACTCGACTAAAATAAGCATCACACCATCACACTAAACATTACGCGCGCGGTAGCAGCGCAGTAGCTCGTGACATGACTCGCAGACTCGCTCGAACCGAGCCCTCCCGAACGCATCGCATCGACAATGTTCGGTTTATATCGGAAGTCCGGAACTAGGCGCGTGCGATTTCGTATTTCGCCCGGTCAGGTGACTTATTATGTTATTTAGAACTCTATTTTTATTATAAAGGGTTTATATTTCCTTGACACCATGTCTTATTACACTAGAACATTGCCTTACATTAGAATGCGCGATGGTGTGCTATCGCATGGCGCGACATCCTATCATCACGCGTGCTGTTTGAAGTGATGGTGTAATGTAATATTACTCGGCACGAAATGTAATGACATATCACATCACTTCGTGGTGCACTGTTTTGCACATGTCTATTTCTAGGTTCGTAGCGTGTATTCATCACGCGCCACAAGTGTCAACGACAATGTTGGCTCGACGTAAAACATGTCTCATCTGAGAATATAGCGCTTGTGAAATAGTGTCTACCATACGTTGGAGGTTATCAGATATGGACGTGGTGCCCGCGGCCTATCCTCTTAGACACCCTCTTCTTCATGGCGTCTGATCCACAGCCGGACAGTGTTTCTCTACAAGGAATAAATAGTCTAATAACAAGTGGCTTCATTAAAAAAAAACTGACTTGTTTCAAAAAACCCGACCGCAACAAACGACGAAATAGTTCTAAACAAATCAGTTTTCAGGTTTCGTCCATACTGAACCCTAGTCCCAACTTTCTCGGTCCGTATATATCTACCTCCGTGTATACCTAGAAGGCGCAAAAGTACTGATGGTAAGAAAAGTGCTTGTATGGTTTGTATTTATTTTTATTCAGTCATCAATTCATCATTCAGTTGTAAATTGCACCATTTTTATAAATAAACGTTATTATTATGATCTCCTTTATTTCATTTAAATACTTACAAAATACATTTTTAAATATTTTTATAAACAAAAGGATAAAAAAACATTTAAAAATATAAAAAGTAGTAGCCCACCGGTATCGGGAACAGGGTCCAAGCTACCGGCGGTCAGGGCTCCAGAGAGAGGAACCTCCTGACGATGCGAGCCGTGTCCAGAAGTACCGCTTTCTGAATCAAGTCCTTGATCCAGCTGCCCAACGAGAGCCTCCTCAGGTGTTGGTCGAGCCTCTTGGCTATTAAGCCATTGGCTGTCACAACTATCGGAACAATGATCGCTGAGTCCACATCCCACATGTCGACATCCTCGCGAGCCAAGTCAAGATACTTGATTTGTTTATCTTTCTCGGCTTTCACGAGGTTATTATTATTATATCACAAATCACATTCTGTATATAAATTAATTTAAACTCGTCTGACATGTTGCTGACACACATGTTACTGATACATAAAATGACTTGTTATCAGTTGCACTGGGTCATCATTGTAATGTCAAACAAAGAGATGCTTCTTATCTTATCTTATAAATGATGAGAGAAAGACCTCTATGTAATTACCGAAACCCGCTCGGTATAACAAAAGTATCAAAGGATGCCACCGACTTTTGCCCACTGCGGTTATTGAATTTTATGATTCTTTTGTTCGGCTTAGGCTTATTGTAAAATTTCTAGAAATGAATTATTTAATAATTAGTCACTACCTACTTATTTGCACGGAATTTTAAGTAGGTTATTATTAACCAACAAAATACTTTTTACACAACAATGGCAAGCATTTTTTTACTTATAACCAACTATTTTTATTTATTTATTCATATAAAAATTCGCATTGTTTGAATTATGCACATTAATTAATTTATAACGGCTAAAAATATAAATTATGAATTTCAAATAGTAAATTTCACTGCAAATAATTATAATCAATAACATTGAAACAAATAGTGCGTGTGTGAGCGAGAAAGTATTCCGAGTTCGCCCGTCACAACAAAGCAGTAACACATACCACTCTCATAAAGGTCTAAGTAATTGCTTTACCAAGTATATAGTGATAAGTATAACCAAGATGTAAAATCTAAATATTTGCACGGCAGAAATGCCGAATATAGTAAAACCGATCTTATGTTAGCTACCTATATTCTTGCAAATAAATCAGTCATTCATTCAAGTTTAAAAACTGAATATTTTTTCTGCTTGTTTCTCAAACGAGAAACAAGCAGAAAAAATATTCAGTTTTTGCTTGTTTGTTAAATTTAAGCAAAACAGTACTAATTTTTATGCCTTATAATTTTTTGAATAAATATATTATATTATTATTTATTTATCTAATATTTTTATTGATGTAAAACAAACTAGAAAATATTCAATTACTTACACAAGATAAAATTTGCATGATAAACTTTGCACTGTGCATCGTTAATAAAGTTTTATTTATAAATTAAGGTATTTTAAAACCACACAATTTACCATGAAAATAATTAAAATAATTTACTCAAGTAAACAGCTCAATGGCCAATATTCAAAAGGTCCGGTAAGCGCGCCCATGTCAAATAGTTCGTCCGTAAAATTAAAAAAAGGAGTACACGTGATACGTCACTAAGCTGCGCAGTGCAGGTTGCAACTAATTGCGTTATCGCTTTCCTAATAGGCCAAAACTTTTAGGGGGCGTGGTTTGGCGCCGCCGCAGGATTTAGGCAAAAAAATTCTTAAGTGAGCAGGCGGAAAAGACCGCGATAGTACCTATTTCGCGCGCATAGGAACAGCGTTGGCGCTTTTAACGCACACTAAACTCTGCCTAACGATTGGTTCATACTCGTATTCAACTCTTACAGTTCAATGTTTACAAACTTTATAAATGTTTCAGCATTAGGCAAGAACTAAGGTGAAAAAATCAGTCTAGAAAAAGTTTCAGTCTGAAAAAATCCAGGATCAAAAAGTAACCCGCTAAAATTCAAAGTACTAGGGTACAATAAAGGACATGGCAATACGCAAATCGATGTTACGGTGCAACTACTCGTAACTCGTATATACGCATTCAGTACGTGTAGGCGTACACGTAAATTTGCATTATCATGGATTTATTACTATACGACAAGGTCGACGATAAGGATTTTCTTCGCTCATAGAAAATCTAGGCCGGCCGATTGAAACTGAATGCAAAAGGTTTTCATGGTAAGTTTTTGACCGTATCCCTACTGTCTACATAGACATATCAGAATAAGCGGAATGCTTTATAACAGTCTGATGTTATGATGCTCATTTTGACGAGGTTTTTGCGATTAAAATCGCCTCGATGAAAATTAAATTCCGATTGTAACTTGAAATAGTCTGAAATAATATGAATGAAAAACGCACGTACGCAGTTGAATCATGAATGAAAGAGACAAAAGATTAATAAATATGATAAAGGTGCATTACTTAATTGTACTTACAGATATGTTAAGTTATTCTCCAAGTTACCATTCAGTTTATAACGACCAATAAATGTACCTAGGTATCGCGTAAATATTCATGCAAAGTTTCATACACACATTACCTGTTAGAGTGCTGTTAATAAACGTCGCGATAAATATTATAATGAGCAATCAACAATAGAGTGATGCGATCATTTAAACTATTACACAAACTAATCACACGTGAAATTATATCTCGTCTTAAAATCCCCACAAAGTCTATAAATACCGTAGGAAAAAATGAAGTCCAATAAGTTTCCATCTCACACAATAAATTAACACTTAGTTTAAATTAAAATATACACTCACATCTTATTTCCTTCGACACTGAACTTTAATAAATTCAAAGTGCACTACTATCAATGATGTAAACTGGATTGATTGAATGAACTGTTCATATACGTATTTATACGCGAAAAACAAACGATCGTAATGCAATAAAACAGAGTTTATAATTTGGTACGGCGTCTGAACTACGCATTTGTAGGCGACGAGTCACATGGATTATAGTCACATGTATGTCCTCGCATAGTGCGGTGTACTATGTCGCTACTACGGCATCAATTGCATTAACCTCCAATAATCTAATTGTAAGTTATTGATTCATGAAAAATCATTCCAATTACTGATTATCTTGCGTTTGGTCCCGAGCTTGTCGTACCGATTTTCCAATGGGGAAGGCCAAATCGTTCATCGATATTTATTTTCTTATACTCAAAATCGACCTTAATGGTGTGTGGTTGATTTAAACATATATAATTACTATATTCAAATATCCGATGATATCCGAACACGTACGAATGTCTTCGATATCGGAAAAATTCGACCTCCACAAAGTAGTTATTGGGTAATACGATACCCATGGGTAAGACTTGTTGTCAAACTTTTGGGATTATTATGGAACTAAATGAAGATAGGCAGGACAATTTGCAAGGCGCAGTGATGACAGGTGGAGTAAGGTAGTGCCCTAGTGGCTAAGGACTGGAAGACGAAGTGTCAGTCGTCCAGCGGCGTGATGGGCGGATGACCTTATTGCCATCGCGGGGAAAACCTGAATGAGACTGGCACAGGAGCGTGGGAATTAGCACAAGGAAAAAGAGGCCGATGCCCAGCAGTGGGTGAAGTTGGGCTGTGGGTGAAGTTGGGATGTGGGTGATGATAATGATGAATTACAATTCAAATATTCACAAAAGCCATTTATTTGGCCATTCAGATAAATACTATGTCAATTTTCTTTGATTTTTACAAAATTTTAAATATTGTTGATAAGTTTGTTTGCCGCACAGGGGTCAAACCAGGTCGTAGAGTAAAATAATACCTTGTTTTTGCAACATTAGCATTACTTAAATGTTCTTTCGTAAATATGTTTGTCACTTTTAAATTCTAGTCACCACTTACGTAACCAACGTTTAATACTAGACATACAAAAGATGAGTAATATCATCACCTTTCCAGTTTTATATTATGAGTTATCGTTGTTTTATAGTATTGATTTATTAGAATTATTAACCTAAGGTAATGGAGGTGAGCAATCTGCCGTTTTAGGATGATCAAACATTTTGTTATTTTTACTTTACAAAAACCTCGAACCAAAATGAATATTACTTTGAATTTACGAATAAGACGGTATCGATAGTTGTAGTGTAGTACATTCATCAGCAATCTAAATATTTTAAAATATATATTAAATAATATCTTCAAAAGGATAATTTCGTTCCAATTTCCCAATTCTCCCCCTCACGTTACTGGTAAATCCCATGAGATCATACTAATATCAATAAAATCTGATTTTTTTCAATTATATTACCGTCATCTACAGTACAGTTATATGTTTCTACGATTACAATATACGATGACGTGCAACAATGTCATAGTTGTAAGTCGTAACAAGACTATGACATAATGCTTTGAAGGAAATCTTGGATTGACGATGTCGCTAAAAGTACGTGTGTACGTACTTTTAGCGACATCGGCGTTTTGCACGCATACACTTAGCAAAACATACCAGTGCATTCCAGAAGGATTCTTTATTTGGAGTAGAAATCTTGGAAGGTTTCATTTCTAATATAGCTAGCGCTACCTAGGTTCAGATTCAAGGTCCCCAGCAAAATCTTTATGTCCATCAAGTGCGAAGACAAATGGGTGTGGTAACAAGTTATTTGGTGATGATCATGCATGTATTCTTTATCCATAGAACCAGGATGGACCCACATAATATGATAAAAACATAGATGTAGAGAACTGTGGAGAGGAATACGATTCCAAAAATGACCGAGTACAAGATAGTCAAACCGAAATAGAAGTTGGAGTAGACGATAAAAATTTGGCTTTCTACAGAAGGATATCTCTAAGTGGCTATGTGTTTATTATAGCTGGTCAGCATCCGGCGAATAACCCTTTGCCTCCTGCTGGTAGAAAGATTTTCCCAGAAAAAAAGGATGATCGGAATTTGTTCAATTTCGATGGCTTTTGGCGTCGATCCCGTATCTATAAACATCGAATAGGATCTCAAGGAAGCTGGTGATCTTACAAATACAACTAGTGATAGACTTGACGCAAAGACCATTAAGGTTACAGTGTTGTTGATTCAGAAATCCACAACAATTGTCTACAAAAGGCAGAGTTGATTGATTGATTAGGAAAAAAAGAGTGAAGCCTAGAAAACAACATGTGCTCATATTTCAGTTGGCAAGCGGTAAAGAAAACATCGAGAGCAGAGTATAAGAAAGTTAAAAGCAGTAGTTTGATGTTTGTGGCAAGTCTTATCGATGGGTATTGTTGAATATTATTAAAAGCTGTTACTATAACTAAAAGTGCTGCTACGATTAAAGGTGATTGTTGTTCTTAACTTAGCTTTGGAGTTTTGAAACGTTTAGGAAAAACACAAGGGTTCTAGAACTATAATATTTTAAGCAATTTAATGGGATCAACATGTTCGCCATTCACTGTTGTACTTGGGACCTTTGGGTCAAATATGGTTTGATGAAACACAGTCAGACAGACGGACAGACAGCATATTGCTTTTATGAGGTTAGGTTACCGGAGGTATTAGTCCTCATATGTTGGTTTTACCAGTCTTTACCGTCCAGGATGGTGAATTTGGTTTCTAAAATTTGGTACTTAGGGCACTAAACTACTATACACATAAATATACTCACACGGATAAGATATATGCTTGACTATGGTAGGTTCTATAGAATCTATTTTAGTACTCCGTCTTGAAGGTCAGTGCGTTATTCCCACAGGTTATCAAATAACCAGTAGGTACAATTAGAACAATGTAATCAGCACCATATCGAGAAGAGTGGCGTTACGAGTTATATGTTGAGTGTGGTGTTTTATGGAGCCCTTTTGCTTAGTCATGTTTATCTTGAAAGGCATGTCTAATTATAAACAAATAACTATTTTTATGAATACTTGTAACTTAATTTAAAATAAGCTTGTTTTTGAATGATAATTTTTGCAGAGTTATTATTGTTAGTGGATTCGGCATATTCATAAAATGTTTCAACAATGATATTGTTTTATCTGAATATAATTTTTTATTGTTTATACAACATTAGTCTATGTTTTTTTTTTTATTATTTACGTCTGTATCAGCCAAATTCAATTTAACAAATAACTTTTACAAACGACTAGATTTTTGCTAGATGGTAAAAACGTTAAATACAGTTTGCAAACGATGTAAGAAAACGGTTTACCATAAAATTTAAGATCATAGTCTCGAAGTTTATTACAGTACACCGTCTTTTATTCAAAGATGACCTACTTACTCAACAGCAATAACAATAATTTCTAATGGATAGTTAAACGGTTAAACGCTACATTGAAATCCATACATCCATACAAACCGAAGGTTGTTCGGCAAATAAAATTAAAAACATAACACTTACATATTCAACTGATGCGTTGTCCTCTTCTTAGTTAGAACACTATGAAATATACACCGTTATTAAGAAGAACAAGGTTTTGTTTCACAAATATAATAAATTGTGGAGTGAATATAAAAGCTTGTGTGCACCACGGTTCGTAGGTCAGTTCCAACTATTTCATAGAATCAACAGTCGTACATGTGATATGCACTCGTAATTACTAGAGCTACTATTATATTGCTTGAGCGCAGCGGATCATGATTTACAACGATTGCTATTGATTTTCGAATTACATTGTTTAACTCTTCAAAAGCTTGTGATTTAAATTAGTTTGTAGTTACTGTACCTATCTTTGTTTTTATAAAAGTTATTACTCCAAAGTTAGTTGTTTCTAACGCTCCGTTAAGTGTGATATAAGTTGACAAGTTAGTCGTAATTTTACCAACGTTAATAACTCGCTTAAGACTATCATCGTAGCGTTCAAAGATAAATGCCACGTCATATTGCTAGTATTTAATCTAATTGTCTTGTTATTTATTTACATATATATTACCTTGTTGTTTTTTTCTTCGATTGCGTGATTTATAATCTCACTAATAACATAGTGTTACTAGTTTTAACGTATGAGATGTTATCATTATTGTGATATCGTGTGTGTTCTTGCTATTACGCTTGACCTGTGATGACTTTTGCCGTAGATGTTATTTTTCCTATGATTTAATCTGGACAATCCGATAGCGAGGAGACAGGGATAGCGTTTTATCGCAAGTCATTTAAGTTTATGTATTTATGACGTCCATGGTTTTAGGGTTCTGTTTTAAAATTTATGTTTGAAATCCCTGACTCGACTATTTTTCCGTTTTGCAGCCGTAGGTAATCGTAAATGAACTCGATTTTTTATTAAATTGATAGAGCAGTGTACCTGTACTTTTCAAAACCAGAAATATAGACGATTTCGAGAATTAAGTATTGTCTCAATTTTTTTTTATAATAAGCTAACTATACAGGCTTAACAGTCTACATATCTGTACACTGCAAATATATATTTTTTGTTTTTAAATTGATAGGCTCTTGTTTGACCACTATCTCTTCATGGGAAATAGAACAATAACAATAGATGTAAATTACAAGAAAACCTAGTTACTTACTGATATATTTTTTAACATCGGTGAAGTCGTAGGTACTCAATCCAGCTTATTAACACTTTCACTGTCCACAAAGTAGACACAAAAGTTAAACAACCTGAATCCTATGTGATTCATGGGACCGGGAATGGGTTAATAGGTTTGTTAAAATTTTGTAGTGTTGTTCTTTTCACCTGAAAATCGTGCTCATGCGGAACCTTCAACGATGGCGTTCTATCTCTGCTTGTTTGGTAGGTTAGGTTATTTTATAATGCATCAATAATACAATATATCGACTTTGATAGTTAGGTATCTATTTATCATTGTTTTTCCTATTGTATTTGCTCAATAATAAAACGAAACTTAACTTGAAAACTCGTTTTTGTGTAGCTAGGTATGTCTATCTATATAAAAATCAATGCCACTTTTCATTGTAATTTTATAACTCACTAGCTTCTGCCCGCGACTTCGTCCGCGTAGATTTCGGATTTGTGACAGGATTGCGTATCTCAAAAGGAAATCAAAATAACCCATAAAAATACATTTTTTTTTTTAAAGTAAATAGAAGAAGATGTATTTTTTAAACTTTGCGAAAAATGAAATCAAAATAACCCATAAAGATACATAATATTTTTTTTTAAATAAATAGAAGTAAGAAGATGATTTTTTTAAACTTTGCGAAAATTATGAAAACTTTATAACACTATACAGATCATGGATGTGATGTAAATAGTTATATTATGACTTGATTTTTGATTTTGTAAACTTATTCCTGCACGTGCACGGCCTTGGTGACGCCCACTTCGCAACGGGCCGTGCAGCAGAAATCGTAATATTTTAATTTCGCCATAACTTCAAAACCAAACGACCAATCTTAATAATTCAAATACCAAATATTATCTACATAAACTATACTTACTGATGAAATAATTTATTTTGATAAGGATGAATAGCATGAGTAAAATAAATGCGTTTAAATGTAGTCCAAAAAAAATTCAAGATTTTTAAATAAAAAAATGGTTGTTGTGCCTCACTCGACATAGATAGGTATAGTGTGTCGCGGACTTTTTTGTAGATATTTATAAGATCTACAATTAATTTGAACATTTTATGGTTCTATCTTTTATAGTTTAGGCAGCGTACGCAAAATAAGTAACTTTTCTGGTTGATTTTTAACACCTTGTGTCCGAAAAACCCAAATATCTTACGGAACCCTATTTTTTTCCAAAATAAAATTTAGTCTATGTTACTCATGGATAATGTAGCTTTCGAATGGTGAAAGAATTTTTTAAATCGGTTTAGTAGTTTTTGAGCCTATTCATTACAAACAAACAAACAAACAAACAAAGTTTTCCTCTTTATAATATTAGTATAGAAGAATGGGCTCACCTATCCAAACCAAATGTTTAGGCTACATTTGGACTATTTAGTAGATGGTTTATGTGAAGTTTGCACAAAATCAGTAGAGCGGTTTTTCATTTATCACATTTTTTGTAACAAATGAATTCAATAAAAAGTGCGGATCATTTTGTTAATGGGGATTTTAACTTTTTTCAGTTGGGGATTGTGCTGTCAAATTGAAACTTTTTCAGTGTTGACAGTACAAGCATGTTGTTATGTCATTCATGCGGTCATTTCATTTTGGACGTGCTTCGATTAAAGCAAATTGTCAGCGATAAAGTATATAAATAAAAATGGATCTTCCAAATGTATGTACGCTCATAACTTTCGAACGACTGCACCAAATTGGATAATTAATTTTTTTTGTGTTCGTTATTGTCAGAACAAGGTTTGTATACATAATTGGACCCGGTAGGTGGCGCTGCGTTTTCGGGTGGGATGACGTCTGCCGGGTCCGCTAGGTTCTATCAATCAATCAGTGTTTTACTTATAGGAGTAGGGTAGGGGGGTAGGACACCACGCGAACGAAGTAGCGCACCGGGCAGCTAGAAATAATTTATAAGGCAAAACAACGTTTGCCGGGTCAGCTAGTTCTTTATAATTATGTATAATATTATCACTTCAGAGATAAAAGATCATCAGAGAAAATCAAGGTTGCCTGGGTTCTTGTAAGGCAATACAACTATCTTGTAGAAAATAACCAGCTTCAGTTAGAAACAACCATATTGCGAGAATCATTGATAAACAATAAATTAAACATAAAACACTCACCTTTGTACAGTCACGAGCATAAATATTTATAGACTTGGCTTTATTCACAGGCGATTTTCGCCTTTGTTCCTGAATGAAATTTTATATTATTACACACAGTATTTTCGAACCCATAGGTTTATGTGACGTGTCGTATTTTAACGTTGCATTCGTTATTTCACGCAAAAATCGCTATTAAAAGTTTTCAAGTGTTGACATATTAGTGCTCGTGACTGTACACCTAGTCAAGTTAAAATTTTATAGCAATATTACAAACGGATTATCACCAGTATAAGTATATTATGCCAGTTTTAAAAATCAATCTATCATCACATTACGTACGAAGTACTATGGATCTTCTTTTTCTTAGCGTGGCGATAGCAATCTAAAAGGACTCTGCCCAGAATTAAGGTACTTGTTTGGCGCTATCACCAGCATCCATCAATTCCTGTAACGTGCAGCTGACAGGACACGATATTAGGTGTCTCATCGTTTGTGGAACAGCACCACATTTACATTCCAAGGCGGAGTCGTCTATGAATCACCACCTGAACTGGTTTTCCTTTCTTCGGCCAACCTGGGTCCGGAGTCTGTTTAAAGATTTTCAGGTTACCCAAGGTAACTCATGTCCAGGTGGGAGGGACTATTGGGATGATAAATATCCTATGTCCTAACCCAGGTTAAGATATACCAGTGTACCAAAGTTCATCGAAATCCGGTCCGTCGTTAAGGCCGTGAAAAGGTAACAGACAGACAGAGAGAGTTACTTTCTCATTTATGCGAAAGGGCGATTTCACCAAACTTTTATACCTAGATTAAGTCTTATCCAGACTGTTTGCCACATCCCATTGCCGCACTGTGTCGCGCGCGCAATCCCCGCTGTGTCGCATGCATGGTGCTATAAACTCCTTAATGGAGACAGTCCCGGATTCTGACATCTTTAATGACACAGTCAGGGTGATCATGTCAAATTGTCTCATGTTCTGTGAAAGCTATGTTTGTTAGGTAAATAAGTTGTATCTTGTTATCACTTTATTCGTTTTTATTTTCTCTTCTTAAATTTTATTGTTAAGTATGTTTGATCTCTGACTTGTTATTTGTTTTGGAATTATGTCATTATGTAATATGTTTAGTTTTAGTTTTATGTTTAGTTTTACCTGTTAATTACTGTCATTGGCGCAAGCCGTTGTAATTAATTATAAATAAATAAATTAAATAAAATTTTGATTTTTTTACGGTTTTTCCATACTACAACTGTCAGATGCCAATTTTATTCCACGAATAAAATTGTCTTTGGTAAAATCAGACCTAAGTATGGATTCTTGACAATCTGAAAAAGTGTAAACAATTAATCTAACCCTTTATTTTCTTATGCTACCTGAGTTTTGAGCCAAATCACATTACATAATCAGCCTATAACGTACCCACTGCTGGGACTCGCGCCTCCTCTCAGTGAGAGGGAGTGGGCTGTAATCCACCACGTGGGCCCCGTGCGGGTTGGTAGATATCACATGTCTTCGAATTTTTGGTTCTAGGACATGCCGGTTTCCTCAGGATGTTTTCCTTCACCGTTTTGTGAGTAGTGGTGATGAAAATGCCAGAAGCCAAATCCTTAAAAGTGAAATCTAACCCTATAATACAAGTACAAAGTATTTATATAATATGTTCGTTACGTTTCGAGCCACAAGGTCAATAGTCATAAAACCTCGCTTGCAAAGACCTAGACGAGTTAGTACCTAATTGAACTAAAATAACAGTTTTGTTATTTATAGAACTTATGTTCGTGAGACAAATACCTGAGAGTTGGCATTAAGTGTCGAAGGAAACTAATTAATTGGAAATCTTTGGTACAACAAGTTCCCAGAGGAATGTTGAATGCCACAGCGTGACGGTATGTCGTTAACATCTATATGAAATACCGTCACGCGGTGTCTCTGGCAGAGTGAGCAGAGATGTTTAATTAAATCGTTAATTATAATTGTAGTAACTGCGAAAGCGGTGCACATCTCTGGGGCGCAGGCTCCAGATCACCTCCAACACCATCCTGAGCGTATTTGCGAACAGGTTTGATTGTCAGTACATTAACCATTGTTATAATATGATTAATGTAATGACAAACAAACAAATGACTCAGAGGCAGGCAAAGTCAAAGTCAAAGTCAAATCATTTATTTCAAATAGGCACATTAAAGGCACTTTTGAACGTCAAAATTAAAATAAAAATAAAATTGATTCTAGTCGCCCCTTCCAAAAGGTAGTTTTCGTATGGAGAAGAATGGACAAGAAACTCCACCGTTACTCTTTTAAAAAAAATGTTTTACAATACTTTGCATACATTAATTATATAATTATATGTGAAGACGATGCACCTAAAAATAAAATTACTATACCACAATAGGTAAAAGAATTAAAATGAATTTATGAAACCATGACATATAAATTGACTAGGTGATAGATACATGGTGCTCACATATTTACAAACATTCCAAAAGTAGACTATTTTCATAAATATATAAGGAGTAATAAGTCCGGGTGTGACTTTAAGTAATTACAGAATGTAAATTTAATGTCAAAGAGAATAAAAAAAAAAAAAAAAGAATAAATTATACAATTACATTAGCAACCAGTTTGATTTTGTCTAGACTCTAGAGATTGTCCTATGGAGCAGGACCAGCATGTTTCCAAGCATTCTTATCTTGGATATAATCCTCTAATTTGTAATATCCTTGCTTACAAAGTGTAATTTTAATATAAGTTTTAAATTTTCTTTCATTTAATTGCAATATTTCACAAGGTATTTTGTTGTAACATTTAACACAGTACCCCATAAAAGATGTATGTACTTTAGACAATCTGAAAAAAGGTTGATCTAATTTATCTTTATTTCTAGTATTAAAATTATGTCTATCACTTATTTTATTAAAAAGATGTTGATTTTTTCTGAGGCGTATTATTAATCATTTTTATTTTATTTTATTATGCTAATTTAATTTTATAATTTTAATTTAATTTGTATTATTTAATAATTATTCTTATATGATATACTTATATTTATTGTAATTATAATATTTAGTTTGATTTATTCTTTTCGTCTAATTTGATTTCTGTTGATTTTATTTTATTGGAATTTTATCTGACTTTGATTTTAATAAGTATGTGTTCTATTAATGGGTGTTATTTAAATGAAATAAATGAATTTATTATTATTATTGAATTAACGTTTTTGGCATTTATTTTCATCTTTATTCAAATTGGCTCAGTTTTTGCCTTGATCGTATTTTTCACGTTATTAGACCACAGCGGGATAGTTGCGTCACACACTATCAGCAGCACTGGTTTTCATTTTGATATTTCAACAACATTTATTATTCACGTTGTTGAGCAGACAAATTCTTCGAACGTATAAGACAAAGGATTAGCAATATCCTTCAAAATTTAATAATAATATAATAATATCCCTGGACATTTCACACAGCGCCATCTAGTCCCAAGCTAAGCAACCTAATGCTTATGTTATGGTAACAAGATAGCTGATAAACTACTTATATACATTTTTTTTTGTTGTAAATACATACATATTATAGATAGAAAAACACCCAGACTCGGAACAAATACATGTAAGTCATACAAATATTTGTTCCGTGCGGGAATCGAACCCGCGACACGCAGCGCAGCAGTCAATCGCTTAACCACTACGCCAACCGTGCCGTCACTGCGCCAACCGTGCCGTCACTGCGCCAACCGTGCCGTCACTGCGCCAACCATGCCGTCACTGCGCCAACCGTGCCGTCAAAACTGATTCAGATTGTGATATAAAGTGGGTAGATCAGGCAGGTCTTCTTACAAGTGATTTTCTGTAGCTAATTATTAAATTATGAAATGTTTTAGATAGGTTTTAGACTCTGGCAGTCCTCTTAATTTTTTTTATTTCTATCTATGTAGTTCATCTACCTTATGTAGACACCTGGCTTAATTTTCAATTTTTTTCATAGGTTTTCTTAGGTCGTTTAGGTATCTACAAACTTTTGTTTTCATGATAATACAATTCCGTCCCCTTCTCTCAAGTGGCACAAAACCTTCTAGAAATACCTATCGAAAATTTCCACTTCATTTCTTTGTCTCTCAAAGCAAAGATATAAAGTGTACTAAGAAAAATCCCAGTAACATGTGTTGTTCAAGGAGCGAGAATCCAGAGCCCCTCTCCCCCCCCCACCGCATCGGACATAGATAGACGAAACGTAAAGAATGATCACGACATGAGACAGCACATGCGAGAAAAATAACACCCATTCTCTCCAGTGCCGACACAGAATAACTTTAACAATTTAGGGTTAGATTGCTTAGAAAAACAATCTGAGCTCGCGTTTGGTATATAAGTTCCATTTTTCTGCAGTTTTCTTTGTTATTGTAATGGAAAAATGTTTATTTAAAATAAACAGGAAATCTATAAATACAAGTCATTCCCTACTTATAACGTTACGTATTCATGACTCAATTAAAATATTTTAAATAACCAAATGTTTACTATGGAAAATACTGTTTTGCTTCCGGTTTTTCAAGAATCAATATTTTATAAAAAAAAAAGTTATTTGATTTTAGTAAGACATCTCCAATTCAATTATAATTTGTCGAGTTATTTATGTGGGTTTACCTATAAATTCCAACATCAACCATGCGCATCACTCACATGTAAACAGGGGAAGAGTTTTTCATTTAATTTATTTATTTAAATAAGCCAGTCGGTTAAGCTGCAAACGCTCGTGACATTGCGATACATTTACGTCAAAGGGTCGGAGAGACCGAGAAAAATCAGCGGCAATGACTAGACGATTCCACGTTACGTTCCTAATCCCGAACCCTTCCTCGCAATATGATTTGCGTCAGTGGAGATGCGTTCAGAACAGATCACCGGACGGTAACCGAGTGGAAAAAGCGCTTCTCATCGGGACCGTTACTGGAGATCGTAAGAATTCGAGTGGCGTCGCCAGCGAACTACGCTCAGAACAAATGGGCGCGTCGTGGAAAAGCCAATTATTGATTGTTTTTTAAAATGCTCGTAAAGTATTTAAAAGATTTTTTACACATTTCTTTGCTAATTAAAATGTCTTGATACAATTCGATTCATAGAAATGCAGACTAAAATTATGAATTCAAAATGTCCTATTAAGTTTCGGCATTCGCCGCAATAAAACCTGTATATAATTGCGGCGTACCTTTGTTTATGTCTCTATTAATTCCGAAGGCGTCCGACCACGAGGTGGGTAATGTTATCATTCCATTAATTACAACATCCACCCCCCTGCTTTTTAAAAGTAAATTAATCCGATTAAGGGGGGAATCGAAGAACCCGCTCCGTCCGAGTTTATTCAGGCAACTTTCTTTAGAATAATTATTTTTTGTAATTAAATCCATCAACACGATTTTTTCCTAATGATTCTCCCGTGGGAGTCGGTGGGTGGCAACCGGGAATAGGGGAGTTTTATTTTTTCTTTAATTTCATATTTCTTTAAGATACTGTTCTGTACCTAGTACGACGGGATTTTCTTTTAGATAAACTTTTCTATCAGAGGACTTGCAACAATATGTCAAATATTACACATGGGTAGTTTAAACTTTTTGTATTTCAATGTTCCGTGTTCATAGACCACTTGGCCTTCACTTTTATTAAGTTCAATCATTCCAACACTACCACACAAAGTACGTCCCTTTAAAATAATTAATATCTGCTTTTATTTCGGAACAATATTTGTCTGGCGGCCGGGCGGTCGCTCAGACCCACCACCCTCACACCAGTGTTAATGATATCTCGCTTTTAAAGGGCACATCATTTACTTACTTTTACGAAAATTAATTGAAATGAGTTTTGACGATGAAAAGATGGCTATACAAAAGAGAATGGTGGCCGCTAGGTGTCGCTGGAAGATAACTTGTTCATCTTTAATTAATTATTTTGTGAGCAAAGAATTTGTTTTCTTTGATATTCTAGGCTCCATTCATTGACTTTGCCAATTATGATTTCGATTAAGAAACTGTATAAATAAAACGATTTATGAATTTATTTATCAAAAGTTGACAATATTACAAGTTAATTCTGAGATGTTTTAGAATATGATTAAGCTCCTTTTATAGCTTTTATATTAAGATTGATAGACTCATTTTGTACTGCGTAAGTTAAAGTGATTCTTATTGCCTATCTAAGAAATTAGACAATAAGTTACAAATGAAATAGGTGATTGATCCGTTCATGTTCTTATAAAGTGACATAATGAGTTTCTATTCACAAACAAGTGGACTGGCTTCTCCTAGTCAATTAAAACATCAATCCATTAATCTCAAATAGTCACAGCAGTACTAAACTTACAAATTAATATTACTTTACCAATAAGTATATTTGATTAGTTTTCCAACCAACGTGGGCCTCATTTCGCGGAAGCTTTTAGGTCACATCTGCGTATGAAACCGGACCGGTATGTAGGCCACTCGTAATATATCGACATGAGGAGGTTCGCAGATTGATGAGCCGTCCCTCCCCGTGCCCCCCCGCGGACCCGCGGACGTCCGGTACGCCCCCACCGGCCGTCCCGCGGGGCGAAGCTCTATTGCAATAGATTGAGCCTGTTTTGTTTCCTTCTGTTGGTGTAACACATGAGGTTATTATTGGAAGATGTGTGTGATGGGTTTTTTTATTTTACAATTTATTTTATGAAAATGTGTCATTGTATGGTTTTCGTGACATCCTTTATCCAAGCTTGACAGTTTTGCAAGGTAAAACCATTTATTCCTTAGTCATTATTTTCTTCCACCAATATTGTTCTCCTAAAGTAACTAACTAAACTACCAAGTTCTGACCATGTCGCGAAAGTAGTAACAGTCAACTGAGGTTTATAGCATTTGCAGGCAATGTGCCAGTGTCCTGTCGACGACTTTTGGACTACTCCAAATGTCGTTCGTTATTATTTAAACAGTTTCAAGCTTTGCCCTTCTGGAAAATTTAATGCAATTTTGTGAACACTTCACTGAACTTTTTGAAGAAAATCTACTTTTTCTTGCATGACCTGAAATTTATAGTTGGGGGATTTATAGGTAAATATTCCGTTTCTATCTATCTACTCAGTTTGGAATGACCCACGGCTGGGCCCAGGCCACCGTCTCCCTTCTCCACGCCTGTCCTCGGTCATTGCGAGCCGGTCTTCTTGGTATGAGTCAAGTTTTTGTCAAAATATGTTCACGGTTATCTCCAGTCTTCTGCTATCTTCAGATTCATCTTTGTACAGATTTCACGTGTGTCTCGTGTATCGTGTAAGTGTACAATCCATATGCATTGTCGAGGGATCTATTTATTTTCTTCACGATAAATGTTTCAGCCCCTAGATACAGCCAATCATTTTGCCGAGAATTAGTTCGCACGTAAGCTATACTTATGTGCTAGTTTATTTTAGTATTAATTCAAGTGCTATAAGTATTTAAATAATTTATTTTATGTCCAGACCTTTGTAGAGTAGGTTCTTACCTTATTTTATTAGTGCGTTTTGTTTCAAGCATAGACAAATTTTTTAGTCTTTTTTTTCTCAAAGAAGCTCGAAGTTTTCTTTAAAAAATAATGGCTGCTGTTAGGCCTCTTTCATATAATAATAATGTCCATTTAAATGGACATTATTATTAACATCGAGTATCTTTGAGAAAAAAAAGACTAAAAAATTTCACGGGATCAGTGGGTTGGTGACAACTTAGCACGTGCATCAAGTTCGTATAAAATGCAGGTACTTAAACATTCAACTTTCTTCTTTCATTTTATAATATTTCTCTTTGACCTACAACTAGAGCGATTCTGGAAAGAAACTGTAAGTAGCCGTCACTTCTAGAGATTGCACGTCGTAATAGGTTTTTCTTGGAATCCCTTTATTTCTTGTACAATTTATGATTTTGTTAATTTTCCTGTTATGTCTAGTTTTCTATTAAAAACACTTTGAATGCAGTAAGTACTGCGGTTTCAAAGGCCATTCCTAGAGGCCTGAAAAGAAGCTTTGAAAAGTTTTTATAAATAATTTCACAGGGAAATTCTACTGAAGCTTGAAAAAGTCTTCTGTGCAAAGGTGTGGGTGGTCACGAAGCTTTAACATCGATGAAGATGCGAGAGAGTTATCGTTCACCATTAACAGTTAGTAAAATATATATTTCCAACTCTTAATGGTAAATTATAACACTATAGGAGATATCAACGCGCACTGGGCCAATGTGATGGATACAGCCTACTCCCTCTCCTGTCCTGGCCTGTGAGGCCTGTATCCTAGCAGTGGGAACATTATCGGCTCATTATGCTAACTCTATAGGGAAAAACTCACTCTCTCTCTCTCTCTCTCTCTATAGGGGCTGAAATCATCCTTTACTGCATTGACGCTAACTAGTCCATAAATGACACAGCCCTATTCCACACGATCAAGATCTCCCGTAAAGATAACATTAACCGCAACATTATACCAAATAAAAGCTAGTATTTATAAAGAAATACGGGGATCACGCGAGATGGGATCATTTGAGGAAGCGGCCGGCGGTCGGGGGTCACCGCGGATACGATAAGTTTCTCGCTTCCCCAGACCCCCCAGACCCCACGGCTATGATACTCATGCCTCACACACAAATAATGCCTTTTTATGTTTTCCTTACCATGGTGGTTAGAACTTTGTGTATTTTAGATTGAGCAAAAGAGTATTCAACGCAAAATGCATCGCATTTGTTAATGTCAAGAACAGAGTTATAAAGTAGAAGACATATTTTAGAATAAAGCTGGGTTGAAATCACAAACCGGTTTTTGTTATTCACTAGCTGTGCCCGCGACTTC
This sequence comes from Apamea sordens, assembly GCA_945859715.1. Lineage (NCBI taxonomy): Eukaryota > Metazoa > Arthropoda > Insecta > Lepidoptera > Noctuidae > Apamea > Apamea sordens. Next base: position 9,338,573 of record OX243994.1, read on the forward strand.
GTTTGCGTGCATGTCGGAAAACAAATTGGATTTCGTGGGTTTTATTTTATTGCCCCGAACCCTAATTCTACTTCTAAAATAAAAGTAAGCTTAAGTTACTCCTTATTACATTAAAAAAAAAAAATATATATATTTATTTTATAACTTTCATATGCATTTAGAAAAGAGCTGCTTTTACATAACAAACAGACATTTAAATTTTATTTATTTATTTGCATATATGCATTTATAGATGGATAATAAGACGGATGACGATTTTCCACTGGTTTGTATAGACAGACTACATTTCATGAAACAATACAGTTAGTTATCTATGTCCGAAAAAAAGGGCAGATATAAAGGAGCCCATGCCGCCGCTACAATAATAGTTCCATAATTTTCGTGCCGTAGTACCAAATGCATAAATTGAAAAAAAAAAGTTGAAAAAAAAGTTTTTAATCTGTTTGGGATTTCACAAACAGATTAAAAACTCATTTTTTACTGACTGGACTTTCAATTTTGGAACCAATATGAATGGTCTCCTTTAAAATTTAGGCTACTACAACATCACCATTCATCTAGCCACAGAAATCACTATTCTAAGTTGGATGTTGAACAGACACAGAGAAAATTTCATGGACAGGGACAAAGCAAAATGTTTATACACCTAATTAATAATTGTTAACCAGTGACAACCTTCTTTGAACAAAACTGGACGCTAAAAGCAAGATTACCATAGAGTAGAAAACCTGCTTTTATCACAACACAGGTGTGTATCGTTCCGCTCTGCTTGTAATTCTATACGAAGCATTAACGTGTTAAGTTTATCGATGGCAATAATGCATCACAAGTAGTTGCAGGTACAATACTTCATCTGCGATACTTAGGTACTTATATATTTCTATGCTCTTATGTTACCTACTATAACTTTAATAGAATAGCTAGCTAGTACACTTCATGGTTTTTTTTTATCAACATTTAGGTTTTGGAGTAGTGAGATTTTAGAATAGGTACCTTACAATGTTGTCAGGCAAAGTTTTTCTAAAAGCTTGACAGCAAGGTTGGCGCAGTGGTTAAGCGATTGACTGCTGCGCTGCGTGTCGCGAGTTCGATTCCCGCACGGAACAAATATTTGTATGACCTACATGTAGCTGTTCTGGGTCTGGCTGTTTGTGTATGTGAGTTTAAATGTTTGTAAGCGCACCCACGATACAGGAGAAATTCCTAGTGTTTAAAAAAAAAAAAAGTGTTTTTTTGGACATCATTTAGGTTTTGGAGTAGTGGGATTTTAGAATACCTTACAATGTTGTCAGGCAAAGTTTTTCTAAAAGCAATGCGAGATGTCAAAACCAGACATTTCAGCTCCAGACTTTCTTCGGTGGTCCTATTTCAAAATATGTACTTACTGCAACCATCAACATGTTTTTAAAGCATGGGTTCATATAGGCCTATAATATTCCCACTGCTGCTCTTTCGAGAGGTAGTGGGCGATATTCTACCACGCAGGCCCAGTGCGGGTTGGTAGATATCACATGTCTTCAAAGTTTTGGTTCTAGGACATGCCGGTTTCCTCGCGATGTTTTCCTTCGCCGTTTTGAGAGCAGTGGTAATGAGATATTTACACAAAGTAAAGCCCCTGTCTGGGTTCGAACCCACGACTGTCGGGGCTGTTACCACTGGGCCAGTACTACTCTCCTTATCATCAATCTGCTCTCCTATTACTATTGGGTTATGGTAGTCTAAACATCTAAAGTAGTTACATATCAAAAAAAAAAAAACCTAAATAAATAATATTTACGTATGCATGTATTTTACATTGAAATCTTTTGTTGTTCAGGGGAAACAGTAATTAAACAATGGAACTTCAATTTAATTGAAAAAAATAACAGACATTCCTTAATATTTACATAAGCATATGTTTGATATGCTTATTAACATTAAATACGTGCAGTGATTGACTTACAACAGCGCAGTGGAAAAGTAAATTAAATTCACACTGTTTCTATAAAACAAAGAAACAATACCTACTTACATTTAAATTGAAGTTGATACTGTTAAAACAGATATAAATTTATCAAGACCAAGACCTTGATGGTGAAAGTCATTCCTTGTTTCTATTGCTTTCATTTTGACTAGTCTACAATATACGAATACATTGCGTTATTCTTACTGACGAAAAGTCGTGATTTCTACGAAATGAAGCAATGGATTTTGTTAAACTGTCAAAATGAATAGTAGTATAAATGGTTATGTGTGTTACGCAGTTAAGATGCTTTACCACGGAGTCTAGTATATATATGGTTTATTTGAAATAACCGAAAAGATCACACTAAAATAGAAGGAAAGAGCCTCTATCCAGCAGGGGGACACAATATTGGCTAACAAAAACAAAAAATACTCGTAATTATTAAAAACTTTGGAATCAATCCTAAAATAGCGAAAAACAAATCAGCTGCTCCTTATAGGTACATTGTCCCCTTTATTTATAAACGTTGCTTAAAGTTTAGTAATGATTAGCGGCTGTTAAACCATACATTTTTGACGATTAAATCTGTCTTAACTTCGATAACCGTTTATAAATAAACTCTGTTATGTTCCATGTTCCTTCTCACCGATAGGAGGCCTGTGTCCCAGCAGTGGGAACATTATCAGCTGATTATGCTTATTCTATACATATTATATTTGATAACTGGACAAAATATAGGGTTGGTCCCATAGTAAAAGCAGCCGGTCGATTCTGTAAAAATCTCACCGTGAAACTCAAGTGAAGTGAACTTCATGTGAGTTGTCAGTAGTGTCAATCCCTAGCATTATTTGGAATGACAGCTCACTCCACGCTCACTTCACCTAAGTTTTCACGGTGACATGGTTACAGAATCGCACTGCTGATCATAATGATGAGTTCAGTTACCCCTTTTTAGATAATCCGTTAAATCAAATACACCTTGCAGGTGTCGAGATTCACGGAGATCACTTTATTTGTCTCAGCGTTTCTCATGTCAACTAATTCTTGTATCAGAGAGATAAGCCTAGTCGACACCCTTCAAGGCAGCTTGCTCACTGATTATTTGTAATACCTAGTGTAAGATATAAAGCCAAAATTCATTCATACCTGCCTACATATTTATAACCTTGTCTTGTGATTTCAGCAAAGTTTCAGGAAAGGGAAATGGTGTTCTACGGGGAAACTAAAGAACTAGAAGAGGCTGAATATTTACTCATCCTCTTTTTCCAACTATGTTGGGGTCGGCTTCCAGTCTCACCGGATGCAGCAGAATACCAGTACTTTACATGAAGCGGCTGCCTATCTGACCTACACAAGCCAGTTACTGGGTGAATAAAAATAAAATAAAAAATACCATACCTCTTGGTAAGACTGGTTGTCACACTTTCGAGCTTCTGACGACTTGTAATGACTGCCAAAGATCCACGAATGCCAGCCGGGACCAACGGCTTTTCCTGCTTTCTGAGATACGGAAGGGTCTTGCTTGATATGTACAGATGGGCACCCATCCACGGACTAACCACTGCAAACGTAGAATAACATGACCAATCGACTCGACTTGAATTGACCGTGTGGCTATTATTAATTAGCCACAAGCACCTCCCAAAAGGCTATTTACTAGTTTTAGGTAAAAATTAGTTTCAGCAAAATATGAGTAGGGATATATCAACGTAAAAAAATACATTCAATTTAAACGTATTTACGACAATTTACTCCAAGAGAATCTTGAGTGAGTTTAAAGCTTAAAGATAATGAACATCGCGCGTTATCTTGTATTTAGTAACGGCACGCAAATGAGGCACACCCTGTATCACGTTCCTATTTAAGCTTGTTCACTTCCATCATTTTAAACTCGTTAAGTAGGTTTTCCAGCTTTTAAACCCCACCTAGAAGTACTAAAAGATCAAAACGCTGAAATAAAAACATAAAACGGATTAAAGTTTTTGAAACGTGAAAGCTTTTCAGGGAATCCGTAGTGAATATAATACCTATCTGAAAACACTGGCAACACTGATGGCATACGAGTATTTTATAACGGCACTGATTTAAAGAGGCAGTTGTAAATAGCGGTTTTGGTAAGTTAAAAATTATAAATGGCACGTTTAATAACTAGTTCAGCAGTTACAACTAAGCAGTAAAGTAAACAAAAATGAGTAATAAAAAATAATGAAATGGATCAGTGAATATATAATTGAGCAGGAAAATAATTAAATGGGCGGTAAAAATTATTGAACGAGCGGTTACGTGTATATTTAAAATGTTTGGTTTTGTATTCAAAAATATGTTTCTGGCACTCGCCGGCCGCTGCCGCGGCACCGCTCGCTTCGCTCGCTCGGCTCGTGCGTCGTGTGGTCACAGTTCTAACCTAACCTTGTTCGATGTAAAAAAGGTATATGCGTGTTACTAACCGACTAATTGGTTTTTTATTACTGTCCATGTTTTACTGTCGCAATAATTAATCAACCGCCATTAAATTAAATAACTGCTCAATATGTTTTTCAACTGATCATAATAACATCTCCAATATTTAAATAACAGCTCAAAAAATTAGTTCCCTTTTATAACTATAAAATAATTCCTAGGATCGAAATTAAAAAAGTGTTTTTTTTTTCATACAAACTAAATATTAGTTGGCTGGTTCGAACGTGGCGCGGGAAAGGAGTTCCTGGAAGGATTTCCTGGAAGGGGAGGCCTTTGCCCAGCAGTGGGGCGTAGGCTGACAAAAAAAAAAGTTACTTGACGTTTGACAGTTTTTGTATGAAATAACTGTCAAAATTTCAAAATTAGGTATTCCTCGAAGAAAGTTATCAGATGATTGAAAAATCAACCCTAGGGCAAATTCCACCAAACTTTTAACTGGAATGTCTTATCCTGAGAATAAATTTTGAATTTTTGACAGTTTTTTCATACTAAAACTGTCAGACGTGTATTTTATTCCACGGATAAAAGATATCTGACTTTGGTAAAATCAGCCCTAATAAGTACCTATACCAAACTATTGGATATATTTGATTGCATTTTCGTGTGCAGACTGGGAACCGCATTAGATATAAGCAAATAAATTATTTATTGTCGTATTGTCGCCTTCACCTTGTATATGCTAGAAACGGAATAAAACAAAGTAGTAGGTACCTAGTGCTTCTCTTGAATTGTAAAACTATTCTACCTTAATTTTAATTGGTAAAGCGTTATAATGCATTTACACTTAGAAATTAAACATTTTTCCTAGTTTTAATATTGACATGCGATCTGAGGGCCGCGAGCGAACTTTCCTCTGCAATTATTATGCAAAACGATTAACATCTTAACAAGTAGAAGTGTTCGACCCGACACCTCTAGCGATCGATACCGATACCAACCGATACCGGATACAATACCGCAGTAATATGACCCGAGAATATACTCGGCACACTTCTTACTAATGGCATTTTTTATTTATTTACATTTTTAATTATTTAAGAATTTGTTGCAGCCCCTAGTCTTCGATCAACACGACTTACTTCTTTCTTGCCACGTTTTTAGGGGAAAATGATTGAATTAGTCTATGTGGAATTCAAATCCAGGCACCTTTTGGAAGGGGCGACTACAACCAATTCTATTTTTTTGTAAATTTTCACGTTCAAAAGAACCTTTATGTGCATAATTGAAATAAATGATTTGACTTTGACTTTAACATTTTCCAATGTAAGAATTTAATTCTGAAAAGATGAGAATTCTAGCTAAAATATTCTTCTTCTTAATTATAAAGTAACGTAGAAATAGTTACCTTCCGATCCCTTTATTAGTGCGCGGTAATTGAACATTTTCTTGGAATGGTATCTCAATGCACTCTTCGAGCAGGAGCTTCCTGTTACTCTACTGAAGCCTGAATAAATAGTCTATTCTATGAAAATCGTAAACGTTAGAGTATCCCAAAAGTACCTATTAGGAAGCCCTATTACTTAGTGATATTTTGAAAATGTTACCATATCGAACCATACGTATACTTAGCCTTACTTAGCCGACTGAAAAAATCTTCTGGCTAGATATCAGTCAATTCAGCCTATCGCAGTCCACTGCTAGACATATGCCTCTCCCATTCTGCGCCACATCACCCTGTCCACCGCCTTTCGCATCCAGTAGGTATGTCCCAGCCACTTTCTTAAGGTCGTCGGTCCATCTAGCTGGACACGACCCCACCGGCCATTGGTCTTTCGACAAACATGGCCAGCCCACTCGCATTTCAGTTCGCTTATTCTGCAAGCTATGTAACTCCGGTTCTTTTCCGAATAATTTTATTTCTGATTTTAGCCTTCAAAGAAACTCCGAGCGTAGCCCGCTCTATAGCGCGCTGAGCGACCTAGAATTTGTAGACCAGCCCAACTGTAAGCGTCCACGTTTCGGCACCATATATGTTATAATAGGTAGGTCGCACTGTTTGAAGACTAAGGTCTAACATTGCGGGATAGAAGACGAGAAGACTTTAGAAGTTTCCCAAACGCTGCCCGACCCAATAGGATGCTGCTGTCGGCTTCTTTCTCAAAGTTTTGTCTACGGAGTTCGATGACATGCCCTAGGTAGAGATACTCCTTCACAATTTCGAGAAGTGACCCTTCGATGTGGATGGGACTCAACAAAACGTGTGAATTGTGCATGACTTTCGTCCTGTCGAAATTCATAGCGAGCTTAGATATAAAAATGCACCAATGATCCAAAAATATTCGAAAACACCAACTACTTACATATATTGAAAAAATTACCACTTCCACAAGTTCCTACGTAAGTATCTAACTATATTTTCTTACGAAGGAACTGAAAACACCTTCTTACTTACATATAAAATGCACCAATGCATCTCCGCATGAGTCGCTACTCTATTAAAATATAAGCCAGCTCCGTAAATCAGAGAGAATTACATATCGGACAAAGCCTTGCAAGATGAAGTTTACAGCAAAATATCGGTAACACAGGAGTATCGATTGATATCGCTGACGTGAGCGCTCATAGTGATCTATTTCATAAAGTACTTGCATGTGTACAAAGGTTCCTCCTGTCTGTGTGTGTGTGTGTGTGTGCTCGTTAATCATAATTTCGCATGTTTGTTCGTGTGTATGTTGGTTCATATTATTATGTTTTGGGGATAAGAAATTAGTTAGTGGACATTAAACTTGGTTGTAGTTCGAAGGAATGGTCTTGGTACTGGCATTTACAAAATATCATATAATAAACATATTATACGCTTTTCTGTGACATATTTCGTGGAATCGGCATCATAGACTTTATAAAAATAGTCTGTCAAAAATAAACATTTCGGAAAAAAGAATTGAAAAGGTATAAATGAAGCTTACAAATATCTAATCTTTATTAATAATTATGTACTATTGAAACCCCCAGAAAGTGACATGTAGGATTAAACAAATTAAATGCATTCCGAGGTTGCACATGATTTTTTTCTACTCAGTTTACAAAGCACGTAATCGATAGGTACTCGTAGAGCAAAGAATTTGAAAAAAAGTCTCAGAAAAGTAAAGTTTGACTAATTTTAACAAATAATAATTGCTTACCAAGGATGTATACTTACTTACTGTGTTTTTATCCCTTCAACATTGCGATAGTTCCCATACCTTCTCGCCAAGTATCAACACAACCGGTCGTCGTACACGAAACTTGGTAAGAAGCATTAAGGGCTCGCACATCGTAGGGACTGACCCGTCATGAAATTTAAATCTAGATCAATAACCGCGCTTATATCATTGTCTTCATTAGAGATAATTGGGTTCGCTCCCCATCGGCCGCAACTTTGTTTGTTCGTCGATAACTTGAGACGAATTTCTTGAACATTAACCTACCTACGTCATATAGGTTAGGCAGTCGTTAGCCGAAATGGACGTTACCATCTGTTTATAATTTTGACAAGAAAGGTTCTCGAGTATCAAAATGATTGGTTATTATGGTCGAAGGTGTAGAATTTTTATAGTCCCAACTATTTTTAATAACCTTCAATACTTAAGTAATATATTTGATGCTTCCACATGTGAGCTTACGTGGTAGGTTTTACAGAATATCATCATCCATATGTTCATGATGAATATGAGTCTTCCAGTCGATATAAACAGTTGTATCACAAAAACCGCCTATAAGTATAAAAATTATAACTCCTCCTCTACTTCTTTAATATTTTTTGTCAAAGCTTCATTCACTGTAGAGAATATCTAAAAAAAAACAATAAGAAAAAAAATGTATGATTGTTTTTGAATAGGAATAGTTTAATTAGCCTTTATGGAAAAAAATTACATTATAAAAAAATATATGTTAATATGTACAAAAAAAGGATCTACGTCTGCCAACAAACTGCTTTGCGGTTTGGCAGAGGTATAAAAAATATTTCTGTGAACAAACACTTTTTAATTTTTTTTTTGTTTAGATATCATTATTTTAGTTACGGAAAAATTATAATGTTCGTTCGAATTATTTGCAGGGACATTAAACGCCGCCAGACGTAATAAGAATAAAACTTCTATTGTGTCTCGTTCAATGGTTAATTAGGTGTTTTAATCAATTTCAGTGGAAGTACTTGTTAATTATAATAATAATGATCAGCACCCTAATTGCGTAACACGCTATCAATCACAATCTGACTAATATTGAAGGGTATTACTAATCCATTGCTTCATATTTTCGAAATATTCGTCTGCTTAGCAACGTAAATAACGCAATTGAACTGCCAAAATATAAGCAATCTCTACTGTTAGTGTGTTACGCAATTACCCCGCTGTTTTTTTATAAATATTTCGAATCGATGAATTAAATTTTAATTTGTTAAACTAGGGCGCGGTTCCCATCAAATGTGGGTTGCAAAGAAACCTATATGAGAGCCTGTTACCATAAAGCTCGGTAATTGTATTTCGTCTAAGTTGCTGGAGACCGGTGTGTGGGTAACGCCGTCATTTGCGTCTCATATGTTTGTACACGGCGCGCAAACACGATTACCTGAAATTAGGTTAGTACGTTTTATGTTATTTACACTATCATGAGCGTCCCTAGGTTTTCGCTCATTTTAAATTATTATTACGTTGTTGCGAAATAATGGACTTTATAAATAATGATTTGTTCGTTGTTAACATTTACCATTATTATTTCTCACTTCTACTCTCTATTCCCGATTATGCCATCTATAACCAGACTACCGGTATACCTAATATGGTAATACCTATGTCGACACCCTTGCGCCATCCCATCTTCCTAGCACGGTGGGCTGTGCTGGAGCGGCTGCTGCTGGTGCAGAAAACCTCAAACGGCGAAAATATTCCAACCTGATTGGGAGTTATATCTTCGAGCCGTTTGGGGTTGAAACACTAGGGCCATGGGGTCCGAGTGCCCACTTGGTTTATCGAGATATCGCCAAGCGCTTAGTCGACTCTTCACGTGACCAGAGGGCTGGCCTGTTTCTTGGCCAAAGAATTAGCATCGCCATACAACGTGGCAATGCCGCCAGCCTTTTGGGCACTGTTCCTGTTGACAGCGATGCGGACGAATTTTTTGATGCCCTATGATTCTTTTGCTTGTTTTTTTTTTTTTTTCTCATGTACATATGTATTATTATTTTAGTACCTAATGTAAATGTGTAGATGTCATAATAATTATCTAAATAAATTTTACATACCTAATACCTATTTCCTTATTGATTACATTGAGTATAGGTATTCGAAATCTATTAAAACATTGTTCTCATTAATTAATACGATAACATTGTTGTTAGGTGCATGTTATTGTAAATATAAAATCCATATCGTTACATTACATTCCCGTTAGATTATTTTGCGTCGCACGTGTTGACGCGAAAAACGCTCATTGGAGCACCTTGAAATATTGCGAATCTTTTCTATTGCTCCTTGTTTTTTGAAACAACCGCACCGCCCTTAAGATACACACTGTATAAACGCCAATGTTTGAACACTCTCGCATCGATTTCGACTCGATCGCTTTCTAATCCCCATTTTCTCGATGCCATTACGATTTTTCGAGCGCTCACCTCACTCCATATTTCCGTGCATATCTCGACGATTCGCAGATCCATTATTTTTTATGGCTGGAATACACGATGCTTAGTAGAAGTATCGCCCCTGCCTACCGAGTGTTAACGTCTCGGTACACTTTGGTTAGGGGGTGACAATGAACTTACGCAGAAAAAATGCTAATATTTACTTCGAGATGCGAGTTCGTCAAACACAATCTGAACTTACAGACAGAAGTTTCGTGACCACAAATTTACAACATGCAATAAATAATAACCACTTATATGTAGAATCTGATGAAGTAATATATATAAGAGTTAGGACATGAACATTTTGTAGGTACTTAGATGGTGGACCACTTTAAAAAATATGATACTTTTACGGCATGTTAGAATATTTATCAACACTTTCAACTTAGGACGAAATGGACTGCTCTTGCTTGAGTCAATAAATATGAAGTCTCGCAAAGCCATTAGTTAAATATGTTCGGATAGTTTACTTTACTTTCCGATGTGTTGTTTCTGGTTCCACACTGGACTGAGTAGGACTACTTCCGATCTATTCTGTGAAAATATCACCGTTTAATCTTAGGTGCAGTGAGCTTGAAGTGATTGATAACTCACTAGTGTCAATCCGTAGCATCAGCCGGTCTATTCTGTTAAAATCTCACCGTGAAAACAAAGGTGAAGTGAGCTTGATTGGAGTGAGCTGTCATTCCTCGTGATCTAGGGGTTGACACTATTGACAGCTCAGTTCACCTAAGTTTTCACGGTGAGATTTTTACAGAATAGCACTGCTGGTGGAATGACAGCTCACTTCACCTGAATTTTCACTTTGTGATTTTTACAGAATAGCACCGGACTACTTGCTACAACTTTCAGCAATCAGGGCGAACTTACGTACGTATACAGGAATACGTGTAAAACAATTATTTTGAAAATATATTCAGCATGTAAAGTTGTAAGTAAGTGTACCGTAAGACCGCCTAATCAGTGACTTTCCTCAGCGTCTAGTCACCCCAGCGTAAGTATGTTCCGACTCAGCCATTCCACTCAATACATTTTATCGACAAATGTCAGTGACGCTGCGTGACACTTATGTAAATATTTAAATACGATCCAGTACAAGCTATGAATATTTTAAACTCTAAGTAAACCACTCGGCTTTGTACTTCCACAAAGATATTCACACACCAATGGAAGAAAATCTATTACTATTTCGTATGCAATAAGGTTGAGATTTGTGCATGAGATCAGCAAATGATGGTTTGCTTTTATTTTATATCTATGCATAAAGCGATTTGATAAGTGCTGGCAAATTGGGGATCGATATTAAAGTGACGAGTTATGCTGATTGGATTTTTTCAAGTGGTTCCGAGGGGATGGTGAATAATTGAGTGCGATTTAGTTTTAGCGAACAAAAAATGGTTTTTGAATTTAATTCTGCATGAATAATTACTTCAATTTTACTCAAAACACCATTTCATAAGGTCATCCTTTTAATTTGATTTTTTGGTTTATCAAGGTAATTAATTCATAAGAAAGTTCCCGCAAACGCCTAATAGTTTGTTCATCTGTATAATGTTGGGTAGGCTTCATTGCTATGAGAAAACTGCCAGGAACTTAACTTTTCCGTTGACGAACCATCGAATAAAGTAGTTAATTTATTATTTTAATAGAAACAAAAACAATTGAGAGTTAAAATTAAAAAGCCAAGAGCATTAAACGCACGGTATCAGCAAGGAGCGATTCGTGCTGATATCAATTGATCCCGCAGATCGTCCTCGATACTACTCGATACCGGCTACTCGATACCATTCACACAATCTCGGAGGGATCTATTCGAGGACCACTCGTCTAGCTTTCCGGTTCTCATTCTTTTGTTGGCAGCACTCGGTCGGTGTCGCCACTCGATACCCGAGGATGTCTTTGTTATAATGTCGCTTTGATAAAAGGGGCGGAGAATTAGTTGTGTTTCTAATAAAATGGCTTTTGTTAAGTTTCGACGTTACATGGAGACAATGGACCAAGCAAAGTGCACAGAAAACTAGAAAGCAAATCATTATATAATTGGATTGTTCTTCGTGTCCAATTATTCATTGTTTTGAAATACACAATTTGGGAAAAGAATAACCTAATGTAGTTTTAATGTCATTATTTAAAAGAAATTTCAGTTGAATAGGTACCAATTATTTATTGCAGTCCACAATTAGACAAGGTCGACGACGAGATGAAGTGTGCATGGAAAAGCTTTTTTCGACTGGATTCGAGACATTCAAGAAATCGTCTCAGTCATTTTAGCACAAGTGGCGTAGGTATGTAAACTAATAATATATGTAACAAGTTTTGTAAAAGGTGAGCATTATTTTATAACGTACTAACCTTTGATTTCCGAAAGCCTCATTTCATGTCGTGAACTACGGCGAGGGTTTGACCAAAAAATAATAATAACCGAAATACGTTCCAGAAACATCTCATGTGCCTAACCTTTTCCCAATTATGTTGGGATTGGCTTCCAGTCTAACCGGATGCAGCTGAATACCAGTATTTTACATGGAGCGACTGCCTATCTGACCTCCACAACCCAGTTACTGGGTAATACGATACCCCTTGGTAAGACTGGTTGTCAGACTTTCGGGCTTCTGACTACCCGTAACGACTGTCAAAGATCGACGAATGACAGCCGGGACCAACGGCTTAACGTGCTTTCCGAGGCACGGAGGGGTCTTGGTATGTAAAGATGGTCACCCATCCACAGACCAACCGCGGCAAGCGTAGCTTAACCTGACCGATCGACCTGTGCGGCTGTTATTATTTAGCCACGGGCCCCTCTGTTCCAGAAACATCTGAGTAGCTTAAATTACCTATAAGGTCTATGTAACAGTACTCGCAGCAAGTGAAATGTAAAAGAATTTTTTAAAAGCCACTACCCCCAGGTGGCGACTGGGTGAATACAAAGTGTGCAAGGCGGGCGATCCGCCTTCGCCCCTGTTACATATCGATATGACAATTACGATATTTGGGTCAATCGAGAATCGAGATATAGTCGAAATATGATGAAGAATATTTACGTCTGACCAGTTTCGTGCGGAATTTGATTGTTTACTATTTATTTTAATTTTCAGAATCAGTGGAGAATCTGTTTCAGAATCAGTAGCGTTTTGAAGCTAATAGATAAAAGCTATATTTCAGGTTTCAGTGTCTATTTCTGTTTCCACTTAACGAGCTCAGTACAGCCAAAACAGACACAATTGTTGTTCAAGACGATAGCAAAGGTCTTGCTTTAATCACAAAATATTTATTAAAGGCAACATAACTTGTAATAGAAACCCATCGCTTTTCCGACACGGGATCGGCGAGCTTGGGCGGGCGAATGGCATTGATCATAATATCGACGGAGGCTTACGAGAGTGATAAATGGACGACCGCAGCGTCAGTGGCGGGATGACGGCGCCGCCATATTTAAATCGCTCCTGTCACATCCGCATATCGCACCATAGATGGTTAATATGCTGGGGAATTGCAGGATAGGTAGCATTTAGCGGTACATATATTTTTTAGTTATGAGTCGGAACTGTTACTAATAATAATTAATAATTGTTTATTATCAGAAAGGTGGGTACAAAAATCATCTATCCTATTCAAAAAACAGTATACCTAACAAGTTTGACTTTTTAAAGAATAGAGTAAACGATGATGTCCGTGCTAGTGTAAACTGTGTGACGGAAGTTATCTCTTATTATTCGAAAAGCAAATATGACAAGTAGGTAGGTTAGTTACATGAGACGTACTCTCAATGTTCTGAAAGTGTGCTTGATTAGAAATTCAACATTGCACTTTTTACGTTTATTCTTTTTAAATCTAAGGCTCGGATTAAATGTACATCACGTATAAATATAATGTCTGAGACATTATATTTATACGTGATGTACATTTAAAGTCGAAACCGACGACTGTATCTACCACGAAAAATCAACGAACCAAATAGGAAATTAAAATCATCAATCAAACTAAAAAATACAAAAGCCCCGTTTCCCATTGTCGCCGATATGTTTGCGCAAAAACGACTTTGTCGCATCACAGTCAAAGTAATAAAAAATCTATACAAAGAAATAGAACTGGCTAGAAACGACATGTCTATGTTTGTGTTTATATATTTCAATTAAGTAATTATAGCAAGCACTTTTAGCTTATTTTGAGGGGTTAACGGACGAAAATAAGAACTAGCGTTGTTTGAAAAATACTACGGTTTTTATTCTTTCGAGTAGGTTGTTTTTTAGGCTGCCTTTGGTTATAAAACTAATAATAATAGTCAAAACTGCTTTCATTAATAAAAAGTCATTTTCATTCATCATTGTCTTTCTCGAGGTTTTTCATTCATTCTCTTGGAAACATAAATTCTAATATTTCCAATCTAAATACGAATTAAACCATGAACGATGGGTCCCATTGAAAATCGGTCCATTTGTTTATTCGTTACGGTTCAGATGAAACTTACGAAAGTTAACGATTTTGCGCATTCTAATTTCATGGAATATTATTTGTTTTTGGTTTAAATATTGAAAAAGGTAGCATTTTGTACTGTCATTTTGACGTTCAATGATTTTTAGGAATTCCCATTGATTTCAACATCAAGTTATTGATTAAACTTCTTGGTCTTCCGATCTAGCGTAACGGATGCAGTTATTTTTATGAATCGACACAGTTTTATCTATTAGAGCGTTATCACTAGTAACTAATAAGCCTTAGTTCTATTTTTCTCGATAGAAACGCAATTAGCAATAATAATATATAATAATAATTATAATAATATATTATTATTATTAATTAGCAATGATAATCGAGTTCAAATAGGCAAAACTTTATTTGCTATTCAATGAAAAAAGAAGAATATATTTGATTCTCCAATCAAGCAAGCTTTCGACGCACGTTCTAGTATCTCTAAGCCTTCGTAAAAAGAGCTCGGGGCTTTGTGATAGGACACGTAATACGCTCACAATTGGTTATTGCGATGCAATGACTCTGCGGTTTGCCCAGCTCTGATGACAGCTCCAAGGAGAATGCTAAAGGTTCGCCAACTTTTTACACACACTTTTTGGACTATGCTGACATTTTTAAACGACTGTCAATGGTCTGGTCAATTGTGTCACTAATAATAACAGTTTTTTGTCGCTGTCCAGTGATGTCATTCGTGGAAATCACGTTCGTATTGATATATTTCTTTTGGTTTTTGAGAGGGCATTGTTCAGGTTCTATTTTTGGAAAATAAAAAAGTTGATGCTTACTGTTATGTGACTAACAAGGTATTTTTTATATACAGGTCATAAAACGATAGAGTTTTTATTGTAATATCTATTTATTGACATACAGGGTGGCAGGGACATCGACGCGCAACCTGTCATGGATTCACTACATAATTAGGAATAAATACAACGCAGGAGGTATATTTTCGTCGGTTATAAAAAAAAAATCGCTGTTCCATACATTTTGACCGCGTATGTATTGTACCTACGCACCTTTGTAGGAAAAAACTGATAAAAAAAAGAAAAATACAACGCAGAATCATGTACTGAATCCACGGTAGCAGGTTGTGCCACCTTGAATATTTGACCCGCGATAATAAAACAAAAAAACCTTTTACATCCTGCTAAGTTTCGTGATAACATTGTTAATTGCTCGCGTCTAACCAAAATAAACATTTTAAAATATGACTTAGATAAGTGGTTTAGTTTTGATTTAAAGTGAAAGCTTGAAATTTGATTAATAGTAAACAGAAACGCGAGATTTCAGTCGCGATGTCGAGTCATCGCGCAACAGAATTCTTGAAGACATTAAAATGGTTACGAACGATCGAGAAGTACCTCGGGAACTTGGCCGAGGAAATAAATTGGCAACTGAAACTTGCTTAGTTTAGTTTATTTCGGAGATGGTTAGTATTGGATTTTCAGAATAGTTGACGTATCGTGTCAACGTCTAGCCTGTATGAATCGTTATCTGTAGCATCGATATGAGAAAATAATTAGGTATATTGGGATTATATAGAGAACAGTGGTGCCCGGCAGTTGTGTCGTGACTGTTACCAATAACAGTCACGACTTACGAGTCGTAGGTTCGTACCCAGAAAGGCATATCATTAAAGTAAATCATCAGGTAAATCATTTCATTACCACAGCTCTCAAAACGGTGAAGGAAAACATCGTGAGGAAACCGGCATGTCTTAGAACCAAAAGATCGAAAACATTTGACATCTACCAACCCGGACTTGGCCCGCGTGGTGGATTACGGCCCACTGCCTCTCATAGAGAGGAGGCCTGTGTCCCAGCAGTGGGAATATTATAAGCTGATTATGTGTAGATTATAATTTGTTGCATTTTTCATACATTTTATAACTATCATTATGCCATTTGCCTAGCTTTTTCCCAACTATGTTGAGGTCGGCTTCCAGTCTAACCGGACAGCTGAATACCAGTATTTTACATGGAGCGACTACCTATCTTACCTCCACAACCCAGTTATTGGGTAATTCCCTTTGGTAAGATTGGCTGTCAGACTTTTGGGCTCCTGACTAACCGCAACGACTGTCAAAGATCCACGAATGACAATAAAATTATATATTTTTAAATATCAATCACGTTAAAGTCGAGTCAAAATAAATGGCTTCGTGAAACAGTACACCCTCGTCGTGCGCAGCCTTAGGCCGAGTTCTTTCAGCGAGCAAGGGTTCGCAATCCTCAATGATTCAACACTTTCCATTGAAAACTTTATTCGAAGATTACTCCGTTGTATAAATGTAATAAGCTTTGCAGTGACGAGATTAGACCCCGAATTTCACTCAGACATTAATGACATTTTCTGTGGCAACGGGGGAGCCCTTGTTTATGTTAAGACAATCGTTTTGAAAGTCATTTTGTTGAGGAAAAATACACGCACAAATATCGTATGTACTGTCGGGGAAATTTATTGCAGATTGCCTCGTTACATTGCATACATCTGTCAAAAAATGACAGTTCTGATTTGAATATAAGGACAATTTAAGCTGGTTGTCACTTTGCTTAGCAATCATATTCCCTGGCTTTATGATTTTAATTTATTTACATATTATTAGAATTTTTGCCTTCAGAAAATCACTTGAAACAAGACCTGCACCCTGAATGCGTACCACAGTTTCAACCACAGTCTGAATCATTTTGAAAGATACTGCTAAACCATTGCTTCTTACGTTCGAACAATTTGTCTACTCAACGACGCAAATAACGCAATGAATGTTGTTGAACTGCCAAAATGAAAGCCATTACTACTGTTAGTGTGTTACGCAATTACCCTGTGCAATTATTTCATGTCAATATTTTATTTATAGTTTCATGTTCATGAAACATGATTTTAAAGTAATAGGTAATAGGTACAGCGGGCTGGTGTCCGCAACTCCACGACAATGCGCGTATTTTGCGTACGGAATTTGAAGTATTACCTACCTAGTTGTGTAAAGAGCTACAAGTTTTCAATAGAAAAAGTACTGAAATAACTTTGGAATATCATAGATATGCTTATAAAACTATAAACAGTGATGCTTAATTAATGGTTTAGCACTTAATAATTACCTATGTTTTAAAAACCAGACTAACAGCAAACTGTTTACAGACGGCAAACTGTTTCCAGACAATCGATTTTCTTATTATTTAGCTGCAAATTTTGATGTCATTAAAGAGATTGTTACAGTGCAATAAAAACACAAAAAATGGAGATTTGTACGATATATCGAAACTCATTCGCTTGGTATATCGGGCGTGCATGAAATTTACATGGAATTTTGTGCTTGTAATAAAGAATGATGAATTGGATCCGCATTGGTAATTATGGCCAACGGTGAGCGAGCGAGCCAATATTAAATTGCAAAATTCAATAATTTTATTATATGACTGTAGCTTTTAATGGTTTCAGTATAATGTGTATTAAATTATACTGGCTAAAATATAGATACAGATGGTTAAGAATAAATTAGTAGAGTGAAATCGAACAATTTTTTTTCAGCGTAGATTTTTTTTCGTCTTGTTTAATGTAATTTTACTACTGTTAAGGAATAAAAGAAAATTAATGTCGGTCTGATTTCTCGATCGACAGATAATTTTTATTCGTTGAATAAAATAAATCTCACAGTGTCAATGTCTAATCTGACAGTTTTTGTATGAAAGAACTGTCAAAAATTCAAAATTATTCCTCGGATTCAAAATTATCTGGCGTTGTACAAATCAGTCCTAATGATAACTATCATAAAAGTTGATATTATTCTATTTTATGAAAGATACACACCATAGCTATGTGCTAATTGTCTATACTTGTTACAATTAGTCCAATAGGTACTTCGTACTTCTTTCTGTCCCTATTCGTTGTAACTAATCCAATAGGTACTTATTTCCTTACAAATATGAGGCAAAATAGTTTCATTTTTCGCAACATATGACGTAGCCACATGTACATATGTTGCAGAAAACTAATAGTTTTTTGTGTAAGTAATTGGATTTCATTGGCGCGCTGATTTACCGAGCCGTTGTGACGCATGGATGTTTGTCACGATACCATTTCGCCACTGCGATTATTTGCCCTACATCAAAAATGTTTTTTCCCGTATTTTTCATTTCCTTGGCAGGCTTATTTTCATGTTTAAGGTTTTTTTTTATAATGTTTTCTGTTTATGTTTTATTTATGAATTGTTTCTAGTGACCCACCCCTGCTTCGCGCCGGATTTTCGAGATTTCTTATCTTCTAATTCTTAAATCTTAAAGAATTCTCTAAATGTTGGTGAAAACCTCATCAAAATCTGTTGCATAGTTTTTAAGAGTAACGCGGTCACACAGACAGAATCTACCAACAATAATATTTAATTGATTTAATATTCAGTTTATTTGTAAATAAGTAGCCAAGAATGATAAAATAAGTAAACAAGTATGCAACCTTTCATGGCAAGCTTAATTTGTAATCATTTATTCGTTTTATTTCTTGCTGGAGCCGTCTTCCTAATTCCCATCGACCGTCCGGTATCAAAAACTACTTAGCTCCTTTATATGAAAGCGATTTTTCATCTTTTTTCGTTTTATTTGCTCGGCACAGTCAGTTGTTTGAGATAACAATGGTTTAAGGCGAATATTGTGTATGAACTGAATAGTTTTGATATTTGTTGCTAGTTTTATGATAAAGCATGGCTTTTAAATAGAATAAACGATTCCCGCAAATGTTTTCATTATTTTGATCAGTTTGAAAAGACAAAAAATAAGTCTATCTTGTCTGAACAATAAAAATTGGCCTTGTGCGTCGTAACCCAAGCGAGCATCGCACGAACCGCCGCGTTCATTTTGTTCGGCGAACTTGTACGCTTGTTGATACCGACAGAGGGTGCCTTCTAAACAAATGAGTGACATATGAACGCAACATCACGTATTCGTGCGACCCATCGCTTTGGTAAAGATCCTAGAACGTTGCGTCTGTGAACTGTATCAAATTACGACAAAAAAAGAGAGAAAAGAACCCTTGTAAATCCTGGCGTTTTCTGTCATTTAACTAAATACAAACGAAGCTTCCTCTTAACCCACTTCACATTCGTAAACGTTAACATAAGCGAGTTTTATTCGGCGAACGCGAATTAAAGTAATATGGAGGCATGCTCCGGGCAGATGATCATCATTAAAATATGTATTACGATCATTAAGTATAAATAATACTCCAACCAAATTCGTACCATTTAATTTGCCACCTATTTTAATGTTCTTTACAAAATATGGTATAATTTATGAGCTATTAAATAAAAATCGTAATTATGTTTATTAGTGACATCAAAAGTACTTAAGTGCTTTTTTTATAATTATAATCATTTTCGTCCTTTTAGCAATTAACTAACTACTAATCTGGAATAAACGTTAAATTAAGTGCTGTATTTCCGCACTACAATTTATAGGATTAAGTAGGTAGTATAAACGTTAGACCAAAGATTTAGCATTGCCTGTCAAGGTGGCAATGCTGCCAGCATTTTGGGCACTTTTCCCATTGACAGCGATGTGGACGAATTTTTTGTTGCCCAGTAAACTCTCTCCTTTTATATAACTGTGTATTCATAATATATATATTTTAGTGTTAGCTTGTATATTGTTTTTTTCAAAATAAATAAAACTCCTTGTAGGTAGTTGGTAAACAAGAGAATTCTTAGTTTATCATCTTCAACTCCTTCAGGACACCCAAGTTGAACCAATTCCTAAGCTTCAAAACTTAATAAAACCCAAATTAAAAACATGAAAATACTAAACCAAGTAAATGATAATTAAACATTTTGTTACATTCTACGCTCCCATAATAACAGCCGCTACCACACGAGTTCCCATAATAAACAATTAGAGCATTTAATTGCCTAGCACATGACAGCATAGGTTCTCGATAAAGTCCAAACCATCAAGGCGAGGCCGACGGCAAGGAAACCTCGTTAGAAAGGGTATCCCGATGCATGTTTTAAAATAATCAGCTTTCGTGTTAATTCTTAATTTACTGCTTCGATGGTGGCAGCACGATAATTCGATTGAGCGCCGATGCTCTGCTCGAGGCAAAAAGTCGCCGGACGATGTACTGGTACGCTCTCCTTACTGTTTTAGCTGAGCAACTATGTAGTTTATGCTGTTTAATTTTGTGCGATCTCGTATTTACTTGCGTTATTTTAACACCAACCAATCTTGCGTTTTTTTCCTTCGGGATATACAGACGTGATTTTATGTTATTTTATACCTATTAACAGTAACAGAGAAGTGTATAGTGTTTTAGTTCATAAAAAATAAAATGATTACTATTGACCGTTGGAGTACACGTGTTCTTTAGTGGAGACCGCGAATCGGTAAACGTAAGGTAGGATGCCCTCAGGCTAGGTGGAGCGATGATCTTCGCAGGATGGCTGGTAGCAGCTAGATGAGAGTTGCCGAAAATCGAGTTGAATAGCGTGCAATAGGAGAAGCCTGTGTCCAGCAATGGACTGCTATAGGCTGATGATGATGATGAAAATTATTATATACAATGTATAAAGCAAATAACTATTTACTCTAGGTGCTAAATTAAATGACTAACAAACTAAATATACAAATAAATACCAAAATTTTTTTTTTTTTTGGTCACTTGGGTTTCGAAGTACTCGTCCGCATCGCTGTCAACTGGAAACGTGCCCAGAAGTCAGGTAGCATTGACACGTTGATGGCAATGCTAATTTTTTGGCCAAAGAACGAGCCAGGCCTCTAGTCACGTGAAAAGTGTTAGATGCTGCGTTTTGATGCTCTTGTGTAAATATTGATTAGTGAAGGACTACGAAATTGAATAAATATAAGTGTTAGAGGAACGGTGTACACCCGTGGTGCACACCCTTCCTCTAACACCCTTGCTCTACAAAAACACTTAAAACGCTCGGACATTACACTTTCCATATTCCGCCTAATTAAAGTAGCTACGTATGAAAAGTTTTATTGACCATTAGTGCAAGACACCATTAGTAACCTCGTCAGAACTACGAGCTTTCTCAGAACGATTCAATAAACTTGATGCTTATCCTTTAACAAGGCGCTGATCCAAATAATTACGCGATTTACATCCGTAACACTGAACTTTTTGAGTAGTAAGTAATGATTATATAAAAAAACCTCGATTTAATTTATTTAAATTTTTCAATGAATAAATAAAACTGTGCTGTAAAGCTTTTAACAATTTTTATTTTAAGTATGACTACGAACGATGTTAGGTGAACAATAAAATTCAACTGAGCGTAGCTAATCTAATAATAGTACAGACACATAAGTACCCGAGTGTATGAATACATGATCGTGATTAACTCCAATGTTGAATGCTAATGTTAGCATACTTTATAATTACTCAATTAATTCTAATTGCTAAAAAAGTTTAAACATGGGTTCTGGATTAGCACGACATTTCAATATTATCGCCTCATCGATTATACTGTTTTGTTTCCCATTAGGGGAAATCAACTCAGCCTATCGCAGTAGGTACACTGCTGGATATCGGCCTCTCGCAGGCTGCGCCACAACACCCTATCCTCCGCCTTCTGCATTGAGTCTTTCCCAGCCAAATTAGGGCAGATACTGTACCTAATCTATTAAAAAATCTGAATCTAATATTCTTGCTACAGATATGGAATCCATTCTCTACTGTTGGAAACCTGTGTGCTATAAATATTGACATGGACAAATATATGGTCCTTATTCAGTTGATCCAACAGTTTATTAAAATCTTGCCGCGTAGAACGTATCTACTTGTTAGGAAGATCGATAGCATGCACTTAAATGCCCTGATTCTCTACTCAGCAAGAATGAATATATTTCTTGGGCTGGGATTAGGGTCTACGAAAAGCCTACGAAAATGGCTACGATTTTATCCGTTTGTGGATGTTTTCTGTCAATAAAAGATATAAACGCATTCTCATATTTTCAATTTATTTAGAGAATATCAAAATCACCAAAAAGGTGTATACAATAAAAAAATAAATCCTAATCACTCCTTCCACGTTTTCATGTTCCACAAAGCTGCCACGAGAAATGAAAATAAATGATCGCAATAAAAACTAAACGAAATTGATAAACTAAAATCTGTGTATGATAGTGTAGACAATATTGAAAGGGTTTAATGAGAACGAAGCGAAACTAATAGTTCACCTTCCTGTGATACTGATCTTTAATATACTATGAGTGGGTGAAACATTAAAACTGGACGAGCACGGAAGCGCCGCGCCCGCGAAGGGTTAAGACTTCGAAACTTCGAATCAATTTCTATTTTTATTTATTAAGACTGTACTCGTATTTACTTCCACAGAACACGATATGTGTAGTATATTATCGGATATTACTTTATGTAAAGTTTGTGCTGGAGCTGATCTTATCGCTTTCTTGTGTTTTGTATGGCTTACACTGTACTTACACGAATATCTTTGTTCAAGATAATTGTAGTAGCGTTGTTGTTGTCTTCAGTAGCGTCGACTTTTCCTGATGAAGATGTTTATCAGTTGCGTCTGTCACTTGTTTATTTTGCTTTGAAAAATAATGAACAGCATCCTGATTGCGTAACACACTTTCAATCACCATCTGAATAATTTTGAAGGAAAATATGTTCGTAACAATTGTCTGTTCAACAACGTAAATAACGCAATGAATGTTGTTGAACTGTCAAAATTGAAAGCTAAAATAAAGCTACATAAGCTAGTAATGGTTCTATTAGTGTGTTACGCAATTACTTCGCTGTTCTTGACTTCTAGTAGGAGACGAGGTTTTAGAATACTCAGATGATCTATAAACTACCTTTGGCACGAGATGGGTACCACCTACGATATACGTGTAAACTTTGATCCGGAATCCTTTGTTCAATCTCAAAGATCGTATCCCAGTTTGTGTGATACAAGTTTAATCTCAAACTCCCTCCTAGTTAAAATTTGCAAAGCCACGCGGCAAAACAATAACATATCCCTTGGGCTTCGGACCGGAACATGGTACCCTAATCCCTTATAAGTGAAACTTGGTATTTGTTACGTCAAATCTTAGTTAATAATTCTAGAAACATCTATAAACAGGATGTGGTCCGGAGATGTATCCGAAAGGTTTGTGCGGTGTTTACTGGCCGACTGCCAACGGTCGCTCTGATATTTTGGGTGAATTTTCATTAAGATTTATGTAAGGAGATAATGCGTAGTACTTCGTAATGTTGATTCTTGAGGAAATACTTTGTTATCTTATGACATTGTTGAGAGTTTAAGAATCATTTTAAGTCATTTCGTATCGTGTGACATTATAATTGCAGCCGGTCTATTCTGTAAAAATCTCACCGTGAAAACTAAAGTGAAGTGAGCTGTCATATGCTTGGGATTGACGCTATTAAAAACTCACTTTAAGCTCACTTCATCTATGTTTCACGGTGAGATTTTTACAGAATAGATCCGCAGGTCATTTTTAATTCAAGCTTAATAGACTAATAAGCAATTTAACTCTAACTTAATATTTTATGAGATAGATTATGTTATAACTAAGAATAGTGTCAATTTGCACTTTTACAGAGTTTCGTAGCACTTTCTTAGGGTCTGATAATTGATAAAACACTTTGTTCATGTGTTACATGTATAGCACCATTAGCACTGCACTATTATTCATTTACTATAATTCTACACTAACTCAACTGGTTTAGTTCTCTTTAGCCTACGCACTAAGTCCGTCTTGTCTAGCAGCTGAATTGCCTCGACATTCACATGTCGGTGAAGTCTGTGTTCGGGGGCTTCAGCAAATTTTTGAATGATGGTGGTGACATTCAACTTTGGGGGTTGAATGTCATACGTCCGAATTGGCATAAGAATATGCTTGTATAATATAATTTTATTAGGTACCTATTGATTTTAAAATTTTTAATGTTGTAATTTTGATTGGCCATAACCATTTGCATTATTTCTCGCTCCCAGAAGCTGTA
Organism: Apamea sordens; assembly: GCA_945859715.1. Classification (NCBI taxonomy): domain Eukaryota; kingdom Metazoa; phylum Arthropoda; class Insecta; order Lepidoptera; family Noctuidae; genus Apamea; species Apamea sordens. Next base: position 9,363,025 of record OX243994.1, read on the forward strand.
AGGCTTTCCAACCCATTTGAATTTAATTGCAACTATCATACGTGAACAGTTTTGTCGGTGGAGCAACTTTTTTTACACAAAAGTTAAATTGGACTCCAGCAGATGTTAATGGAAATGAACAGACTCTGTTGCTATAAAAATTGCAATTTAAACTTTTTGAAACGCTTTTTATTTTCACGTTAACGTTCTCTACGTAGAATCGTAAAACTTTCATATGTAGAATATTAATAATAAATAAATCATTCGTTGAAATTACAGGCATTACTGCCACCGCGTCATTAGTCTAGTGGTTAAAAGCGCTACTGCTGAGCATGAGGGTTCGATTCCCAGGTCGGGCAAAGTGGGTATTTCTCAGTAGCAGCCCGCCATCTGGATTTGTACCCAATTGATGGCAATAGGCTCGCGCTCTGTTACATGAGACTTACAAAAACAACTGCCACCTCTGCTTAACCCTGGGGGGGATACGAGCGTGATGTTGTGTTACATGTAGATAACATTTAACTACATTTCTAAGGTTGACAACACAAGTGCAATCCCTTTGGTGTCGCATTTGTTTATAGGTAGGTAGCAACAGTAGTCACTTTTCATCTGACCCATCAGGCCATCGGCGTGTTTGCCAACCTATAACTAGAAAGAATATCTATCCAATGAGATGGGATGACTGTTCCCGGGAATCATAAACTAAGTTTAACGGAACCAGTTCGATTATCCGGTTCAGTTATCCGGTTTCTGGGATATCTTGCTGCATCAATCATTTGATTGGCTTCGTATCTTTCTGCACCCTGTTTATCGAGATCTTTGATAGTCGGCAGTTTTAAACACAGACATCATGTTGCCTACTTAGGATTACTTCGTGATATTATTACTTTCCGGTTAGTACTTACATATTAAAATATAAACCGAGCTTAAATCAACTTCGAGAACTTTTCTCTATTCAGCATAAATTATAAATAATTTTATTTCTGTAATTAGGTTTGTACAAACACTTTTCCACCTCAATTATATTTTTAAAGCTACAAGAAGTCGGCGTTTCCTATCTGAATATTCTGAGAAGAAAGGCCGAAACAAACTCAGAGGTCTTTTTTAAAGTACAGGCATAATCTTGGTCAGATCATGTGAAGACCATGTAGATTAGTGTCTGAAATGGTCTTTTGAGGGGAGAACCACACAGATTGAGTGGGCCTGTCCACTCAGTGCAAGCATTTGTCAGTAATCATGCAGCTCAAATCAGTACTTAAGAAGCTCAACGAACATATGTAGTTTTGGAGTCCTCCCTATAAATGCGAGCTTTATGCTTTTGGAGAAAAGTATAACTGCATGCATGTTTTCTCAAATGTTATAGATTTCTAAATCAGCTCATAATCTGGGCAAGGAAAGGAGGAGCGGAGGCAGAGGAAAGTCTGGGCAGATTGAAGGCCAATTTTTTTAAGCATCTTGCTAAATAACTTTACATTTGAGAGAGAATATATTTATATATATTTAAATGTAATTAGTTCCATAAGTTGTTATATTGTTTAGTCCTTTAGATTAGTATTTTTCGTTTTTTAATCTAGATTAATATTATAAAATTGTACAACTCCTTTATGCATGCGGAGTTTACCTATAAGTGATTGTTGCACTGTTGCATTTACATTTCTGCATGATACTTTTTAGCATACAACCTGTGCAAACAATTGTTGGTGAACCAATAAAATAAATAAATAAATAATACTTCTGTGACAGTCTTCATTTCCTTCAGTTACGGTGTTTGCCCTTAAGTATACATTTATTAATCTATAATGTTCCCACTGCCGGGACACAGGCCTCCTCTCGGTGAGAGGGACTGCGCCGTCATCACAAGGGCCCAGTGCGGGTTGGTAGATAACACATGTCTTCGAATTTTTGGTGCTAGGACATGCCGATTTCCTCACGACGTTTTCCTTCACCGTTTTCAGACCAGTACTGATGAAATAATTTACACAAAGGAAAGCGCCTGTCTGGGTTTGAACTTATAACCTACAACTCGTAAGACGCAGCCGTTACCACTGGACCACCACTGCTCCTAAAGTATGTATCACAAAAAATCACTATAGACTATAAAGTATACAGTAGAAAAAAAAGACTTCACGAACTCAAGTAATCAAACCTATAGTTAGCTTAGCTCAGCCAACCATATTATTATAAGCAATACACATCCCAACTATCATCCGAAGTGATATCAAAGTTTTAACATGTACCGAATTTTAAGGCGATTACACATCAAGTTGGATACGTTATAGCAGCGCAAGTTGTGATTGCATCCTCGGTAAGTTTAAGCTGCGTTCGCTAGATACCTTTTGTGTTTGCGGCTGTGCCTTTGTGGCCCGTCGAGTGATGCGTGCGTTTGCTTTACACTCGCCCGCCGGTGTACCCGTCGCTCAAACTGAAAATTTGATGACGTTTTCTCGGTATAGGGTATTTTCATAATGGTTGAGGAGGAAAAATGAATAGTGAGTTGAAGATTTTGCCGGACAGTGTAGTTGTAATATGGTTGGTATTAAGATGATTTGGGAGCTTAATTAAAGTAACCAAAATAAATTATGCAAAATCTAAGACATTAATATTTGAGTAAAATTGCTATTTGATCAATTGGTTATGAAACCATCGTCATCTTCTACAGCTTTGTCTTTGTCTAAAGTAAGGTACGTAAGATCTCTGTTGTACTTACCTATGGCACGCTTTTCCAGTCAAAAATACGATGAAATGGTGTTTTGCACCAATCGTTTCAAAGTCTTTATTTTAGAGCATGTTCGAACGTCAAAAAGAGCCGTTTCACAAAACCTACCACAGCAAAAGCAACAAAATAATCCTAGTACTTACACGAACGTAAACCCGCGCATCCCATGTAACGTATATCTTATCACATCAAATATTCTAAACTGACGACAAAATGCGGCGCTAAAGGCAAAAGCGATAATCTCTCCCGTCTCAAACCTGAGTTAGACACCTTCGAGAGACTAACGAAGTTCTTATAATCCTCTACACCCCCCCCCTTACTTCACCCCTCTACAACCCCCTAGTAATCGAGTTATTGCCAGCATCTCATGTCTTACGAGTCCCCTTTTAATGACGTCTCAGTTTTTGGAGACAATATTTGTTTGATGAATTTGGATGTTCATATCCTGACGATTATGCATTGTAGTGGTGCAGTTGCAGGTAACTGACAATGCTAAACAGATATTACATTTTTGTCTTTAGCTGTTTACCATACTTAGATCCTACCTTCTTGGTCAGTATCTCAACTTTTAATGGTTGAATAATAAGAAAAAAATGGTAGTTTTTGTTCCACGTTGATTTCTATTGGTCACACTTCAACGTTCATCGGCCCATTTGCTTACGAGATGACCCTTGCAACATCAACAATTCGTCAATGGACGCTGAACTGTGTCCAACTTGCCCCATTACGTTTAGTAGGCACTATAAATGTTATCTGACCATAAAATTATAAATGATTAGCTACCTGAAGGGTACATAAATGCCCTCCTTAACTATGGTACGTAAAAAAAACAACCAATCGAATACAATTTTACAGCATTTTTAACTGCATCTAAGTAATTAATTATGTCAAAAACGGTTGAATTAATTTGATTCATGAAGTAATTGAATTTTCTCGGAGGTCACGTGTATGAAATTAAATAAAAACTGCTTGAAGATGGTTATCTTCAAGCAGTTTTCATCTTTGCGTATTATTTATGCGATTTACCGAGAACTCTCCGGAGGTATAGGTACGTAATCGCTGGGAAATTTAGCCGATCGAGTCAGCCATCGATTTTATGGTAACAGTTAAACCGAAGAAGTTTATTATGTACAAATTAATAAGACGATTGACGTTATTTGTGAAATTCTTATTAACAAATTAAGGAGAAACTGAATATTGATATTGAAATACCTAAAGTCTAATTATTTATAGTAGAGTACGCACGATGATATACATATATCTAGTATAAGCTGACTTCTCATTGTACGAAAAGCCTATTGTATAGGCTAGCGAGGTCTGCTAAAACTGGAAATGTATAGCTTGATATATCGTTGTATGTAGGTATCTATTACTTAAATTAATTAGTAATACTAGTCGTAGGAAAAACATCAAAAATCGAATTGATCTCTGGTTACTCAAAAGTAACCAACCAAGTAATTTTTACGACATTACTCATTAACGAGTGCAGTGGTGGCCCTGCCCGGCCGCGACTTACCTACGAGTTGCAGGTCGTAAGTTCGAACCCAGGCAGGCGCTTTACTTTGTAAATTATTTTATCACCACTGCTCTCAAAACGGTGAAGGAACATCATCGTGAGGAAACCGGCATGCCCTAGAAGCGAAAATTCGAAGACATGTGACATCTACCAACCCGCACCTGCAACCCAGGCCTGCGTGGTAGACTTCCTCTCAAAGAGAGGAGGCTTGTGTCCAGGCAGTGGGAACAATATAGGTTGATTATGACATGATTATGATAACTCAATAACTGCAGTGCGATTCTGTAACCATCTCACCGTGAAAACTTAGGTGAAGTGAGCGTGGAGTGAGCTGTCATTCCAAATAATGCTAGGGATTGACACTACTGACAAGTCACATTAAGCTCACTTCACTTGAGTTTTCACGGTGAGATTTTTACAGAATCGACCGGCTGTTCATTTTATCGAAATGTGGAATAATTTTTCAGATCTAATTGTGTAGGAAAAGCGTATCTTTTACCCTTTCAAAGTATAAACCCGTGCTAAAAAGGTGTAACTAATATTTCATTAGTACTGAACAATGTCGTGACCGGGAATCACTGTTTAAATCAACTACGATGCAATTTCTTTGTTTAATAACAATCAGCTGTTTGAGGAATGTGTTGTGCTAGTACTAATGAAAACCAAATTTATTTGCACGGTGCAGCCGGGCAGGCGTGAGCCATGTTTGTCGGTGGAAGGATTCAGTTGGTTATATTTTTTTCTTTAACGTTTTTTATTCAGGCCAATTGCCCTGGAATTATTTGGGTTCACTAAGCTGTCTCCATATTGGAAATTAAAGCGAGATTTAGTTCAGATTTTAAGTGCTTGGCATACCAAATCAGCACTTAAAATCTTGGTTTTTAGGACTACTTTTAGTCTAGTGGTGGCAAGGGCTACTGCTGGGAATGAGGTCCTGGATCTGATTCCCAGGTCAGGCAAAGTGTTATTGTTTTTTTCCATCTGGAATTTCTTAATATATAGATAGAATATCTCAATTTGGATTTGTGCCCGGTTGATGGCATTAAGCTCGTCCCTTATAGGTATACCTCTCCTCTTAACCCTGCAGGGAAAATCAGGCGTGATGTTATGTTATATTATAGCTTAGTTTTCTGCCACTCGAGCTATACATATGGAGAAGCTAAGCTATACCTATGCACAAGAGATGATCGAAGAAGTCGAATTAAATTGTCGCAAAATCATAGCTACCGTGCTATCACCATTAAAATCTTGATCATCCCTGTTGATCAACGAACTTATAAGTAAACATCATTTGAAGAAACCTTGCATTGAGTATGTTTCAGGTGCTTAGAGAAATATCCTATACTATGGAAAAAGGTTAAATTACAGAACAGTAACTGAATATTACATCACAAAATCAAGCCTTTTAAAGGTTTAAGCTAAGGGTTTAGCTGTTTCACCCACGCAACCCGAATAATAAAAATCATTAGACATAATAAATAGGTTTCTAGATAAGACGACGTGTCGCCACTCCGTACTGACCGTTGTTGGTTATTACGTGTCAAAGAGATTAAAGGCTATTGCTATCAAAATACTGGGATTCAGCTGAATCTGGTTAGACTGGAAGCCGACCCTAATATAGTTAAAAAAAGGCTAGGCAGATGATGATAATGCTATTTAAAGACTAGCTAAATTTTATAAAGTTTCTAAGATATTGTATAAAATAAAATCATAATTCACTTGATTACTCACTCGTTTAAGTATTGGTAATATTTATGTTATATGGGTAATTTTCCTTACAATTTGATTTGGAGATGACTCCGTACCGTGACTCATATGCAATATAATTTGTTAATTTGAATTCTTGAGAACCTTTTTATTTTGCAATAGGTATTTGAATTCTTTTGATACATTCCCAGAAATTGAAGCGACCTCTTGACGATACTGCTTCTTGCTGGAAAGACTCATCGATTTTCTTTACTGTGGTTGTATCTGTTGTAGGTTTTGGTGGTTGTAGTTGGTAGGTAGGTAGGTGTGTGGGTATGGTGGGTCTATTTGGACTATATTCAGTAGCTCCTAATTTACAGAATTGGTTATGCTTACTTGCCCATAACAGAACATGACGTGTAAAAACAAATAAAAAAATAGTAGGTACTGAATATTTCTAAATACGATGAGGGTCGTGATCGCTGAGATTAGAATGAATCTAAGTATCTAAAAGAAAATTGTAATGCAGTTGACGTATGAAGCACTCTATCTGGTGTGGTATATTCAGGCAAGGTATAATAAAAAAAATAATAACGACCACTTTTCTTCCAGGAAATTTTCCGGGATAATAGCTAACGTTAGCATAGCAATAGCCTTTATACACGTAATAAGTGATATTTTCTGGCAAACAGCCCAGGAGGGCGGGCTAATGGCAGCGAACACGCGACTCGCACTCACTGCTACAAAATGCAATTGGCCATCGACTGCCCAACTTGTTTTTTTCTTCTCTTAATTTTATTTTATTAGCCCAAAGTCATGGCGGCTGACGACGGTGACAAAGTTGACTGGTTTTTTGGGCGGCTTTGTGTTTTCTTTTGGCGAATTTTGGAATTTTTATGGGGTCTCTCCAAAAACGAGGGAAGGCAGGTGCCTCTTTTAAATTTTTTATGCATTATTTATTATTAATTAGTGGCCCGCCTCTGCTTTGCACAGTTTTTAGGTATGTATAACACAGCAACAACACACAACAGCCACCACACACACAACCTACTGGAAAAAAAATCGGGAACATAGACGACACGAACAGTGACTATAATATAGATAATACGTACTCAAACGTCCTTATGGAAAAAACAGATTATCGCCAACGATATTAATAAGTTGCTATATTCATCAGGAATGATCCATGACTAAACTAAAACTCACAAAACGACCACCGGGGTAGTTATATAACACACTTTCCGTAGCAATGGCTTTCATTTTGACAGTTCAGCAACATTCATTGCGTTATTTACGTTGTCGAGTAGACCAATTTTTCGAACATATAAAGCAATGGATTAGCAATATCCTTCAAAATGAAAAAATAGTGATTGAAAGTGAGTTACGCAATTCGGGTGCCGTTTGTACTGGACTTTGTAACTAATGTGTCCATGTAAGCCTTCCAAAGGCCCGGGTTTCTGCTTACATTCGAGAAGTTACCCGTGATTGAGAGACAAGGGTCACTCTAATGAAATAAGACTCTTATCAAGTAATGTATCAAGTGAAGCCAGCTGCCAAACAATACTAATACATATAAGATCACCAGCATTTGCCTAGCCTTTTCCGAACATGTTGGGGTCAGCTTCTTTTGTAACCAGATGCAGATGAATACCAGTATTTTACATGGAGCGACTGCCTATCTGACCTCCACAACCTAGTTACTGGGTAATACTATACCCATTACCCATAAAGTTTCTGGAGTGGCGACCGCGTACCAGAAGACGTAGCGTTGGAAGCCCTCCCACAAGGTGGACCGACAACCTTGTGAAGGCCGCAGGAACCCGTTGGATGCGAGAAGCACGGAACCGGTCGAAGTGGATGTGCTTGGGGGAGGCCTACGTCCAGCAGTGGATGTCTTTCAGCTGAAATGATGATGATGATGACTATGCCATTGGTAAGACCGGTTGTCAGACTTTCGTGCTTCTGTCAAAGATCCACGAATGACAGCTGGGACCAACGGCTTACATGCTTTCTAAGGCACGACGGGGTTTTGGTAAGTTAAGATGGTCATCCATCCACGGACGAACCGCGGCAAGCGCAGCTTAACCTGATCGATCGATCCGTGCGGCTGTTATTACTTAGCCACAAGCCAATACATATTAGATGATGTTATCAATAAATAAACATAATATTAAATTAATTTTGCTATCTACATTCTAATAAACAAAATGTAAAGTAATCAATTGATTGATTGATAGTTCACTAGGAACATTATAATTTGCAAATGTTATATCATTTTTAGAATCACTAGCATCGTCCACTATTAGAGTCAGTCCAAGCCATATTATTTATGAGTAATTTAGATTTTTTGTTTAAATATCAATCAGTGCGATAATAAATTCTAATATACATATATTAAACATAATTTAGTTCTAACCTTATAACCTGTATTAATATTATTTTATAAGGAATACCAAGATTGCAAATACGATACTAGTTAATTAATCAATCGATAAAAAAGTGTATGTGTGTTATTTTCTGTTCTACGATCATGACTATGATAATGTAATTTAACTCACACCATTTTTCTAAATTAAATGGTCGGAAACTAAAATAGATTTTTGGATATTCACATCAACGTCGCTCTAAGAGCAGTGGTCGCCCAGTGGTAACGGACTTGCGAGTCGTAGGTGGTGGGTTCGAACTCCAGCAAGCACTTTGTGTAAATTATTTCATCACTACAGCTCTCGAAACGTTCACCGTTTCGAGAGCTGTAGTGATGAAATAATTTAATAATGTCACTTCTTCTACCCAGCTGAAGCACTAAGAAATGGTGCACATGAGCACTAGGAAACGTTTTGGGGGACTGTATCTAATTTCGACGTTCGAAAAGAGTTTAGTTTGAATAAATGACTATTGACTATGATTTTGTCTCTCGTAGGAATCTAAACTAGTAAGTATTGTAAGGTGACAAGATTTGATTTTTTGTATGTTACACTTTCACGCTAAAACGGCGGAACAGATTCGGATAAAATTCGGCACATACATACTTGGATTAGGACATGGGATACTTTTTATACCGATATTCCCCGGGATGGAGACTTATGCGGTTGAAACCGTGGGAAGCAGTTGTAGATGCATAAATAGGGGCATAAGATCTGGACACTTATCGAAATGCCTATAAAGTTCGCTAAAATATTAGATTTTCATTAAGACAACAATGCCATCATATAAACAATTCACCTGGAGTCACAAAACATCACTAATGGAACACATAAATTAATGTTTCACTACCACATTACAATTTCTTTCACAAACACTCACCTGAAAACAATGCATGAAACTTCGCTAAACAATAAAACAACACAACACAACTGCAGCACAGCCATTGTTAGCGGCAAAATTCTAAATTAAATCAACATACTAGTTAGAACGAATTTGCGAGCACATGCCTTTGAAATGGAGGTACAAAATTCAGTTATATTTTGTGTATTTCGCCGCCATTGCTGCAAGTACGACAAACAGGAAGGACAAACACACGCCATTGTGTGCTGCGAAGAGTGGCTGATGTACCAGGCTGGCACTCGGGGGCTCTGCTTCATCTAAAACATATTTTGGTTTGTGTGATAACTTTGTGTGGGAAGCTGTTAGCTTTGCATCGTCTGAAATCAGTTTTAGGTGTATTTTTCAGTGATGAAACAGAGTGATGCAGTTACAATGAACACACGCTTCAATAAAATAAAATATTCCACTGACACACTTCAAAACATAACTTGTGTAGGGAAATTAGCTATTTCTTGAAAATCTCAATGACGTAGGTACTAATAAATACTTACTATTTGTCTCTACGATATGCTTGAAGAACCTACGATATGCTTATATAATTGCAATGTACCAAAGCAAAGCATGCGATGTTGCAAAGAAAAGTTGTTCCAATTTTTAACAATATATAAAGAGTGTCTATAGTTTTTATAACAGTTGGTTTTCTTTTGTTCGAAATAGCGCAGCGGTGATTTGACGTTGTTACTGAAAACTGACGATGTTTTGCTACAAAAAGTTAGTGGAACGAAAAAAGTTATCATTACTACGTTTATAGGCATGTACAAACTCAAACTCAAATCCTTTAATTCAACTAAACCAATTACAGGTACGTTTGAATAAAATTGTCAAAGGGTCGGTCAGTCAGAAAGATGAAGCTAGTTGCCCATTCCAAAGCGTACGTACCTATGGAGAAGAACGGGCAAGAAACTCCACTCCAACTCCTCTTTTAAATCATAAAATTGTTACAAAATATTTGATTAAATCATTCGTGTTGAAATTAACCATGTGAGAACGATGTAGAAATACGTGCGTATAGAAAACCAAAACAATTCAGAAATTAAAAATTAAAATAAGCCGAGTCAGCTAAGAGATGACCAGTCCCTACTAACGGCGCCCGTTCACGAACATGACGTATGGATCAGCACCATTCAGCTCAACCATTTTGGAGGAAACTTAATGATCCAACACACACGCCACCACCAGTGAGACATTTGAGTGAGCATGACATACTCACAGCCGCCAGGGCACATTCAAGCCAATGAAAGACGTACCCAGTAAATGGTAGCTTTATAGAAAGTACATAGTGCTCACGCGGTGTACAGCGGTGCAAACAATAAAAATAAATAAAACATCTGACAATATAATAAATAAGTATAACGTTACCTGAGAAATATAATTAAATCGCCATAAAATTAATCAAAAGAAGATAACCCATTTACGAACGAATTAAAAAACTAATTCGATCGTTTGAAACCGTCGAAATTAACGTATTATTACGTTTATTCGGAACAGATTCTGATATGGTGTTTTGATCACCGCGCGATCTTTTATTTTTGGTACCAAAAATTTTGACGTTTACGACGGCGATCAATCATTGGCTGGCGCCGAATCATCGTTATAAAGCCACATAGGCGGTTAGGTTATTGACTTAAACACTGGGTATTTGGCACCGCAATTTATTCTAGCTTTGTCCGGCAATATGTGATAATCTAGTTATCACACGTCGTCAATCAGGATCGTTCTAATTGCTGCTCGGTTTGATTAAAGGATGTTGCGATTTTATGATTTTGTTTAGTGTTATGTAATAGATTGTGTTCTATTTCGTTAGTTTGACTTTTAATTAAGCAACAGATTTTTTTTCAAAGTCAAAGTATTTATTACAAATAGGCACAGAAAAGGCACTTTTGAACGTCAAAATTTACAGTAACATTGTTTGTTAGTTAGTTACAAGTGAAGCTAATATTAACGTGTTAAAATAGAATTGATTCTAGTCGCCTCTTCCAAAATGTAGTTTCGTATGAAGAAGAATGGGCAAGAAACCCCACCGTTAGTCTTGTCAAATATTTTACAATATTTGTGTCAGGTACAATATGAATAGTTTGGATTCCAAGATTTAATTTAATTTTACGACAAAAAAGTTATAACAAACACATATCTATTCTATACTTATAATAAGAATGTAAAAAAGTTGTGTCTGTACATTGAATATATTTAAAAAAGAATAATTGAGGGGGGTTAAGAAACAGTAATAGAACACGAATCTAATAAAAAAAGTCTGTCTGTTTGTCTGTTTATCTGTTTATAATTGATTTTGGAAACTGGAACACCTGATGCAGAACCGCAACAGACCAGCTAAACTATAAGAGTTACATAAATGGCGCCTTAGAAAAAAATGTTGTGTCTGATGAGCATTTTCTGCTGAGAGAATAAAATTGAAGATTCGGAACACCTGATGTGGAACTCTTATAGCACAGCTAAACTGTAATATATATAGGTTTGACATCTTAGCAAAAGTTATTCAGTCTGATGAGTATTTTCTGCTGGGAGAATAAAATTCGAAGATTGAAACATCTGATGTGGAACTCTAAGAGCACAGCTAAACCATAACATATATAGGAATGACATCTTTGCAAAAGTTGTTCAGTCTGATGAGTATTTTCTGCTGGGAGAGTAAAATTCGAAGATTGAAACATCTGATGTGGAACTCGGAGAGCACAGCTAAACTATGGCATATACAGACATGACATTTTAACAAAATTTGTTTGGTCTGATGAGCATTTTCCGCCGAGATAATAAAAATCAAGGATCAAGAACATTTGATGTGGAAATCACTTTATACTAATATATTAACATAAGCTGGGAGTACCTCCACGCGGTGAAGGCAGTAACAGTTTGGGACTTCTTTCCGATGACGATGGTAAATCATTGAAAACTTGGCTTCACTGGCTATATCTCCCATTTATATACATATAAACAGGGTGTTATTGACAGCCCTCCGCAAACTGATAGGGAGGCTTCAGTACATCATATTAAGATGACCGGTACATGTAATTCTTTCAGGAACATTAAGGGAATCCAAAAAACCAGATTTGTTTTATTACCTCACACGCAACGTATCGTTACCCTGGCAAAATGCACGTAGCAAACGGCAGCACAGCGAGCTTGAGCGAGGCTGTTTTCAGCTGTTTTATTTACATAAATGGAGTGTTGCATACAGAGAACGTAATTTTACATTGAAATAAAGGAATATCAGCAGAAAAAACGGCATAATTTTTTTTGTTCCTGAGAAAATTTCCAGTGGGATATGATTCAGAATAAGGAGCTGAATCAATCCTGTGTTTTTGTGGAGGGCTGTCAATAACACCCTGTATAATAGATATGCCTTCGGGCTTATGTTATTTGAGTGTTTAATTTCATTTTCCATTTATCTTCGAGACACGGTCTACCCGGTAACGCAGGGGAGCAGTCACTTAGATCTTAATTGCAAAGTTATTAAAGTACATTAATAACCATAACCATGCCACGAAAGAGGTCAAATCTTTCGCAATGTTCGAAAGGAGCTAAAAGATTGAAGATCATTAGATCCCAAGAATCGAATGAAGAACACCAGGCAAGACTTGATGCTGTTCGACAACATCAGGCTGTATCTCGCACCGCGGAAACTTCTTCGGATCGTGAAGCACGACTTAGCGCTGATCGTGATCGTCATGCATTGTCTCGCGAGTCGGAAACGTTAACGGAAAGAGAATCACGCTTGAGTTCTCAGCGTATTCTCACGTCGACTTCTAGGTCTTTAGAGACCAGTGACGAACGTGAAGTGCGACTGGCTGCTGATCGTGATCGCCATGCATTGTCTCTCGAATCAGAAACGTTCACAGAAAAAGCATCACGCTTGAGTTCTCAGCGCATTCGCACGTTGACTTTTAGATCTCTGGAGACCAGTGAAGAACGTGATGCGCGACTTACGGCTGATCGTGATCGTCATTCATTGTCTCGCGAGTCGGAAACATTCACGGAAAGCGAATCAAGCTTGAGTTCCCAGCGTAACCGCACATCCACCTATAGGTATCTAGAAACCAGTGAAGAAATTGATGCGCGACTTACGGCTGATCGTGATCGTCATGCATTGTCTCGCGAGTGAAGACAGACACTGAAAGTTGCTGGTGTTGATTTGAGAACCGGCTGTTTTTCTCATGGCCAACTTTATGTTGCTTTCTCAAGGGTTAGCAACGCTTCCGGGCTTTATATTCTGGCACCTGACGGAAAAACCAACAATATAGTTTATAAAGATTTTTTTTAGAATAGTAATGTTAACTAATTGATATTAATTTCGCTTCATAATTTCGGAATGAAAATAATTCTACCTTTTTATTTTAATGGAGTTATAACCTACCCAGTCTACAACACTTAATCTAAGTTATACCAAACTTAATCGAAATCCTTCATCGGTTTTGACTGATTTATTGGCTGACATACCAACGCACAGTTCAAACTCTTGCCGAAATTCCTATCGGAACGAGAAAGGGACTGGATCCGCGTACGAAGTCGCGGGCAGAAGCTAGTACATAATATTTTAGTAACAAACCCTTATTTATTCCAACCATTAAAAATTAATTCTCATTTACTGATTCCACATAAGATAGATCAATAGCTTTACTCAAAACTTTAAACAAAAAAATAGGTGAAAAGTGTTGGAATTAGTGATTAGACGGATTGAATGGTATAGCATCCACAGCAAAACGTTTACGGGCATAATAATCATTAAAATGTATTTCCATTTTATTCGGGCCCGAACTCGAGCCTCGGAGATTATGATCTCTATCCTTTTATTAGGGTTCCGTGGACTGCATGGTTTTTAGGCTAAACATTAGAACAAAATGTTAAAAGAAAGAACGACTAAGAGCCGGTTTTTTGGTCCGTAGTTAAACTAAACCAATTGTTAAAAATAGTAACCAATGGTTAAATTTTTGCAAAATGTGTTTTTTGATCAATTTTTAGTTTACTATTTTTAACAGTTGGTTGAGTATAATCACGGATCAAAAACCGGCCCTAATTGTTCCATAAGGAACTAACCACACTTATTCAGCTCTGTTCAGCATTTGTCCATAGAAAACAACGATTTTGTATGTAATGCGTGCACATCCGTTAGAAGAAGTCCAATCTCTGGTAAGACTTTTGATTTGACGTGATCGATTTTTCTAACTGAACAGACAGCTGTGCTGCTGAGGAGTTGGTTGCGCCACTTCTTCTTCCCAGCTAAAGCACTAGAAAGTTGTGAAGGGCGGGCGTTTTGAGACTGTCTTGTGTAATTTTGATATTCAAAAAGTGCTGATTCTCAGCCTAGTTTCAATAAATGACTTTTGCTTTTGATTTTGAACGTATCGCGTTACCCAGTAACTGGGTTGTGGAGGTCAGATATGCAGTCGTTCCATGTAAAATACTGGTATTCAGCTGCATCCGGTTAGCGGTTACACTGGAAGCTGACCTAAGCAGAGTTGAGAAAAGGTTAGGCATATTGATTTTTCTTTGGTAAGACTTTTGACGTGTCTTGGTAACCGGACTGTTGATGATATTATATATCAATTCCTGAGAAGTATAAAATAGTAGCGACACCGAAATTTTCAATTTTAGAGCCCAAGTAAGGCCAGGTTTTCCCCTTTCCTCAATCAAAGCTTCGCCGAATGCAAGGAACATAAAATCCAGTGGATCGCTTTGTTAGCAACAGGCAGACTGGCCAATGAAATCGGAAAAGGCTCCAGAGACACACAGCTTTTTATCGTATTCAAAATCGAGTGTCTTGCTGCTGTACGAACTATCTTTAGGCTTCTTTTTCAGAAGATATCTTTGTAAACCTATTTTCCTCAAATACCTTTTTTCCTTTCTGGAGCAATTGTTCAACAAAATCTAAAACTGAAGTTATTATGGAACTTTAGCTCAAGTAGGAAATGTACGGACGAACAAGAAACAAAAGTCAATGTAGAAGTTATGAAAATATATATAATGTCCGTACACAGCACGATAAAAATATAGACACAGAAGGAGTAAGACAGAAGAAACACAATAGACAGGACGAGATCACAAAATCACAATAATAATATTAATTCAAATTACTGAAGAAAACTCATAGACGTATGTCTCAGCCATGACAGAAAGTTGACATCTCTGAGCAGCGCTACTAGTGGCGGATTTCTGAACTAGGTATGTGCTAGGAGTGAAACCTACAGAACATCATTCTGATTTATCTGTAACGATTTTCTTGTGCAAGTTCATATAACTGAATAGGTAATTGGAAGGCGTAGCTTGTCGGTAATAGATTTTGCAGCATGTTACTTATTATAGTAATTATGAGTTAATTTCTTGATTCGCGCCTGCAGGTAATAAGTACGCCATTGTTTACCTTTGTTCATGTCTTCTTTTGTCAAGTTCAGCAGTGCGATTCTGTAACCATCTCACCGTGAAAACTTAGGTGAAGTGAGCGTGGAGTGAGCTGTCATTCCAAATAATGCTAGGGTTTGACACTACTGACAACTCATATCAAGCTCACTTCACTTGAGTTTTCACGGTGAGATTTTTACAGAATCGACCGGCAGTATAAGTTGCAGACAGAGCTTACGTAACATAATCAGTCTATAACGTTCCCACTGCTGAGACACAGGCCTCCTCTCTTTTGTCTCAGTGCGGGGTGGTAGATGTCACATGTTTTCAAATTTTTGATTCTAGGATATGCCGGTTTCCTCACGTTGTTCCTTCCGTGATGCAATAAATTAAACAAAGTATCACGTTTGACTGGGTTTGAACCCACGACGTACAACTCGTTAGTCGGGGTCGTTGCCACTGCTCTCAAGATAGATAGAGCTTAAAATAAGATACTTGGTTTGCCCAAAGAACTCAATTCCATCGTTTGAATTCTTATTGATATAAAATACAGAGTAATTTGGTCCATATTATCGGTACACGTTTAGTTGTAATAGTCGAGTTTAGAGGTAAAATAACTCCAGGAAAACCTACGGAATCCTTTGTAACTTAAAACTAAACATGCTTGATTGTCTTTTTATAATAAAAATCATACTTGAATGCGAGGGAATGGAAAATAAACCAAGTAAATGTTTTGTAACGTGTAATTTTGGTAAATAGCTATTCGATACGTATCAAATAATTTTTGGGAACAAAACATGGTAATGTGTCTGGAAATTATTATGTATTAAATGTGCCCTTTCTGTTGTCTATTTAGTTGTAGCATTTGATTATGTTAATGCTGGAAAAGAGGACATGGACAAACTGTAATGGTATGATTATTAATTTTATTATTTATGTACACACAGTAAAATACATAGGGATGCGAAATAATTATAATTTGACTAAAAAGGTTCTGCTTATTTCTTAAGAAATTTCTTCCAGCAGACCTGCTAAAGGGGAAGTGAAAAATAAATGTAGGCAATAGTGTGTGAGCACAAGAAGAGATAAATGAGAAATGTATGTCTTGTAAATAATTATTATTGATGTATGATTATTTTATTAGGCTTTAATTAACAGGTGTATGAATTTTCATGAAAGTAGTCCCATTGAAATTGTTTACAGTAAAATGTTAAACCTGAATTTATGAAATATACGATTACGCGATACGATAGACTTGAGGACCAAGCGCTATAGCTAGAGATTATAAGTAAGATATTTTCCATTACCTTCTAGTTCCATTTTCCGATACAACATATTATTCACAAAGTTTACGAACACGCACACGACACTAATTGCTTGCAGTACGAATGTAAAAAGTGCACACACGTGAAGGTAAGGTGGCGTGCCATGCCGTGGGGGCAGGCCACTCCCACGGCAACGCCTGCTCATTTTAAATTGTAATTACAATTTATTATTGTCTCTGTGCCGCCTTCATAGCCCGACGCCATTTTATCGATTACGGTTATGTTTGAATGTTTCGAATTCCGAGTCGAGAAGAACCTTAGTGATGTGTGTGAGGATTTGATGGTTTGTTTGCTGTGTCGATAAAGTTGCTGGTTGATAAAGTTGTTAATTGTTAATCAACGAAATTTTAGTTTGTGTAAAGGCCTACTGTAGCCAATCTACCTCAGTTGCCTTGTTCTACCTTTCAGATTTTCAGTATTAGTTTGTTACTTTGTCAAGAAAAAAAAGGTATCGCAGCTGTTTAGTCAAAACAGACATGGTTCCCACAAGTCTCAAAATGTTTTGTTAGTAGAGACACATAACGTTTTAGTTAAGCAACCACAAGACCTAGCTCTT
Organism: Apamea sordens; assembly: GCA_945859715.1. Classification (NCBI taxonomy): domain Eukaryota; kingdom Metazoa; phylum Arthropoda; class Insecta; order Lepidoptera; family Noctuidae; genus Apamea; species Apamea sordens. The sequence goes on from OX243994.1 coordinate 9,380,478, forward strand.
AGCAGAAGTTAAGCAGTGTCACTCTATGGTACCTTCTGAGTCTTCAACGATTAGTTGTGACGTCTACGAGTTAAACAATCGAGCATCAAACAGCCGGACCCTCGCCGACTCTAATAGAGACAAACTCCTTGTGCCAGACAATTATCCGCCACTAGGCAAGGGATACACTGAGGTTTAGCCGAAGAAGCAAACCAATTGTCGTTCCAATTGTTAGAATAATTAATTTAACACATAATATAATATCACGCCGATATTCCCCGAAGGGTAAGGCAAAAGTGTACCTATAGTACACCCACATATCGTCAGTTACACTTAATTTGGTATCTATTAATTGTTAACAGAATGCATCCGGACATAATATTCCCTAAGCATAAACAATAGGTATACCAAAAACGAATAACAGCTTAATACTACTCCTTAATTCAACTATTACCTCCCATAAGTGGGAGGGGGGGGGGGTCTGTGGGTGGGGGGGTGCGCGGGGTTGGTCAATACTACAGCAAGTGAAATTGTTACTCTTTGGCTTTGACTAATAAAATATTTTGTTTTAAGTCATGCGATAGTTAGAGATTCTATCTATCGCGAGGTAATCGTCTTTAGTTTTCTAGGTAAATCCATGTCAAACTCAAATCATTTATTTCAATTAAACCATTTCAGGCACTTTTGAATTGTCAAAATTAAGTAGTCAGTCAGTTAGTCAGAAAGTTGAAGCTAGTTGACCATTCCAAAACGTAGATCTCTTTGGAGAAGAACGGGAAAGAAACTCCAAGGACACTATTTTAAATCAAGATATTATTAAAAAATCCTGGGTACATTATTCTTATTGCTTCTATATGTGAGAACAATGAAAAAAAAACAATTTAAAATATAAAATTAAAAATAAGCCCTGGCATTGTAGTAGGTAGTAATACCAGCTTTTTATGGTCCCACGTCAGGGCAAATGGCTCTTTTGATACAGAGAAGCCATGAGCATTTTTCACCACGCTTGCTGAAGACGAATTGGCGATTTCAGACTAATATTAACAATAAACTCTTCTCACAGAGAGGAGGCCTGTGTCAGCGCTCAGCACGAAGTGACGGGGTCCGCTAGGGCCGATGCCGCCAGGGTCGCGGGTTGTTCGAAAGAGATACCGTGGCCCCTGGCACAGGCAACTGAAGGAACACGTGTGGGTTTTAGTCAGTAAAAGTCTGACACGCCCTTTTGCTCTGGTCATTCGATGATTTCCCACCCAAAAAAAAGGCCTGTGTCAGCGGTGGGAATATTACAGGCTGGTTATGATTAAATATAAGTCCAGGTTTCCCGACGATGTTTATACTTCACCTAGGTCAGTATTGTCCAAGAAAAATTAAAAATATCAACACTGTTGTAGTAGCCCAATTTCCATAATTAGAAAATCAAAGTAAAAAATTTGTGAAAAATGGATGGAAAGAAGGGGAATTTTTGACTGATTGAGATTAGAATGCGAACGTTCTTAAAAATACGGGAATTGCCCCTCTGGAATATAACGTTAAAATGTAAAGTCGATATTTTAAAATATTCTGAGAAATACTTGTCATTTTTACATTTCCTCGCAGCTTAAACTTATTCTTTATCTAAATCCCGGTGTGTCCCATAACTAAATCCAATTGGATTTATAAACGGCAAGAGGTCTCCGGCTTAAAAGCGAAGTAAGTTCATCTAGGTGCCTTTCTTAATGCGAATTTGTGATAGTTGAAGACGTGATGGTCGCTCCTGTCAGCCTTAGTTAATACTTCGTTTAGATTTAATTTCTTAGTACATCTTATCTTATATTTAGATACCTACAGTTTCGTGTTTCATCTGAGTTAGATTGGTTTTGATTTGTTAGGAAACTCTCAAGTTTGGATTTGATGCGACCTGGTTATGCAAAAAATTGGTACACGTTTACTAGCCTTATGGGTATACCAGATGTTGCCCGCGAGTTCATCTGAGTGTACTTTGTATTTAATAATTTTTTAATACAAATATCCAGATTGCAAAGTACTTAGCCCATATCCTTCTCCAGGTCCCAAGCTACTTATCCATCAAATTTCATACCGATCAGTTCAGTGGTTTAGGCGTGAAAAGGTAATAGACTGACTGTAAGATAGACAGACAAAGTTACGTGATTGCATGTATAATATAAGTACATAAGTATATATCACTCATTTTCGATTTGATGAACAAATATTTACGCCATATACATCCGTCTTCAGGAATATAAAGTTATATTCTTATTTCCTACAGTAATTCCGTTTCTGATAGCTTATTTAAATATTCAGTGCCAATTAACTAACAGAAATAACCAGACTTATAATCAGATTTTTTACGACCTCTTAGTGGTACAAAAATAAGTCTTTGAAAGCGAAATAAGTATTTCAAATTCAGATGTAATGCAAATTGCTCCAACGGCCCCTTGGCAGGGAAGGGTTAAGATGTTTTCACAACTGAGTGTCGCCCTCGCAGTTGTTCAATCGCCTTTCCGCTGCCCTTATAATTGAAATGAATAAAGATTACAAGTGTTACAGCTCTCTGACATTTCGCAAGCAATTTTCAAGTTATTTTTCAAGCGTCGTCGTCGTGTAAAACTACGTAATGTAAAATGGTAATAGGAACCTTTACATTGAATGTTATCTAGATGCATATTTGTAATATAAATGTGACAAAAACTGGTCTCATTACATGAGATCTCGAGATCAATCGATAAGTATACTTCTGGACGATAATACATTGTCCGTTACTAGTTCTCGTTTCAAACATAAAAGCATTGAATTAGAAAATGTCATTCGCTGTTATAATATTATTATTTATTATTATTAATGTTTATGAATGGTCACGAATACAACGTACGCATGTTTTATTATTTTAATTGTATTTAAAACAACTTCACCTGTCGACACATTGTGGCCCCAATCATTGGTATTTACTGAAAGCTACTGGTTTCCGACTTGCGGTTAAAGTCGACGCTTCATTATTATAATTTCCTTTCTTTTAACTTGAGCAAAGGTGCAAATGAGCAGTGGTAGCCCAGTGGTAACGGCTGCGACTTATGTCTGCGATTCCTGGGTCGTAGTTTGAACCTGGGTTCAAACTACGACCTCACTAGTTCGCCTACGAGAAATCATAAGTCGCTCAAAGTAAAGCAACTGTCCGGACAGTTGCGTTACTTTATGTTGCGCCCCTTCGTAAATTATAATATTATAAAAAAAACAGATACACTAAATAAAAGTCATAATCATAAATCTTACTAACAAAACTTTTTTTTACAAAAAAAAACATCCGACTTCCAAAAGAAACACTACACAGTGAAAAATAACTTTAATTTTCTGAAGTCGGTGTCGTTGGTTTTGCATTTTCGTTTTTTGACACCGACTTCCGAAATAAAAGTTATTTTTCACTTTGTACTTAGGGTTTTTTTGGAAGTCGTCCGTTTTTTTTTTGTAATCAAGTTTATATTTTTCACTTTTTAGCTGTATGTAAGTTGTATGTAGTCTCGGTGTTGTTGTTGTTTGTGTAAATTATATAATCACCACATCTCTCGAAACGGTGAATGAAAACATCGTGAGGAAACAGGCATGTCCTAGAACCACAAATTCGAAGACATGTGACATCTGCCAACCCGCACTGGTCCCGCATGGTGGATTACGGCCCATCTCACTGACAGGAGGCCTGTGTCTCAGCTGTGGGAACATTATAGGCTGATCATGTAAAGGTGCACAAACATTACCTACACCACTGTCTGACCACACACTGTCTTGTTTGTGTTCGATTTGTATTGTAATTTTTTGCTGTCTAAATGGTATTTATCCAGTATTCCATACAACGGGACAATGCGCACAATCATATTACACAAAACACTACACTAATCTATGATTGACAAATTCACTAGGGTTAAGTTTCTGTCCAGCATAACCAGCCATAGCATAATTCTGTAACCATCTCACCGTGAAACCTTAGGTGAAGTGAGCGTGGAGTGAGCTGTCACTTCAACGAATGCTAAGGATTGACACTGTTGCCAGCTCACTCTAAGCTCACTTCACCTAACTTTTCACGGTGAGATTTTTACAGAATCGATCGGCTGTGGCAGTAATTTCTCATGAAACTGCCTCCACTTAGCTTTTCTGCTGTGGTATAGTCTGGTGGTCCGTTCAATTGTCATACCATTTGAGTTTTGTTACATTCACTTGAATGTAAATATCAACTTGGAATTTAAAATCCAGTATTTCAATCCTACCTGGAACCTGGAAGACTCATTTAAAACCGTAAACAAAAACACACGTTACGGAAGAGGTAAGTACTTCCTCAATATTTTGATAACCGGAAGTTTCCACGCTTTAATTAAAAGCATACAGAACATGCGCAATAATATAAAGCCGTATTCACACCCTCGCGTCGCGAACAAGACAATAAACACGGCCGTACATCACGCAACAACATAGCTCAAAGTTATTTAATTATCGTAAGGAAAAACTAATCCGTGGCGCTTCAGAGAGCGAAAATTACTCTCCGAGTCCGCTACGTCAGGTGCGTGTGTCGCTGCGTTAGTGCACAGGGTGCTGCGAGTTCAAATTCATATTTATTTAGGAAACAAATTCTAATTCATTTATTAAAACTTACACATCATTCACAAATATACAAGTATTAGCATGCAATTGTAGCCAACAGAAAACTTAGACTGATTTAACAGCGGGTCCCAAACACAAAATGGTATACTTAAAATTATACCTACTCGTTTTTGTCTTGTCCTCGATGATTTATTTATTTTTTTGATTTACACGGCTTAAGAAACTAATTACATAAATCAAAGTATATATGATAAGTACCAACATAAAACATAAACTAATAACAACAATTAAATACTGTTATTCTCACAAAAATGCAGGCCCATAACAAGTCAATTGGAATTTATTAGTGAACAGTTCACAGTGCGATGATGTTGTAGTCTCGGTGTTGTCACAAATTACCGTCAAACTTCATTTAGAGGTAAGTTCGTTTAAGTTTACAATAGAAATTCAACGTAGATCTGGGATAAATGGCATGAACAAAATTTTCAAAATGAAGGAACACAGAATTCAATCACTGAAACATAACATAAACATAATATTTGTTTAAACAGTATAAAGCATCATTTTACTGCTGTTTTTATTTAATCACAACTATAAAAACATGTAAGCACAAAAACATACATTTAATTCAAGTAAGGGCTGATTTTTCCAACGCCAGATAACTTTATCGGAAGAATAATTTTGAATTTTTGATAGTTCTTCCATACAAAAGCTATCTGCGTCAATTTTATTCCACAAATAAAAATTATCGGTCGATTGAAAAGTTTTCCCTAAAACCATAGAAAAATCCATTATAATTATCACACACTGAAAACAGCTTCCCCCTGTATCAGCTGGCCATACTTCAATAGAGACTAGAAGCGGCAAGGAGCTGTCGTGTGCGACAATATTTATGCGCGCGATATTAACTGTGCTCCACAGTATTAACTGGAAAACGTTTCTCAACTTACAACGTATATATTGTCTAATTATATTATTATATATTGTTTGGTGTCAGCGCGATGCGTGGATACACCTACATACACTTATTTTAAGTACCTATATGTAGTGTTGGAATAATATCGCATCTGACGCGACGTAGTTAGTTTTTATTTATGTTGCTCTTGGATTAGCGTTTTTGGTTTTCTTCAGATAATTATGTACCCAACTAACAAGCTCGTGGCTTAATGACAACAGCCGCATGGGTCCATTGAAGTTTAAGTTACGCTTTCCGCTCGGTTGGTGGATGGGACACCACCGTTACACGTCACCGTTACATATCGAGAACACTTCGTGCCTCGGAAAGCACGTGAAGCCGCTGGTCCCGGCTGTCATCCCTAGATCTTTAGGAGTCGTAACGGGTAGTCAGAAGCCCAAAAGTCTGACAACCAGTCTTACCAAGGGGTATTAAAGTATTAACCAGTATCTGAGTTGTTGAGGTTAGATAGGCATTCGCTCCATGGTAGCTGATGCCAAAAATAGTTGGGAAAATGCTAAACAGATGATGACTTAGATACCTAACTAGGTATTTAAGATAATGAATTAAACTTTTCATCATTCGGCAATGCAGTGCAGTGAATAGGTTTCGTAGTTAAAATTTTGTTTTTTTTGAGACTTTTGTCTGCGGCCTTTCAGCTAATTTAATGACTCATATCAATTCAACCGTTCAAGTGCGGAAGTACATAAGTTTAAAATATAACGTATATAAATAGATTCATAATAATTCTCAATTCGTTTTAAGTCAGATTAATTCTGAAATAGTAAAAATTTCGTAAGTTTTGATAATTCTTGCATTCAAGTTTTTCGTAGCAACCTCGTAGCATTTCGTAGCACGAACCATATGAGCTAATACCTATCGAATGTCTTCATTGTTTCATCCTTCACATAGTGAGTTCCTTGTTTAACTTTAATGTGTCTGTTAAGCCATACAAGTACCTAACAAATAACTGTATATAATATAAAGCTGCCGTTTACCCGAGATCATCAGTCTAATTTCTAATAAACAAATAATACTGACCTCCTTCTAACTTTACGTTATGATAATGTAATAATAGTTTATAGAATTAATAATACAGCGCCACCTAGAAGCGTAATTATGTCATGTTTATGTATGTTAGTAATCATGCATTATCTATAAAATATATACTTTTAATTTTACTTTAAAACGGGGACAATTTATTGCTACGCAACGGTGATGAGTAAAAAATGCTTTTAAGTAATTTGTATTGTATCTCATCAAGAACTACTTTTGCAAGAGAAATAACGTGTAAAACTTTCCATTTAACTTGAATAAGGAACGAGGAGTTGTGAAATGAAATATTTATATTGCGTAGTAACGGTAGCAGCCGATTATGGAGTGGTTGGCATACAGAGTGCTCATAGGCATATTTAATTTTCTCCATCAATTTTCACTTACCGTGTTTCTGACGTGCACGAGAGAGTTCCTCATTGGACGATCGTTTTTGCTACATCGAAAAGCTCAATTACACTTGTTCGGTTCTTTTGTCTGTATTCTTCATTCTACTGTATTGAAATGATGCATAAAACTTTCCAGTTAACATGAATGAAATACGGTTGCAAAATGAAATACGGTAGCAGCCGATCATGGAGTGGTTGGCATACAGAGTGCTCATAGGCTTATTTAATTTTCTCCATTTATTTTCATTTACCGAGTTTGTGTAGCATGCGGGAAGAGAGAAATGTTTCTCATTGGTCGATCGTGTTTTGTCATAGCATAAAGGTTGTTTGTCAGCCTGAATTCGGGTTATCAATAATTGTTTTACTGGAATCCTAACACTATAAGCCTTATTTACATTAGCAGACTTGATGAATTTGAGTAATGTAGCTGAACGAACTGGTTTCTGGTCACTCATTGGTTCAAGAGATGCGTTCGGTCGCTAGTGGTCGCTCCGGTGGCCGTAGTAGGTGCGTAGATCTTCAAACCATAACAGCCACACACGGTATGGTCCTTAATGAGGTCAGATGGATCGGAAGATAGAGCGGACCGTTAACGAAAGCACTAATTGCGCCATATGCCTAATATCTGACGTGTTTGTGCATGTCATTAACACGTTTCGTTCATCTAGGTACCTACTAAGTTATCCCTCCACGTAGCTATACTACTCCGTGTATTTATGTATTACTCAATTTATCTTAGCACTATTAAATGCTATCCAATTTGCCCCGTTTAATAGTGTCAGTGTCATGTGTTTATCGCTATTATTATGAAGTCTATTTACATAAATTACATTTAGTACATAATGTAGTACTTCAATAATCGTGTCACATAAACAGCTCTAGAATAACAGCCGGTCGATTCTGTAAAAATCTCACCGTGAAAACTCAAGTGAAGTGAGCTTGATGTGAGTTGTCAATAGTGTCAATCCCTAGCATTAGTTGGAATTACAGCTCACTCCACGCTCACTTCACCTAAGTTTTCACGGTGAGATGGTTACAGAATCGCACTGCAGAAAGACTATGATGGTTCTGTATATAAACTCAATTTATTTTAAAACAGGGCTCGTTTTCATTCCAATTTCTTCATTTGGACGCTTTAATCACTGATTGGGTGGAATATTATCGGAATGAAAAACCTTTTGTAAATAACTTTATGAAAGATTATTATTCTTCGCTATTTTAATTAATATTTATTGAGATTAAAATAGTTCTTGGAGTCAAATTAAATCAACAGAAAAACAATGATCCTGTTTAATCATTTATACGTTTATATTAACAACTATTTGATAACGTAAGTCATAAATAAGAATTTAGAAAATGTCCATAACAATCGTATCTCATTTTCCATTTTCTCTTTAAAATGCACATTGCCAAGTGAAACCAACCATCGAAGTTGATTTCGAAAATATTTTCCCAAATAACTGGTAGGGGCCAACTATTGCATGATGTCCGAAATCGAAATCGGAAAGGGGCCCTTGGTTCGCCACCCCGGGGCAAATATAAAAATCATTCATATGGACAAAATAAAATTGCATCCCAAATAACCCGGTGTTCATCGGCCGAAAATCTATTAGCAATAAATATGAACTTTTCCGATTTCATAGGATTTAAAATGGCGATGGGCGACTGAACTTTAATATGAAATCTTCTTATGACTTTTCATGTTTATGACGACGTTGTTCAATTGCTTTTGCTCTATTGGTTAATTATGTCGTATTTTAGGTTGAGCTACTGTTAATGCTGTCTCGTTCACAATTCATAGGGTAATAGAATCAAGATTAATAAACTTTCTGAACTTTTTGATTAGTGTCCGTTACTTTTCTTATTCTTTGAAGAAATCGGTGTAATAATGAATGCTGTATCATTTGGCGGTAGGTATTGTCATCGGCATGTCCTAAAAACGGATATGTTACATCTACCAAGCCGCACTGGTCACGCGTGGTAGATTTCGGCCCACACCCTCTCACTGAGAGGCATGGGTCCCAGCAGTGGAGGCTCATTATGCTGGTATTGATAGATGGTAGATGGTGTTTTTCTTAGAGGTACTAGGCATCTGCTTACTTGCAACATATTGTATTGTCTTACATAGATTCCACATTGGTAGCTCTACAACGTTAAGGAATCTTCAATAGCTTCGATACTTTTTTTGCATAATTTTTGGCCTATTTTGATTAGGCTCAATATAGTGAAGATAGTGTAGTAGGGTTATATAAAACAAAACACAATAATTTGATAATTTTCCCTTTTAATCTTGATATTTTCATCTACGATACAAGGCACACACACAATTTTAAGTAAATTAATCATAATCATTATAATAGAAATAATAAATAGTTACACTTGCTTTCAGAACTGCATACTATTACCGAAATACAAAATAGGTACATTGAGAAGCCTCAACATCTAATTGACAAAGAAAAAACTATTTCTACGACAATACTGGACCCGGCCCGGCGCGGGCGCATACACAAGTCATCGCTTCCACATCAGTATTGTCATTCTATTGTAATGAAATGAAAATAACTGATACAAAAGTACCACATTCACGCCCTTTACACAATCACACATGTTCAGCTAAACATTTATAGTAACAACTAAGTTTTATTCATTACGTCGTATTATCCTTTACAGATAATATGTAATTACTTGTATTAAGCGATCGTTTGCATCGGCGCTTGACTATTCACCGATATATCCTCGAATACATTTCTTTCCACAATCCCGAGAGGGTACTGGAACATTTTAACAGCCGCAGTGGTTCCACTAAATAACAGTTGGCGTCTCAACCAGTCGTAGTTGCCCAATAGCCAAGCGCCAATAGTACGCCCGATACAATCTCTAAAACCTTACTTTAAGCTATTAAGACATCCAAAGTCTCGTAAACTAAGCATCAATATAAATAACACTATCGTTTTATACTTTATGTATAACGTTAAACTACTGAACTTATTGTTAGGTGAACTACCCATATACATCGACTCTGCGTTATGGATATGAGATATAGCGATTATAATTATTTATACATCTTCTATTTTATGAAGTTTTAAAGAAAACACTTAGGTTATATTGTACGCAAAAAACTGTCTCTTCTGTTCTCAGTCAATAATATTGAATTGTAAAAATGTGTCCTTTTAAAACCACTAACTTAACGTATCTATCGTACACTTTATGATTTATGAAATACACTAGTATCAGTTAAATCTAATCATTGCACTAAAATTGAATAAATTACATGAGAGTGAAGATCACAATTATTTACTATTGACAGTAAAACATCATGGGTGAAAGAAACTTGTACCTACTATTAAGTTTTACTGAAGATATCGTAACGGTCTTTTAAACAAACATCTTAGGAACTTAAACACCTATCGTTTACAGAAATTGCGAGACTAGTGATAAACATTTTAGAAAAACTCTCGAAAAGCAGTCTTAGATCAATTCCAACAATTGTCTCAATCGATCACTGAACATTTGAATGTGACAAAGCTTATGATATGTATGTAGGTACAGATTAATTTGAAAATAAATCCAGATTTACAAGGGCAAATAACAATGGATACTTAATATATAAATATGGCATTTAACGATAAGTTAAAGGTACTCTTCATAAAAGATTAAAATATTGACGAATAAATTACTCGGATCGTCGATAAAACCGTACTGACTTACTCTAATAATAATTATAAAGGGATATTTACAAATTTTTTCTATGGAAGAAGAGTTCATGAGACTTCGTATTAACACCACGAAATCTACATCTTACTTCGAATTCAATAACAATATTTACAGAGTAATCTCAATAACGAGAAGTAGTTTCAACTTCATTGAGATCGTTTATGCCAAAAACTTGAGTTGAATAAACAATCAGATGAACAGTTTGATGGGATTCTAAGATATTTTTGGAAGTATTTTTCTTTGAGTTCCTATTGAGAGTTGTGTTATCGATCGGAACGTTGAGACCACTGATAAGTTCATTCACCAATCTCGAATCTTTGGATTTTACTTTTCCCTAAACTCGGGTTTGACGCTGATCATTGGTTTTCTCGATTCGTCGATTTCTTTGTCGTATTCTTGTTGGTCGGGGTAGTCGTTGGCCCCGGAGTGCGCCAGCTAAGTGGCCGAACTGAACAGCACTGAGTTCTTGTAGTAGCTGGCGCGGTCCGACAGGGGGCTTTTCACGTCGCGCTCCATGGCCTGCTGGCGGGATTTGCGCTCCATCTCTAACTCTTGCGCCAGAGTTTCTGGTGGGAAAGAGAAACAGAAGTTGAATTAAATCAGAATTTAGAAAACATAAAGAACAGAACTGTATAAAAATTGGTGTCAAAAATCAAAAGTTAAAAGACAGTTATGTACAGAAAATACGGAAACGAGGAAACCGAAAGACACAACTAAGTAAAGGGGACCAAACGTTAGTACAACGTCGCACAGAGAGCACACATAGAACATGTAGTTCCACGTGTGTCGCTCCATAAAATGTCATTAGTGTTTCGGGGAAAGCCGACTCACATCAAACGGACTTCACATCCGTATGGCACATTCTAATTTAATATTCGATATTGCCTTTGTTAAAAACGTAGCACTCACGTTCAGCGAGTGTTATTAAATTTCTCGTACAAGGGTTATTCGAACGCTACGGTTCTGTTCGGGGTAATATTCGGTGTGTAACTGATGTTAGATGGAAATTTTGAATCTCTCTCTTGAGTTTCTGTATGCTGTATGCATGATATAGGTACGTTTTACGGAATTACTTCTTTACTACTTTTTTAGGAATATTCAAACATGTAATTCATAAACGAATGTTGACGGATGAAAAATTGTAAAGTGGTATTTTGAAGGTAACAACTTTTTATGTATTGTGTTTTATATACGTTTCACAAAAGCAAAATCTTAACAGAACACGTTGTGATTGAAGTAAAGGTATTATAGACAATTCCGTAAACAGTTTGATAAAAATTGCAAGTTAAAAGACGAATTTCCGGGAAAAGCAGCGCTGTAGCAAAACGTTGCAACAAATTAAGGCATAAAAAATGAAACACGTCTCAAGCACAGGACATCCTCTAATAAGATTTCACGAAAATTGACAAAGTTCGTGAAGAGGCAAAGAGTAGGTGAGGTAAGGCAATTGTCTCCGAAAACGTCGACGTTTTACGAAATATGCTTATTCAATTTCATGCAACGCTTGCCGCCTCCTGCAATTTACGAGATATAAAAGATATAAACGGAATCGCGTTTTTTGCTTACTTTGATGGAGCATTTTCTCAACGGGGAATTGAATTTCTCTTCCCGACATTCGTGTACAATTTATGCTCTGAGTCCCGAATTTATAACCTACACCAATTTTTGCACTTCCAAAAAATGTTTTAAACATCCCTTAACCGAAAAATAATTTGAATTTAAATTGTGTTTGCACCGCTGTGAAATTCGAATCAAAGAAACTATTTGAAAACATTCGTCAGTTGGAAAAACTCGATTATGATCCGATTTGTTTCAGTGTTGTCTTCCCGGAGGGCATCACACTCACAAGTGTCACCGTCGAGGGTTGTCCCGAAACAGAAACCTATTATCTCGGGCGAGATTATACGCCTAGGGCGTCACAATTAAATATTATACACTTAAAAGCTTCGGCCTTTGCCGTTTCACTTCGCTGCCACCCCTAAATGTCCCATTAGGTCTGTTTGAATACGTAATATTTTTGCATTTGCCGCTTCTAAAACAGAATTGCCGGTTCCTTTGAGAGCTATAATCTATTTGTTCTTTGAAACAACTGTAATGGTTGAGCGCTTAGCTTAATAAAAGTTATCCTTTAATGTTTGTTTTTTCTTTCTTCTGTCTCAAAATGTTCGAAATATATTCAGCATTAGATTGTAAACAGTTGGAGTTGTGAAATCTAATCTAAAAAATTATAAAGAGAAAAGATTTGTTTTTTTGTAAGTTCGTTTCACGTTTCACGTTAAAACGGCTGAACGGATTTGGATGAAATTTGGCACATGTGTCGACCTGGATTAGGAAATAGGATATTTTTTATCCCGGTATTCCCACGGGATCGAGACTTATTCGAGTGAAACCGCGGGGCGCAGCTAGTGTTTTATATTTCCAATCAACAGTGACATTAACTTTAACGGAGTGTTGTTAATAGACAAAAACTTGTAAAAGAAACAGTTCTTATTTCGTTTTGATCGAATGGTCAAGGAATGACAAAAAGGGACTTCACAAGGTGGACGTGAACCGATCTATTTGAAAAGTAACAGAAATAAAACGATAGTGGACACTGATCGATAGTGAGAATAAATAGTTTTTTGTCACAACAATTGTAAGTAAAGCAATAAACTTTATGTGGAACAGTTTCACTCAAGCATTTATTATTAGATGCCAAGTGGTGGCGATCTGTGCTAATATCTTTGTTTAAGACTATTTGCATTTATATTAGAAACTTACGAAATATTTGCTCACTTGTGAAAATGAATTACTACATATAAACTTGTGAACCGTTTAATAATATTCGAATTAGTTTTGATGTAACTGTCTAATAAAAAATCGAACTGTAGATGATTACTAACTGAACTATGTTGTACAAAAACTCTGCTGCACCAAATAATAAATTACTATGTTTGGACCAAATACAACTTGATTGCTTATTCAGCTACGGATCGTTAGACTTCATGCTAACAATTTCATGTGACTGTTGATCTGCCAAATGCAACCGAAAAAATCGGCACAAAGTCTTCGATTATTTTCGAAGTGGCGAATCGATTTCCTTATTAAGAAGCTCAAGCAAGAAATTAGTTTGGTGCTATTTGAAAAGAAATGTTGACGTTGAAATCATAAAAAGTTGACGTTATTTTTAAATGACCTAAGACAACTTTTCTTATTGTAATATAAAACGGTAAATAACAAAAATTATGTTTAATAATAATTTTTAAACGATATATTTTCATGACATCTAATATCTCTGTAGAAATTATAGAAAATATATCTGCTCATTATTTTTAACAATTTTTAACGCAATCGACACCTCGGCTCGTTGTTAAAGCGAAATTAATTACTGCCGTAAAAATACAGAGAAAAAAGTGAGTTGATTAATTCTTCGTTGGAAATTTGAGAAGGTTGTGAACAAAGGGTCGGTTTAAACGGATGATTGTGAAGGGAACTATAGGTGCGCAACAACGGACTGGTTCCGACACAAGTCGAACGAATGGACGCATTCGGGATGAAGTGCTACTGTTGCTGACTCTATTGGAGCGCGACGAATTATACTGATTGGATTGATTTTCTATTAAAGACATTCTTTTGACTTTTTTTATCCACAGAATCAATTCCATCGTGACTCGGATTCAGTTCGCTTTAAATCTTTATCATTGTTGGTAATATTGTATGTATTTAGTTGCGCGCTCGGTCAATGTTATGATAATACACAATAAGTCTTCTATATAGATAGAACGCTGAGCACAATGATGCGGGTGATTACTAAGAATAAATAAAAAAGTTAATATCGTCAAAGGTTTCGAGCACACCTGTGCGGTACAATTTTATTTCCATTCATTTTACAAGCTCACCTAAAAAGTAGCATGGAGAAGTTTCCTCTTTATTAATTTTTCAACTTTATATTACTTATGTAACATCGGATGGTTTATCCGTTTTACAAGCGCAGCTCTAATAACGGCATAAACAATGTTTTATTAAAATATCCTGATAAAACTTGTTATATTAGAATTATAATCAATAATATTGTTTTTACGTAATAAATTAGCATTGTGTGTATCTAATGGGAATTTATGACCGTCGTCTGTAAGTACCTTTGTATCAATCAATATAATGATGTCTATGATCGGAACATCATCATGATTGATTACCCGTCCACGTTTCTACGTAAGAATTGTTGTCATTTTCGTAACTTTAATATCCCTCATTACATGATTTCACCTATATTATATAAGTATACAGTAATTAACTTTTATATTTGTATTAACTTTTGACTCATCCAGTTTCTTATGAAAAGCACGTAGAAAAAAGTTTTCTAATTTACGAATAATAAAATATGTTTTTTTCTTTTACCGAAGGCACTGAGGAAAGTTGATGAAAGGCTCCAAGTTTTAATTTTTGTTTTTCTGTACCAACCTTTTTATATTTATAACCCTCTTGTATTTTTCTGTTTCAGCTTTATAGCTTTTTACCTCTTCTTTTGTATGTACTTTTAAGGAAACTTTCTTAAACATTCTTCTAAAATAAGAAGTAAAATCAACATTTATTTTGACATGCGAACAGCACGTGTATCAAAAAAAAAAAAATACAGAATAAATAGCTCGTGTAAGAAAATGTTACCAGTGCAAAAATAGTTGACCATGCAAATTCAAATATAGTAAAGCGATTCCGATTCAAACAATTGGTATTGCGTGTTCGCGTGCGTCTGAACACTCGGGGTAGCGTAACACTTAAATTAGTAGCAATTTCTACTTGAACAGACTGTCGGCAAAAGGCACTCGTCCGAACAAGGGAAATGCTTAAATCCGTATCAATGTTTTGCGAATTGTAAACACCTATTCGCCCCCTCAAGTTAATTTAGTACGTGGGGGAAGTAATAATGAAAAATTGGTTGCAATTGGGAATTTATTAAGTGTGTCTTGTGTTTTTTGTATCTTGGTTTTAATGATAAATTTTAAGATTTGAGACATTATATAAAATACATTGCTTATATGGTTGTCTGTCTTGAATTGTCGTTTAATAAGTAACAAACAAATAAAACAAAATGAAAGACAAAACATAACAATGGAAGAAACGAGAAAAGTAAAGTCAGAAAAATTTCAAAATGCAGTTGATTTTAAAGAGTATTTAATGGAATAGCGTATTTGGTATCAGTGAAGTTCCGGAGCGAGGGTGCGCCACTACTTTAGGTATGTTGCAGTACGTCGGTGCATTTTTAATGAAATTTCTGGGCTTTCCACAAAGCGGATATAAATGAAAAAAACCACGGTTTGATTCACCGATACGAGCAACAGATTTTTACTCCTTGTTTCATCAAAGTTGAGCGCGTTGCATTTTTTGTGATTCAAATAAAAGTGGTTTTTGCGGGTACTGTTTTTATTTTGGACAATATTAATGAATTGGAGTTATAATCATTTCAAGTTTATGAGGTTACCGGTATTTCAGGTCTTAACCATGACAGTGAGAAGAGTTGAAACAAGGTGGACGAGTCTTGTCACTTCGTAATACTGACACACTACAAAGAATTCATTTTTAAAGGCTGTCCCGAATTGCGGTAAGTTAGTTTTGAAGAAATTTCAGTATTTGATGGGTCGTGGCTTTACTATAAAACCCGAGTAAAAGCGGAGACCACCGAAGTCCAAAGTTATAAAAAGTGTATTTTTAATAAATATTATTTTCAAAATCACTTTTCTCCAGAATCATGCATTATGCATGCACGATCAGACAAACCAACATGTTATATTAGAATTCGTTCATAAAAGCGCGCCCCCAAAACTCACAATACAAACCGAGAGCTCGCATATCGTTGTACTTTTAAATACTTGACATTCCCGATACGAAAGCTATGCAATATGATGAGTATAAATTTCATTTCGTTGGAAATTTTTCATCTCCAACGGACCCTTTTTACATTCGAAACCCATACATATCCTCGAACGTATCAGTTCGTCCGGAGAATTCAATAACGTGGTCTTATTAACATTTCGTTTTGATAATGTCCTGATCATTGGGAAATTAACGTTGAAATTATTTCTCCAAATTAAAAGGGGAAGTGGAAAAGATGAGGGACATTTCTAATTAACTGGACTGACATAAATATAAGAGTAAGAATTATTAAACATCGTTGGAATGGAATAAGATGGGGACGATCCCAAAGATATCTATGTATTTTTTTATCCAAACATTTAATTCTGTGGCTAACTTTTTCGTCACGAGAAAATTTCAGATTGATACTTAATGACTGCCGTTTTTTTTTCAACTCACCTAGAGTCTTCGGCAGAAATCGAGAGTACCAAATATTTTGATGCTCACCAGAGTAATTCTGCCAGAAGGCAGCTCCTCCGCTCATGATGTCGACTGGTGGCGGTGGATAGTTCCACTGCGGCTTGTCGGGCGTGCGTGGAGGGTCGCGCTGGAAGGGAGGTGATGCTGACGGGGGCTCAGCACTGGGGGGCTTGCTCTCCCGTTCCGAGCCATTCTCTCGCTCCGAGCGCGGCGTCTCTTGCGATGACGGGGTTAGGTTCTCTGTGGAATGAGGTCACGTTAGCAATAAGGTCAAAAGGTCAAGGATATGATGCAGCAGAACAATATGTGTTGATAATAATATTGTTCTATAATGTGTCTATACCGAGCAAAGTCACAGTAGATTAGCAGTACTCGTATCAATCAAGTCAAACAGACAGCCAATAAATATAGCAAACAGCGATTATGCAACAAAATCAACTCGAATGCGTGTTAGTTCAGAACCCTCGTTTCAAATGGTCTGCGAAACGATTTCCTGACACGGAGATTAGTACAAGCCATCACCAGCGTTCACCCACCCTTCTTACATCACGCACTCGACTCGCGTCCAACGCCAATACGTCACAAATCATCCCCGTCAGCAATCTAAAGTTAATCTTAACTACGCTACGTAAAGCTCAATGTTCTACGAGTGCTGCTTGGAACATTAGTATGTTATTAGGTGAAATTTTCGCTACGTACAGATAGTTTGACAGACGGCAAGTTAACATGTCAGGGGCACTAACATATGTTGAAACTTGTTGATAGAGATGGTATTGACAATTTGACATGTTTAAGGTAGGTTACATCTTAAAGGTCTCGGAACGTGGGATGATTGCTTGTTTCCAATCAACATTACAGAAGGTAAATCTTGAAATATTTTGATAAAGCTTACCAGTTACGATTCTGAGTATCTCGGAGGGTGCTCCAGACTGTTTGAGAGCCTCTTCTACTTTCTGTCGTCTCTTGAGTTCTAGTTCAAGCTGCTCCTGGATCATTTGCCGTTGTTTTCTCTCCTTCTTTAGCCGTTTTTGGTACATCACTGTCAAAGAAACATGTTGATTATAGATAGCTATTGGTTTATTGTAATATTCAGGTCAAAAAATCAGATACCGAGATGAAGAGCAAATCTTTTTTATT
The DNA here is from genome assembly GCA_945859715.1 of Apamea sordens. Lineage (NCBI taxonomy): Eukaryota > Metazoa > Arthropoda > Insecta > Lepidoptera > Noctuidae > Apamea > Apamea sordens. Next base: position 9,398,598 of record OX243994.1, read on the forward strand.
TACATGTAAACTTATTTGAATAAAATTGTACATAAATATTAATGTAAGAATGTAATAGCCAGCCCAGTTGTACCGTAGCGAAACAACAATTACTTGAAATACCGCACGCGGAGCAAAACAAAACTGCGACTAAATAAACGGTTTTGCGTATGCGTCGTGCGCCATACTTCTCTCCACCTGCACCCACATAGCTACGTATAAATCAACCTCAAGTAACATTACATCTGTCTCTTTCCCTCTTACGTCACTACATACCGATCTTTATCAGAAAACTTAAGGATTCCTTAATTCACCTGCAATAACCACCTTACGTTTGGGCCATTTCTTCGTCAATAATCGCGCGATCGGCCACGCATCGATAAGATTTCTCTTTCTAACTTATGCAGTAATGATATTTACGTCTTCTTTACTCCGAAGTTCGATTGACGAATGATTGAGTCGGTACACGTGTTGATAGACGCTGGAGGCCCAGCCTCCGACAGGGCCGAGGGGCGGCGCGGACAAGGGACCAAACGATAAACCGATCGCTGAATTATTACAATTTTTAACCCAAAGATAATATGAATTTTGATCACGATTTGGGTCACGAAATCGTTTAACTAATTACGATAGCTAGGGCGACCGTAACAACAATGAAGGTTAAAGAAGACAAAAACAACAACCTGATTACACATAATAAAAACGAAACTACAAAAGCTTAAAAAAGCTACAAATATAACACATTTCACCGATTGGAACCGATTCCACTTCAATTGAAGGTTTCTGCAAATTCTGAATATCTAAAGCTTATTACTTGCACCATCAGGTAAGTCGGGTAACAGTCTCGAGATGGCAAAAGATAGAGTTTTGATGGAGTCGAGCGGCGACCAAGATGCGGATAACTCGTGTTATGGAAACGGTATGAATAATAAACTAATAAAAATAAGACACGCCCTCTTGTCGTTGCGATGCTGGAGTGTTGGAACGAGATTTGAGTACCGCGAATTTGAATATTGTGGCCGTTTAATTTCGGTGGGAGCAAAAAATATTTAATGGAGTGAGAAGAATTAAAAGTACATAATTTAAGTTATGTATTATGTATAGTATCCCCATCGCAGGCAAAACCTGGATGAGGCTGGCACAGGATCGTGGTGATTGGGACAAGAAAATAGAGCTTTGCCCAGCAGTGGGTGAAGTCGGGCTGTGGACGACGATGAAGATTAAGATTATATGACGATGAAGATTATAGTAAGAAAGACAGAAAATGTCTTACAGAATAATAAGATAATGATGAAGTAGGTAACATAACATATTGATTTCCATATTATCAAGTCTTTAATGTTAATTACTATCCATTGCACTTAAACATACCAAAGGAACGAATACAAAATGAACAACTCTAGAGCAATGTGGAATGAAAATAAAATGAAAGCTCGTTTTCTCATTAAAGATTTGCTAGTAATTAATGTTGTTGCTAATGAAACGGGCGAGGTTCACTAGCGATCGACTCCTACGCATCATTTGTCATCGTACGACCTCCGACACGAGTCAGTAATAACGTACGGATTGGAAAGTTCGTTTTTATTTCCATTCGCGTTTTTTGCAACAGAATCATACATATTAAATTAGGATCTTGATTTTGTCGGATATTTCTCAATACATTTTTTGCACCTTCCACCTTCGTTTGTTTAGCAACTTCATTAAGGTCTGCACCGTTGGCCACAATGTCAAAAGGTATATTATTTACACGACCGTACATAATTACTTTGTTAACAAAATTAGGATGGAAAGGTCCGTACGTTAATTTCTAGTCAATACAAAGGTCTACGTCCAAAGATCCGTTCAGTGGAAAATTCGTCGGACCATCGAGTCCGAGTATCGATTCTCTTTAACACCTCTGAAAAACAGGTTTGCACTCGACTGAAGCTTATTTTAGGATCTTTTCATCTCACTTTTTGTGTCTATTAACGCGTAAACGTTTTATTAATTAGCCAACGGCCAAACCTTTTCCTTACTTTGTTGTGTCTATATTTAGTTAGTCATTCCCTTTTTCAATCTCGATCAGTGATATGAGCAGCCGCAACTGAACCGTCAATCAAGTTCTTCCTACGCATAATCCAGCGGCAGAAGCGCCGTCTGCGTTCATTGTTTCTACAAGTCAATATTTGTCTATAGCTCGTCGGCACCGCTTTGTGCTCCATAATCTGGCCTATTGCTTCCTCTCTCCAGTCGGGAACGATGAATCGTAATAATTCCTCAATCGATTATTTCATTTGACGCTGGCTAAACAAAAAGTTTTAATCTTTTGTGGCCGCCTTTGTAGTCGATGATGGGACCAATTTCAAATAGTAGGGATGTATTCACCGACTTATGATATTATTATTATGGTAATACTTCTTTTGTTCCAATTGAATTCGAATTCAATGTATGAAGACGTTCCTATTGAGTGCTCTTGGTCCTTAAATATATGAATCAAAGAATCGGTCGATTAACATTTTAAAATATACATATCAATATATATATCTTTACTGCGGTAGAAATGGCGTTAAATCGCGGTATTATGCATACTAAAACAGGACAATAACAAGACACAAGGATTAAGAAAACACAACAAAGCTGTGATATGAAGCGAAACAATTCGATGACCGAGCGTATGAATAAAAACGAACCACCAAAATATTGAAGGAATCCGTTCAAAGGGGAAAATATGCAATAAAAAGCCCGGCCCGATACAGAACGAGAGTGTGGTTAAAAAGCAACGAACGAATATGGTTGCGAACATCCGCTGCAGACAAAAGTTGGGCTACTTGACTATGCAAATTATATTTGCGGACCGCCGCGGCTGAGACCCGATCTCCGACGTTTCGTTTCACTTTTACGTATATAACGTGTATTCTTTTCATATTTTCATCCGATTTCCTTCCCCTCCGTTCATTTTGTTCCGTTTTAAAAGTCGCGGAACAATACCGCTTTCCGCGAGGCTTATTCGCCGCAAGCAGTTTCCTTGCACGCGGCTTCTTTCTCTTGTTATTATACGTATCTCTTTATATCTATCGAGTTTTCTTTTCTTTAATACTTTTTAACTCATAAATGGCTGATACGGTCCCCTAGGGTTTGTTGCCCGAACAGCATGTAAATGAGTCGGTGCTCGAGTACAAATTTAAATGGGTTCCTCTGTTATTTCGTTGTTTAGTTGTTTATCATCTATAGCGATCGTTGTATTTTAATCGAAAAAATGCGTAATTTGTATAATTTTTGGAACATTTTAATTTATTTAATGTTTTATTTGGTACTTAGGTATAGTTTTTCATTATGCTGATTGTTATAATGTATTCAAATGAGCTTGTTAATTTACGAACATAAGCATACATTATTTGTAATGCTTGAGGTTTTATAAATGTTGTTGTTGTCTGATTACATAAGGGTTTAAACTGAAAATTACTCATGTGGGAATATCAAAAGCCCCTTTTAAATCGACTTTGAAGTCGACGATATTTTCCAACTAAATATTTTCACCCTACTTAACCTTGTTTTAACGACAAGGCACTAGGTTCTAAATAATTTTCCACAATATTTCCCTACTAATACATATTACTAGTACAAGATATACGCGTGTCGTCTAAATAAGTAAAGCTGGTGGAGGCGCCCGCGCCGTGCGCCGTGTCTCCTTATCTGCGGCGCACAATGGGACCGGGCCGCGGATGCGGACGTACTTATTGCTTTATGGTACACCTACCCTACACGCAATACACCACAGATAGTTTTTTTTTTCACGAAAATAACACGTGGAAAAACATTTTCGTAGAATGTTGCTGAACGAAAATGCGGATACCTAGTACCTAAAATAATCGTTATTTCAAATTTTAATATAAAATTAAGCTTTTATTGAATCAAAACAGGGGTAATAACAACTTAGGGGCAAAGAAAGCGCATTGTAATAAAAACAAAGGAGGACCTTGATCAGTTGATCTTAATTGCACTAGTTATCTTATAGCCCTTCTGTTCATTAAGGAACTATGTTCAATATGTACTTTATTTTTAGCACGCATGTAATAAATATAAAGCACGTAGTACATGGTCTAAGTCAAATACATTACATTGACATAAAAATCGAACATTGACATTAAAATAAGTGAGACACGACAATTAAGTTTTTCCAAAAAATTAAAATTGCTCGAATGTTTATTCGGCATAGCTTATAAATTATATGTATGTACCAAAGTGTAGGGTATACAAAAGGCTAAATATGTAATTATAAATATCGATAGAAACCAATAGTTTTCCCACCGGTGCAATACGACGTAAATAAGTATCGACTTTTATGACAGTTGCTCCCCTACCAGTCGGAGCCGAACGATTTAGATAAGTCTTTTTATAGTTCTTTATTGAAAATAAATTGCCTAGAATAAAATCAGACACAGTTCAAATGGCTTTCCGATAGATGTGTATGAAATAATGTCTTTTAGATAAGATGTGTCGGTATCATGCCAACGTATGTTACATTTGGGTTTGATGAGCTGATTGTGTCGATGTGTTTCGGTGACGTTCGATAACTAATGTTAATGATTTTCGAGTTGTGATATACCTAATGTGATATTGCTTTTCTTGGAGCCCTTGGTTCCCGCTGTCAGTCGCAGAATATTTGATATATTACTTTACACATTATACTATATTTACTTGACACGATATTTTATTTGGGCTTCAGACTACCCGTAAAAACTATGTTACGAGTCCAAAAGTCCAGAAGCTCACAAGTCTGAATCTGAAAGCCAACCCCAATATAGTTGGGAACAGGCTAGGCAGATATTTTTTTTTCTTTTTGTTTTTCTTGGACGTTACATACATTACATGAGGGATGCGACATATTCCACGATGTAATTTATAGTTTATACTAATTATTTTAATTGCTAATTTTAAAAAGAAATATTTTATAAAAATGAAGCAACTTAGTATGAATTTAATTATTAATTACAAAGTTCAAGTTACAGTAATGATTCTAATCATATTTGCAAGTGAAATAACCCTAAACATTTTTTATTAAGTTCAATTATCGAATTAAAGTAATATAAAACCGATCGAAGGTGCAATAAAAAGTAACCCAACACGTTGTTCCATAAGAACATTTGTCAAACTGTCCGCGCCACTGTCTAGTACAGTCGCTAACAGCAGTTTAGCTTTTTATCTATTTCCACTGTTTTATTTCGGTAAGCGCAATATTTATGGGGTGGGTGTCGCGATAGATAAACATTTTTCCTCAAAACTGTACGGATTATTGTTTTTGTCAGACAAGTGGGGGTCTAAGTTATGAGTCGGGAATGACCTCCGCTGATAAAAACCTTATATTTTACCCTGCACAAGCTCGGACCCGAATTTATAGATATAAACAAACAGACATACGCTCTTCCATATTTCATAACATTCCATCGTACATTTCAAACTTACAAAATATCAATAAAGGTAGGTACGGAGGAAATTTTTATGAAAAAATAAGAAAAGGAGATCGCAAGCACTTTTATCAAACCGATCAAAGGGCCGGTCGGACATTCCGACTTCTTACGACGTTAGTAAAAAATACAATCTCTCTTTATAGTTACCATTCCACTGGTTATTATATCCGTATCGATACGGCTGAACTTACCGACCGTGAAATGCTCGATTCTCGATATTGCTTGCCCCTGGCACTACTACAGTAATTTCGGACGCTTTAAAAATAAAGAATTTACACTAAAAAAGTGGTATTTATTATGGATAAAACGCTTCATGGATATTTACGTAATTACCCGCAATAAAAAGGTAGTAAAATATTTGTAGTAACTTATCAACCAATATCAACATTCAAAATATTACGTAAAGTAGAGCAAACACTTTCGGCTTGGTTAGTTCAGATGATGGTTTCAAAACAAACTAGGTATATAATTTAAGTATAAGTTTGTAATAAATGGCCTGCTCGAAATAACTGCGTTGTTTGTCTAGTGGACAGTGGTTGCAAACGCTACTACTGACTTGCTGAGCATAAGGTCCTGAATTCGATTCCCAGGTCGGGCCAAGTGTTATTGAGTTTTACCATCAGGAATTTCTCAGAACCAGCCCGGAGTCTGGATTTGTGCCCATTTGATGACAATAGGCTTGCTTCATGGGATTTAAACTTAACAGCCAAAATGTTCGGAGTACTATAAGTACACTTCTGTTTTACCTTTCCGGGAAACAAGGCGTGATGTTATGTGTATATCAAGGTACTTACAAATAAATAATAATAATAAAAATGGCAATTTAATATTTGCGCGAGAATCACTGACGTAGATTTCGAGTAAATGTCCATAAAAATATGCCGAATAGTCGCGTCGACTTAACGATGATTGTGTCCGGAGAATAGTCGGCACTTTGCACGAGTTGTCATCCGCCATCTAAACTTTTATTACATATAAAACATTGATCACCCTGTGTTTATTTATGTTTCTATATAAAATATTGTATTTTCGAAACCGGGTCACAACATTAGTAACATAATACTTATCAAACGCGCCGGTTAAAATTAGGACGGACAGATGAAATAAAAAGTAATCGATTCTTAGTAAAAAATCGATGCAGTTCGGGATCGAATCATGTATTTATTTTCGTTGGAATGACTCATCGGGCCATGCTTCCTGCGACATCAGTGTGGTCGTAACGCGACACCTTTTATTATTATGCCTGAATTAATAATATTGTAGATATTCGTTGGCAGGGGTCGTGAGTATCGCGTGCGAATGTATCGTGAGGCTTCAGTGCATCGATTTGAAAATGAAATATCGATTTACAATATCTAAAGGTTCTAGTAACCAGTCCCGACGTAAGACATTATGTGTATGTGTATGCGGCGCGAGGGCTCCGACCATGGCTGTTTGTTTTATATGAAATACGACTTTATTTTATAACACATAAACAAACTATCAAAAGTGTTCGATTACTATGTCATTGTTAATGTTTACGATTATATTTTATTATTATGCGACTGAGGTCATAATTGGACATGATTAATGGCGTCAACATTAATTTTATTTAATCACTATTTACGACTTACCTACTATTTAATAGGTACGTTATTAATTGAATATTCGAATAACAACAAATCATATTTAGATACAGCAGACAAAGTTCATGAAGCCATAAACGAAATTTAAACTTTAATTTCTTTACTTTTTTAAATTTAAGTTAATTAAAATAAGCAATTAGTCTCCCGCTTTGATAATAAGACTTCAATTAATGGCACTAATATGAACAGACATTTATCGATAAGTAAATGATTATGAATTCAAATATGCAGATATACAAAAAGGGACTAATGAAACGCGAGTCTTTTCGCAATAATTAATGATAATTCATAAAAACAAGTGGAGCTGGGAACCTCATTTGTTCGTATAAAAAATATAAAGCAGTAAAACATTGTTGCTGGTTATAATAAGTGCCCACTAGCAATATACAAGCAATAACGTAAAACACACGAGCGCAGGTAGACAAAACACCACAAATATTGACAGTGGATGATTGCACTACGTCCAGCCAGAGATCCCCTTAGCAAACTGCGAATTAAAATGGGGACGAGAAAAATTAATCCTAATGCGATTTTAATGAAGCTGAAATGAACGAATGCAGTAATGAATTGTTAAGCCGCCGGTTATTCGTTTTGTGTTATAAGGGAGAGGAATGGAAACGAGAGAAACAAAACCAACCAACGTATAGCTAGGTGTCTACAGTGTCTACGTAGCGTTCTGAATAATCTTGGTATAATTTGCTTCAGCATGTAGAAGCTCGTGAAGATTAAATTGATATATTATTACCCGAGCTTACAGTGAGGAGAGTGTATTGAAGCGTAGAGAAGATAAAATGTAATAATAATTAAGGCTCAGCATTGCACAAAGACGCACGCCTTAACATCGAGTATAAAGCACACAAGCGCTGAAAATGTACACCTGAAGTCTGTGCTCGCTTTTGCATTAACGAATGCGGAAGCGGCGCTGTGCATACAGGACGCGTTGCACCCTCCCCCTCCCCCCCCAGGCAGCACAGCACTAGTACACGAGCTCACCCCCCCGCGCCCCCTCACAGCTACACCTCTCGCTCGAACCAGACGCCTCCAGCAGCCTGCATGTCCCACCCGTGCGTTCATTACCTCCACGCGGCGGCGACCCAACAATTCAAGTTTGCTTTCCGCCACACAATCTACGCTACCAGACAGACTACACTACTCCCATACACCGGCCACTCGAATAATAAAGATGCAGAAATTAACCCGTCCACACTGAAAAAGAGGAAACTAAGTGAAGCTATCTCGACGTGAATAGAGGTAACGCAACGCGAGCACTCGTACAGAGAATGAAAGAAACGAGCTCGGAATTGCCCGCTTGTTGAAACAGAGGGTAAATGTCAACCGCGGAATAAAAACAGTCAACAGATAAATGCAAACGATAAACACACTCGCAAACTGAAAAGGCAGAACGTGAGAGGGAATGTTTATTTTCTCTGCTGCGGATAAGCATACTTTGCGGTTAGAATAAAATTAGATTCCCGCGAAGAAGCGTTTACAGCTATGAGAAATCAATAAAGTTTACGCACTAAATTTGGTCCAGCCCATAAAATATTCAATTACGCATAAGCACACATTTGCTAAGGCCAACAACGACCACGCGGCACCCCCATTAAAGACGCCTAAGGGCCATTTAATCGGTCAGTGGATGTAAATTCGCTGGCCCCAAAACAAATATCCCGAAACTAATAAGGAAACGAAATATGTAAATCGGCTGCCATATTGTTTCACAAGTGAAATCTTCCTTTAATCTTATAACAAATCCGCGTCCAAATGGCCGGTCCGGGCTGAATTTGAATATAGGAGGGTTGAGTGAAGGGTCAGGTCGAGGAACAACCTTGTTGTGGCGAGGAAGGAGCAAATGTATGCAAGCCACGCACGGAGGAGATAGCGCCGTAATGTTGTCCTATGCACATATTGCAGCAAATTAGTTGTCGACTTGTAAACAAGGAGGAGGAAAGTAAGGCCGCTAAGACGTCGTCGGTGGGTAGTTTGCATGGATATGAGAGCGGCAATATAGGGGTCCGCAGCTGCTGGCTGTACTCATTAAGATGTTTTATGGTCGGCCCGCCGGACCGTGTTGCCAATTTAAGATATTTCTATGCGGGACGGCACCACGTTAGTTTGGCTTCCGATTAGGGGATTAAAGTGGTCCTTTAAGGTATTAGTGTAATAATTGCTCGGCCCATTATGCGGTTAGCATTGTCCCCGATACTCCCTTGTAACGCTGTTAAGGGTAATTTAAGATCATCACATATTCTGTGTATATGTTGGTGAGCGGAACGGAAAACCAATAAAATGAGGGACAGATTGGACAGACGAGTGGTACAAAACAAAAACAAAACAAGTGCGCAATAAAATCGAGTTACAATGGAAAAAGACAAAGCTCAAACAAATTTGGTCCGATCCGTCGCACACCTATTCCCCGCGCTGCAAGTAAATCAAAGGGTGTTGAAACTTTACACCCACTTAAAGCCGGACACAGTAATAAAGCGTTCGAACTTCATCGACCCTGGACATCAAATGGGACACCCCTTCTCGCATTTTGTACGGGGGAAATTAAAACTTCTGAGATGCTAAATTGATGACTGACTGCACGTAGCTATGTAGTATGTTAGCTACATATGCGTATTCGCTATGGTATTATGCTTCAAACATTAGATATATCTGTGGTCGTGTTTCCTCGCAAAATGATCGATATGGGTTTGTTTCTGAGTATAAGACAAGCATTGAGTACAGCGACGCCCGTGGAAGTCCTACAAACTACCTGATAGTTACCAAGAGCTTTAAACGGTGCACAACTTGCTTCCAGAGCTGAAGTGTCTCGTGTTCATCATTGTATCTGGAACAAGTTTCCCTTGGAGGGAATCGGAGAGGCTACCAATATTGAATTGCCCTTTGCAACATAATTTAGATAGACATGACATCACAATTAATAATGATACCTTTGCTCCTTATAAAAAGGGAATGGATTCTTTTAAATTAATTCAAAAAGCAAACAGCAACGATTATCATAATTGATGCATCATATCTAACGTTAAAGATCGATGAACAAAAACATGATAATAACAATTAAGTCCAACTTTGCAGTTCCTTCAATTAAAAATAATTGATAACAACAGCGTTACCGGGCACATTAAGTTTTACGAGCATAACTACGAAAGGTGCAACCCTACATCTTAGGAATGAGTTACAAACTGCTTAGTGTTCACCGGACACCGGTCAGAGTAGTCGGTCACTCGGGGACAATAATTACAGATGACACTTCCAAGCTTTGAAACGCAAAACCTTTGAGGAATTAGATAAACATACCTCTCAACCTGTAGTGTTCTTTTGAAATTAACGTTAACACACTTTCAAGAATTTTAGTTTACATACGAGTTGAAATTAATTTGAATACTTTCTTTTTGTTCCTCCTATTATAATTATTTCTGTCTGATGTGTCATCAATCATCAGAACTATCAACGTTTTAATCAATTAGTTTGTAATCCCGAATAATTTTCCAATTAGCATCCATCCGCAATAACAAAACGACATCTCGCAAATGTAGCCGAGCTTAATCACGGCCATATTAATTGTTTCTAAAGAGGTGATTTCATATGTACGCCCAGATTAAGTGCACGACCCGCACTCGGAACCAAGGGGTTATTAAATAATTTATTGTCTACTAACTATTCGTGAGGGCACTGCTCAAATGGTCCGCTAAGATTTCGCAAAGTCTTGTTATGGAATATTGCTGGCGTAAACTTTGTCTATGAAACTTAAATGGATTCGCACAGCGATACGATGAAGACGTACATATTTTAACCTTTTGCCAGCGAGATTGTTTCACAGTTGAAACATGGACGAACAATTTCGTTTTATACATCAAACAGTGAAACGGGAAAGCGGTCTTGATTGAGTTTGGTCTGAACCTTTTATAGCTTTCAATGCACATTTCTGCCTGTCAGTGGCAAATTACGCAGGCTGCCCATTCACGCTCAAAAATCACTCTCAATTGAGTCAAGTGGGACAAAATAAAAGGTGAATTCATCATGGGGGTGCGAACGCGAACCGACGCCCCCTGTTGGGAAACCAAGGCGGAAAACGTATGTCCGGTCCATTTGTAAACACTAACAGGTACTGGCAGCTTTTTGACAGTTTATTAAATTAAATTGTATTGGCGATTGTTTGTGAGAGAGCGGTGTTGGTTGGTGAAGAAATTGTGTGGGAGTCGAGTGATGAATGGAAGTTAACTGTGAGATGTAATCAATTTGTATTACAAGTCTGATTGATTTGTAATGTTTGTGGAGAATCAAACTTGAATTAAATATTTATAAACTAGTACGAATCTATTTGATAGTTTTTCTATATAGGATTTCTGATTAGTTTGATTTCTAACCGCCGCAATCCTAACGTACAAAACATAAAAGTGATAGTAACTTCAGTTAATACTAAAAGTAATCTTCCTGTTGCAAGTTAATTACAAATGACACTAACTTGATTTCCGGAATAATTTACATAAATATACCATCAGTGAAACACGATGCAGTCATGAAATATGACATTTAATGGTTTCCATAGTCACAAGCAATTATACAAAGAGCATTCTGTTGTCTGTGTAAAATTTTTTAACAATCAATTTAATTCTGAAACCAAAGTAACCAGCGCTGAATTTTAAAAGGCTTATTTTTTGCGTTTTAACCAATTACTTTGCAGGAGATATATAAAGTAGATTGAAATACAAAAACATAAGCTAACAAAGTTATTACTTATTGAGATATTTTTTTTTACAAATAATAAATAAACGCAAACATAAAAAAATAAAAGTATTATTTAAAAAAACACTTCATAACGGTCATATTTTGTGCATTGACTGGTCAGCGATAAACGACGGGGAAAGGTTTTCACGAATCAATTTAGGCTCACGTCATTTGATTATCCCAGTCGTGTACATGTAGTACTTACATCGAAAGGGCAGGAGATAATTCATTTTCGTCGAAATATTGTCTGGTGCCCGAAAAAATTAAATTACACGCTGGTATCATTTTGCGAGTCGCTGTTTGCAATTTATGATGGATTAGTCCGGAATTTATGATCAATTTTAATGTGCTACTGTTTGAATCGATGGTATACTCTTTAGTTATAACAAGTTTTCGATACTATTGGTTGGTTTTAACAAGTCAATAATGTAGAATAACTGATAAAACTTTTGCAGGCAATAACAGATGAAAAAGCTAAGCCATTAACACTTCAGCACATAGATAAAGCTGAAAACAAACGTCCAAATATTCCCATGGCCTTTGATTCGTTTGCTAACAGTTACACCGAAATTAAATAAACAGTTCAGTCAGTATTAGAAGAGCAATAACAACTTGTAGAAGATAAACAAGCAAATGAGTCCGCGATAAAAAGCAATAAGTCGATAAAGCGAGCTGAGCTAAGCTGAGCTGAGCGCATAAACCTTGTGTTTGTTCGCAAATCAGATGAGAGTATAAATGGAATCATCTTTTATGCGCCGCGGGTGGACCGGCGAAAACAGAGTTCATTTTATTGATGAAAGCTTCAATGAGTTTGATTTTCCAGTTTATGTTAATGAGATTAGTTTCGATTTATCTGAGAGAAGTTGAGTATTGATTGCTTGATTGGAATTGATGTTAAGTTAAATGCAAGTACCTTAAAACAATCTTACTAAATACAAACCATCTAATAATAAATCACATTCACCGTTTAAAGTTTAATTGAGTTGCGGAACTAAACAACTTTCTCAGACATGCTAACTGCAGTAATAAAACTGCAATAAAACAAAGGCACTTTAACTGGTACATGCCGGAAGTCTATTTTTGTCACTAACTTAACAGTGGCAGCAGTAAATATGATATTAGCAGCAACTTTAATACGATATCCTGCAATCAAATCAGCGTATGGCTTCATCGACGTCTGCTACTCGTGTGTGGTCGAGCCGTAAACAAAGATCTTAATGATCGCACACCGGCCAACGTAAACAATTTATTAGCCCGCAATCGACATCGTTACAATCGGTTCGTGCATTCGATGCATTGATACATGTTCCCTGAATCGAACCACTTCTCCGTTGGCAGACGTGTCGATTTTAATTGCATCACTAGGTATAATTACGTAAACACGTTCTTTACATGTTTTCGAATCCGTCTCGGGTTTTATTGCCGATTCTCTAGATGTTATTTTGCCTGTCCAGTTATTCAGTTCACTCTATCATATCGTATGTATTGCTAATGTCATTAAGCTCGACTCTGTCATCTTTAGAAGTCTGCACCGTAACGTGTAAACAAGATTTCTTAACCATTTTAAAGACTATGAACGTTTACTATGGTGTAAAATTTGTGATCAATAAGCGATTTCCCCGAGACACCGGATGCGGTCCGCCGTCCACCAAGTTCAATTATTATTGAATTTCCTATGTCCGGGGTGAGTGCCGTTCCGACAACTAGGGTGAGGCAATTCCTTTTTAACTTTCGTGAAATAATCTGCCTGTCTTTGATACAGTTTCTGATGGTCAAAGGATTGTTGGACTAAAATTGACAATAAACAAAATAGTGGCCTGTTGTAAATTCGACTGAATTATACACAAATTGTCACATTACTAAATATCATAAGAAACGATCACTTTCTTCTCTATAAGAAGTCAGTCTACTGTGCTTCAATATAAAAACAGCCCTTCTGTTAAATCAAATTTGATTTAAGAGGGCACAGGTCAATTACGTTTTAAGGCACAATCGTCATGATTTACGCCGATTGTTGCTATGACTTCCGATCTCTAAAACGCGGAGCTCACCCCTATTGAAGAAAATTATTTCCACAACAAAGAGTTTTGAATTAAAGTCCCGACTCACTCCGAAACTTCACTAAGACATTGGAGATTCCTGTTTTTGTTTGTTTCTATAATTAAAACGCGACTTAAACGCTCTTCCGATAATTATAAATCTACTTGATGTTGTTATTGCAGTGAATCGGATTTACGAGGGGATGTTTTGGGCCAATTTTCTTCGATTAGTATTGTTTCGGTACTGGATGTTATCAAGTCACGTTTTACGCTTGCGTTATCGGATTTAATCAACATTGTCGGACTGTTCTTATTGAACTTGCTCTACCCGATCGTTCATTGTTGGGTGATTTTAATTTTGACAGCATTTCGTCCAGTTGCACCCGCTAATGTGTCACCGTACCGACGTCGTGACGAAGTGTAACGTTTACACATTGGGCCAGTATTTCGTGAGCAGTATTTCGCAGCGCGACCGGCGCACGGGTGGGCAGTGTTCACATTACCTTCGCCTGGTGGCCGGCTGACTCATTCCAGTGTCGCCGACCGCCAGTTTTGAACAGAGTTCTAACTCCCAGTGGTCTGGCGCTAACACGCAACTCCGCCTGAGTAGTTCATACGCTCCGATGGGCAATTTGGAAATTGTAGCTTAAATTTTGCTAAATTTGTTCATTTGTACTCAACTCGCTTGAATACAGAAATAGTTTTGGCTATTAATTAATTGTTGATCGCTGTACGGGTGTTCCCTCACCGGAACACATGCATACCAGCTTCATAATTATCACGAATACCAAATTCGTAGTCAACGTTGCCTCGTTTTCCCGATCTTCATTAGTAAGTATTAAATATGACATAAATTGTAACCTCTATCAAACGGTACCGATAGAGTATTGTGAAAGCGATTCCAGAGAATTTCACAATCAAGCCGCTGAAGCGAAATAGAGAGCCGTGTCAAAAACTTTCTGCTAATCGTATTCAAAGCTAGAGAATTATAATTACAGTTAAAAGCGACAAGTTTAGTATCATGTTACGGACACGGCGAGCTGGCTCAGGGCGCGTGCACTCACTTGTATAATCGACAGCTCGCCGTGGACCGGACACGGCTCGGCCGCGACACTTCTTGCCGTGTTGACTCCGTACCGTCACACTACCGGCGAGCACGCCGGATTGAAGAAACATTGTCGTGATTTTGGCCAGCCATGTTTGGTTAAGTTTTGACCGAGCGCTTGATTGAATTACGTTTTGTTGTTGGCCACGATTAGATGTTGAGCACTTCTTTGATCTATGAACTGGTTTGCTTAATAAAATTGTTCTTGATTTTTGGTAGCCAATTGGAAAATAAATGTTTTCTATGGTGTTTTTTGGTGACCCATTGTTGGTGACCAACAATCTTTGTTCCCAAATTGAATGTTTAATATCCTACTGTAACTGAAATTGTCACTTATATCTGATCATGATGCGAATGAAATTCATTATTCATAACGAAGACAATACAGTAATTACAAAGTTCATTAGGTATTTCACCAATTTGCCGCTAAACTTTGTTTCAACTCCATCTTATTACGCGAAACATTATAATATACATTGAAACCCGTTCTAACAATTTCACATACAATCATAAATTCTAATTTAGCTCGTTGGTGGATCTTGTTACCACCTCGCCTTCGGTTTTCCGGACTCATTGTATGTTACTCCCAAGACATCGCAGCCCCACAGTACGTATATACAAAATTAATTAGACAAAATCTCGGGCTCTTGTAATATTTTATTATTATTCCCTATGTTGTGCGAAATTTTATTAGGGCGTTATATTTATTGCTCTTCTCTTAGGTGTAATGAATCTGAATAGGGTCTTGATTAGTCGTTACTGTATGGATGTGTTGGCTACAAGTTTATAATTACACTAGTGGTAATTACAAGGTAGCTTACATTGTGAAACCTTCTTCGGCTTTCCGTTTCGTTATCTGACTACGAATGTTGATGGTTTGTTAAATTAAACGTCATGCAGTGGACTGCTATTTTCTTGATTATAAAACGCCTATCTCTGGATAGTTTGTACTGTTTTAATTTGTAAGTAATCGGCTACCTTCTTGATCACCTGAACGGAAAAATATGCCATAAAGTTTTATAATTATGTTGTAAAGATAAAGCTTCAGTTACATTCTCAGCTTTAATTAATTTTATATCTTGCAAAATTATATCGGCAGATAACGTACATGTTTGTAAAAGGTACCCAAGTAAATTCAAACATTCTACTTGCCTTTAAACGTTTAACAGATAACCTAAAGAGAACCAAAGAAGACTCGAACAGTACTACTATCAGGAAAACTAACAAGATAAATTAAAGAAGTTGAACGCACAACAGCCTGCAGCATCCCGATAAGGATAGGACAAAGCACTAGTTCTTAAAAGGTAGTCAATTGGTGTGTCCATCGGAACAACTGCACGGGCCCGACATCGTATTCTACTTAGCCGTGAGATGTGTAATGCTATGCGTTTCGTTTCAACGTCTTCGCCGCCCTTTGGTGTTACCTACCATTTCGCGACTTGTTTGCAAAGTTATGGGGCGCTTTTGTATAGTTCGATTGGTTTAATCCAAAGACTATGGAACAGGTAGAAACGTCAATACAGATTTGTAGCTATAATACAACCCTTTCATAAAAAAACATGGAGTGGATAAACATTAAGAGGCTTATGAGAACGGATTTAACAACATAATGAAACACAAATAGATGGAATGTCTGAAAAATAAAAATTGAAATAGAATGGATTTTTCAAATGCATAATAGAATTAGGTGGATGGATTGGATCGGAACTCGGAGCTGACCAGTCGGTGAAATCTAATCATTTGCATTACTTCCGCGCGCTGATCTCATACTGCGCTTCATTTCACGAGAACAGCCGCGGGACCTACACTAATCACATTTTGAGTTCACTTATGAGGTTCTTTTTTAATTGATTTCTGTATTTTTGATTGCCATGAGAAAATAAAATATAAATATGCTGAAAATGTCATCATTTCCAAAAAACCAAAATTATTTATTACCAATCATTTTTCTAGATCATGTGAAAACATCTAAAAGCTGCAAAGACCTGTTTTTCGCAAACTACACTATCAGTATTATCTTTCCTCTGTACCCTTGAATTAGATACATTGGAATCTTCAGTGTGCCAATACAGATACGATCGTGTAGCAAGGGGAGCGTGTCCTGCATTCTGGAGGACATGCGTATCGGGAAAAATGTCACGTACTGGATACCGCGGCTGTAATAAGAACTCAGAAGTATGGCGGAGAATTAAATAGAACTGATGAAGAAATTATACGATCTCTTGAACACATGTGTGAGTTTAGAAGTTTAATAAAGAAAGATAGAAAATGACGTTGTGACAATTCCATATTTTCAGAGATAAGAATTTTAGCCACAAAAGGGAATCTGGAAGTTAACAATAACAAGGTAAGTCATATCAGAAACGAAAACGTAACGACAACGACAGGAACGGAAAAAATTTAAACGACGAAATTTAAAACGATGACGCAATTTTAGATAGATAAAAATTATAAATATCGAAGAAAATTGGTCTGTTACCGTTCAAATTAGAGCTAAGTCCGAAGAAAACGGATAATGAACACGAAGCTATAAACAGATTGAAACAATTTTTCCACAGCCACAGTTGAACCTCAAGAAAAAAACCGAATGAAACCACTGAAGCAACGTTCCAATGTAAATATTTACCCAACGTCGCTCACGAAAACTTTGTAGCACCGACCGGTAACTTCTGCCAGACCTCACACTTGCAAAAAAACCTGCCAGGCGTGAGCGTAGGTTTGGGTTGAAGATTCATCATACTTTTAATAAGCGTTTTTAATATCAAAACTATTTCGTCACTTGAGATATAAATATCAACTACCAAGTGGACAAAGTTGGTGTACTTATGCGAAATTAGAGTCATCTTGTGCCTATTTTCGGTGACGTACATAATATCCTGAGTTTTCTATTCTTACTCCTCCAAGAAATTTTATACTACATTTTTTATATATTTATCATGATACTATTTGTCTATTATTTAAGTAAGTATTCGAAATAGATTATCGGATAAACGAGAAAAAGTAGGTATACATTTAAACATTGTAGTAAGGATCGCTAAATATCATAATAAGCTAAAACCGGTCCGCATCCAACGAACCTCTGCTATTATGGTTCCGTACAAACCTATGTTTAACGGGATACCTAGCTTAATGATAGGAGAGACAATTGAATGTTTCTGTCTACAGTGGAATTAATTACTTGCTTGAGTGTAGTGTAAAATAGTTACAGGTTGTGATGATATTATGAGCAGTTCCACCAAAGACGTGGTAAGGTTGTCAAGCGGAAATGTACAGACCCATGAAAGGTTATTAATTGGCCGAATGCTTTTATTAAAACACGCCATTGTCGCAATGATCAATGACGAAATTGTCGTTGCCCTTAGCCAATTCTATTATGCATTATGTACGGAACCCTAAAAAGTATGTAAGTGTTTTCGGTAATTGAATTCCGTACACGGTCCGTATCTGGTCCGGTCCGACAGAGCGCGGGGTCGCACGTCGCCTCGCGGTCAGGATTTACCGTGTACTCGGAATATTTTTTCATTTTCCCACTCTTCGCGTGAGATATCGCAGGTATTTTTATGAGAACTCCGACTTCATTTGCGGATTCCTTCTTTTGCTTACATGTTAATAGGAGCTGACACCGTTGGTTTCTTAGTAGAGGGATTTGCTGGGATTTGATAACGATGAGTGATAACTTTTATTCAGAACTATCGAATGCCATAACATGCGTTGTAATGCATTTTTCATTTTTTTTTTTGTTTGAATCCTCTAGCGCGCACACAATAAATTACCAAAGTTTCATCATAATCGGTGTCGAACTATTTTCGAGTTTTTGCGAGACTAACGCACGGCAATAGATTTTTTGTATACATGGTGACAGCGGACATAGACGCGCAAATTGTAACCATTAACTCAGCACATGATTCCAGACCCCCTAAATTTTCAAAGAAGAGTGGTCTATTAACTTCGCGATCAAAATTTATGGAACAGCAATTTTTTTTTTTTACGAACGCGAACAATTTCAACACTCGTTGATGAGTTTAGAATCATGAACTGAATCAATGATAACCAGGTTGTGCGTCGATGTCCCTGCCACCCCGTGTATAGATTTACTGAAAAGAGCGTCGAACTTGCTCAGAGAAGAGCACGAATAAAATGATTTGCTCAACCCAGAGCTTACGAATTATGAAGGCAGGAACCAGCAAACAATAGATACAACAACTAAAACTGAAACTAAATATCAATTCAACTACACAACGTTCAATTCCCATACATTTGCATCGATTTATCAACAATCGAAATGGCTGGTAACATAAGGCTATACAAACGGACTGCGCTGCCTGTAATAGGAAGCTTCCGTCTGCATCACACAATAGCACCGACGTCCAATGAGCATTCGACAGATTGTATCTATTAAGGCCACAGTGTAGCCGAATTGAAGGACGCCAAATTGCTATACAGATTGGTTGCAGATGAAATATTGTTAGTTTTCAATAAGGCTGTATATTATTTTAATGAATGAATGAGTCAGCGAAGTATTTTATCTTTCTTAAAAGTAAGTACTCCATTGTTGATCTACTATAGTGATTGAAAATACACTTAACAAAGAAGAGATAAAGAATGATGCAGAATAATGTTTGGAATTTGCATTACCTACATACTTAAAATTGAAGAAAAAAAAAAGAGTAGAGCAAAAATGTTGGACACAATGACTACCCGTACATTTCAACTACATGCATACTATACGTAAGTTCATAGACAAATGATAGTCCAGCCAGTCATCGTATTTCAAATGTGTATGAACTAATACAATTATCGTAGGGGAGCCCAGTCAGCGATAGATCGCACTGACTACTGACGTATGTTGATACGATTGTCCGCCTGTTAAACGATTTCATTTGAATTTGATCACTCGACTGTCCGCCAGTGATAATGTTTGCAGGGGCTGACTCATGTCAAATGTCCGTTTGCCAACACTGCTTTGATGTACATTCATGTACTAATATGCAAATGGAAATCTGTCATTGTAGCTTCAGGATCTATATTTTCATTTAGATTGTTGTTTATAGGTTCTGTTTCAATTAATCTCTCGTTTTTCATTTATTGCAAAGTGATTAAGTGAAAACAAATGACGATTATCAGAACAATGCATCCAAGACTATTGTTTCTTAAAAATCCTATAAATTATCCTGGTTTACAATTTGCTCAGGCCACAATCATCATCAGTTATTGTGCTGTAATAGCCAGCAATTATGTGAAGCTGACTAATCCATCATTTAATTTTGATACCATCGACTTATAAGTCTTTAGTGCCAATTGATTCTTATTTATCACGTGGAATTGTAAGACCTTTAATCTGTTAGCAGCACAATTTTCTACATTATAACTTGAAAACTGTCCGATAATTTGAAAAATCAGACCATTTCAGATTAAGACACACATATGAGGTATGGAACAATATTTTCATGATAATAATAATGGTTTCCAAGATCCACAAAATCAAAGCAAAGCATTTACTTGTTCCTCACGTACAACATACGGAGACGGAAGAGGCATAATATCAAATTCCTCAATTCCGAGGTATATCTTTAACAGGCATCGATAACCCTCCATTCCGGACATAATGTACGCATAATTGGCGTAACATTTCCATTGCGAACCCTTTCAAGACGCCTGTAATGTTGAGGCCTACATGTTATTTAATTACACAATCTCGAGCACAATGAAAATTATACCAACTCCTTTACGTCTCAAATGCATGGAGGGGGCGACAGAGCCGTATTTGGATAGAGGGATGGGAAATACAGTTATGATGGTAAAGTACTATTAGACGATATTGTATGAGTCGGTTTGATGGTTCATTAACATGAACATTGTCTGTCAAATGTGCTGTTGATATTCTGTAGGCTTTTAATCTTAGCTACTTTTGAGAACACATTCATAAACACCGAAATTTTCACGTTGATAACTTTGAAACCACTGTACCAACTGTCTAGTTATAAATGAGGCCAGAAACAAATCCTGATTAAAACGGAATGATATTTCTAATTGCATCCCTGCCTTGAAAAGGTTAAAGCCGTGACCGGAACGCCTCAAAATCATAGGGCGAGAACTATGAAAGTCTTCCGATTTCCCTTCGAGCTCATAACATCCTCGGTAATGAAGAAGCACCCTCAAGGGTGTCCCTTACTGGGGGTGCACAGTCCGACTCAATTATAAACGAATATATCAAAATGACTGAGTAAGATTTAGACGGAACCGTAACATTACCTGAGAACTCGAATTCGATACAAGATTAATCATTCCAAATTAAGACAACGAATTGTCTTGACATTAATTAAATTCAACCATTGAAAACAAGTCACATCTCAGTAATAGTTTAAAGTTTAACCTAAGGCAGAGCCTAGAAAGAAACTACGTCTAGAATAAATCTATCCAACAAAAAATCTTCACAAACAGCTAGCCAATGGATTCTAATTTTCAATAGTAAATTAATTACACAGATTACCGCATAGTACGCCATTTAAATAGAACCGCGGTGCATTACGAAAGCGCTAGATGCCCATGCGATACTGGACTATTCAATACAATATCTATTATGAATGAACGCGGTCCGCGAAGGTTGATTAGGCTCGTCGGCTCTATTCCAATTTTCATGGTGTACTGCGATCCACGGGCCTGATTGATTGTTATTGGATCGCAGTAGCCAGTACAGATATTCGACTTGCTCTAGACTCGCACGTAAGTTTCGACGTGTAAACCAATATTGTACGTGTTGCTGGTAAATAAGTGTTCATTTTTTATTTACCTTTTGTGTTTAGAGGAATGTTTACAACTTCATTTATTTATTTAACATGTACTGTATTTACATCTACTCTCGATACATAAAAAACGTTGCGTTGGTACGTGTATTTTATTATGTCGATAGCAATTAGCCTCATAAGAATCTTAAGATCAATTTAACCTTATCTACATCATAGATCGGCCATTTCACTATTATTATCGATCAATTTTACACTGTTCAGTCGTTTTAATAATCCTAAGGCGATATATCCAAACTCGATCGCTGCAGTTTTACATCTTCGTTGATTTTTAGTAGAGATGGCAAACGGATCAAATTCCTGTATTTTTTGTTTCATATTTCAGGAATTTTGAGTTAAAATGTGTCAAAAATTGAACAGAATGTAATAAAGAGTGGTAAATTCCAGTGGAACAGTGACTATTCATCTCAGGTTCGTGAAGCACTATTGGTTGCGCGAGCTTTTGTAACTAAAGTGGTATTTCACAGCGTCGACGCGTACACCGCTATCTGATGATTGGTTTTTGGCAATTAACAGTATTGCTCACGTCGCAATCGAGTTCATTCACCGTGTGAATTATGTATGGAGCCTCCATTTCCCTCTTTGTTGCCCCGTTCTACTTACTTACACCTATACCATAGCCGAAATATTAAATCTTGTTCATGTGTTTGTATCCCACGCAACGTCTGTGCGTGTAATTTTATAAACGCTAACGTTTTTAGATCATATTTTGCATAAAAGTGCGGGATTCTTCTAGATTACGGTTCACTGAACATTATTACAATAGAAGATAGTAATTATAAGAAGTGACAGGTTGCGTGCTCGACACCTGTTGGCAAGCGAGCTTCAGACGACCCTTTGCACTATTGAGCGGGAAGAATGATAGATGGTTCCAGTTTAATACTAGAATAGAAGGACAGTGTTCAGCTCAAATGCAGTTCATAATAAAGCTGGATTACAAAACGGAAGAGCCGTCGATAAAGGTGTTAGCACGAGTAGATAAGTTGTCAAAAAGCTTTTAAACTAGATCGAAGATCGCCAAATAGTCTAGGAAACCCATTAGCAGCGATTTCACGGCTACTATAAACACTGTACAATTTACACTGGCTAAGCACTAAGCACCCACTATTACAGATTGTTAGTCACAATTTTGTAGTGTGCAGTTAGTGGTCATATAATTATAATGCATGTTTCAGAAGCAATAATTATTTTCATTATGCGCAACGGCAAACTCGCAGACCTGTCGTCCCTTTATTAACATTTAAATTTATATTACATTAACACAAGAGAAATGTCTACCTTGATAAAATATCTACGCCACCTTTATGTCGTTTGTGATATGTTAAATCGTTCTCAGCTTTGACACGATGCGAATTAATGCGTTATTATTTAAAGTGTAAAGCTCAATATGGCTCGTCGTATTGTCTTCAATAGAATTAAACCCTTTGTCTCAAGGCGTCAGTTCACCGTTGCCATGTCGCCTGACATTTGTACAAAGGTTACCTCCATTCTGTCGGTTTTCTTTTTACTGGCTGACATCACGTTGTACCCGAAGAAAGGGTGGTATTGTGTTGTTCGAATTAACCTTTATGTTTGTTTGGGCTAGAACTGTGCAATGATATCGCACTATTTATTTCATTTATAGATTCAATTATGACGAACCCTGTCTTGATACTTGCACTATGCAAAGTTATTGTAATTTCACAGATTACGAATTATGGCTGTATTTTCCAATTATGGTAGCTTTGACCCACAGCAATAAACGTACGTCGTTTATACCACAAACAAATTTAAACCTTCAATGTAGCGAAGCAAAATTGTCTTAATAAATAGCATAATTATGGTGATTACGTAGACGTCAAAGGAACCCATAAAACTATCAATGAACCTATAAATCGAAGAAAACGTTGGAACACGCGAGCACCGGGCTTGGGAAAGTACAGAAACAAATAGATAACATTAACAATAAGAGACGGTGTGAGGTTATAACGTGTGAAAATACGTATAAAAATGGAATTAATTGAACACCCACAACACATTGTAGCATAAACAATTATGGAAGAGGCGCCGATGGGTCGGTGGCACGGAAAGAAAATTGGCAACATAAGGCACGCCGTGTAATATGAGAAAATAATAGTTTTAATGTTGGAAATAAATAACGCGGCGAGGAGGAAGACAATGGTCCCGTAACAAGATCTCCTGTTAATTGTGGCCAATGCGGTGCAGACCATTCAACCGTGATTTATGAACGTGTTCAAATTAAGCCCTATTTGTTCTTTACTGAATCCTTTGCTTGTTATCGACGGTTTCCACATATTTTAGAGAAGACGTGTTCTGTAGTAATATTATCCTGGGCTAGATTCAGATGTTGGTTGTAATTTAATAGCACTCACCTCGCATTTTCTGCTCGTCGAGAAGTTGCCTTTCGAGGTTGTCTTTAACTTCTCGTTCCCTCAACACGTCCATTTTTAGTTCAGCTGCAACAATAACATCCATTGTTAAATCACAGTTAAGGTTTATCTTAAAAAATACGATGTGATTAACTAAATAATTTGTTTCCTCAGAATCAATATCGTAAAGTTCAATAAGTTAAATCCAATAAAAGAAAATGTTGGCATAAACAACTTTTAAGTTAAATAAATGGTTCATTGTATACAAAAGGCATTGTATAAATTTAACAGTGAGCTAAACCGGTAACAAGGCTTCAGTAAGGGGCCGATTAGGAGCATAAACACGGATTAACTCATTCGGAATCCCGGTACTATTGTGAAGGAGTCGAATTGAGAGATTTGCATAACTTTCAATTAAACCTAACCTGACGGAAATGATTAGGGGAGGAAGTTCCGATTTGTGTGTACTTTGCACCATCTAGTACCGAACTAGTTGTGTAATGTGTCGGTTGATTGGTTAAACATACCTACGTTTGATTAGAGGGGCAATTTTATGAATGTTCACAGTCTGATCTCAGTCTCAATCTATCAAAAATACCTCTAATTTCCCAAAATTTTGACATTTGTTTGTCGCCGAGATGAGACTGCGACTAGATTTTGTTTTACGAGAATTGGCGTTCAGATAAGTCGTGACACACTAGAAACGATGATTAAAGTTGAGTGACGTTTAAACGTCAAAATGTATTATTAAACAGTCGCTAATCACTACATAACTTTAAGCAACGTTTATGAATAAAGAAAAAAGACAAAATACTTAAGAAACGTCACATTTTGTAAATATTTAATTGTGTATACCTATTAAGACCGGAATTAGTGTACCTTATGTTGTGAGGATTGGTTTTTAATGTGTTGCTCTCGATTTAACTGTGTTTTTAACTTCTGATTGTTATTTTTATTTATTTTTGACATTGTTTATTTTATCATTTCAATTGTGTTTTTATATTATGATTAAATTTTAATTTTGATGTCCATTTTGATTTTAATTTTGATTTAAATTCTGATTTTAATTTTGTTTTTGTTTTTTGAAGATTTTTGTGTTGATTTTATTGTGTGTATTAATTGTAATTGCTATGGGTTAATACCTGAAATAAAATGTTATTATTATTATTTTGTTTAGGTTATCACAGTACCGGAAAAAAATATGTAAGCCAAGGAATAGCATACCAAAAAAGGCTTAGACTTATTTAAATGGTAATGACGATTTTGCAGGAAACTTAATTACCTTATAATGATACTCAAGTAGCAGTTTAAGGTAATATCAATTTTCACACAATAACAAAATTAGCAACATTTATAAAACTATCATTGCCATAAATTCTAACTAAAAATAGTTCAGTGTCAGGCTCTAATTGGCTGCAGGTGACACATTTGCATTAAGTATACAAGATAGCATATCGACTGCCGAGTATAGTAATTTGAAAATTGCAATGACATATTGTTTGGGTGATTAGAAAATTATGCCAATTTCATCCCAGCTGGATTTCAGACCACGATGAGACCTTGATGAGTCAGACATGTTTGTGATTGTTTATCTTTCCATCATGCATTATTAATCTAATATTACGTCACTCTTCTCCCAGAAAACTATCGTCCCTAAACTTACGTAAAACATTGCACCTACTAAAACTGACAACACAGACCCCCACGCTTTCAATCAGGTTAATCTCGCCATCGATAAGCGCCTAATATCACGCCATACGTATGTAAAGTCATCTGAGGAGTCGAATTTGAATAGAAAGAGGTCATGCCCGTTTAATTTGGTCCCTTATTCAATTAGGTGCCTAAGCTGCGTCTATCTAATGGAGGTCGTAAGGGGATCTCGCTGATTAACTCGCGTTGTTAGCACCTAAGGTTACTGCAGCGCATTACTTGAAAGATTTAATTTGAAAATATTGCTGTGAGGTGCTGCGATGTCTACAGCGGGATGCTTAAATGGGAAAGTAGTGAGTTATTGATGCTTGAGGATAGTTAAATGTATTTTGGGTTTTGTTTTATTGAATAGTTAACTTTTTTGACAAGTTAAGGAATTCATTTTAAATTTTTTTTTTTTTTTGTTTAAGAATCAATTTTATACTTTTTGCTGTGCCCTACAGGGTCCACAATTGTACCTTAGCTTTAAGCCAGTGTAACACCTTTACAACATTATGAAATGAAAATGAATATGTAGGTATATAAATTTAACAGCCGTTAGCAAACTCTGTTGTGCTTCGGAGCCAAATGCAGAAAACACATAGTTTGAGAAGTCAATAACGCAAATAATATATTCTAGTTAACTTATCATGGGCGGAGTCGTCTGCAGCCAGAATCAATAAAACATAGCGTATCTACATTAGGATAAATACACTAGTATACGTAGTCTAAGCTATCGACTCGGTCCCGCAACTATCTTGTCCAATACAAGGCGAACAGTTTCGCTTAATAATTCCGTTAGCGTTTTAATTATTCCCGCAGATTCGATGTAAGGTAACAGTCTATTAAGAACCGCCAACGTATCTGATAATAGTCGTGTACGGACAATGTTGTGTTCAAATTGAGGTGATTTAGATGCAGGAAATTGGGTTATTGATTTATGTGAAGAGCTGGTAGAGTCAGCGTTGAAATAACGTATTATTGAGGAACGTTATGTTACTGATGTTTTTGAGAATTACAATGGATTGATGGACTAATATATCAGCGAAACCTCTGATGAGACTTATATTTTAAGCACTTTCAACAGTTGAAATTAAATTACTTGGAATACCAAAACGACCAACAAACAAATACAGCCAATTACCAGTAATTCCCAAAGCGTCAAAAGAACTGGTGACCAGCGATACACATCTACAATGATACGAACATACGAGCAAAGAGGTAGCCCGGTCGATGCTCATGCGCCGTATCGACGAACTAAAATCTTCGCGATAAACCAGAGACAAGTTAACTTGTGCTCGCGCAGCTTATAATAAGGTCCCGAGATATATGTATGAATATCGCACAATAGCTATCTGGGATTGTGATCTTGTAAATTGAAACGTTGGCTTACTCATCGTTTGTTACTAATATTAAGTATTCAATCCAAGTCTTAGCCTCGAACACTTCGTGGGCTTCCAAGGCTTTTGGGCGTTTGTATTGTTTGGATCATATATCCTATATAAGTACTATAGTTTGTATCAATCTTCAATATATAAATTATAAGACCTTATATGAAAAGCCGAGTGAAATAACATCATCTAAATTGTGTGCACAAAAAGCTTAGCAGTTTAGTCGTAACAGACAACTTGTTAAGCAACCTCAAAAAGGAGGAGGTGCTTATTTTTATCGATTTGTCATAAATCCCCAGCCACAACATCTATAACAGTTTTTTTTTTCTTAAGAACAAAAAGCGTCAATCTCCAGACCACATCGGCAGCGAGATTAATTTCGAATCAATCCCGGTGTATGCTGTAATTTAAGGGGCTTTTAGTTAAGAGTGGTTTCGCACATGAGACGTAAATTACCTTTGTCGAGGGATGGCCATTAAGGGCCCGCGTCGGTATGCGGCGTATCTCAGCATCTCGCGATTTGCGAGTAGAAGAGCCTTAACAAAAGGTGCTCCCGGTGGTCCCTGCGTACTTAGTAACCATCTAAGTATCGTTGTATTGTTTTAATACAACGATAGAGATACTTCATATCGATCGATTACTATGATTAGTTCGCTAGCCAGTCGATACGAGTCATTATTGAATATGTTACAATAATAATATCTCATCCCAAATCGAATGAAATAGAAACGATTACTAACATCAAAATTAGCGACCCATAAATCATCAGAACACAGACACTAAGAAGGCAAAACAAAACCGATCCTATGAAAACGTTTATCGATAAAAGAGAAAACCAAAACATAAGCGGAACACTCGATTATTAAATCGATCTTTATATCGGATCAATCAAATTTAAAACCTGATCGACTTGCGTCCGACGAAAAAATTATTACTTTATAAATAAAATAACAATAAAAACGATGCGCTCCGTTCAAGGGAATATATAATTATGGACAATTATTATGATATCGAAACTCAATGGTCGATAGATGATTGAAAGGATCGAGACCCATAAACAAAAGGATCAATTTTGATTACGCAATTTAATAATGTTTCGAAGGTAAGTAATTAGCTGATAATCATAATCGATACTTAAACGATTTTGAAACAGGGAAGACGAAAAGTCAAGTTGGCTTTTTTTTTTCCGGCAGTCAAATGTGATTCCCGAGTCGGGGAGGGTCGCGAGAATAAATTCTATTTCTCTTCAATTTCAGTGCACTCAGTAAAAACAACAATAATATTTAAATTTCGAATATGACGCCCTTTGAGACATGCTCTACGAGATCAAGTGCGCACCGACTTGTTTAGAATAACGACTCCTTGGAGATCGGTTTCCTTTGCTTCTGATTCAAATTCGCTGAACTGATTGAGAACGAATAAAGATATCATTAGTAGCTACAAGTTTGGATAATTTAAAAGGTGTTAGACAAAACTGAGAATTTATTACCTGTCTGTGAAATAGCTTAAGTACAAAGAACGAAACGGTTTAATTTCAATGAAACATAAGTCATAGGGTGAGCGAATTAAGACATATTTTCACAGCCCCCGCCATCGCGAACACGAAGTTGAGCTTGCAGTTAAAATAACAATTAAAGTCTTCGCAAAATTTACGACTCAAAACTGGCAAAATAATTTAAACGAGCGTTGCGGTGGAGGCGACCGAAATGGTGCTTTGAATTCGGAAACAAAAGTATGCATTCAGATCACCCTCCGCACTGTCTTCAGACGTTTTAACACGAATGAATCGGAAGTCTCCCGTCTTAAGGTGAAATTTTAATAGTAATAGCATAAGGAAATATTACTCACGAATATTGTTGATTTAAGCACTTTCAGAGCTTAACAAAGACGCTTGATATGATTTATACCTACAAAATCTTTTATGCCCGGATTAAAATTTGCCCAGAGATATAGGAGTAGGGCATCCCTACTTATAGATTAAGTATAAACACATTAACTGAATTGACGATCCTCTTAAAAGGTAAATTCAAAGTAACGGTAATGGTTGTCATGGCGCGGAAAACGAATTTTCTTCCCTATGCCTTTTTTAAATTTACAAACCGGCAGCAATTTTATTTTATTGTTATTAGATTTTTCCGGCTTATGTCACACAGCGATGTCACTGCGGAGGATTATTCCCGCAGTCTCCACGCTAATAATCATAAGAATTGCTTCCCTTTATTATGTGTGAAATTTAGAACGTAAAATCTTTTGCAACCAGTTCTTTATTGCGGAAATTTTCACCCTACGCAACACGTAATAAGAGTACTTATTAAAAGACAAGCCCTCGAGTGCCCTTCATAAAAAACACACTTGCTAGTACTACTTTATTTGACGGGAAGATTTTGTCATACATGTGTAACACATAATTTTATGAATATATTATAAGGGATTTGCATTTGGTATGTCGCTACCGAGTCGTAGGTTTGACGAGCGTCGTAAACCTTGGCACTCTTGTATAGCCTTATTACTATAGTAAAGGTACAAATAATGAAGATGTCGTCGCAAAATGGATTAAAAAGTAGTAGCGTATCGAGCGTGCACTGTCTGAATAACTCGTGGTGTTATCGCCGCACGCGCACCCAATCTGCGATCGAAACACACCGGATAAGATTATCCGGTAGCCCTGTATTATTTTAATGAGACTACACGACTCCTCGAGATTCGATACGATACGAAAAAGCTTAGGTAACGAAGCGAATAAAAAATATACGGGTCAAAAGAGATATCAACCGGCCGCGGCGAGATGACGGGCCGGCCGACGGGAATACTTTTCCGAGAGGGATTTTTAAATTAGCCACCGAACACGATAAACTTGTGTACATCTACATACCAGCTGACGGCAGATCGGCTGATACCATTATGTCTCTGGTAAGGCACCGATTAAAAAATATCCACATTTATAAGCGGACAACATCTGGTGGTATTTAAATAAGATATAAACGCGGAGGTCCGCGAATGTTTTGTTTTTCGACTACACATTTTCTTCCCCGTAAATGCTCCCCTCGCCGGATATATTGGTATTAAAAATGTAAGGGAGATTTATGCGAATGGCTCTAAGCTTTCATTAGTTGTTTCTTACGCGGTGTTTTTGCGGTCGCCGCTCCCTGACCGGTAATTTTTCATTTTTGTGCAAACTTCCCGATGTTTCCGCGGCGTACCTAAATTTAACTGCATATAAAGAATATTAATGCTCCTCCGAGTCGCGGGCAGGTGTACGCTATGACTAATTTTATTTCAATTCCCCATCTGCAATGGGAATAGAAATTGCTAGAAATGTTTTTAATGAAAAATAATGGAGCAAGTTCTTTTAATGGCGGAAGTTGAAAAAATTACTTAGGTCAGGGTGTATTTTTTGTTCGAGCGGCATAGATAATACTAAGTTAGAAATAACAGATGCAAATATAACTAGAGCAATAAACAGGACTATCAAACATATTATTCTGGCTTGTAATTCCGTATGTAAATTGGCAGTGGAGCAAGCGTTCATTTTCCACCCCATAGAGACAATATACGACCACTGTAACTTGGGCTCGGATTATGTTATCAAAACTAACAATCGAGGATCTTATTCCTTGGCTAAGGAAACTATACTCGTATCCTTGGGTTACACGAGTCTTAAATATTAAGAGCACTTAGATATCTAAGCTACCACATAGTGTTAAGATAACTATCAATACATTTTTCACTTTGGCATAGTTTTCATACATTACAGTTTTTTACCATATACTGGGGTAGGTTGGTATATACCTACCTAATATTAGATTTGATCTTCAAAATGTTTTTTTAAAATTCTTGTTTAGTTAGCCTACACAGTCCCCACTGCTGAGCAAAGGCCGCCCCGAAATTCTTCCAGGCATCCTTGTCCAGAGCCACCTCGGTCCTACCCATCAAAATGTTCTACAAAAATTGATTTAATTCTACTAAATGGGACGTATAAACACTTTCTTCACCGCACATATGCAGCAGTTTCACACGTTCTAACGGAATGCCACTTAATTTAAAAACGACGATTTTAATAAGATAAAAAAAAACAAAAGCCTGCCAATAAACTGTTCCTGACTTCAGCCCTATTCAAAGAATCCTCAATAAATAAGTACTAGTTGGCGCATCCACACATTCTGTAGTAAGGCCACGCGCACACCAACGTGAACAATTCGGCGTGCGTCACATTAAATTATTTCAGCTAAGTAATTCCGAGCGGTTAATTATTGCGCACAACCTGCGACGAGAGTTGAGAATGTAATTATTATTAAACTTTACGATTGTCTCACTTTACCCCTTTGCTTTACCTTTCTGTGGCAAACTGACCTATCCGACAGCAACCTACAAAGGAATTTAGACTTTAGCACCTCGACGATTAATTCAATTTTAAACACCTCATTGGGGGTCTGTACGTTTTCTGTTTGTGAATTGTGCTACATTAGATCCGGAGATCCTAAGGGAGTTTCTTAGCTTGTTGCGGTACAGGATTCATATTTGAGCCACTGTCTATAAATTTATATGTATGCATAAATTCGGATTGCTGTAACTTCTTAATTGAAAAACAATTCTATTCATAACTTTATTACTTGGTTAGTAATGTACCCTGGGGTATGCGCCTGTCCAACTAGCTCTACAATATAATTATTCGGAAGAAACAGATATGTTTAGTACCTAAATTAAGAAAAACATAAGCAGTCATGGTTTGCCGTAGAAGTGAAAACTTAAAACTATACATAGCTACAGATATAATGGTAACATTAGCATGTCAGTAACGCGAACCCATAAGATACAGTCATATAACCCTATCAAAAATAGCTCAACGCGCCTAAATAAGTTTTCACTTTAAAAATGTATCTTATTACTTGAAACTCTGAAAAACTTAAATCGTTTGCAGTTGACCGATATCTACGCGTGGCATTTGTCATTGAGTTTTTCAGGATCAATTCGTCAATTTATAACAATTCGTCATTTGTTTTATTGATCGAAGTGTATGAGAAGTTAGTACCTCCACCACAGATTACAAATACTTCGCTTGAGTTGCTTGATAAATTCAACAGTAGTGATGAAGCCTCGGGCGATAGAACATCACAACCCTTCCCTACTCGGTGAAATAGGATTATCATTCTTAAGTAGATACGATACAGAACACGTTTTATCGACAATACTATTATAATGTGTGTATTTCGAATAATTCACTATTGAATTATACATTATTCACTAGTTTATGTAGGACTAAAATTATTGATATTGAATTTTAACTTTGTTCTACTTGCCAGTTGTGTCTGTTCAAAGATATATCGAGCAGCTTAGGTATACATATATTACGAATAAGTTTAGTAAAAGCCCTGGACCAGACCTGGCCTAGTATCTAGATTATTCTTGTTATATGGGGTCTGAAATGACAATGGGCGTTCCTCAAGGCTCGATATTGGGTCCATTCCTCTTTTTAGTTTATATTAATGATTTACCCCAATTACTTCAAAATCAACCGAAGATGGTGTTATTTGCAGATGACACATCATTGATCTTTAAAATAGACAGACGGTCACAAAATCTTGACGACGTGAATAACTCTATTCTTCAGGTCCAAGATTGGTTTACGGTAAATAATTTAGTACTTAATGGAAAAAAAACCAAATTCAGTAGATTTAAATTACCTAATGTTAGAAGTAGCGAATATGACATCATATTGAATGACCAAAAACTAGAATTTGTTAATCAGACAGTTTTCCTAGGAATCATATAACATCTATTGCGGGGCGGCTAAGCTCGGCTGCAAATGCTGTTAGAAAGATAAGACAATTAACGCATGAAGAAACCGCGCGTTTGGTGTATTTTAGTTACTTCCACAGTATTATATGTCATATGGCATTTTACTGTGGGGTCGGGCTGCTGACATTGAATCCATTTTTATTTTGCAAAAGAGAGCTGTCAGAACCATTTACAATCTACGTCTCCGCGAATCTCTTAAGGAACTATTTAAAAGGGTTAATATTATGACGGTACCTTGCCAATTCATTTATGAAAATATTATGTATGTAAGAAAAAATCAACATCTTTCTAATAGAATAAGTGATAGACATAATTTTAATATTAGAAATAAAGATAAATTAGATCAACCTTTTTTCAGATTATCTAAAGTACATACATCTTTTATGGGGTACTTTGTTAAATGTTACAACAAAATACCTTGTGAAATATTGCAATTAAATGAAAGAAAATTTAAAACTTATATTAAAATTACACTTTGTAAGCAAGGATATTACATATTAGAGGATTATATCCAAGATAAGAATGCTTGGAAATATGCTGGTCCTGCTCCATAGGACAATCTCTAGAGTCTAGACAAAATCGAACTGGTTGCTAATGTAATTGTATATTTTATTCTTTTTTTTTACATTAATTTACATTCTGTAATTTCTTAAAGTCACACCCGGACTTATTACTCCTTATTTGTTTATGAAAATCGTCTACTTTTGGAATGTTTGTAAATATGTGAGCAGCATGTATCAATCACATAGTTAATTTATATGTCATGGTTTCATTAATCCATTTTGATTCTTTTACCTATTGTGGTATAGTAATTTTATTTCTAGGTACATCGTCTTCACATATAATTATATAATTAATGTATGCAAAATATTGTAAAACATTTTAAAAGAGTAACGGTGGAGTTTCTTGCTCATTCTTCTCCAACGAAAACTACCTTTTGGAAGGGGCGACTAGAATCAATTTTATTTTATGTTTATTTTTGACGTTCAAAAGTGCCTCTTATGTGCCTATTTGAAACAAATGATTCAAAGTCAAATCATTTATTTCAAATAGGCACATAAAAGGCACTTTTGAACTTTGTAAAATGGGATGTTTTTCGCTCAAAATAGGAGAAAATGTGATAACAATCAGGTGAAAATATCAGTGGCAATATGCTGTGAGTCTTGTGGGCAAGTTTCAGGATGACAGCGATGGGGACGAGTAGGTACTTCGACGCCAAGGACCAAAAAACAAAAGGATTTTTTGTATTGATCCGTATTTAGTTATAAGTTAGTCATTTAATTTACATACTGTAAATAGCTAGAAAAACAAAAGGTTTGTTAGTTTTCAAGAACAGTTAGGAAAAGGAAGATGAAAACATTTGGTTAACAAATGCCTACGAGCATAGATCACTATACAATAACCAAATCAAATGTACCACAACCGCATACAGAGCTTCACAAAGCGACATATCAACAACAGACCTACTGTATAGAAGTGAAATTTAATATTCCCATTGTTAATATTTTAGCATTACGCCTCGGGAGTAACACGCGCACAAAGTTTTCCCCCAAGAAAATAAGGATAATTATTTATGCTTACATAAACACGAAAGAAGCATTTTCTGATACAATAATAATAATTGACTCATGTCCTATTAATTTTTTTTTTTAAGTGTACAAAAACATACTTATTAAGACCAGACCTTTTAGCAGGAACTTGAAAATGTCGCTTTGAGGACTTCGCTGAAATGTGTATTCTTTCAAGTCTAGCTGTTAAGGTTCGCTACAGTTTACCATTGACAGTTGTGACTTTATTTTATGGAAGCTAAGAAACTATATGAGCGCCACATACGGGTCTATCAATCATTTTGTAGCGTGATGATGACTTCCTGTCAGATTTTAATCAGAATCTAATTAGTGTCTGTCCACATAACAATTCAGTTCACACTAGTTCACAGATTTGCACATGCCTGTAATCCGGTAAGCCACATTCAATATTCAAAGTAGGCCCCGCTAGATGGCGCGCGTGTGGTCGAGTCGCGTGCGCAATGTAACCGGAGCGACACGCGCAAGTAATCCAATATGGCCGCCCGTGTCTCTCGCGTATCGGTACATTGCAGGAATGGCATTTTAATATCCCGCACTTAATGTCACTTATTGTTTACTTAGTTCATCGAGCGAGCGAAAACCACAATGGAGCTTTACACATAGCTGGAGTTAGAGCTCGCTAAACAAGTTTTGATGCGAGCTGACATAATAGCGAATCTTGGATTTAGTAAGAATATTCCATAACGCTCGGTAAATGGATGTAAACAAACAAAGATTGCATTAGCCGATTTTTGCAGCACACCTCGGTTGCACAATGGTGCGAAAGCTGGCGCGGCGCGGCAACAATGCGTCGTTGCTTGTATCTGCGCCTGCGCATCTCGCGGTGGCTCGTTAAGGCGCTGGGGGCGGTTGTTTGTACTGCGATGGGAGCTAGCTAGCTCACAGCTGAGTTATGAACTTATGACGGCCGCTCGTGATGAACACCTATACTGACAAATCCTGACTGTGTAGTTGAATCTAAATGTTGTGTATAATCAAACTGGCAACGCTAAATCAATTTGAGCGGCGATGTCGTAATTTTGCACAAATGCTGCGGTTTAGCAAGCTTTTGTTGCTAGTGGTAATGTTGGCTTTAATAGAAATATAAGTAACGGTATTATTGATTGGGATAGAACATTGAATATATTTCCGAAAAACTGCACAGTCATCAGTAAATGTGTCGACAAACAAAACGACGCCTAATCATATCATAAATCTGGTCAATCAGCAGCACAAATGTAAAATCGCACATAAAACAGTAATTTAGCTTCACCCCGATAATGTCGGGTCGTCAGCATTGTAAAAGCTTTCATATCAATTGAATCCATTAGCTGAGTACACAAGACTTGTCTGTCTATTTGCTCATCAGTTTTTATCATTGGCCAGTCCATGTTTGTTCGATCGCTCACTACGTTATTGATGGGCTGTTTCCCTATAACGTGTCATATTTGCAGTTTGGTGACGTCATTTGCAACACAAATTACAGGTGACAAGGACTTTTGTGTTTGGACTTGAAGCCATAAGAACAGCGATTAACCATAGCCGTGACCTTTTAACTCTAGTAGGAGTTTATTTACAATTAACTTTAACTATTGGAATTATCTATTGATCTAAAACAGGCATTTGTAAAAACAGAGATTCCTAGATACCAAAAATAAAATCAAAAACTGCACAAAGTTGGTTTCATAGATGCCAACTAGATGGCGCTGTGTGTAGGCACATACCTCAACCCAACACCACCTGCAAACATAACCGACAAGAAGGTATCACTCGTCTTACATTACATTCTATACTTAAATTAAACGCTTTCTTAAAGCAAATAAATACGAATCTTGACCGAAGCGCCATAAAGTGCTCACGGGCTATCTGCGCGCGCGCCATTTGTCCGTTGACCAGCACTTAGCTTAACAAAAACTGATAGTTGTTAAACAAAATAGCATAACAAAACCGAGGCAACAAGATCGGACCATTTGGTACAGAAATAAACTAAGCAGTAAGAATTAACAGGGATAAAGGCTTAAAAGAGTAGCCGAAGCAGATTTATGTCGCAGTGATCGCAATCGGCCGGTTCACCGTGTTACAGGCGTTTTGTTTTTTAGTTTTGATCAGGAATGCGTTGATGTACCGCTTTAGGAATTTTATGTGATCGGAAAGAAAGTTTTTGTTCTCATTTAACAATATAACGGTTTTGCGCAATATAAGCTTTTATAAGTGTTTTGTTGATTGAAATAATCTTACCGCGTTCATTGTTAGTATTTGTATGACATTTACCTTTACCTATTGTAAAAGCCAATTATTTTTAAAAGAGTAACCGTGGAGTTTCTTGCCTGCTCTTCTCCATAGGAAACGACCAATTGGAACCGTGCACCTAGCTTCTGATGTTTCATAAGTGCCCATGTAGGTTTATGTGAAATAATATATTTTGATTTTACAGTCAAAAGCTTGACAGGGGATTTTAACGTAGTTACGTATTGATTTTCGTAGCCTCTAAAGCCTTTACAAAAGAGCTGCGGTATGAAAAACCCATCATAAAACATGAAAACACGTCAAAAATCTCTTTTCAAACATGTTATATCAAAGTCCCAACAAAACGCACTTGAAAAGGCCACAATATGACACCTATTTCCCATTCATTGGCACTCTATTTACACGTACGAATCGACACCAGTTTATCACGCACTCCTTTGCTACCCCTCGCCCGTTATCTGATAAGCCGGTGAATGCAAAACATTTGTCTGCTCCAACCCATTCTGTACTAGTGTAAAAATCGTCAGCGACTGTTCTAGATAGTGATCTGTCATTTGCGACTGCGAGGGGACCTAGCCCACTGTGTTTGCTTAGTCGCTCATAGTTATGAGGTTTTTACTTCTTTTGTGGGTTAAAAATGATTCCAGCTCGCGTGTTTGGAATAGAAAACAATTTCTGCATGCTTTTATCAGCCGTTGCTAAAACTATAAAGGCAAAGGAATTATTTTTCTAGAAATAGCAGTTATAATTGGCGCCCGGTTCTCTTTGAGAAATAACTTATGACCTTTACCTGAAGCAGACGCTAGCAACGCAAAAAAGAAGAAGGCGGCCACAGTTATGACTATATACACGTAACTAAGTTGGTAGAAAGCGCAAAGATGAACTCAGAACTGATTGCTCCTTACAGGCCATTAAAGGATTAAAACAAAGAATCATATAGTGGGCATATAAGAAACGAAACTGACCAACTAAAGCTCGATTCAGCCAGTAACACCTATCAATTGAGTCGGAGCGGAGCGAGCGGCCGATTGCCGTAATTTATATAAAAAGAATTTCATCGGTAAAGTTCGCCAGACACATCGATTCGAAAAAATGTTTCATCAACAATAATTTTATTATCGTAATAACAAAATTACTGGGTTTGCTAACGTGCGATTTTGATCCTTAAATATATGAAAGTAGGGTGTGTTCGTTTAACTTTTACTTATATACCAGGGGGAGAAATGGAACCTTTTGTTAGCCTATAGCATTATTATTTCTCATTTTGTTTTGTTTATTAATACAATTGGCTGGAGGCGCAATATTGATATTCAAGTTTGATGATGACTCGCGCCAGTCTTCTCCCTGAGCTCTGTATTTTTATGGGTTTTATAACAATTGCGTTTTGTTGTTTCTTTTACATTTATGCAAACGCAAATTGAATAATGTTGTATAAGCTTTTATTAAAAATATCTCTAACTAAAACACTCTAGATAATTCTATAGAACTTTTCTTAGTGGTCTATTCATAACAGAATTTTAAAAGAAAGACTCTTTGAAGACTTGTTATAAAAAGTAAAGCGTTTATTTCCAATGAAACAAAATTATTTTTGCGCGCCGTTCTCATACCATAAAGCACGGATTATTTCTCATGGAGAAAACGGAATGACGTGAATAAATAACTCGCAGAAATATCAATTAAACAATTATGTTGTCCGAATGGAATCGTGTGTAATGATAGTGGGCCCGGCTATAACTCAGGCGCATCTGTACTACGGCTATTTGCAAAAGGCACGACATGCGCGCGCGCACACTACGTAGCCCTGTCTCCGCTCTTAGCTTAGCTTATCTATTATATTTTACAAATTTTATATTGCTAATTTAGCATTATTCCACCGCAATGGAAAATTTTACCTTATTTATCCATTTTATCGCTTAATTCCCTGCATTTAACTGCAAGTCAGCAACAATATACTATCTGGGTCATCGGTTTAAATTTTCTAAAAAATGTGCAGTAAAAATATCGAAGATCCGCCTGCAGTAATAACGAACATTAGAAACCCTTCTAAATGCCTCAGGCAACAGGTGTCAACGACGCAAGAATTTTTCGTGCTTCGAAACATAAAGTTAACGGCCCTGTAGGTACCACAGGCACCTATAAGAAAATGTTTCTTACGCACTAAAGGCAGTAGGTCTCAATAAATAAAGTGCATGTTTATGTCGTAGTTAATTGACACAAACACATAAATACTCGTATCATAAAACGCAGCCCGGAGCGGTTCCATACGTGTTGGGCGCACATATCATACAAGTACCTATAATGTACAACAAAACTGCTGTTTACCGACTATTTTCTAATTTTAATAATTTCGCGTAATAACGCAATAAATAGACAACATATAATGCGATGCAAATGAAACGTGTGTCGTTAATACGCGCTCGGTACCAGAATGTAGAGCTTACAGGTTAAAATACGTGATCTAAGATCCTAACAGCGGCTAATCAATGTTGCTTATACGTCAGATTACGCAGAATCGATTCACGCGAGATCTCGACTAATATCGATTATAACATTTACATCGATACGGCTTCCTGCATGTTACAGTGTCTCCGTATTATAATCTATGATAATTTCATATGTAAATTCTGAAACGGTGCTTCCATATTTCTGAGAAATTCGTACCCACCTACGTATTTGCTACTCTTCAATGTTCTCTGTTTAATAATATGGACATTATTCTTCGATAACTCGGTAATTTTCAGGTGACCATACACGTAAGCACAAAATATAGGATAACTCTTTACTCTAGAGTCTCTAGGTAATAAATTCAACACAAAGAAAGAAAGCTCACTGTGCAAGGTTTCATTTAGTTGACCGTAGAAGGTTTTTTTCTTGTACAATATCAACCAACGTCCGAACTTTAACTACCTATATCATCTCTAATCAGGGTTACACTACAACAAAGAATACTGACAAAAGAAACTCGGTAGACGAATTAGCGACTGCCGTATGACAATGAACATTTAAGTAAACCCACGTTGTTAGCCAAGCCATAACGTAGTTCCCCAATAGAGAGGAGAGTTATACAATCTGTGAAAAGTAACTGCCTACCTTTCTCGTAGCTGATCTGCCTCTCCTGTTGCCTGGCATTGTCCGCTGCGACCTTGAGCAGGCCCTGTATGTTCCTCAGCAGCGTCTCAGTGGATGAGACTAGGGTGTCGGCTGTGGGGTCCACGGGTACGTTAGGGGGAGTGTTCGTCTGGGCCGCGTAGCTCACCGGCGCCGGTGATGCCGATGCCGGCATCTCACGCTCGCCGTCGCTCAGATCTCCGCCTAAACAAAATGAAGCTGTTGATAAAATATTGTGTTAAGGTATCATTTGGAATTTTGTATAATTTCAGTGTGGGTTTGGATAAAAATTGGGGGTTATTCATCTGACAATTTAAAATGAGGCTACTGAGCTTACGAGCTAGCTTAAATAATATAATCAAAGCTTAAGACCGGTGAGGATCTAGGTACACCTACGCAGAGACTGGCATTTTTCGTAATAACAACCTAAGACATATTCAAAAAGCCATTTAGCTATTAAATAAAATAGGACTGACAATAAAGTTGACTTCTGCACATTTTTGGTTACGGCAAAAACTATTGACCCAACTCAAAATTAACATACTGCATATTAAAATTAAGGTACTGAATCAGAGAGCACAGATTCATGTGACTATAATAAACGATTATTAATTTCAATAACAGCTTCATAAGAAGTCATAAATGGGTAGTGTACTGAACAAAAAAAAAACACAATACCGACAAACGAGGATATTCGAGAATCGCGTGCATGTATCATTCGGTTCGCAATTATTGTAGCGATGAACATCGATATCGCGTGGTGATCATCGGCGCAAGGCTTTGATGGAGTTCGCCGAGCGTGGCCTGCTTATTCGGAAATACATTACGAATGACGCAACGTTAACGATCGTAAATACTACTTGTCACACTCAACTCAATTGTCAATAAAAAGGTGTGAAAGCTCTTCTTAACAAGAGTTTTAATCCTAGTTACGAAAACATTGCAACTGTTGTTATGAAACAATTTGGTGCATTTGATGCCAAAACTTTGCAAAAGCTCCCAAATCCAAGTGAGCACTAAATATTAGCCTGAAAGTAATACTT
Organism: Apamea sordens; assembly: GCA_945859715.1. Taxonomy (NCBI): domain Eukaryota; kingdom Metazoa; phylum Arthropoda; class Insecta; order Lepidoptera; family Noctuidae; genus Apamea; species Apamea sordens. The sequence continues at coordinate 9,439,541 of OX243994.1, forward strand.
CTACGAAACGATTTCAAGATGGAATCGATAGATCGTCTTCATGTTCACAGAATAGGGATACCACAAAGCCATTCGACACCGAATGGGCTGTCTCTAACCGATTTATATGCCCCGCTGCACTATGCCGCAAGTTATTCGCTACGAGGACGGCCCAGCTATTCGAATATTATATCGATTTTATTCCATAATTACTCGCCTGGCATTTCAGACAAAGACATTAATTTGGAAAATCTGGTGTCAAAGGCACCTTTAAATTTTATGACGGTATTCACCTACTAAAAGTACATCGATAATACTACGTCCATCGAACGTGATGAAACATTGTAGGTATTTATTATTTTAAAAATGACGAGTTAATTACAATAATGTACGCCTTGTGTCAATAACGGACCTCACACATAAAAAAAAAGCTTGGATTGGCGTCTCTCACGGTCCAAAATAATCTATCGATACATTTAATTTAACTGACAAGATAGTGACCGCTCATCAAATAATGAAGACAACATCGTTTCGTCATTGTCGATGCGCACGATAGCACTCTCGGGTTGTCACAACACCATCTCCCTAATAAGGCCAATTAACAGGATCCTAAGAATTTTAAACAAACGAACCTAAACTCTATAACTAATACTAAGGATGCAGAATCAATCGGCCCGTGCGGCCGAGGAAAAGACTTCACGGATATAAAACTAAATTAGATCCGAGATGAGAACGTTGATTGAAAGGAAAAGGTATCTTCTGATGAACAAAGATCAAAGTTGAATGACACGAGCTTTATAAAAAGCATTTTTATAATCAGACTGGGGCGATCGTGACGAACATGAATTACGTATCGACAGAATTAATTGTAAATAAACTATGAATATTAACGATTACGACACAATTATATATGAAATATCAAACTCTGAGTACATCCAAACTGATTTCAGGTATCGATTTTCTCATTGAATCTTTTGTTTGCTCGAATTTCCCGAGGCTCGTCCCGTAATTCCGCGGCCAGGCGAGGTTTCCTATAAATCGTAGCCAGTTATCCGTTCCCACGCTCTCTGAGCATTTTGTGTGCAGCTTGCAATAACCAATACACAATCCTTATTGTTTCACTTAATTTAGCTATTGTATGGAGCAAGTATTTACATTTGTGGATCAATGTTATGATTGGCACCGTCGCGGCACGTCGGTTACCGCACTGTGCACGCTATATCTATGCGATAGAAAATGTTCAATAATTAAATTACATTCTCATAGTTAGTGGAATTTCTTTATTGTTTATTTAATAAAGAAGCAATAAAAGTTTTAAATGCTATCTCAAGATCTAAATGCGCTTGCAATGTTAAACCGTTATTTCTCTCCATCAAGCACTGATTTTATGATTTTCCCATTCTATTTTCAAATGGCTGTAATTGGGTTTATAACTTAGTGACGTCGGCCTAATAACTAGTTTTCGCTTGATTGATGATCCAGAAGAAGATAGTAAACTAAATTGATTAAAATATTTAGTACGGCAATAAACTCATGAATAAAAAGCTGAGAATAAAACGAACCTAATACATGTCGTCGGAGAAATTGTCATGTCATCCATCATTGAGTCTAATGGTGTTAATAGTTCATGATATATGACGGTTAACTAAACACAGGCCTTTCTAGTGATTAAATATTATTACTAATATGGGATGAGGCATGTCCAACGGTGAGGTTGGAAGTTTTCTTTTTGAAATGTCCACGTTATTAGTATTTCTATGTTATTACAGGGATACTTAGATTGGCTCTTATCTTAAGGTATTATTACTCGAGACAACTCATTTTAAAATAAAGGTATAAACAACAAAAGGTCTCGAACTCACGTGTAAAATTGAATTGGGTCCTTTTAAGCGCTATTCATACATCATTGGGGGCAATTGCGGGCGATACTCGTAATAAGATTTTATTATATAGGACCATTACAAGCAAACGTGCGGTGTCTAGGGATCAAGATGGGAAAACGTATGGGAACGCAGGCGCATGATCATTTGCTAATCGACCGCCAGGATGCGCTAGCGCTGTACTCTCTATTGATTCTATACTATTATTTCTTTGCTGCAATGTGGGTTTACTAGCAGAAATGTACAGATTTTATATTACTAATTTATATATCTAGTGTACTTCAGACCAATTCGATGTGTTGGGCTGTATAATAATTAACGTCTGTCGATACCTACAATGTATCGAATGGAAGCCATTTTACACAAGTATTTCCAGTCTAGAATAAAAGGAACCTTGGTTTTATGGCTGATAATTTCCGAACTATGAATGCTGAAGGTTCCAGGGCTATTACTGGGTAATTTCGCCGTACATTACATGCCAAGTATATTGAGCGGGTGATACCCGGCCGTGTTAATGTTACACGGACACTTTCTTGTCATGCCTACAGCCGCGCCGTGATTACAGCGGAAAGATCGACTCATTTATCGATACATCTAATTTATAAGAAATTAAACAGATATTCATCGCTGTGAAATTGCGATTATTATATTCTGTACAAGAAAGTAAATTGCCTGTCTACATTTATTACCCAGGGAAGATATAACAAAGACGGAGAATGTATCAATATTCCGCGGTTGTATAAGCTAAGTCAGCTTCTCGACAGTAATGGGTTCATGTTAAGGGGAAGTAGTTGATATAATTACTTTGATTAGTTTTCCTATCATTAAAATATCGTCAAAGACATTCAACTTACCATCATCCTCATCCTTCACATTATGATCTTCCTGATCTGATAGTTGTGCGTCGCTTTCATCGGAGTGTGACCTCGGACTGGCGGCTGCTGTGGCTGCGGAGGGCAGTCGAGGGGGCTGGGGGCTTCGGCGCGACGCTGCGGAGCTTCGCCCGCTCACGGAGCCTTCGCCCCGGTCATTGCGGTCGCGGTCGCTTCGCTCCGACCGGTCCCGGTCGCCACCCGACCCGGATTTCGAGAGGTTCAGCACCGGACTGTGGCCTGGGGAAGAGCCTGTTAGATTTTATGGTTAGCAGTGGGTACTGCAGTGACTAGATATGTGTCATTTACTATCTATGCAGGTATAGTTACTTATGCGTGTTAAGTCAGGGAAATTATTTGTTGATTAAGTAAACCAACTTAAATTGTCCGTATAGTCTATTCACACATTCTTTGACAGTTGCATGGAATGGCTGGGTATAAGAAGGCAAGTAGAGGAGAAAGAGAGAGATAGAGGGTAGAGTATTCTATTCTATTCAAATTGATGTAGGGTGTCAATTAGCTTGACAATGAATTTCCCTGACTGTATATCTTAGACAAAACTTGCGACAACCGTCATGGTTCTTTTGTGCTTGATCAAGCGAATTGTTTTCCCTAATAAGCATTTCATTATTGAAATGATGTTTAATAGACTCAAAACGGAATGGTTAATGGTCACGTTTTCATATTTCCTTAGAAGTGAAAGCTAAGCTAATATCTAATCAGAACTCTACTAATTCAGATGCAATTATACGACTATTAGTTAAAACTAGAAAGTTTTGCACCGATTTGCATTTTTTTTTTTTTATAATATCCCTGGACATTTCACACAGCGCCATCTAGTCCCAAGCAACCAAATGCTTGTGTTATGGTAACAAGATGGCTGATAAACTACTTATATACTTTTTTTTGTAAATACATACATATTATAGATAGAAAAACACCCAGACTCGGAACAAATACATGTAGGTCATACAAATATTTGTTCCGTGCGGGAATCGAACCCGCGGCACGCAGCGCAGCAGTCAATCGCTTAACCACTGCGCCAACCGTCCCGTCAAATTCGGCCGTGGTCGTCAATTCGCTTCTAATTGATTGGCAAGTTCTAATTGATTCAATGTGTTCTATGTGCCCTGACTATATGTATACCTAGCTATAGACTAAGTTGAATGGCAGAAACCTCTCTTGCCCTCTGTGTCCCAAAACATGCAGTCAAAGTGACCTCTCGACGACGCCGTGGAAGTTTTGGGCCAGATCTGAAATACAGTCGAGCCAGCGACACGAAGAACAAGAATGACGGAAACTAAAGTTATTGTACCAACGCAATTAGTTGCACAGTCTGCAACGTTGTATCAAAAAGTTGTATGAACAACATATTTATGGATACTTTGATCACAAGTTGTCGTGTTTATAGTATGTAATAGAACAATCTTTTGTTTCCAACAGCGTTTCCAGCACGTCAGTACATTAATGTCATAGAATGACGGAGAGCTAAACGGGACTATGATAATCTCATGACAATTATTATATCTTACCGTTATGTGAACCCTCCCGAGCCTTATCCATCGCCATAACTCGTTCCATGTCGCCTCGTTCGTCACGCAATCTGCAACAATCAAATCGCACAATTAAAAACGTATATCAGTAACATTCGATATCTCGTTAACGGAATCAGATGTTGGTTGTCAGGAATCGGTCACGCTACCTCGCAAAATGAATCCCAACAAAGCTACTTACAAACAATTTTATCATTTGAAACCATAAAGCATACTTCCCACTGAGTTGTGGAGCTACTACAAAGGCAGACGTATAATATTATAGAACCCCGCTGCGCTTCTTTGTGAGCGGATGAAGACGGTGTATGTAATCATTTTGTATGCCGATCTCTCGTGCCGCTACCCTAATTCTGTAGGTCCTTTTTGATTGTGAATTATTGGACTTTTGATGCTTCCGTTCCGATTCTATTTTTATTAATATTTACTTATTAACTTTTCGCGTTTGTTTCGTTACGGCTGTTTCAAACTTTTTTTTTTATAACCGTATCTGTGATTTATAACTAGGTAGTTATTTTATTAATTCTCAATGTAATCAATGTTATTTGATAAAAACGTTATCTCTTTGAAATTCAAAACGATGCTACGAGAATTTCAAAAGCCCCTTTTTTCTTAAAAACGAGAAAAACGGATATTGAAAATTATTTTTCACAAAACCAAGTTAGTTCATTTCAAAGGGTTAATCTGTACCTACTACAATTTTTGCCCAGTAATGCCTTTTGAGCATTTGAATATAAATGACGTCTGAAAGTGAAATGTAACATACATAATAAGTGGCTGTTTTAAGCATTCGCGGAACCCTTTTGTGGATTACAGAGTAGTGACAAAACAGAGGGCGCAAAGGCTTACGTTTCGAACTAGACTACTTATTTGATGAAATCAGTTTTAAACCGTTTTGTGAATTTATTCTGATTGTGTTTGTCAAGTTAAAAGATCAACATCTTTTGTTGTATTAGCGCTTTGATTACTATGTTAACAGCTAATTGGTCGCTTAATCGATGTTCAAATTACCATAAGGATAGAAAATTTTGGTTTCTATTAAAAATGTATCATATTGTACATACGGCTACACGTCAAGCTATACAAAACCAGTTTGTCTTGGCCTCACTTTGTATGATATTTTCTCACAATGAACGGTCAGCTAATACTGGTTTTGCATAGCTTGATGTGTAGCCGTGTGTACAAGAATAAACTGGACGGTGACCTTCAAACTAGGCATTTGCCGTATCTTGGGGATCGGTATTGCGACATTTTCATAGTGAGGTACAGACCCCAGCACATCAAGCTACCCGAAACTGTCAAATTTTCCCAATCAACCGTGAACCTAATGCTTTAGCGATAAAGTTGAAAATCTATTAAAGAAATTTGACAGATTGTAGTAGCTTGATGTGCTGGCGTCTGTACATAGTGATTATTGCATACCAGAAAAACATAAATTAAAATTAAACTATTGAAACGTCCATTAAACGAATTGAAAAAAAAAACTATTTTATTTGAAGTACTATAAAAGTTTGTACATCTCTGTGCTTCGTGCTACTCTGTGTGAACCCTCCAAATGGAGTCGTTTGGTACTTTACTGACGAGTCACGGAGCTCCGTTTGAATTTAATATATTTTTCATTTCCCTCACCATTAATATGTAAATAATTCTTCAGACCGTTCAAATCTTTTGATCGAGTTTTTATTATATAAAATTGTACAAAATTTTTGAAGTGCCCTTGTACAAATGTATTCATAGCATAGGAAATTAGCAATCATTTCATATAAACTTGTTATGCAAGAAGAATAATTAGTTGAAAATTCAGCAAGAACATAAGCAGGAAGTGCTGGCATTTGTCATTTATTTGATTGTATCTTTAAGAATAATTAATCAACCGTAAATTGCAAGGAAACGTTTTTTCTTCACACATAACCAAACATCACACATTATAAATATTTTTTGTCAATTAAAACCTCTTAACAAGGATATCCCGAACCCTAACGAATCAAAAAGAAATGATCGACTCATCGCCACCCGATCGGACAAAAGATAACAGCTCAAATCAATAAAATAATACATTATTTCCACTTCCTCCATTTTATTTTTATCTTTACAAAAGTGTTGCTTTGATTGATGATGTTAGCTCACACTTAAATTAAAACAGATAGGTATGGCTTATTTTCCAATGTTCGTTTCGGGGATGGCGCTAGATTCTTTTGACTATCAATCTATTTGATTTTATCAAGTGGTTTAACTATTTTGAGCATTGGGGTTTCCTTTTTCTTTTGTCCTTGTCCAATTTCCAACTATAACAATTTCACACTTGGTTAAACCATTCTTAATCGTCATCGGAATCAGCGCTGCTCCAAAATAATAACAAAATAATTATTCTAATTACAAAACTTACGTAAAATCAATTAACTCCATGTCTAACAAACTCTATTGCAGGGATACGTTCATTACTATATTCACTAAACGATTTCGCAAATAAACAATTTTCATTAACTACAAAATGCAGTGCTAACGTAACATTCCGATGTAGATAAATTAACAAACACCCCATCTGTCGGCAACAGCCATCATCAGTCTGCTAGCGAAATAATATTATTCATTCACTTGTCAAAACGCAAATTGGCGACGAATCGTTGCGAACACCGCGGAATTACAAAATGAAAAACAACGGAGAGGCGTGAATTATACCTATATTTTTTCGACAAATAGACAAGGAAAAGATAATCGTGATTTATTCAGCGGAAATATGCTTATTTTTGTTACTGTAAATTCACAGAAGTATCTCAGTGATGTTCATATACTGTAGAGTATTAGCATAAAAACCGCGTAATCAAGTCATAGGAAGGTAAACATAGTTAACGTTAACCATTGCCATTACAGAATGGGTAGTGGCCTAAACAGATATTCCGGGGCCACGAGCGCGGACAATGCGTTGCAATCTACCACCAAAGCCAACGCACGTTGATTAGTTAATACTGGACCGTTCACATAACCTAATACCGCACTACCGACCGTTCCGAACCGTTCTTGTATGCATAATCTGATTAGCGCAAGTATTAAACAAAGCTTTCGGTAATAGTGCTGTCAATTTACATAGCCGAATTCCGTACTAAAACTGCAATGTTGATTGAAGCCGTAGAAACACAAGATCCGTTTAAGTATCTACGTAATTAAGTCTATACTAAACGAACCCCGAATTTGCATTCTCAAGAATCGATTAAGAAAATCAAATCCTGTCGGAGCGTCACTGCGTAAAACATTTGCTTGACACCCAAATCAAAAATCGTTTTAGCTCACCCCAGCAAGGGGATGGGGAAGCGTCGACGCCTCAGCATTTATTATTTCAGACATATCACTCACATGCAAAACAAACTCCGTCCGATCCATCAAAAAGTTTCGTCTCATCCTCTCCCTCTCTGCTCCGCAACACAAATCGAGTGTGTAAGTGCCGCGGTTTCGAGATACTGATATTAATGTCTATTGTTTTATGTTAAGTGGCATATTTTTTTCAAATATCGTTTCATCTTTTTCTATCTTTAAGACAGATAGGTGTAAAAGTAAACGTATGTCCAAATATCTATGAAAATCGTTCCTTCCAAAGAAAATTCGAAATAGTAGGTACCAACCTTGAACAAAGAGTTTATAAGTTCAAGAATAAATAAGCTTGTTCATCCAAAAGAAATGAGCATTGTAACCCCCCAAACAGTCAACAAAGCTTCGAAGAAAATCGAGCGAAAAAAGGCTAAAAACACCTTAGGGGTTTACTAATCGAATAAAAAATATCAGCGACCGATGCCAATGTGTGGGGGAGAAATGGAATAAATTATAAAGAAAATACAAGTAGCAAAGGGGCTTTTGTTATGAGTAAAAAGTTCCAAGCATATGCAGATAACGTAATGTTGTGCTTTTGAAATGATGTAAAGGCAATATTGGCGAGCAATAACGTGGTGCATCAATTTGAGGTTATATTGCAGAAGGTACGTTATGTCGTAACAAGCAGGACTTGAAACGTTGAGTAGCTAATGTACATGTGTTGTTTTGTTATATGGGGGCGTGTTAGGGTTGAAAGACAGTTGAAAGGAGTTGTTAGTTTATTACCTCAAGGATTTGCTATGTGATGCAAGTGATTTTCATTGTTGAAGTTCTGAGCAAATCATAATTTTCATCGACAAAATTGTTACAAGTACATATATGTAGATTTGTAATGCACTCTAACCAGAGTATGTGCAGGCAAATGGCACCTATATTTCCAGCCAATTAAGAAGAAGGAACAAATTCTCACGACGGAAATTGCTTAAAGTAAACAGAAGACTTACTTAAAATGAAAGTGTAATTTGCCTAATTAATATGATTGTAGGTACAAACATTTAGGGCGGACTAATGCAAAATAATAGGAAAGAAAGTAACATGATGACTTGTCGCCGGGCGGCGCTCCCTACGCATAAACGTCACGACGTCATTTGTAAAAATTGCGGCCTTACAACTTCTCCAATTTTCTAACAGAGGAAACTGTGGAGACTCTATCAAAACTACACATTTCTGAATTGTGCTGAAATAATATGGTGTTGATTGTTCTGAATAACTACATCATTTATTTATATTTTGACTTCTTTGTATCTTAAAGTCATTTTGTTTGTTTTCTATTAAATTTTAATTTCGATAACATGTTAAGTTTTATTAATAAACAGCTTGTTAGTGAATGTTCTTAGGGACAACTAAATTTTAATACTACTCTTTTTATGAACAAGTCCTTCAGTCGTAACTATTATGGTAAGCCAAGGAATGAATACTTTTTAAGTAACATGGCGACTCCACGCAGCTCATGTTCTGGAGCGGAAATATCTAACCAAAATAACCAAATTCGGGGGCGTCGAAAAGAAACAGTAGACAGTGGGACCTCCGCGGGGGAAACCGGAGACAGTTATTTAAATTTGAATAATATAATATGAAAAAAATTACATCATTTAATACCGTAATAAAAGTGCACTAAGCGACTGGAGCATTACGCTTGCCAAATACAAGAAGGGACATGCAAATTCCGCTTATGAAACGTGAAATGAAATATAAAATGTTTTCGGTGGAAAATAAAATATGTCTTTCGGAGCTTAGGAGCTCATTACGATATTACAAGTACGTGAGGAGATTTAAGTTGTCATTGGAAAAGCTGTGAAGATGGACGATTTTTTAAGATGTTTTTAGAGTTATGTGCAGTAAGGGATGTGATCAGATGCGTCGTAAAAACGTGATGTTGTCGTAACTTTGATATAAAAATGTCTTTTTTTCAGAATAATAAGTGCTGAAAGATATACAATGGGTATATAAAGTACTGGTTATGTACAGGAGAGGTCAAGTGTTTATAGTACGAAGATGTGGAACCTAAGAGGATCTTAAGTTGATGCAAAGCCGTCAATCATAACTACTGACTGTATATTTCGTTGAAGGGCTAATGAAGAAAATAATAAAAGTGCACAAAGTACGTATTGAAACAGCAACGTATTTGTTCACAGTAGATTACCGTAGCGTAACGAGATTCTGATCGGGTCCAATGTTATTAGGATTTAAGCGCCACCGCGTCGCCTCTCCGGGCGCAATGTTGGATAATTATGCAAAATTGCTCCTACGATTCGTAGACCCCAGTTTTTAGGGGCCATTACCATTATCTGTAATGGGAATGCGTTTTGATAATGTGGAATTTCATTGTACAATTATTAGGAAAATTTGTTAGAATTGCCATTTATGTTCGGCTGTTTTTTGTCATTTTCCTATTCTTAACTTGTTATTCGACGGAGACGGAGAGTTCATTTTGTGTTAATGTCTACCATTATCATGGTATAAGTAACTGTAATAGCATCTCCATATTATGGTTTATACATAATGTGTTCTACTCAACCCGCATGAAACATTTTCCTTCAAAATTAAATAAGCACATAAGTCTTGCATAAAAACGTATCCGTTACAACGTTTATAAATGTGTTGTAATCCTAGCCGAACAATTCACTAACCGCCGATTGCATAAATATGGCTTCAATGCACATGCATATGGAGCGACCGCAGAAAATTCACATCCATCGGCCCACTTCCAATTCAATTCCTTGGATAATGTAAAGCGACAAAGATATGTGTATCTTCTAGCCGCTTGAATACTAACTCGTCGACCCGCATGAGTTTCTTTGAGTAGACGGTTGAAATTGTGCATCGTTTGTAGCGGCTGCACGGGCCAGGACCGACGCATGGGTAATGATTGTGATCGAAGTGATCGCTCGCGTTGACCGCAACATGTTTCGAACGAGACGATAATGGTGTATCGACGTGCACCTTTTATTTTCTGCGGTGATAATATACTATTTTATGAATTCAAACGCGACTCTTTATACACAAAGCACCATAAACAGGAAGTTATAATTAAAAAACTAGATTCGTGACTTGGACATAATAGATAAACACATCTCGTGATATAAACTCCTGTCTCTTTACAGATGTTATCTGGGAGACAAACGCAGTATCTGTGTCGATTTATCTCGAATCAGAGTCGGACATTGTGCCGCATCCATCATAGTTTTGTCCACTCTTTTGATAAGAATAACAACTCTATGTAGATAAACGAACACAGAGTTAATAAAATTAATGTTATAATTTGATTATTCGAAGTTAGATCATAGATAAGCAATTTTTGACCCTATAATCAATGAATGATTAAGAAAAATACCATTTAGTTTTTTTGTGTGTCGGAATATGATAATAATTATCATATTAAATCGAGCTGTCCGGTAAGATTATTAAATTTGATATACCTACTTAAAAAAAAAATATGTGAACATATATGATCACGGACTAACGAATAGATTAGCATACGGAAAACGGCTTACGTTTAAGAATTTACTCACTTGTGAGATAAAATCAGAACTATGATAAGTATCATACTTTCACTAAACGAAACCGAAGGTTTATGTGTAGGTGTAGTTAGTGTCTGACAGTTTGTTATGGCAACCACGCGACAACTAATTACGAAAAAATAATTAAATAATAATTAACTTAACAAGCGGAATTGTTCAGCTTAATGAGTATGACAGCTCGATCAGATTGGAGCTACCTTAACGGATTAGGTCTTAGATACAATCATAAATCATTAGCGAACTGAGTTTTTTGTTAGAGAAAAAAGGCAACAAATTGAAACATAAAATATGCAATTTATATTTGAGAATGAATGCTGTATTTTCCAAACAAACGCGTTCATCGAACATTAAAAAAGCGTGTAAACAAATTGGTAAATGAACGCAACAGAAACAAACAAGCATCTGCTATGCACACATACGTCACGTATCGAAACAGGGAGTTTGGCAGAAAGTAAACAGAAAATATAATTTAGAAGCAATTTGGCTCGGATATGTCCGCAATCAAATTGTCTCGTTAATACCGGTGCTATCAAAACATTTGATTTGTGGCGGCGTAGGGTTGAGCTGTTATTTAGCCATGCGATGGTTAACGTATGATGACCCCAGCTTGTTGTCAATTATTTATGACAAATACAATATATCGTTGTTTATAAACTTAAAATATCATAAATATTCATGTAGTTTGTTTGAGAATTATGTACTGACGTAATTATCTACTAACTTGTATCTTTCTATATTATTTTGTCATCGTTTATTAAAAGTTAATATGTGCAGTATCATTTTGTAAATGTATTTAAACGCCGGTGGCAAGCAATTAGTTATGAGACTGTCATAATGTTTTATCGAACCTCTGAATTGTTTATGACTAGAACCAATATCTTATGAGGTGGCAATAGATCAGAAAAAATACCTTTTTAACGAGTAAAAATGGAGGAGGTTTTCAAGTCGACCAAAATTATCAAAGGACAGTTATACCAATAAAACACAACACGATAAATCGAAAAATAAAAAGCAGAATAGGAATAATTCATACGGCAGCTAACAAATGTTTACATGGAAGTCACGCGGTTTTTCCCGATTTATGCGCACTCACACTCGACTCGCACTCGACGCGAACTCAGCGAGTAAACATGTGAATACTTTTTATTCGCGTTGTATAATTCCCCCTGGAACTGGGATTTGCATAACAAAACGGGAAAAGGTCAGGAAGCGAACGAAATGGCAAGTGTCCGGTTTGATGTCCAGTCAGCAATGCTGGGTGACGCGAGCGCGATCAGATTTGCCACTTGACTTGCGGAAATACTCTACTAGTACCGCAAATTGGATTCATAATTTCATTCATGACCACTTTTATGTTGTGTTGTGAATTTTTATATATTCAGAACCGAAACTGAAATCCAAACGAAACATAGAAATCTGTTGTAAACAGCAACAAAAAAAGGTTTAAAATTTTGCACATTTCAAGTGTTAGCGTTAGTAAAAATATTTCAGTTTCATGTTTTGTATGTCACAAATACTTCAGTAAAGAGAGTTTTGGTATCGACATGTGACACCCGTTAATAAAAAAGGTAGGATTTTTTTTTTGTTTGGTAACATTCGTTCGCAGTTTTATGTGAGTGTTTGAACGCAGCACAGAATGTTCAAACTCAGGCGTCCCGGATGCATATTCATGGTTGCTCTGCGCCACATGCAAATTGTGATTTACACACTGTAATGAATTCTTTTGATCTGTGGATTCACATATTTGATTTACCCCATCGATGTCGGGTATTAGCATGACACGCTGATTTCATATTCATAGTTTCTGTGGTGAGCGATCTTCATTTGTTAAACGTGTTAATTACAGAAAAAAAGTGTGGGGGGATGCGCAACTCAATCTATATATCTTTTTATTGACAAATGAAAATCGATTTACTCAATGTCGTGTTTACGATACAAAGTACAAAAACTGACTTATAATTATGCACACAGCATTGCCACAGCTCTCAGGACTTTCATTTTTAGTTCGATCAATAAACTGAGAATCGGTGGATCGATATAAAAGCTGCGCGAGTGTTCCAAATGGAAAAAATCAACTAAAAACTTACATAATTACTTTAGTGATTCAACTGCTCGAAAGAAACGCAGAAATGACAAGACGATGACAAATGAGCATCGCTCGCATCGCAACACAGTCGGGTGGCGGACCTCATCAAATTATTCCCCACTTAAAAAATCTCCGTAAACAAAAACGGGCCAAGGGAAAAAACACTCGAGTCGCAGGGTAAAAAATAGGTATTGGCAACATTGATTGATGTGTACTAATAGGGCGCGAAGAAATGAGGCCGCTGCGTAATTAAAGGAAAAGTGACATCTTCTGTCAATGGCAGCGTTGTACTAGAAATAGAACGGTCTCGCCTTTTGGTGAGGAAGTGATTAGTGTAACAAAGTTATTAAAAATTATTGAGTGAAGGCGGCTAATTGATCACCGAGTCTGTCGTCGTGTTACACTTCGCTAGATCCTACCTATGTGTTTTTAATTTGCGTCTATTTTCTTTAATGAGACACATTATTTGTCGCTAACAATAGCTATTGCTTGGATTTATTAGATGTTGCAATGCTGATGAATTTAAAAAAAAACATCTCTTTTTTTTAAAGAATTCAATAGGGAATCAAATCCAAACTCAGAAATGCGTTCTCTTTTTCGCCAGAGAAAAAAGAAATAAAATTTAATTTACGATTTAGCTAATCCCAAGCTAGGAGTCAGTGTTTTTGGTCGCCCTCCGTGGAAATGACACCCGAATGAAGGATGGAATAATGAATGTTTTCCACCACGCCCGGCACGCGTCGCCGCATAAAGTAACATTCGCAATTAACATAACCAGCTGTTAGAATATATCAACTTAGGTTTTTGTGAATATTTTTAATCTGAGGCTTTTTCAGTCTAATGTTACAGTTGACTCGTCATCTGCATTAGTTGACGAGTCACCTGTAACATTTAGTCCTAGTTATCTACATACGTATTTGACTTAGATCTTATCAGGCCTTTCATTCTCGTCTAAAACAAAACTGAACTTTAGAAATAATGTCCCTACTTTTAGAATTCTACAGATACCTAGTCTAAATACATTACATAGGAAGCACTTTTAAAACCTTCTAAAAATAAAAATAAGTATGAAAAGCGCCACCAAATAATCAGGAGCGGTGACACTGTAGATTTTTCCTCCCAAAAGCTGCCTTATCGCTGTGTACATATCATTAGTAATGCAAAATAATGGGATACAGACACCTCGTGCCGTTTGCCAGCCAATGATTAATGCCGTTCGCCATTAATTCTTATTTTTGATGAGAAATTTGACTTGTGCTGTCAGACGCCGGATCCAGATTAATATAGGCTGACGGTGCAACTTACATTATGACATCGCGAGTCCCGTTTACACTTCCCATTTATATCGAGTTTTGGAAGTTTGGGTTTTCTATATAAAACGGGTGTAGATAAGCACAAATTGTTAGCTATTGAATGCCAGAATTAACCACTTTTTGAAGAGTTTTTAAAAAGTGAACATTATGTGTGCAGGCTAAAAGTATTTAAGGAGATAGGTAGATACAGCGTGACTATAATATATATTTTGTGAAATTTTCTTTGAAATAATATTTTAATTCCAAAAACCGCAGCCTGTAGCTGCTATGCACGCCACGCAGGGTACAGCCTCGTCCACGTGAATGTGACATCAAAGCCAACAAAACGAATAGTTCGGTTCGCCGACAGAACTAACCGAATAGTTCTCGCTGTAAAAGGGCAAAGTACAAAGAGCTAGATAAAATTCCAGTACGACCGCATCGGCGACAAACTCGGAAGGTATTCAAAGGGCTGACGACTGCCGTGACGCGGCACCCTTTACCGCCCTACGCATATTAGTCCACTGAAAATCAAAACTCGTTATTATTAATGATTCAACGCCATGACAATCTAAATATCTTCGGAAGCGCGCCGAAAGTTACGCACTAATCGCGCGAAATTACTCCCGACTAATCCCGAAGATATAAATGTACAGTCACCAGATGCGATCGTCGGTATCATCATTCAAAATAGCAGAAGAAAAATCACTTAAGATTCAAAGCATTCAGTATCTTTATCTAACGGATACAAGAGTTCATTTTATGACCATTAATTTCGCCTTTTCCTCGGGTGTTTTATCACAACGGCTGCGAGGCTCTGTCGCGCGTCTCATTAATCAAAAGCATTTGTTTACAACGAAGGGAATTTGATTTGATTAAAATAATTCGCAATATCCTTGATAAATATCACCCTCGGTCTCCGTTTGATCTCACAGAAATTAATGGTGGAGGATTCAATCACGCAAGTGCTGACGCCCTGACGCCACTCTTGAGTCCTGACGATCGGTTACGTGGCGATGACGTATACTGCGCTACAGTTACAAATTACTTAGATATTTGTATTTCAATTAATTGTTTCAATCAATTACTTTAAATTTTGCCTGTTACTGTTTTAGATTTTCAGTCTTTCGAACAAAGTTTTCCAAAGTTTCCACCGCAAAAAGTGTTTAAAATTAAGGGTGCACAAACAATGCTATCTTGCCATGGCAAGGGGCACGGGGATGAATAACGATCGACGTCACAGCGATGTGTGCCGATCCGGCGATCCGGCGGCGTATGCCGGCTCCCGGCGCCCGGCCCGGCTTAACCCGCCGCGCTCCGATTAATCGCCGCCTAATTCCCACCGAAACCGAATTAAACCGGACGAATGCATTGAGCCGAACGATTTGTCCGATGTAATTGTCGTGTTTGATTTACAACTCTGTTTTTCGAAAATGGATACTTTAATTGGTAGTGTTCATTAACAGTAAATTATGGTGCGAAATAATTGCATATTAAAATGCACATGAAACTCCCCTGTCCGATTCTATGTATGTGCACTTAATGAACTTCATGTTGGCTGCAATACAAACAACGGACTCACGGTACGCATTTGTTGTGTTAGGGCCTTGTTATCTTCTGAATGAGCACTATTAACTTAGACGCGGTAATTAAATAAATTTGAATTTAATTGCAAATGAAACACGACCGAGTGCTCGTACAAGAGAAAACAAAACAAACAGTACGTACAAATTATATTAAATCAGAGATAATCCTGTCAATTAATTGGACTTAGCATTGAGAACCGGTCGCGAACGCATGCGCAAATTAAACGAACCAAGATAATGCGAGAGCAAGGAAGCCCGCCATTCAGACAAGGACATTAATATGACTTAACTACATTACCTGTTGTACCACTCAATTGTAATAATGGTAGAAATAATTGATCTCAGTTATGAAAAGCTACTTATATGAGGTTTTAATGGCGTTTTACGCAGTTAGTTACATAACTTCGAAGTAAACTTGCAACACATTGCTACGTTTCAATACTAATGCTCATCGGTAAACGCTTCAAAAAAATACCCAATTGAATTTTGTAAAAAAATACTAAGTAATTTCTTTAAAAACAGCCCTAATCCGGGCCGTAGCCGGCCGATCGCCGGCTGACAGTGACACATCGGTACAAGGCGCGCTGTCGGACTGTAATTCTACCCGGCCTCGATCCCCGGACCTACGTGTGTACGATTTTATATTCCAATCTACACGATTAATTAGATGGATTTGGGAACTGAACCTCATTTTACGTGTATTTTAATTAAAAGAACACACCAACAACATTAAATTATTAAAATTAAAACATTTAACCAATATGAGCACCTTATGCTTGATTAAAACGCAGCCCCTCCAATGTGTCGGCATTTTGTGTAATATATATTCGAAATATAGCGAAATTAAATACGTTTTTCATGTAAGGAAATCACCGCATAACCAATGAAAGCTTTTGACATGTTACTGTCACGTGTATGAAAAGCTTCAAACGCAGTTAAATAGAAGTCAAAACCGCGGAGTATCAAAGCGACTCGGCGATCAATCACCATCCATTAAACAAGAAAAGAAAAGTGCTTTCCCCCGCCGATTGGCCCTCGAATCAGCCCAATTTACATGAGAGCCGCTTTTTCCTCGCATCGAGATTAGCCCCTGAATGAGTTTGATGAATCGTTCGCACCCCGCAGCCGCGGCCGTCCCGCGCTGTGAGCGGTCATTTGTTAAAAATACACCCGATCCACGGATCTAATTGTCTCCTCTAATTTCACACCCTCCTGTGATATCTGCGCCCCGTTCAAATTAACAAAGATTTCGCTTTGTTTTAAAATAATGATCCCTTCTGGGAGTGGATTTGTTTGTTTTGTGTGTTATCTATACGAGCTCTTCAAGATTTAGAAACAGATTTTAAATACACAATTATTTATGGATTATGATGGCCATTGATGAGTGAAAGAAATACACAGTGAAATAAGAAAATAAAAATAGTAAAAAAGATGAAATAAGAACAATAACCCCATATTTTTGTATCTGGTCATTTCGATGATGTTCTAAGTTCATTTCTACGCAAGTCGATTCTTACCTTTCGAGATGTTTTACGATGTCCTCATATGCCGCTCTACAATTCTCCCAAATACCAGATCTGCAGACAAAAAGAAAAATAAAATAAGAAAACCGAGAAAACAGTAAGTAAACTAGAATTAATTGGAATCGTGAAAATAAGAAAGATGGGAAGAGTTGATGATAGTGAAGTTGAATTGAAATTACTGCTGAAGTTAACTTTAACGAAAAGTAAATGTGTGACTCGCACGCACGCACTCATATAGAATAAAAAGAAACACAGAGAGAATGAGAAAGTCGCATGTTGGGGGCATAACTCTTCTTCCTTTCGTGACGATTTCAACCAGTCAACTCCTACCGCAAGACGTGTTAAGGACTTTCGTTCCATAAATATGTTGCCTGATCGTTTGGTATCATCATTATCTATTCTATACTTATAATAAATCTGTAGAAGTGAAAATTCTGTACATTGAAAATATCAAAAAAATAAATGGCAGGGGGTGTTACTAGACCGACACCGAACCCAAAAATGTGATTAAAAAAATTTTTGTCTGTCTGTCTGTCTGTCTGTCTGTCTGTTTGTTCAGGCATCACGCAAAAACTACCGGTTCGATTACGATGAAACTTGGTATAATTATTCTTTAATATCCTGGGCACCACACTGGGTACTTTTTATCCCGGAAAAGTATATACAATAAAAAACAAACTTAATTTTGCGGTTCGATCCCTAGACCCGATACTGCAAAAACCGCAAATAATAAGTTTGTCGTAGGTTAAGTCACCCGCAATGGAGTTCATTTTTATTCCTTTTAGTTTTTAGAGTTATTTAGGTTTATTTTTATATAAGTCGTAGGTATAGATTTTAATTGTAAAGTATAGGTAGTATATTTGATAGTGTACGTAGTGACCGTAGGTTATTTTATAATACTGTTAGGTAGGATTAGTCATTCGTATAGATATTAGTTTTTAGGGATTTTGCTTATTTATTGAGTTTAGATTAGTTATCGTCATAAATAGGTTTATTTAGGTAGGTAGGTATTTAATTTTCTGTTATTGAGTTATTTTTTTTTTTAATTAGGTAGGTACTTTTTTTTTTTTTGAGGATGGGAAATCATCAAATTACTCCTCCCGCTCTGGGTGGAGCAGAGGGAGTGTCAGACTCCTACTGACTAAAACCCACCCGTGTTCCTTCCTTAGCCCTTTATGTTCCAGGGCAGCGGTAAACCTTTCGGATGATCCCGCTACCCTGGCAGGATTAGGTAGGTACTTAGGTAAAGATATCATATAGGTACCCTCTTAATCACCACTAATAATAATGAGACACAATTGGTTTTCTTAATTGTAATTAGCCACAAAGGGCCCGCGAGATAGATGGCATTCTGGGGAAACACATACATTTTATCCTGTTAGCACGTTCCCGTGGGATAATTTCCGACATCCACGCGGGCGAAGCCGCGGGCAGAAGCTAGTACTTAATAAATGATCTTTTTCTTACGATATCATTGTTGTCCCTATTGATATCATAGCAAGTGCACCCAATGAGAAGATATCATAAAGGGCCGCTAAAAATACAGAAATCTACAACTAATTACTCAAGTATTTGCAAAGAAAGTTTCATAAAAAGGGTTTGAATATGAAAGGAATAATTATGAGCACTCAATATTAAATGTTCCGTTGGTGAAGCGAAGGGTCGTTGAAATTATGTTTTAAAAACAATCGTTTATATTTGTATGGTACCCACTCATGCGTGATCGTCCAAATTATTTCTTGATTGCTTTAGCTCTTTGTTTTTCATTAAACTTTTCTTCGTCGTTTGTAATCAAGGGAACGCCCTTTGTAACTAAGTATCATCTAGCAAAGGGTGCTAATTCTTTGTCTTAAACTTGAGTGCCCTCAAAAACATCTTACTGATAGTTCCTTTCACAACAATATTGTGGTTACTCCGACTCGTACGTGTGCATGAATTATTAATAAATGTGTTTTGTTTGCACTCAGTCAATATATTAAACGAAGCGTTAAATAGTATATTACCGCTATATTGTACGGTTTAATTGGCTCATGTGCATAGTTCGGTGGAAAAACAAAGCTCTACTCGTATCTATGTTTCTGTCACAAGTGGCGAGTGAGTAATAAACTGTTTGTAGCAATTTGCCTTTTTCTCCTTTATGAACTTGTAAATCTGAAAGAAGACCATAATTATCTATTCAGTGAGTGTTGTTACGCACGAGTTAACAAAGCAGGAACAAATTGAACATAAATCGAATTGAGAATTAACACAACTCTAAATACCAAGCACCTTTTCTTCATTATTAAAACTTTGAATCAACCGCGTATCGAATAGTCATCACGGTTAGCGCAGTGGCTGAGCGATCGGACTGCTGCGCTGCGTGTCGCGGGTTCGATTCCCGCACAGAACAAATATTTGTAAGTCATACATGTATTTGTTCTGAGTCTGGGTGTTTTTCTATCTATAATATGTATGCATTTACAAAAAAAAATGTATATAAGTAGTTTATCAGCCATCTTGTTACCACAACACAAGCATTAGGTTGCTTAGCTTGGGACTAGATGGCGTTGTGTGAAATGTCCAGGGATATTATTATTATTATTATCCCTATTACAACAGTATACCCGAATTTCCTCTAACATACAACCACAAAAGTGCAGTACACAGCCTACACATACATATATCACTCAAAAATATACATACCTATATGCACAACGCACATACCTATATACATATTAAACGACGATGACTTTTTACAAAGACAGATGTCACATATAAGTTTATAAAGGCACACATAAGTAACATGAGTGGCAGTAAGACACTGGGGTAAGTCAAGTGAGCATTGTGGGTCTTCGGGCGGAAGTGAGGGCATTCAGTGTTTGTACTTTTCTAACTGGATTAACTTCCCTCCTGGACATTTAACCTGAACCACTTGACCGGCCTGCTTAAGGGTTTCTTTTCGTGAATTAATACGTACTTAAGCCGTTTATGACGTGTTTTGAAGATTTATTTTTTCGTCGTTTGAATATTCTAATTTGTTTCCAGTGGATTTTTTAAGTTTTTGGTTATCCAATTAGAATATTAACAGTAGGGGCTTATTAGAATCTAAAGGAATTCTATGAAGCACTTTCAGATAGATCAAGTAGGGAAATATTTATTTTTTCCTGTATTAATAACAACTAAACTAGCTTAATAGACTAATTAACAATTTAACTCTAACTTATTATTTTCCGTAATAGATTTTATGACTATGAATAGTGTAGGAAAAGTTGAAGTTAAAGGTATTGAGAAATCACAAAAAGACTCGTTACTATAACCACCCTACCAAGTTAAGTCCGTCAACATAGATACAGGCCCATCTGAAAGTAGTTCTCTCTACTCCCGATTTATTAACTTTTTCGTACTGGTATATACATTTGGGGAGTAAGTGTCACAACTATAAAATCGTGAATTTCATTCTTCATTCTTAGTTCGGGCCCCAGACTAATCTTATGTCCGTAGGTGACACGGAGAAAATGCCCGTAACTTCATCAGAAACTACGGTATTCGTGCATAGAGAGTAGACCACCGGTAATTGGCAATTAATAAACAAGTTATGTATATTTTACAACAGCCCGCAAGTTGTACAGAGTGTTTGGGAGATGGGTGCAAAGCTAGAAAGGA
This sequence comes from Apamea sordens, assembly GCA_945859715.1. Taxonomy (NCBI): domain Eukaryota; kingdom Metazoa; phylum Arthropoda; class Insecta; order Lepidoptera; family Noctuidae; genus Apamea; species Apamea sordens. Next base: position 9,460,835 of record OX243994.1, read on the forward strand.
ATTATATTTTAGGCCATTTACAAGATATTAAGCTAAGTCTTCGATGAAGTCTGTTTCTTTTTTTTTATTCTTTAAGGTTTTTAACTATAAAACCCTATTTTTTTTCAATTAACTGCTAATCGCCCGACTACTCGCGTACTGATTCTGACTAGTGTGAATAAATTTCAAAAAAAAAAAGGAACAGACTTCCAAGTTTAGCTAACTATGTTGTATATGGTCTAAAATATCATACCTTTAAAGCTTTGCACCCATCTCCCAAACACCCTGTGTAATAATAACAAATGAAGCCTAACTATTGAACAAGAGAAAGATTCCCGGAACCGAAACTTTGAACTTGATTTTTGAAACCGTTCATTATTTCCTGAAACAATATGTAGCAAATTTTCCCTCTTTGTAATACCTACTAAAACACTGGGCTTACACGTGCCGCTGAATTTCTCAGTACAAGTTTTAATTTTCCTCCAATCTATTTGTTTATCCATTGTTTTTCGTTCCTTAACACAACTGTTTTGTAAGCGGCTACCTATACAAAATAGAGTTATTTTAGTATATTAAATTAACCTGTTTCAAATCTTTTCATAAACAAATCTTTCTCATAAATTATGGGTGCGTCAGTTTTTATCTTTCAATCAATAAAAACTGAAATAGTCTGACTTCCGGCCATAGGATTTATGACAACCATAGATGTAGCAGCACTGTATGTCCAAGCTTGGACAAAGTCATAAAAGTTTGACAGAATCTCTGGGCTGGACGCATTTTTATACTTTCTGTGGCTCCTGAAATTATCCTGGTTGGATCATTAAAGCCAACTAAGACAAATACAATAAAAAAGGGGGTCTATCATATCCTCACGCCGACCTCATCTAGTTTTAAAATAATTATGTAAAAGTGCTTGTACAAACCTACACCTACTTACAAAATAAAATCATTTATCACTTGTATGTTCTTGCCTTTATAGGATATCGAGATCGATCGACGGCAAACGTCTGAACATGGGCACGTCCTTTCTTAGAATTTTAGTTTCATGTTTAACTTTTTTATCACCATTGAGAAAGAATGTTGTAACTAGCTTAACAACCGTTTATATGAGGCTTATGTCAACAGTAGCATCTCCAATATAATTTTTTTATGAAAATTAACCACCATTTATCTAATTTTGATTTTTTCGTGTGATTAATATAGAACACAACATGAAACTGTATTTCCCTGTGTTGTGGATGCTGTTGTTATAGAAGGATGTGTTCCAAACGGGGATCGAACCCGTAACCCTTAAAGGCGACAGTATATCCTGCTCCAATCGGATCATTAAATTCTTATCAATGTCTTCTTACCTTGCCAGTGCTTCCATATTGTGCATGGGCTGCCCCTTGATGATGGAGCCGTCAGGCCGCGGCACGCCGTGGTGGGGCATGCCTGGGGACATGAGTGCGTGCTGGTGCATGAAACCCATGGGGCCCAGATGCGTCGGTGGTGCGTTGTAGCCGTTTGCCAGGAGGGGAGACTTCTCCATGCGAGCCATTTCTGAAACAGAAGATTACGTTATAATTATAATAGAAAAATACTTGTGAAATCACCTTGAATTTAACGATTCTACCATAACAACGAGCTATTACCTAAATACCTGGAATACAGCAAAAGTTTGTATAGTAAAATCTCCATTAAATGGTAATATCAAAACCTGTGCCATGAAACGGCATGAGGTTTGAGGTAAACATGAGACCACTTAGGCGTAACACTCAGGTAAAATCCAATTAATGCCCAGTATTATCATTTAATTACTCGTTCCAATAATCGAATCGCCCGTAAAACGGTGTATCAACAATAATAAAATGAGCAATGAATTTCGAGACTATTGTTTTCTGGGTACCACAAACAACCCGTGTAAACATAAGGGGGGTGAAGCGCAAATATTCTTAAAATGACCCCCCTTGGGGGTGTTTTTGGAGGTGCCGGGTGGTCTTTCGCTGCCCATGACCTGTCTGCCCCCCCGAGGTCACCAAACCTACTGGGGCGTCGGAAACAATTAACAAGGTGTCGAATTAAACACGAATTAACGGTTGGACCGTTAAAGGAAAATACCCTTTTCCATTGTGGCAGCGTTTTACAAAGGATTTTGGGATTGCTGAATATTAAATATTGTGTGTCGCTTTGTTCCGCGATTAAGGGTACAGGTATGTGATGCGGTGTGTTTAATGCGAAAATTTTAATTACAAGCAAATCTTCTGGAAGACCACTGTAAGAAGAGCTCTGAATGTGATTGTTCGTATCGCTGTAGAGCCGAGAATCGCCGATCCCAAACTTTTTACTGGCTATCTCCATAGTAACATTTTTGAAAGGTTAATAAGAAGAATAAATATAGGGTGGGTAGGTAAATAGTAAACAGCCCAAAAATCTAGGTCAGAGTCTACAATTCATTAAAGAAAATACTAACAATTACACAGTTACATAAGCGCACTGCCTCCTGAACTAGGTACTACAATAACACTACCAATTACTTAAATAATATTGAAACTTTTCATTTTTTTGACATGACATCACTATTTTTTATCGCTATTTTTAATATAAATTATTATTTTAAATGACTAGAATTGTGTTTAATTTTATTTTATTAATTGCATTGTAATCCAAATTTTAAGGGTCTGTCCATTATTATTAGTATTTTTATGTTATTGATAATGACTAAATGTATACTGCATGCGATAAGTATAACCAAGATGTAAAATCTAAATATTTGCACGGCAGAAATGCCGAATATAGTGAAACCCTAGACCTTAAGAACTTATGTTAGCTACCTATATTCTTGCAAATAAATATATCATTCATTCATTCACGACCAAAGAAAATCTCTATTTCAGGTCTGTTTAGTTGAGTAAATGTTGACTGGACTGGACTGGCAGATACATCCCTAGGTACACATTCTGAACTAACAAATCAATCAGTTCAGCCAAAAATCATGATCCCTAAAATAAGCATATTAAATATTTAGCTTACCAATCCACATCACACCGATAGTTTATGAGTACACACGCATGCAAATCAAACTCCAACAGAAATCAAGGGTAGCAAGTTACAAACAAACATTATGACCAATGGACCCAGAATTAATTGTTTGGGTCTATTTACTTAACTAACCGTTTCGGTTATCTTCGAAACCATACCGACCAACTTCGTATTTATTATTGTAATTAATTATTCTATGTTTAGTGTGGCAACACTTTCAGTAGTATGGCAGCACTTTCGGTAGTATGTCAACATTTTGTCTGCCATCTTGGAAGTTGAGTGAAATGATTTTATTTGTGTTTGCTTTAGGAATATTGTTTTTTACAAGCTTAGCTCTTCAAAACTTGTTATTGCCTTCTTCTTATTATAGTTAAAAAATATTTATCTGTGAACAGAACACTACCTATGTGTTTCTTGAAACTACTTTAAAGCTTAGGTACTAATTTGTTATACTTGTGTTGCCAGGACAACCAGAAACAAGAACATGATAACGAAGCAATAGTAAGTCTATTGTAGTTTAATGATATAATTTGCGATCTTTTTCCATGGTTGGCAAAGCACCTGCTTCGTAAAAAGTGACGCAACCCTTCCTTAAAGATGCATTAAACGTACACCTATCAAAGTTTATTCCTAAACCGCCTATTCACACACAGATAACATAATATTTTAACAGTGATGGGATGCTCCCAAAAACCACAATTAGGTCACTAAACCAGAAAGCATATTTACAAATCCCCGGACACGAACCCACGACCGCGCCGGTCAACCGCACTTATTAATTAACTAAATACGTGTTAAATCTCGTAATAACCTGCGGTGGTTACAACCCTTAGTGTTGTCTCGTTCTTATTTACGGAGTTATATCAGTGCGTCTCTTTCTGATTCGTAGAGCGGTCAGTGTGGTAGTTTTGAACGAGTTTTCTTCCATTAAGTGTTAGACTTGTTTTACGGGATGATGGTAGCGTGTTGTTGGTTTCAATAAAGTATTGAACGAAGTTTTGTATCTGATTTTCCCCTTTTTCAGGTTATATACGTCTTTGATACTTCCGATCGAGAAGACCGCAATGACAGAATCATATGCAATTGGTAAATTATCAAGGTAGGTACTGCTGCAGGTTGAATGTTTTCAAAAAGTTAAAGTTTCTGTTCCAGAAAACTGTCTTACTTGAAATGACCGACCCTGACTCCTCCTCAACGTTATTTGTGCACACCACAAAAACCCAAAAGTGATCCCTCACAAATTGTGGCTCAATAACCGACAAAAATGTTCATCGTTTAACATTATGACTATTATTAAGCGAATCCACTGATCAGGGCATTTAAAGAAATGAAACGTCGATTCTGAACCGCTATTATATCGATACACATCGATTTATTGATCGAATATCGACTGTCCTCGACAAATGGTCGTACCAAATTACTGGCCATTATTTCGAATTAGAATCGATAGAATCGGGACCCCAATTATATCACTTATGTGTTTAAAGGAGGTTGGATTAAAGGCAATCATAACCGCAAAAACTTTAGGGACGCACTCTCTGATATAAAAAATCCAATTTCAGGTGTTTAGCTGTTTGTTTTGATTTTTATAGTAGTGGATTAAACTTTATTGAAGGAAAAACAGATTCAGAAGGTAGTATAAATTAATTTGGAATCGTTCGATTTTTTTAATTATAACAAAGGAGGCAACATTGGCAAGTTTCGAGATAATGGCACAGGCATAATAACCGTTGAGTTTTATTGCAGACAGATTACAAAATGACCAAACGAGCCGGGCATAAATGATTGGCCGTTAAGTTAAAGGAGCGAATGCCAACACTGACATTGTATTCTTCCCTGACGTTTACATAATATCGTTGAGGTACTCATTATTGAACAATTTTAAATACACCAATTTATTCAGATACTCAAAAAACTTTTGACAGTCCATTTATTGCTTGCAATCGTCAATTTCACATTCTTACCCACACACATTTAGCCGACTCCTAAATCGTCCAAAAGTAATGTTATTTAGCTCGCGTTTACAAGTTACATTTTAATAAAACGGCATGTAATTAAAATTAACTATCAATATACTTAAATACTTATAAAATGTAACATAAAAATGTATTAACAACTTAATACCAGCTCTTGAAACGTGTATTTTAAAATTATAGTTACCGATAACATTCAACGATTGGCAAAACGTACATGTGGACTGTCGTGAATGCCACGTATAACCAATATTTTGCTAAATAAATATACCCTGCGAAAGAATATCGAGATATATGTAATAATACTCCTTCGGTCAAACAAATATGACAAGCTATTGATATTAATTTAACAGATATGTTAGGCTGGGAACACATTCCCAATCCCCGTTCCGCACACAAGAATACATGGAGCAAGCACTTTGTACACAGTTGTAATAAAATAAAAGGAAAGCTTTATTAAAGTTTTGTTGCTGTCGTAAAATAACATCTATCGTAAACGTAGCCTCCTAGACTTTATAACTCGGTGGTTTTAACTGGAAACCTTAACATTACCGTAATGGCCTGTAAATCATGTGAAAGGAATAAATTATTGGATGCATTAAGTCGCAGAGAGTAAATACGAGGGTAATAAATGCAATACAATGTAGGAGTTGTGATTCCTCTTCGATAAATGTTAATAAAACCTCAGCAGCACAATGTACTAAACTAAACTAACAAAACGCCAATGAATCAACAAAACTACTAACTCCGAGCTTCAGAGTAACAAAGTGTTATGGAATATAACAAATCTTGGAACGGTCGGCAAAACGAAGAAACTCGAAAATGATACGAAAGAGGGCGAATTAAAAGCAAATTACAGTCAGCCGGCAATCGTAGCGTTTACAATAAATACATAATTGTACGGTCAGTATACCAATGGCATATGCGATTGGCCAAAATAACGGACCGCGCGTTTGCACGATAAATCGCTCGAGTTGACGCTTCAACTGGCTTCAAATGATACAAAGTTTTTAAATTGAAACACTTGCCTCCAGCGCTGATACACTGTCTGTCAAACTCTTATCGGTTTACTAGGCAATAAATTAATTGTACTGGCAACACCTTGGTATCATTTTCTGAAATAGCAATCGTAATTGCGTTTTCGACTTTGACAGATCTTATAATTAGCACTTGCGTTACAACATTACAGGGAACACTCAAAAGCTTGGTTTTTGCTTCGTTAGCGCGCGTTGCTCGTCAGTGAATAATCGCGGTTTGTATTATTAGCCCTCATAAAACGTATGCTTATTATTTACAGCCTGAGTATAAAACTATCAAAGATTTCCCGATAACCGACAATAACTTTGATAAATAGACACATGTAATGGCGTGAAGGTGATAATGCCAGTGAAAGACGATGTTATCCACGAAACAGTTTTAATGCAGCTCACAGTCTGTATTCACACAACAACGATTGGTCTTTACAGTTTAAGTTAGATTTTGGCGGGAGCGAACGAGAGCCGTGGACGGTGCGCAAACGTTACGTGCGCTTGTCGGAGCGGGCGCGCGACTGAGTCGGAGCGCGGGAGCGACGCCGCGAGTGGCGCGTGGGCAGCGCGCATGAGCGGCGCTCGGCCGTTGTACAGATAGCCTTGCGCTCGTGCGCCGTACTGTGTTGAATCCGAAAATGCGTGTTATAGTCTCCCCCTCTAACCCTAACGAACGTCCTCGCGTTTGGGTTAGCTTCTACGAGGCCTTCCCCTCTTACGTTTCTCCTGTACTGGAGCTTTGATGCGACCAACGAAAGGAGTCAATACAGAGGCATGGTACTTACCCAGCACCGTACCGTCGCTGAGGCGCTCTAGGGTGTACGTCGTGGGACTGACCACAGCTCGGATCTTGTATGGCCCGTCACGGCGAGGGATAAACTTTGACGTCTGCCCTCTGCCGGTGTCATTAGCCCCTTGGGTTTTCAACAGCACCAGATCACCAACCTTGTACTCTGGAGCTGGTCGACGATGTTCATCGGTGTACTTCTTTTGTGCCGCCTGGGCACTCTCATAGACGTCACGAGCGTCTACAAGTACCGACGAAATCTTCTTAAGGAAATTAGTGATGTCACCTACATGATTATCGTTCTCGATTATGGTGCGCATCTCTGACATGACATCTGCTGGCGCGCGCATGTCTCGCGCGAAGTTCAAATAAGCGGGTGAGTAACCAGTTCCTGACGTGACTGCCGAGTTCATGGCGAAGCGGACTGCTGATAAGTGAATATCCCAAGTATCATGGTCTTTACCTACCAGAATCGCTAGCTGCGGCTTGAGGTCCCGGTTCTTACGCTCCACCGGGTTTGCCTCGGGGTGGTAAAATGAGGTAAGTGATTGTGTAATCCCCATCGCGTGGCAGGTCTGCTGCATTACCTCGCTTATAAATTGGACACCGTTGTCACTAACAAGGCGCCTGGGGACTCCAAACCGTAAGTATACCTCTGATACAAGTACCTTTGCGCATTCCTCACTGGTAGCTGAAGTAAGGGCGAACAGCTCCACCCAGCGTGTGCAGGTGTCCTCGACTATCAGGATCCATTTGTGTCCTTTCGCTGTTTCAGGTAGAGGGCCGAACAGGTCCACGGCTAATACCTCGAACCGGCGTGTAGAAGCGGGCGTCTGCAACAACCCAGACGGTTTCCTAGTGTCGGCCTTGTAACGCTGGCAAGGTACACAATTTTTAACGTACTGCGTAACGTAGGAACGCATTCCCGGCCAGTAGTACTTACCGACCAAGCGTTGCAGCGTACGTTCCGCGCCCATGTGACCAGCGGTGGGTGCATCATGGTATTCGGCCAATATTTTGGCGCGTTCCTGTTCTGGGACTACCAAACTGGCGTCGTCATGCTCCTCGTTCTCAGGGCAATATCTGTACAACACACCTTCGGCGAGCACATACCCTTTGTTTGACCATACCCTCCCCCTAGAGGGTTCGTCGGATTCCAGGGCCTCGACGATCTTACTTACCTCTGGATCCTTTATTTGGTTCTCGCGCAGGTCCCTCAGACTGCGAGAGGGCACGTCGACCACAGCGCAGCACAGGTCACAATCGGCGTCTTCGGCGCATGCCGGACGCGACAGAGTGTCGGCTATAACATTGGCCTTGCCTGGTGTGTATTCTATTTTCAGGTTATACTCCTGAAGGGTCAGGGCCCACCTTGCTAGGCGACCACTGGGAGACTTCATACTCATAAGCCACCTAAGCGGCTGATGGTCTGACTTGATCACGACTTCAGCGCCATCTATGTACCCCCTGAACTTGGAGACTGCCCAGACGACGGCTAGAGCCTCCCTCTCCGTCGTGCTGTAATTCTTTTCAGCGGTGGTCAAGAGTCGACTGGCGTATTCTATTGGCCGCTCGTCGGTCCCCTCCCCCTGGAGGAGAACCGCCCCGAGAGCATACCCACTGCTATCGGTTCTGAGGACGAAGGGTAACGTCGCATCAGCCTGACGCAGGATCGGCGCCGATACTAGCAGGTGCTTGATCTTTTCGAAAGCTGCCTGCTGCTCCGGGCCCCACTTCCATATACTTACCTTCTTTAGCAGCGTTGTCAACGGTTTGGTGACCTCTGCGTAGTCAGGAACAAAGCGCCTGAACCAGCTGGAGGTTTGCAGGAAACATTTTAAATGTTTTATGTTCCGAGGCGTCGGCATGTCTGTGATTGCTGCGGTCTTTCCTGGATCGACGTGAATACCACCTGGTAAGATAATGTGCCCTAAGAACTTTACCGATTCCCTCGCGAAGTGACTCTTCTCGCGGTTTACTCGCAGGTTGAACAAGGCGAGTCGATCGAACACGCAGGTGAGGTCGGCGAGGTGCTTCTCGAAGGTTAAATCGGACATTATCAACAAGTCGTCTAAATATGCTAGAAGGGTAGTACCTGGCAAGTTCGACTTGAATCTGTCAATCAACCTCTGGAACGTAGCTCCTGAGTTGCGCAAACCCATTGGCATGCGTTTAAATCTATAAGTGCCGAGCGGTGTTGTGAATGCTGTCTTATCCCTATCATTAGGGTCGACGTTCACTTGAAAGTAGCCAGCTCGGAGATCAAGGGTAGTCATGTATTTAGCGGTTTTTGCGTCGTGAAGAATGTCCTCAATCCTTGGGAGAGGGTACCGGTCAGGCTCGGTGACAGCGTTGAGCTTGCGGTAGTCAACACACAGTCTGAAGCCGCCATCCTTCTTCTTGACAAGGACGACGTTCGATGCCCATGGTGACTCGCATTCCTCAATGACGTCAGAATCGACCAGTTTGTGCAGCTCCTTCTCGAGTGCCTCTCTTTTAGGCGGCGACAATCTAAAGGGAGGAGAAGCCAAAGGTTCCTGTGTCTCGCTTACCTTTATCTTATGGACGGCGAAGTCCGTAGGAGGTCCCGCCGTAGCGAACTGACCGACTCTGTCTCGTAAGAACTCGTTGAGTGCAGCCCTGTGCTCCGGTGGCAAGCTCATACCTTCATCTTGGCGCAGTGATACATCGCAGACCTCTGCTTGCGTCACGGCCGCGCTGTTCAATACATAAGATTGCAAAAACGGGAACCGGTCTCCTGGACTATCTGCAAAATGCCATGACTCCTGGGCTATGTCTAGAACAATAGCCGCGTTAGCAATAAAATCACGACCTAAAAGTGTTCTGGTGTCATCACCAGGAAATACCATAAACTCGGTGTCGACTCTTCGACTACCTAGGGTGACGGGTACCACAGCGATCTTTACCATTTTCTTATGACACGAGCCATCGGCGAGCCCGATATAACGCTCCGTTTCTATAAATTGAACGCCGTTATTCACTAACAATGAATACAACAATGGGCTAGCAACACTGTGCGTAGCCCCTGTGTCGACTATCGCTACCCCTTCCTTACCTACTACGCCTATTGTTATTAAAGGATGTGATGTCGTAGTCGCGAAGAAGTCACCTTTTACGACATTAAAGTCGGACGGTTTGGTGGGCGCGGGTTTAATCGAACAAGTTTCACACTTTGACTTGACCACCCCTGGCTGGCCGCATCCATAACAACGTATCGGGTTAACATCCTTAACGCTAGTACCTACTTTATTAGCTTTATTGTCACTGTCGACTTTATTAGCCTTACGACATTCGCTAGCCGCGTGACCGAACGCTTTACAAAACGAACATCTAATGCGATTACGTTTCGAGTTCTCATTAGAGTTAGAGGTGAGTTTGGAACCGGTGGTTGCGCTCGGACTCTTAGTACCGCGGTCGGGAGCGGTAGGTACATTCGGGTTATTCGCGGAAACGATCGAGTTTTTTAATTCCGTTATCGAATCTTCCACGAGCCTCGCTCTCTCTAACAAATTATCAATATCGCTAATGGTGTCTCGCGACAAACGTTTCCGTATTCGACGATGTAGTAAGCCGTACACAATATCCACTATCATCACACTTGGCACAACATAGGGTAATTGAACTAATAATGATCGTACCTTCGATATAAAAACTTCAGCGCGTTCACACTCACTCTGTTCGCGCGTAAATACCTCGCGCAGTATCCTGTACGCGGGCTTTTGCACGCCGTAGGCAGCGCGCAGGCGCGCGAGCGCGTCCGGCCACGAGCCGACGCAGGCCCGCGCGCCGCGCCACCATACCGCTGCGTCGCCGCTCAGCAACATGGAGAGGCCGCGTAGCGCGTGCTCGTCGGTCACGCCGGCGCACTCCTTGTAAACTTCCACCGCATCGATGAACACCTCCAGTACCTCGGTGTCGCCTGACTGCCCGTCAAACCTCGCGGTGCACTTTGAAAAGTTACCGCCGGAGGTCGCGGGCGCGTTCGCCATGGGCGATGCCGCCGGTGTCGATGCGACTGGATTCCACTGGTTGCCTTGATTTAGAGACCGTAGGGTTTCCACTAGCGTGCGGTTGGTCTCCGCTTGCATCCTGGCGAACGACTCCATCATGGTGGACAGTAGCCGTTCGGTATTGAGCGCGGCGGCGGGTGCGCCGGTGTGGGCCCCGCCGAGCGTATGGTCGAGGGCGGCGCCCCCCTGGGCGCGCAGCTCCTCGGCTGCGTCAGTTGAGTCGCGTGCATGGGTGATAGCACTGGTAGCGGCGGCGGCGCCAGCATAGGCGCGCGTCTCCACCACTGAGTCACAGTCCGCGTCGGAGTAACCGTCGCTTCCTTGTTCCTCCGCCTTGCGGTCGATTGCTGCTCGGGTTGCCCGCGTCGTTCGTGGCATGATAATAATGTCTCTGTAGTCACTGATTTGTTATTTAACCACACTTCACTGGGTTCGTTTTGCCGCTGTTAAAACTTTAACATGGCCGCGAGTTGGGCGTCACTGTAATGGCGTGAAGGTGATAATGCCAGTGAAAGACGATGTTATCCACGAAACAGTTTTAATGCAGCTCACAGTCTGTATTCACACAACAACGATTGGTCTTTACAGTTTAAGTTAGATTTTGGCGGGAGCGAACGAGAGCCGTGGACGGTGCGCAAACGTTACGTGCGCTTGTCGGAGCGGGCGCGCGACTGAGTCGGAGCGCGGGAGCGACGCCGCGAGTGGCGCGTGGGCAGCGCGCATGAGCGGCGCTCGGCCGTTGTACAGATAGCCTTGCGCTCGTGCGCCGTACTGTGTTGAATCCGAAAATGCGTGTTATACACATTAAATTGTATGGAAATGCTAGTATGGGGAGGTCACATCATAAAGATTGGCATTTGTAAAAATATTATAATAAAGGCGTATAAGTATAATCAAACACACACATACACACATCAAACATGAAAGGCGGCCACGTGCGATCGGACTCGCCCACGAAGGGTTCCGTACCACAAGGCCTACAACGCCGAAAAAACACGTTTCTTGTATAGACCTCCTTTAATGTTTAACTTTATTTTATTTTATTTTTTTGTTGTTATAGGCCAGTCATATCGAACATTAAAATCGCAAACTAACGGCTAGTTCTGATTTTTTATATGTTGTTTGGACCATCCAAGTTGGCAGCTTCGAAAGACCTGTTCTAACTTAGCAGTACTCGAAAAACCGCGAAATTTTCGCACGTTTCTTGGTATTCTCAATATAAGTCCTAAACTATGCTTATTTTTTAAACAAATTCTGTACGTTTTTAATGTACTTAGACTAAAATTGCTACAATTTGAGATCAGAACCAGCTCTGTAGGTTTAATACTTACTGAGATAGAGTACTGCAAAAATTTACAACTATTAATATTGTACATATTTAGCATATTTACAAGGACATTATTTTGGTTAAAATTGTTAATTTTTAACGCTTCGTGGACGGTTCATAAAAATTGTCTGATTCAGCCTGAAAATTCGGCACAACATATTAAAAAATCAGAACTAGCCGTTAGTTAGCAATTTTAGTGATTTTTTGTGTTAGATATGACTGGCCCGTTATAGTGGCAATAGAAATAGACACTCTGTAAAAATATCAACTGTCTACCTATTACGGTTAATGGGATGCAGCCGCTGACAGGCAGACGGACGGGCGAACAGCGGAGGCAAGTAATAGATTCCCGTTGGCACCCTTTCGGTACGGAACCCTAAAAATGTAGTTTCTATAGATTTTAAATGCCTTGCCGACTCGGCAACTGCAGCAATATTAAACCAAGTCATTAATTGGCAATACACACATTTTGTGTATTCAAACCACGTTGAATGTCTAGACCTTAAAACTGTACCAACAAAAGAACTTTCATACATTCATTGACATTTGGATTACCCAGTAATACCCACTAATGAAAGAGCGTTTACGATTGTAACACAAAGTGATTGACGCGTCTGGCCGGACACTTCTATACACAAGTCTTACAACTTGTTTATCAGTCGAAGTACAATCATCTACACAAGTCACGCGCCGAGTACAATCAATAACAGTAATACACCATCGCCGACAAAATGCGAACGGTCAATATCGTGAGTCAACAAGACCGACCGAACCGATAGACTGGGTTGCCAGGTGCCAGCGGAGAAAAATGGCAAGTTGTTTATTACTCTATGCTAATTTAATATGAAGGCTTGTCACAATTTTCCTAATGTGATAAAAATGGTGATGACATTAGAATATTATTATTTCTATTTTGTTAGATTATAGATTTATAGACCATAAATAATTAGGACATTAAAATAGTATTTAGTAGTAATTCACCTAATATTATTTAAGTATCCGAGAAATAATTCCAAAGTAATAAGTTATTTCATTTAAGCTTATAATGAGACAGACTCCCCTACATTGGCAACACCGAACGACTTATGTCTTGCCATAAACTCTTTCATTTGGCTCGGACGAGCCTTATGAACAATAAAACGTTGAGGGCTGGAGATTTGGACTGTAATAAAATATTTGCCCTAGCACACGCTAATCCGCGTCCCTTACTTACGAACGCAATTTGAGAAGTTATAGTCCGTCTGCAAAGACGTTCATCCTTTAGAAATATTACACGTAGTTACGTACCTATAGGTAAGTACTGTGATTTAGCTATGGTTGATGTTTTTGTATAAGTACTTCGACAGTCGAGACTAGAATTTATGCTTTTTGTAATTACTTTACAATGATTACTTTTCAGTGTCTTTAAAATAGATATGTAATTAATATTTTGACATGTTAATGTAAACTGTGCTATCACAAAACTAAAGTTCTACAAATTGTTTTGACTTTTCCTTTTTATCACTTTTACAGCAAATCATCATCTGCCTAGCCTTTTCCAAACTATGTTGTGGTCGGCTTCCAGTCTAACCGGATGCAGCTGAATACCAATATTTTACATGGGGCGACTGCTTATCTGACCTCCACAACCCAGTGACTGGGTAATACGATACACTTTTACAGCAAATATATAAATTATATTCCAAAGAGAAAAGTACAATCAGATTTGCATCTTTTAATGCTGTCAACTGAGATAAATAACCAGTTTTTAATTGAATAATACGCTACAATAAAAGCAATGTACACTACCCACAGTAATCCCGACCTACGTTCAAATATAAATAGCAATAAAAAGAAAATTCAGCGGTTCACACCATACGAACACATTAATCAAGTTCCCGGGAAACCGGGAAAATCTTTACGCGTTGCCAGCCAATAGGATGGGAGTTTAGCAGCGATTCCGGACTATTTCAACGATCCAAATAAAAGTTCCTCCCCCGATGTGAAAGAGGGTCAGGCTTAATTACTCGTAAATTGACCGGGATACAGTTTTATCCGGGATAAATGCACGCGAGGATAACGATGTGTCATACGTGTTATTATGTTTGGAATTAGAAATAGGCTGTAATGAATAAACTTATCAAAATATTTAGTTTTTGTTGTATTTTTTTTCATATTTTCGTGTGTGAAGTGCGATTGATCGATTGATGTGTTACTAATTCAAAACAAACAATGTGTAACAATGTCAAAAGTAGTTCGTCAGAATTAAAAACATAGAGTTATGTTTCAACTTCTGATGGTTTTCGTAATGAGCTGCTTAACGGATGAATATTGTAAAGCTTTTGATGGCTGTAGGTAATGGACACAACATCCTGAATACTCGTATAGTGCCTATTTAATTAGAATATTGTAACCACCTGAGCTCTCAAGTGCCTAACTACTTAATGTCTTTAATCAGCGGGATTATATAATAAACCTTCTCGTAGCCTTTTAATTCAAATAACTGAGCAGGTATTACAAGTTGTTCTTTAAAAAGTATCAGTTAGGAACGAACTATATGTAACTCAAATAAAATTACAAGGACTACAATATATCCGTGTGTGAATGTGATTTGTTAAAAACGTTACAAAAAGGATCAACTCATCCGTGAATGTTAACAAAAGGAGCTACACCATTGTTACATAATAAGTAGCGAAGATACTGAAATATCCATCCATATTTTTATTAATAACACACAAAAGAGAGATTATCTGCCAGTGGTTTTGGTAGCAGCTGTTATTACCAAAGTACGTTTCACTTTTGAAGTTATAGTGATACTATTAAAAATGAAATATATGCCAACAGTAGCAGTAATAACTACTGGCAATATTTTACAAACTGACATGCTTGGGCAAAGCTCTAATTAACACTGTAATAATAAACTATAAATTAATATCTATACGAATGTGCAAACTTATAATTATAATATTTATTGCAAAACAAAAAAATACGGAGCCGAAGTTAGATTCATGTAAACTGTCACACTAAAGCTAATAATTTCAACTTCACGTTATTAATAAAAACACTTCTTGTTTATAATAATCGCAATTAACAGGTGCATTCGCGCACATTTGCTCTAATTTGTTAAATATCAGAAATTGCCACGAGCTGTCGCCACTAAGAAAAAACTGGCAACACGACTACTCTGCAGTTCCATTTTCAAACAAGGTAATAAAAAAGACATTTAATTGTCAAATTAATCTTTATCGTGTATGACACGCGGCCTCTTCGCAGTTAATTGGCGTTATTACGTGTCGTCAATATAATAACAATCGGACTTGAGTTACGGAAGAGAGCAACATGTAATTTTGAATCGAGTCGATTGATCGACAATGCGCTCGAATACGAACGTCGATCGTGCTCCAGGCGAAACCGTAGACTTGTTGATAAGTGGTTATAAATCAATTGTATTAACATAACTAGCTGCTGCCCGCGACGTCGTCTGCGTGAAGGCTCTACAGCACCAAAAATACCTAAGATGCCAGTGTCGCTATAGCATTATAAGTAAACAACTTTTAAAATAGCATTAAAATATTTTTTTTTTTTTGCAAGCGAAGCAAGTGAAGAGAGTTATATGGGAATCCTGCTGAGTTCAGTCATAAGATGCGACTGAAGGAAACAGAGAAAATAATGCAGGAATACATTCCAGGACACAAAAGAGTAAAAATACGTACAAAGGTATCATACCTTACAATACTTCCCTACTAACTACGTTGGTAGTTATGCTGCCAGGAGCCAAAATGTAAAGAGAGTCAGGACTGGTGACGCGGGAGTAAGCGACATACAGTTGGCCGTGTGAGAAGCAACTCGTCCTGAGGTCGACACCTGCTGCCCTCAGTGTCTGCCCCTGCGACTTATTGATGGTCATCGCGAAGCAAACACTCACGGGGAGTTCCCCGTGAGTGTCCCTAATAACTTCATAACTTCCCGTTCCAGTTCAAGCGCATACAGTTGTATGCGCTTGAACTGGAACGGGAAGTTATGAGGTATGAGGGAAATGCGTGGTATACATACTGCCTCGCCGACGCCACAACCCGTAAGAATTTCCGACTCAATGGTGTGTCTGTGGAGCGAGATGACTTTAAGGCGGGTCCCGTTACACAACTTCGGAGGAGATAGGTTCCGAAGAAGCATAATCGGGATACCGACCTTCAGCTTGATGGTATGCGCTGGAAGTCCACTTGCTGACAGGGAGTTCAGAAATTCCACGGTATAATGTGTAGCGTCTCTCTCGACAACAGTGTTTATCGAGGTGTAGACCACTTCATTCCCCTCAATTTCCGAGAGAATGCATTCGTTAATTGCTGCAGCCTGATCATTTTTGGGCCTCAAAATGGCCATGCTCACACACCCAAGAATTCTGCTGGTGCGGTATACGACTGATATTCCCGTACACACAGCGAATGAGTTCTTCTAAGCTGGATTGACGCTCTACCGAGAGACTCTGGAAGAACCACCTGTCCACCTCTCTCTTCTGGTAGAGTGCCTTCGCCAAGAAGGACATCAAAGAATTCTTGAGCATTGCCGCCGAGCCGAGCTCTCATATTAATCGTCAAGCGCAGCGTACGAACTGGTGACCACAACGAAGATCGTTTCAAAGAAGTATTCACCTCGTCAGCCCTCGATCCCCACGTCACCACTGAACAGAACTGTGACACCGCCCATCAAATGTTCGTTCCTGCGGATGTCCTGCAGGGTTCTGTCCACGGCCTCAACTGCCTTCCTATTTAATTGGCCATCGTACACTCATCCCATACGATCAGAGACCAATCCTTGAGCACGTGTCCCTTATCGCTGTTACGTGACACACCACAAACAGGCATTTCGGCGCCCTCTAAATCGATGGGAATTTTAAACATGGCATGGGCTGTCTTGCCACCCGGAAGCAGTGTGGCAGCGATTCCCGACGACGCTACAGCAATAGCAATTTTGCCTTGCCTCCTGACCTCTGCAAGTATGCGAGTGGTAACAAATGTTTTTCCTGTTCCACCAGGAGCATCCAAGAAAAACATTTTACCCTGGTTTTACCCAACGCTTTCAAGGACGGTGTCATAAATTTGTTTTTGCTCTGAAGAGAACAAAGCGACATGGTCATTTCGTATGGCGGTCATTTCGCCCGGATCGTAATTTGTCTCAGCGTTATACTCCCGATTTCCACGGTCTTGATGCGGTGATGATTGGGGAGCTGGTAACCCATATTCGATCAGTGGATTGCCGCCGATAGAAATGACCACATCTTGAAGTGAACTGAGACAGGTGTTCAGCACGCGTTCATCAGTTACTTCGACTTCGTCTCCAGTAGCACGCCTCAAAGCTCGTAGAAAATCTTCAGACAGATGATGGCGATACTTCTCCCACAAAGCTACCGGGTTCGCGACTCCCCAAAACACCAAGATGACGGCAAACAGATGACGCATGCGGCTGGGACTGTCACTGACGCTCGCCTCCGCGAGGGTGCCATCCCAATTTTGGTCACCGTCGAGAAGGTGACGTGCTACGCAGGCTGCGCGGTAAGTGAGATACTCCACGCCATCAAATGTCCTCAGAAAGGCGAAAGACGTTGGGCCTCGGACAGTGTGAAGTAACAACCGCAGAAAATAGCATTCGCCATTATTCGGATGCACGGTATAAACCCTACCCAATGCGGTGTCCTTGAAAATTCCTGGAAAACCTTCCACAGCACCTCCTCGTCGACGTCGGTTAAATACACCCCTTTGCTTGTCGTACGTGTAATATGAAGGCACCTCGTCATACTTAAGGGATCTCGCAAACTGGTCGACTTCACAGAGCGTGTTTTTTTAAATTGTCTTCTTCAACTCTGCTCAAGATTTTGAGGATTTTGTTGGAACTTGAATTTGTCGAAACGAACTATAGGATACAACTTTTATGAAGAAAATGCACATTGCCATCTATGAATTTTAAGAATAACTACTAACCTTGCCAACATGATCAAATTTAAATTATTAATTTCCAAAAGTGTTAACATGTAAGTTGATTTGATTTTTATGAAATCTCATAGATGTCGCTGCTACCAATATTATCATTATACTACTAACATTCATTAAACTATGTTTCTCTGCCCAAGTTACTTAAATGGCGTAGTTTTTATAATGTAAAGCTAGATAATAGCATGGCTTACACCAAAACAACATTTAAATATGCGTCCTTAGATTACACGCTGTCACAGAATGCGTAAGAAAAACAAAGATTCACAGCTCCTCCCCCGTAGGTGATAGCGTGATAATATGTAGAATTAATGTAAACCCGACCTCTTGGTAATATTCATGCAAAATTTGAAGTAAATCCATGCAGTACTTTTTGAGTTTAGCCCGGACATACATACAGACAAACAGACAAACAGACACACAGACAAAAATTCTAAAAACTGTATTTTTGGCTTCGATATCGATTGTAGATCACGCCCCAAGTATTCTTTTAAAAAAATATTCAATGTACAGTTTTGACTTTCCTACGATTTTATTATATGTATAGATAATTATCGGTGTGATTGGCCGAGCATCGAATCGTGACCAAGGACGTTTCTACTAAAATATTCAAAGAACTAATCGAAATCACGGACAGAATGTTTATTTATCTAACATCGTTATTCGTTTAAGGCCAGAAAGAAAGTAGTAATCACACTAATTTTGACATTTCTGGAGTTTGATTTTAATAACTTTCGAAACGCAAGACATAATTTTACTAATTAAACATAAAACAATATAAAACGGACTTCAACAAACAACGGAATATGTACAGAATGCGGCGAGCAGACGCTTACAAAACACCGGTATTGCTAATTAAAAGAAATTCCTTCGCTATGCTTTTCCCCGGACAAAAAACATGAATCCGCCACGACGACTCCAAGGTGTGAGCAATGTCATAAGTGGCTAGTAGAACGACATTTTAATTGTAAGCGCCGCTCCACACGACACAAAACGATGGGAATTAAACACTGCGTACAACGGAATTACGGGACGCATGTATGGAAATTGTCTGGCGACGCAAACATTTCTTATGACGCACTCACAAGAAACCTCTCTTACTATAATGGCGGATGAAAAAACATGCGTTAGTTAATGTTATTATCGCTGTACATAATATGGTAAATTACATCAGTGTAACATACGCTGTAAGAGTAGTCAATAGTATCAAGATGTGGTCGTAAGATGCGGTCAATAACACCGCTAATTTTATTATGGAATCATTTAACTTGTGTATAACCGCTCGTGGCAATTTTTTGCTATAATTATTATCTGGAGTAACAAACAAAGAATCGTAAACTAGTTCTCAGCCGTTTGCTAAGGACTGTTGTATAATTCTTAGGCTAGAGGTAATCCTAAGGTGCATAAGATAGTGACAGTCGCTACGGCTAATGAATAAAACTGAAGTGATGGACCACCTGTTATTAGTTTATCTATTACACATTCAGTTGGCAGATCTATCGGCCCCTGTTCCCATTTGAGGATGACATACCTAGCAATACATAGTGAGGGAGGGAATTCGTATAATTCCACGCGCGAATCCAATGTTTGGAATTCGAAATATCGGCAGCGACACACAGTGCAAAGAACCGGGATACCTGCCTACCTATTGTGAATTTTACCTTATGCATATTTGCCTTAACCGTTTCGCAGTTGTTTATTTGGAACGCACAGAATGGTACCTGTTTGTATTATGATCCGACCTACATTCGTACTTATACTTGTGTAGCAATGTTATAAAGTTCTGAAGGAAATTAATGTGTGTAAGAAGGAAATTCCGGTGTTAATCATCATAGTTTATACAGCTTGTACGCTAGATATAAAGGCGTTCTTCATTTTACAGTTGCACATGCTGACAGCGCGATGTTAGTTGAGCAAATAAATTACTGTTTTCCATTGATTTAATTGCGTTGCAGATAAACTATAATCAAATGAATGCAAAAAAAACGTTAATATTTCATTACACAATTCAGCAATTACAACATTTCTAATAATTGGCACGGCACATTCTATAGCTTAATGTTTATTTGACAAATCGCAGGACGTCTTGCGCGCACGCAGGCTGTAAAATCGATGTTTATTGCGAAATATACTGATAATTGAAAGTCGATAATCGATTTAATCGGCTATGCTGATTGGTGACCGTAATCAGCAACTGCCTGCGCAGACGCACGTGCCTAAGCGCAGGTGGACAAAAACGACCTCACTTTTCACACTCATTTACATACAGGGTTGCAACAAGTGATGCTCCCATTCAACAAACGGCGCAATAACGACTGTTTTAATTAAAATGTTAATTGCTTAATTTTTATTGAAATGTCCTGCAACGAAGACTAATGTAATGGGGTTATTTATTGTTGTATTACATTTCGTAGTTCATGTTTGGTGGGTGAGCTTCGATGTCCATTTCACGAGTTGCGTTCAAGAGCAGCATACGAGTATTTAGTAAGCCGTCAATGAATACCAAATACTATTTAGCCTCGGTCTTGTGCATGTGAGTAATTCCGACCAACTACTAAGAAAATAAGCGAACTTCTTCTGTAGTTCCCGCTAACACATTCGAATAATTACCGAAGTATTTTCAATTAAGTAATTAATGTAACTTACATTGCTATGTGGTAGGTAACAGTTATTGCGGACTCGATTATCTATGTACTTACTTTGAAATAAAAATACCCCCGAGGCGACCTACAAGACCGTTGTAAGAACTTACGGGCTTGTTATGCAAAAGTGGTTCAACTATGCAAAACTATTTTTAGTTATAGAAGTAGTAAAAACTTCGATACTTGTCACCATGATGTACAGGCCACAATTGTGTACATAATTAAGGGAAATTACGACGACAAAAAGTTCCTTTTCTGGTATTTCTGTAAGTCGATTAAAGTTATTTGAAGCCTCATTTATAATGACGGCGTAAGTGCATAAACTTTATGTGCACACCGTTCATTGGAATTAAATGTCTTATTCGGAGTATAAATTCTCACTGTTACACGGTCGATATTCAAATAACTTGATGGCTACTTAGTATACGCACTTGTCATAAACAGCTAACACTTCTCGATCGTCTCGCATCGCTTCGGCGTTTAATTATTGTTGCCACCGCGTTTATTATTACGATTTCCTTATAAGGGGCAACGGCAATTTGTTTGATTACTTCCAATTGCCAGTTGATGTTTTAACCATTAAAAATTGTAAACGCAGCCGTGGATAGCAAGAAATTGCTATGATTGCCGACTCTGGCAGTGTTTATCGTACTTTCTTGCCAGCGTTCGATACGGAAATGGAAAAAATGAGCTTTCGATTCAGTGATTGTGGAGAATATGCGCTTTTTGCGATCCGATAAATGTGCAATAACGTTCTGCGTAGTAAAAAACGCGACTTAGATAATCATCGTCTGTTAGTGTGTGAGTTTTTACAAATGGACACGTAGAAGCGTTAGAAAATATAACAAGGCGATTATAAGTTGTTGTCAGTACCTCTTTAATTAGGTTAATTCATATTCCACTACAAAGTCATTAAATGAAAATTATCCAATGATTTCTAACAATTAACTTTGCTTATTAGCATAGGATAGGTAGTTGTAAATTGCAAAGAAAGACTGAAATACTGCAACGGGTGCTCGGGTATGAGTTCGACCCGTATTGAAACTGCAAAAACTAAATTACCTGTTGTAACAAAACTATCATTACTTACAAAGTTACAACCTTGCAACACAAAACATCTATAAGGAAGATGTCAAACCATTTCAGATCGAAACATTAAGGTACCATTCGTAACGACGAGCTACAATAATTGTAATTACCGACATCCATCTAAGTATCATTATTATAATAATCGTCTTAACACGATCACAAGTTACAATGCAACAAACTAAGGCGTGAACAACAGATCCATAAATTGACTGATCCCTTCTTCCCTTAACATAAACAGGCAAATCCTTACTTAATTTCAGTCGCAGAATTCAATCACAACGTAAAGCTTTGTGCCCCAGCGAGTAATGTTATAATGCCTTACATTATCCCTCGGTGTATCCGACTCGCGGCGACACCACCGTGCCGAACCTTTAATTATTATCAACACATCATTTTCATGGCACTTTCTAAAATATTAGGGCTGCCACTAGCACTTCCTTCATTCACCTCAATTATTTTCCTATTGCTTAAATCAATAACAAGAATCTTTACTATCGCAACATTAAATAACTCTAAAATCTTACTCTACGATAATTTTCATAATCTCCAGACCATGTCGAACTGATAAAGTATTGTAATAATTTGCACGTCCAAGAGCTAAATTACGACTTGTAAATGTAGCACTAAGGATGAACTGCAATCTAATGGCTCTTTAAAAATACATTACTTGAGACCTTTATCGCAAATCAGAGTCGTAACGCGGAATGAACAACCGTTTAGATTTAGCGCCTTAAGATAAACATCGGTGGGTAACCCTTTCAACGAGCACGTGGGCCGACACATCCCTTTCGCGCATTTCATATTCCTATTTCCATTCCGTTCAACCTTCGCAGGAGGATTATATTCTGCCTCCAATGTTTTCGTATCCTATTATTTCACGGGGTGAAAATGGGCCACCCGCCTCCTCACTCACTCACTCAGACAGTGACACCCCTCAGATACGTGTGTGGCGTGTACAGACTAGAAGGTACCTGTGTGAGTGCACCTTCCCAGGACTGATTGTGTGTGTGTGCGTTTGTTTCATCAACTGTAAACCACTGTCAACGACTCGTCAAAATAATATTGGCTTAACGCCGGAGCCCGTACACAGATATGGTACATGGAAACTTGATACACGCACGAATTTAATTAGAATGGCTTTAATATTATGGGTGATGGAGAATTACGTAACAAAATTATAATTTGTTTGAAAGACAGACTTTATTTTATTTTTCTATGAAAGAGGTTTTATTTATATTTGTGAAAAGTTAGATAGAACTGGTTATAATAATAATACCTGCCTTACATTGTCCCACTGCGGTGTAAATACCGAGAAGAGGTCTTATACAGAGAAGGCACAAGCATTGATCACCACGCTTGGTCAAGACTGGTTATCCATTTCAGACTTATACTAACTACTAGCTGTGCCCCGCGGTTTCACCCGCATAAGTTTCGATCCCGTGGAAATATCGGGATAAAAAGTATCCTATATGTTAATCCTAGTTATAAACCATCTGTGTGCCCAATTTCATCCAAATCTGTTCAGTTGTTTTTGCGTGAAAGAGTACTTAACAAACATCCATCCATCCATCCATACAAACTTTCACGTTTATAATATTAGTAGGAAGGATACCTAGGATAAGTCCAAATTTTCTCACGGTGTTTTTCCTTCATCGATGTAAGTAATGTCCAACACAGCCTGTCCAGTATCATAAATGAAAAAAACTTGAGAAACATTATGCAACATAAATTCCCACGAATGAGTTTTGAAACTTATGATCTAATTTGGACTAACCAAATAATCCCAAAAGTATCAAAACCAGTTAAGGATCTCGTAAACCTATCTAAGTATACACATATAGACATAAGTATCGTGAGCTTCGAATCTCAAATCAAACCCCTTGCGAGAGCCATCCATCTTCCCACTAATTGTAAAATAATTAAAATTAACTAAGCATAGATGGGATATGAAACACAATAACAAGAAATGATACGAGAATACGAAAGAACGAGGGTCGCGTGTTCAACAAAAAATGTGACTGGTTTATGGAATGGAAATGCAATAAGCGCAAAACAAAGCAATGCTTATTTCAGCCATGAGAGTGTTTCGAATTGCAAATTTCGGGAAAAAAGCGAACAAACTACACTCAAAGTCAAATGCGGCAGTGCGCGATAAGCAAGTGCCGCTTATGCAAGATCACGAATGTAATTGCTCCCTTGTCTGGCACGACACTTCATGCTGAAGCGAGACAAAAATTTCCTAATGCACACGACAAAAAGAGATGGAAAGTGGCAGTATCAACAAAGCCGTAAGCGACAAAAATGATTGATTGCTAGCCGTCTTGCGCTGAGCTCTATTTAATCACTTTATTCCCTTTTCTCCGTTTGTGTTGGGATAATTTTGTATTTGTGTAATTTGTATACGAAATGAGGAGGCATACCTCCCGAGAAGACGGGGATTCATATCCGGCGCCTATCCGGAGCTTACACAAACCCGATTTTGATGTTATCACATGTCATGGTACCGTTTGTTTTGATTTATATTACAAAGCCAGATTAAGTTGAGATTAATCTTTGGGTTAATAACTTTGTGTTTAATTCGAATTTTAAGGCATCACTGGGATACATAGGCACATTTGTTATGGTGGGAATTTAGTCGTGTTGTTTTCATACCGTATCGTAATCTTGGTGACATCATATCCTGTTAGCTATGCTCCCTCAGAAGTGTCCTCTATGACACTCTGCCTGTCTAGCTAGCCTGTATAGTTATGGCTTCATATTTAGCTCTTGAATTATAGATGATATTAGATAAATTAATTTTAGAACTTTTTAAACTCTTCAAAATCAAATACCTAACCAATACAATTGAAATACATCAAAATAAAACAGAGCCTACATCATAATTATGTTTCATTGAACGGTGTAATAGAATAGTAAAACGAAGACAATTCTATACTTAATTGAAAACGCATCCACATTGTGCCAAAATCTTCATTGTTTTTTAACAGTATCAGTCTATAGGTACCTACGATCAACCCAATCGCACTCCAAAAAAGTCTAAACGTAGTAGTTATCTTAAATCTATCTATTAAGTAGTACTTACCACTCATATGTCCGTTTTCATAAGGCGAGTACTCGCCGTTCTCGAGGCGGTGCTTCTTGAAGGGGTGACCCGGGAACTGCGTGGCTGCGAGTGACAGTCCTACTCCTGACGCACGCTTCGGTGGTCGGCCCGGTCTGGAGCTGCGGACATAGTAGCACGTTACTGCCGTTTAAGATGCTACACTTTACCTATGGAGGATTCCACCGAAGACACATTAAAATATATGTAATTATATATAGACATTGGGGATCTGAAAGGCTGTTCAATTTCTTCAGCTGTCAAATATCATGACAATATATAATAATATAATATAATATCCCTGGACATTTCACACAGCGCCATCTAGTCCCAAGCTAAGCAACCTAATGCTTGTGCTATGGTAACAAGATGGCTAATAAACTACTTATATACATTTTTTTTGTAAATACATACATATTATGTATAGAAAAACACCCAGACTCGGAACAAATACATGTAGGTCATACAAATATTTGTTCCGTGCGGGAATCGAACCCGCGACACGCAGCGCAGCAATCAATCGCTTAACCACTGCGCCAACCGTGCCGTCTCATCTGTGATAGGTTGTTGTAATTTTAGTCAATAATGAAATCAGAACAGTGACTCTAGATTTAACGACAGATCGAGGAACAGACTTTCAGGAACCAGGGATTAACTCAGCCTATCGCAGTTTACAGCAACAGAAAAGTAGTAGAACACACGTTATTCGAGATTATGATACGAGTTAGTACTAAGAGGTTTTAGATATTTTTTCAATTACCTTGTATGGAGCAACGTTGAAACGTGTCCCTCCTAAAAATATTGGATGTCAATGAAAATTCGTAGCACACTCGTAGCGTTACTATATGAGCAAGAATATTGGCTACGCGGTCAATGACCCGCTTTCAGGACGTGACGACTACAAGAAATCATAAGACATATTTCCTCAACGAAATTAACATAGATGGACTGCGATAGACCGAGTTAATAAATAATTCACAGTTAATTGTATAATAGTTGTGTAATTACAGTTTCGATCAACAAAACGAATTAATAAGTCAAGTTTGTCAAGTGTAGCAACACAAATCACACATTCTATTACTGCAATAAAAGTCACAGACGTGTGAAAAAATTATAACGCTAATTGATAAAAACGCCCCAATAAAAAGCGTGCATAAAAATCAGGTAAGAAATCGATCAATCCGCTTTTACACATGATTCATTCATTATCATTCAGTACTCATAGTAAATTCTCATAACTGCAACAAAAGAACAATAACTGAAACGGTCATTAATTAAATTCTATTAAAAGTGAGCAACGGGAGCTTCTCATGCGCTATCTACACTTATCAGATAAATCAACTTCTGCGAGGGAGGGAGGGTACAGATTTATTTTTATTTATTTCACTCCCCTAAGATTTAATACCGCAACACGTCGACCGCAGTTTCCACAATTTCACGCTTATTGTTTTCCCATCCGTGATTTATGTTCACGTAATAGACAACAGTATTTCTTGGCCGCAATAAAGTTTGTCACCTAAATCTTTGCCCTTAAGCCTATTGCGTACTTGCGGACCTAAAACTTTGTTTACCTTTATTGGAGTTACTATTAGTTTGTGGTGACAACAAAAAGGTGGTGTTTCTGAGTAATTGAGAAATGTGCCAATGTGTTCTACTGTGTTGGAAAAAAAATAGTGATAGATTCCACTGACATAACTAGTAGTTCTCAATCAAAGTGGCATTAGTAAAGAATTTAAGTTAACGAGCTCTCTGGGAAGGGGAACTATAATTGTAAACTTTTCGGTAACGAAATCTTATAAATCATTTTATGCAGCTGCTTGAGCCTTGAAAGTTAGAGTGGAAACAAAATTGAGCTGACGAAAATCTAGAATTAATCAAAATCAGCTTTAGATAAGTCAGACCAAATATACCAAAAGTAAAGTAAGAAGAATACGAAGATCACTCAACATTGACTCTACTTTAAACTTTACTTTGGGCAAAAGAACTGTATCATTGCTTTTAAACTAGCAACAGGTTTCTAAGAAAGGTGTAACCTGATCAGCATAATAATAAGGGTGACAAAAGACGAATATTTTGTATGTTAGTGGACCTGTTTAAGAATCAAACTGACTTTCCCCCAATCGTCACGTCATAAAGGTAAAAAATAATATGTACCTACAAAGTAACATAGTCTAGAAGAATTTCTAAGACCAAGTAAAATACAAAAGATACAGTTGGGAAAGTAAGTTTAAGACATGGTAATACTGAGAATAAAAGTATTATACATATTCTGTATAATCTTAAAACCCTTCATAGTTGAGCTGCTTAGTTGCCTATACAACTCATAAAACGAGTAAATAACAGACAAAATAGTATGAAAACCAACGTATACCATAAGTTAGTGGGTCCTACTTTAAACAAATAGACCTGTCATACAACAATTTTAATTGCCAGGAAAACCATTAGAATTAAATATATGGACAGTAGCCGCTAGTTGCAAGTCCGAACTAATTGGCGGCGCGAAGTAAGATCAATTACACTGGTACCAGCTAATCCGCACTACATTACAACTAGGTACCACATCAGAGGCGTCGTCCAAGTTCGGCAATTATCGGGGGAGCGATGCTGTTATCATAGTATCGGCTTACGCAGAAACTGAGTCTCGCCTATTTATTTTTATGTCAGCAACCGTCATTATGAGACACTCCATTAGCTTGGATTGCGGTGACACTCGTTTTCGGTTACGCTTTGGGGTGCGATTGTACGGTGCGACAGTTTTTTTCTTCGTTGCCGTGCTCAGATAAAGGGTTTGTTATTTTGATGACCAATTTTATTTACGAACAGCGGTATTACAGCAAAAAATATAATAGCTTTAGTTTTTCTGTCATCTCCGAAACATTTGACTATCGTCGCGGAACAATTATAAAGTATAAATAGTCTGAATGAACTTCAAAGGCCGCACATAAAAATTGATTTTATTTTGGGTGCAGGCGACTACAGTTGGGAGCAAAAAAAGCTAAACACAATCACGCCCGCGACGAAATCGAATATTGAAAGTGTCGAGGGACAGAGATAAGGAGAGCACGTGCCGCTCCCTTGCCGCCACTTAGGCCATACCCGTAATCTGAATACCGCAAAGCTCACTGCGATAAACTGCCATTAAAAAGCGTTCGATTTATTACCGAACGATTTCCGAACGATTTATACGGGTGTGCGAAGTCGAGAGAGTATCATAAACCAGAGGGTCCTAGAGGGTAGAAACTTACTCAATACTTAGTATCTACGAAAAGTAATGGAATAATGAGATAAACACAAGTATAATGGCGATACAAGATTGAACATTGAACTAATTTACAAGCCAAGCTTTAGAACATAAGAAAGCGCAGAAACAATAAGTAAGTGCAAATTAAAGTAAGTATAGGATATAATTATAATCATAAAAATTGTGTTTGCGTATTAACCTACAAAATTATTTTCTTACCAAGTTTTCTATTATCATTCCATCAACCAGCATAATATTATATTCAATACATACAATTGTATACAATTGGTCCTAATTCTAACAATATCCCGAAATATATATAAAATCAAACATGTTACGATTCTGCACATCGTACTCTTTCCTCCGACCAACCCTAGTGAAACTAACACCACGTATAGTTTTGCTTTTTGTATATTTGCTTGGCAATATTCATCACTCACCGCCCGTGTCACTGATCAAATAGCACCCACAAAGGAGTCCCCAGATATTTCTGACAGATATACCCTTGATAGATAGTTTCACAAACATTACGAAACAAATCCTGATCGACGGATTCTATAGAGAAAGATTGAAAATCTGCAGTAAGTATATAAATATTACAAAGAAGTTAGATAAGGTTCTGAACGAACGTGACTGCAACATTGATTCAGCGTCAAACCTCATTCCGACTAACTCCTTTCAATCTTCCCGACTCCATAAAAACTAGGATCTTAAACACATGAAGCTGCTAAGTACACAAACAGTATCAACGCATCGGCACACTATGAATAGACTCGGCAGTCTTTGTTATTATATTTGTATTACTATTCTCAACTCTTAGTGGACGTGTTCACACTCACTAATAATTACTGACACTAAATCATAACATTCACGTGGCGTAAACATCCTTCCTACCTTTAAAAAAAAGAGAAAAGACCAAAAACAGTTCGCTGACAGCATATTGTAAGCTAATAGTCATAATCTGTATATATTTTATGTTTTTGTTACTGAAGCGCCCGATTATTTACACGCTACAGCACTACAACCCGTATGGGAATGTTTACACATTAAATTAAAACTCTTTTTAAGTTTTGTTGGTCCAAATATATCCTTCTTTCGGAGGGTTGGGCAGGACAAGATATTATACCTTATCTCTATTAGCTTAAGCCATATTTTCATACGATACCTTTGAAGAAACTTAACGCTTCTGATTCAATGCCACCGTTGTTTTATTTGCATATACTTTGTCGTTTTAGTGCTATTGGATTAGTGGCCTTATTATAAGATTGGAAGTTAGCTTTATTTATAAGTATGTATATTTTTTTAATTAGTTTAGTTTCAGTCAGTATAAGTAGCTACTAATTTCTGGAATTGTTATACGTATTATCTTAAGTCAGTATTTAATAGAGGTCACTATTAGCTTGATCAAACTCCACTCTCAATTATTACTTCGATTGTGTTTGGAACTAGTTTTTTTCTGATGTGTTTTTATATTCTTAATCATAAATTAGCTTTAGGCTATCTATGAATCCATTTTAATCGCCTATCCATCAAAAGCCTAACCGCTACTGAATAATATTTGAACGCACAAATGACTGTATACCCGTATGATGCATTATTTCCTTTTCAACTTAAGTGTCTCGGAAACACCATATCTGGGTATTACACCAAACAATGAGGCTCTGTCTTAAAAATGGCCCAAGAATCGGTAGACAACGTAAAACAAACGTACGTAATCTTATCTAGTGTAAACTCAAACGCAGTAGCAGTTTGTCTTGGGTTCAGTGCAAACATGATAAATGATTTCGGTTCAAAAAATCGTTGCTCTATTTTTTTCTAAACGAGTTCCGGTCGGAGCGAGATGTAATCTCTCCTTGAATAGAAACACCTATTCACCTTGAGAAGTACCTGAGGAAGAAGAGAGGTCCGGATTATTGATAACGTCTGGTAACTAACTTATTTCGACTACATTACAGATATTCTAAAAACAACGGAAGGAGAAACTATAAAATTCGATCATTTTGTCCAGATGACGATAAAGTTTCATCATTAAAACCAATGTTTTAATAAAACCAAAGGGAAAAATGTAATTGAAGCCAAAAATTAAAGGGCACTAAGACAGTAACAATAAAAAGGAAAGCAAAGCCGCGTTTAATTGTGTCGTAAAAATAAAAATTAAATAAAAAATGCTTTGGGGTGGAAAAGTTTTGCGACCGGAGTTCTGCTCTACAATTATATCATGTTCTGTTGCAGCAAGATGTTCTCCTAATGTTACCTGTCCCAAGGGCGAGGGATGCTTTTTAATTTATTAAAACTTAGTTTCTTATTTCGTGGAAGTAACTTAATACATTCTAACACAAGGCATCCTAAGCATTTCAACATCAACGCAGCGCATCGAACTGGAAATATGTGTTAGTTTATTGTTAATCATTACAAAGCGATATTTAAATTGAATTATACATTATATTAACTTCTTAGTAATTAAGTATGCAAGAGAAAAACAAACCCAGAATTTTAATTAACATTGATTAAAATCTTTTAGCTAAACGCATACAGGCGTTAAGATCAAACTTTGTATATTTTTGCATTTCAAATACAATTAATGTAACATAATAGCGAAACAATTGAAGATATCATCTTCATATTCTTAGATCCAGAAAATAATAGTTAAATCAACGGCTGAGGGGATTAACCTCTGTGATTCTATAAAGTTACAGCTCGGTTTAATAACACTGTTCTATCTGACAGTACAATCATAAGTTAATGTAGCAAGTCACCGCAACAGTCAGGTAGCTGCTACGTTTCAATTTCTTCGAGGCATTTTATTTACAAAACTAATTACGTTTGTCTGATAGGGTATTAAACAGCTCCCGGTGCTTCACTTGATTTGTTGACAGTTAATAAAGACATTCCAAACGTATTTAAGATCTTAGTCTATTGCGACTGCGATGTGATCGCTCCCTGATGAAGTTATTATCGCTTCTATTGTTTGTTTCTTTTTTTCGCATTCGACTGTACCATTCTGTTAATCATCTTCAATATAAAATGTCTTATTAGCGATAGAATTAGATACATAAAAATATTAACTGGGTCGGACACGTTTTTTTATTGTTACTTTTTTAAATTTTATTACTGTTGGCACGAACATCATTGTCGGCACGCCACGTGGTCCGGATAATTGAAATGTCCAAACACTAAATTTATAGTTTGTACAACGTCACTATTTCTTTTTTATTACTCCTATCGATGTTGCTCCCATTGATCTAATGTTATTATATTTGACACAACACGTCTGCCGCAGATCTGTCGCCTTTGTGACCAGAACAGATGTTTTTTTAATTACCCTTTAATGAATTCACAACATGTTGATGTGTTTTATTAACATGCCTTGTAGAATTTGCATAAATTCATACTTAGAGACTTTACTCAAAATAGAAGTATATATATATATATTTTAAATTGAAGTAAGATCGTATGAAAGCTCAGTAGAAATAATATTAATCCAACTTCAGAAACAAATGTTCTGGCGGGAGAACATTAAAATCTTAAATATTAATTGTAATAAGAGCGGCGTAGTCCCCAACATCCCTTTCTGCGAATGCTGGGGCAACATAATCAGCCCCCAAGGGACAACCTCTTGTAATTAGCGGCTGTTCATTTCTTAATTTCAATATTTAATTACAAAGGAAACTCGACGACTGCTTCGTATAGAAAGAGACGTCATCTTCAGAAAGTCTTTCGAATCCGTTTTGTTTCTAATTCGCTTAGAGTATCGTTTGATATGGCTTCTTTATTGTTTCTTTGGCTGGCGTATCAAAGGATGCTCGAGTTTCATCATTTATCTGGACAGAGTGTTCGTCTTTGTGAAGTTTTATTCTTTCCAATTGATTTTATTGAAGAGTCTTTGCGGAACGTGTTATTTTGATTCTAGAGAGCTTATTGCTCGTATATTGTTTGCGGTCGCTATTTATATCAATGTGCGTAAACGTTTAAGCGATCTTACAGACGAGATTAGATGGTTTTTTGTTTTTTTGTTAGCCTACATTGTGTCCCACTGCTGGGCAAAGCCTCCCCTTTTTCTTCAGATAGAATTAATATAACTTTATCGTGTTCGTTTAACAGCCATCTTACAATTTCCTTTTGTCGTACCCTATTGTAAGACGTAATATCTCCAGACATATTATCGTTTTATTTCATTTCTAAAGCCGCTATGAAATTTCCTTTTACTATTACCTGTCTAAGGATTTCATTACTGGAAAATCTGGCTGGATGAATTTTGAATGACTTTGTAGACGGATTGTACAAAGCTTTATGTGATCGAAGTATTTTATTAAAGATATTCGTGAGATCTCTCTGTGCTTGGATTTTCTTAGCTTAGTCTGGTAGCTTTATGCCTTCATCATCGTCATTTCAGCCCGGCATCACCAACTGCTGGGTAATAAACCTCCATTCATTTCTGCCATACTACTTTGTGCCCTGTATTTATTCATTATTGACCTTTGCCTCAATGCTTTGTGTATTCTCTCCGTTTCTGGTGGTTAAAATTTTTGACAGGATGCGAAACCGGTTGATAAATTTTTCTCTTTGTGATGTTTTTCATTGGGCACTTTTCAATTGATTCGGCATCAGTCGGGATGCGTGCGTTTGGCACGTTTTGTTATGAATCGTTGACGGCTGTTGGTTCGGACGTGTCCATTCACGCTCACCCTGTATTGGTGGATTGTTTTGTTGCGTAAAATTATACAATTTCTGGCCGGGTGACCACGGCGCGCGGCCGGCCAGCACCACTGTCACGCCCTCCGCCATTCGATTGTAAATGAAAAATCTATTATTATGAGCTACGACAAAAGGTAGCTACTTCTTTTATTTTTGAAATGGTTTAAAATGAAAATGTTCATGGATTAACCTTAATAATTGTGTGGACTTGTAAACTACAGGTTATTAAAAAATACAAGTTAAAATGTTGAAATACTTTTTAAACACGCTATGACTAATTGATTTACGTAGTTTTTGCTGTTGGCGCCAGAAGTTGTTAATTTGGCAAAATGTTTTCTCAAATTAAACTTTTGGGTCTACATCGAATGGAACATTTTGTTATATTTTTTCAATATTTAATAGTTTTCTATTTATATTGATACGCTTCATCAAGAATAATCGAAAAGTTTTGCTACCGTTCCCGGCGTTTGTAGTTTTTTTCTTCCCAAACGGTCTTTTGTAGCAATACAAAAAATAGTAGCGAGCTACCTGGCCATCAACAGACACAGTTAGTCGGTTCCTAAATTAATTTCGTCTAATTCTGGCGACTGATACTGTCGAGTCATATAGGTCGTATGCATGCCATCGGCGGCTTTTAGCTATACAAAGAAATGCGTTTGAAAAAAGTGCTGGAGCTTATTTTTCATCGGCCACCATTAGAGAGACACTTGAAAGATAAATGCAGTTGTATTTAAAACGCGTTTGGAAATACTTAAATACACCATTCCACATCGAAACCTAAACATGTTTAGAATAAAAATATAATACATGCATGTCGCATAAATAATCTTTTATATTTCTTTTTCAAAGATGATTACGACAATTTTATAATTAAACAAATATCATGTTCAGTGCGATATTTATGTGTTACATTATTGTGGCGTTTCTTCCTCTATTCTACGCATTTACGTCCGCTGTTCTTGTTATAACTTCAATTTCTTATGTTCAATGAAAAATTAAAATAATCAAAACATACAAGCTTGAGATTTGAAACAGAATAGAGTCCCGGACGTGTGATCGTTCAGTGTCGAACAAAAATAAACGTTATGATTTGTTAAACAGGTTATTAGAAAAACATCGGCGTTGTCGACAGGGAGTTTGGAAATAAACTATTAAAAAACGGCCAAGTGGCAGCGGGCTTCCCTGGAGCCAGTGTTCAGTACTATATCACGAATTCATGAGTTCATGACTCATTGTTTTTTCATGCTCAACTTTTTATTGTTACGGAATGTTCAGATTTATCAGAAGCGCACATTGCGCAAGTTCTGCGCCAGTTACATACGAAACAGATGTAAACTTCATAACTAACTGTCTAATCGGTAAATGTAGCAGAACACAACGGTAGCTCGAGATTATTTAGTATCCACCGACCACTTTGATATCACTCCACATACCTACACCACACAAAGGAAATAGACAAATATTCAAAGATTTTTCGAATCTTAAAAACAAAAGTGGGATTTTAAAGATAAACAGAAGTTAATCATAAATCATGTACGTAATAGTTACATTCTGACGCAGCGTAAGTACATCTGAAAAATCTTTTGTTTGATCAGACTCAAACATCTGGATGTTGAACAGAAGTTCATAATAAAATATGATGAAAAAATATGTTAAGTCCTTTTGTATCGACCGCTTCTGTTTATTTTTGTTCGACTAGTTAACAGTCTTGATACTTCAGTTTTTTTTTTTTTACTGATTAAAATGCAACACTACTTTGAAAACGTTTTTTGTGAACTATATATTATGTATGTATGTATAAATAAAAAAGGTTTGGAGTAAACTACTTTGTAAGAGCAATTATTCCATTTTACGAGACAGTGCATAATAAATGAGAAGCTATTGATGTTTAATCTTGATCGTTTGATCATCGCCAATCAATGGATAAAGAAAAAAGTTGAAAAAATTGCAGTAACCACCCTTCGGCACGGTAGTAATACGCTAATTGCATTTGTTATATTCTGCATAAAGAAATACAAATTAGTGACCGTGAATAATTGCGGCGTCGGGCCAACATTTCACTAAATGCCAAACGTCTACACTACATATACTGGTTAAGTTATTATACTTTTGCACCGTGACTTTTCAACAAACCATTCCGTGGTCATATGTCAAAAAATTAACGACACAATGAGTTTTATGGAGCTTGTATCAATATTAATAAAAATTACTTATAATAACACATATTATATAAATTGATATATTTCATTTATTGCGCTCATTATTAATTATAAGTGAACCTTCTACAAGTCGAAGGGCGGCATTATCTTCATACTACATCAAAGATCAAACTGTATACCTCGAATGATCTTTAATTTATTTTCTGCGGCGCAATCCATCTAGCGTGCCCTTTAATGTGTTCTAAGCATGGAGTCATTATTGAATTAATGTTGAATGTAACCCATCCGTATCCACCAATATTAGCATTATTTAACTACGGACGTAGACAAGAGGAAACCCAATTATAATGGAACTCACAAGCTATAACCAATATAACCATAGACCATAATGCCAATTAACTACTGTAATGTACGTATTACTCGGGCCAGGCATTGTGTGTGACGTCCAAATTCACTTGTACTTGCTTTCAATTAATTTTTATGATGTTGTTAACATTTCATTGGTTATTGCTTGTAAAATGACAAAACATCAATACATTTTGTCCTTTTTTTGACATTTAATGCAAATGCATCGAATACATGTCAAGCTGGTCTTTTGGAATTAAAGATTATTTTATCATCGCAGATAATGTACCTACTTCAGTTGGTCTGGCTTCCTAATCCATGAGAAAATATATATAAACACACATCTCAAAAAAACACCTCAACGCCCGCACAAAATTCAACGAAATAACAATCTAATATCAAAATTGTTCGGTTTATCATCGAATTGCAGCCGAAACGTACCGCAGTGGTTCATAGTTACTCGGTGAGATTTGTTTTGATAATACATCATAAAACTATTAAATATTGGATCGCTGAGTGAGACTACCCGCTACTGTTTCCACGTTCCTCTCCAAGTGATAAACGGTAGCGGGTATTTTGTATAAAAATGTTTGACATACTGGGAATAATATCTCATGGAATGTGAAGCGGTACTAGATAACTTTCAATATGTTTACGACGGAGGGATAAGAATAGGTGGTGTATCAAAAGGGTTAGGTACCGAAGTGTATACCTTGGACCATATAATACACTGATCATGGCGTAATCGGTTTGTTATTTCAGCGTTTAGACGATGTTTAAACCTTGTTTTGTTTTGTCAGAAGCATGTGGGAATCATTGTATTGTGTTCTACATCCGGGTTATGATTGGTTCTTTTGATTTTTACTTTTAGATTGATTGGACATTTCTTAGGTATTGTTTTTCATCAACTTTACATACATTCTATTTTCATAGAAAATTTAGGAGGTCCATATGCAGACGAAGAAGAGGTATTTCTATTTTTACACTAGCTAGCTCTCTTTGCTACGATTCAAAAGCATGTCCAATAAAAACGAATTGGTTATTGAAACCTAATACCATGATTGGTGTATTGGGAAAGAGCCGTACATTTATCGTCTCCCTCGGGAATCATAAATGCCGTAGTTATTCTTGGTCAGTCAATAATGTCAATAGTTTATAAGGGTCATCTTTTTATTAGACTTGAATGTAAAAATTGACGAAGCTTTTTGATTAGAAATGTAATAAACTCTTTGCTCTTTTGCACTGTTTCATTTGGCTCGTACTGTGTATTATCCTATATATTGTATCAAGAAAAAACGCCGATCAAGGACACAGGCAAGATATTTAGATCATACGTGCTTGAACTTAAAAAGCCACACTACGTCATTAGGAGTAGATGTCCGATAAAACATGCCACGTTAATTCTAGAAGGACATCATTTTTATGCCTGTCAACATATACAGAGTAGGGTTGCCAGTTATCATCTCCGGTTCTAGCTCACCATATAATGGTAGATAAATCAGTTAGTGCTTATTCTCAACCCGATGACAGGCTGATCTTTACTTATCCTACAAATCGACTTATAATTTTGTATAAATTAATCTAAACTTATAATAATATTATAAAGAGAAATGATTTGATTTTTTGTAAGTTTGTTTGTTACGCTTTCACGCTAAAAGGGCAAAACGGATTTGGATGAAATTTGGCACATGGGTAGAACATGACCTATATTAGGACATAAAGCAATTTTTATTCCCATATTATACCCATGGGATCGAGACTTATGCGGATGAAACAAAATAAATAGGTCAGATATAAAATATCAGAAGTTTATAACCCTAGTAAGTGCTTCTGTATTTTCAATAGTCATAAAGCGGTTTATCTGTTGACGTGTGTCATCCAGTTCAGCTACCTACTGACTTCCGTTCCCATCTCGCGGCTTATCTAACACAAATATGACAAATTAAACGAATCTTAGGAAGGGTCCCACTGGTTTACACTTCACAATGGGGTATTTAAACAAAGGCTTTAAGTCCTATAAAACTATGTTCTTTGGCTTGCCGCGGTGAATTTAGAAATAAATGTTTCTTATACTAGTTAGAGGGGCAATTCTCGTAATTTTAAGACCGTTCACAGTCTGATGTCAGTCTCAATCTGTCAAAAAATACTTCTTATTTCCCTACATTTTGACAAGTTTTTGACATTTGTTTGTCGCTAAGATGAGACTGCGACTAGATTTTGAAAGTTTTGAATGACGAGAATTGGCCTTCAGATATTCAAATTGACACATAAGGAAAATTACATGAATCGATAAATTACCTACTGACGACTTTGAAGAAGAGTAAATTAAAAGAGCACAAATACAGCTCACCAGCATGTTATTCTTAGCATAAAATATTCCTTCAAGCCTGCAAAACAAATGAAAGTTATCATCAGACTCAATAATATCGATTTAAACAACTGACAAACCTATTAACGGGATTCCGAACTTTAAAAATAGAATAAAAGCGCGGCCATCTTTAATAGTTAGGGCTGTCACTTTGAGGAACAAGTTAATAGACGTAATCAATTTGCTCGAAACCGAGTATGAGAATAAAAAACACATAATATTAGGCTGGCCGGTCACGCGAAGAGAGCTGTCAAAATGTAACCTCTTACTCCTTACAGTTCAACCTTAACTGCACCTAGTTTCCTTTTAACACTGGCACGTTTTTTTAAACTCTTCAGGAATTGCACTGTTTATAAATTCTACTTCTTTATTGTATCCTTAAAATAACCGATCGGTTATGAGCTATAATACATTTTTTTTTTGTTAGCCTGCATTGTGTCCCACTGCTGGGCAAAGGCCTCCCCTTTTTTGTTCCAAAGCTTCTTGTACGATCTCTGGCCATGTTGGCCCTGCAAACGTTACCAGATCGTCATACCACCTGGTACAATATTATTAAAAATTTGTAAAGATTTAGAAGACATTTATTACTCAAACACTCATAAACGGCTGTAGGTACTAATTTGGGGGAAATTTGATACAGAGCAGCGTAGTTATTGCGTAACACACATATCAGTAGCAATAGGTTTCATTGTGACAGTTCAACAACATTCATTGCGTTATTTACGTTGTTGAGCAGACATATTTATCGAACATATGAAGCCATGGATTGGCAACATCCTTCAAAATGTTTCATATTGAGATTGTTAGTATGTTACGCAATTGGGGTGCTAGTCAATGTCATGGATTAGATAAGACATATACTTTTTATCCGTTTACGTGGAAGAGTTCTTCTAGAATGCGAGTCAAATTGCGGACAACAGCTAGTAAAGCATAATGTTAAAAGCCTTACATTAGTTATTAAAAGTTAATAAAGACCATTTATCTGTCATGAGCGACGTTATAATTAAGAAATTTGCACCGGGCTATATGCGTCCATATTTGGGAGCGGCTGTGAGTGCTATTTCATAATGAAATGAATAAATGCAGGTAATTCAATTAAGTCTCATTACGACCGGCACTTTTTTCATGATATAGGGCGCCAATTGCAATGACTGAATGCGTGTCATTGGGTGCGTTTAATTCTATTAACTTTAAATGCCACTGTACAGTCGTGAGCAAAAATAAAAATAAGTACTTACTTCCTGAGCTGAGGTGCTTTTGGCATTATAATCTTGGTTTTCTGTTTTTTTATAGATGTAAGGTGTATTTTTTTATGTAATGTCAATAAATGCATTTTTCTTTCTTTTTTACTTAACATTGTAACCAAATTCCACTCCTTTCCATTTATAAAGGACTCCCCGAGACAGGCTCGACTTAGAGTTCATAAGCAAAATGCGTCGTATGCGTCTCATTTTTTTTTTTTTATGTAAACCTGGCTTTTAATGTAAACTATAACAAAAATGTAAAGCACCGTTTATGGCAAATAAACATTATCATTATCAAATACCATCACCACTGCTCTCAAAAACGGTGAAGGAAAACATCTTGATGGAACCGGCATGTCCTAGAACCAACAATTTGAAGACATGTGACCTCTACCAACCCGCACTGGGCCCACGTGGATAACGGCCCACTCCCTCTCACAGAGTAGAGGCCTGTGTCACAGCAGTGGGAACATTATAGGCTGATTATGATTATCAATTGTAAATAAATAGGAACGGTTAATAGGCAATCTTGTAAACACATAGCATGTAAAATATTTTGCAAATTAGCATTTAAAAAGCAAATCCCACTATTTGTTACATATTGTTGCCCATAACTGTACATATGCAGACAGTTAAAGTACGCGCGTCTCGTGCAAATATTAAATTCCTAGCAAGTACACAACTACTGAACTTATTATTTCTGTTAAGTACGAATACGCGAAATAATTGTCCCTTGTAGGGTTAATTAGTACTGAAAGGCTTTAATAGGGTGTAATTGTTGATATTTCAACAAAAAATCATACGATGCGTGTTCACAATGTAAACTAAAGGGTTCTGGTGATAAAAAGCGTATCTAGCATTGCTGAGCCCCTTATAGACATTACACCTAGTTAGTTCAGAGTGCATGAATATTCTAATAGACAATAAGGTCATCAGCTGTACACACTATAATGACAAATGTCCACTACTGAACACATGACTCCCCCCCTTATAGACTTGCAATAATCGTGAGGACTATTACCACAATCACTATGCTAGCCAAGGTAATAGGAAGTTTAAAGGCTCCCGCAGACAGGCGAGACAATTTCTATGAAAACTTCATGGAAATTGTTCTACTGAAATCGCGTCGCACTGTCGCGCTGCGCCTGTCTGCCTGGGAGCCTTTATTGTCGAATCATCTCGAAATTCTAAGTTTGAATCCAAGTTGAGTTACCAAATGACTTTTTGAAAACAATTGACAATCGTTTTCTAATAGTGAGCAGTCATGACAATGAGTGAATTTCGAATTTTACAATATAACTAAAATCAAAGGTTTTAAGACATTAATCCTGAATCTGCTATACAACATTGAAGTTAACAGTTAAATCTCGATATCCGTTGTACCAATTAGCAAATCACGACCGGATGGCCTAATTATGCTCGAGACATGATTATCCTATTGTGCAATCGAATCAGTTGTTATTCAACATTGTTCCACAGATCGTTAGCGAACACTGTTCGGAAATGGGTGCTAATTGTCCAAAGATACGTTAATAAGTAATTCGAGAGCCCCTCATTGGTCGCGTGCCGCGGTCTGTGGTCGGACTGCCCGCGGACTGGCATGGTTACCCATTCGGTACTTGTTTGTGTTGGGTAATAGATATCATTGTTGCATGCGAAAGCTTTTTGGGAATGTCACCCTGGAAATAATTGTTTTGAAGTTAAAAAATTGTATGTTTGAATCGTCCTTAATAGGTATGTACTAATCTACTAAGGGCTGATTTTTCCAAAGCCAGATAACTTTATCGGAGAAATAATTTTGAATTTTTGACAGTTCTTCCATACAAAAACTGTCAGACGTCAATTTAATTCCACGAATAATATTGGTCGGTTGAAAAATCAGCCCTAAGTGAGTTGTTCTATAAATTGAAGACTGAACAACTAGTTGCCAACTACTAAGTTGTAACTTAAACAATAATGAAAATGTACAGAACCTTGAAACCAAATTACTAGCTTCTAAGTCTCTAATTTCAAAACAAACGTAGGAAAGAAGGTGCAAAACTATGCAAATAAACCTCCCTTCACGACAAACAAATGAACGTTGAAAATCACTATTTACAATCACATTATGGAACGCACTCTTTCATATTGCTACTACAAATCAAAACGCACCCCTTTAATTACACTGCCGGCACTAAGTCAACTTTAACTATAGTTAGGTAAAACTAGCCGTTGAATAAAGGCACACGTATAATTTACTCCTGCGATTGTCCCGGACTGTTTGTCAGAGGGCGAATGAGCAGTAATATTAGGTAGGAGCAGTCATGTTGTCATTGAAATTGTGACGGAGGGAAGCTATACGGTCGGTGTGACGTTTTGCACGTGCTCAGGGTGGTTGGAAGTTGATTTAGACTTGTTGACTTTGACTAATGTCATCTATCGTCGTTAGATCGTTCGCTCTTCATTTTTGATGAAATTCTTTATACTCTTGAAATCGTAATCAGTTTAAAATGTTCCCATTGCTAGGCTACAGGCCTCCGCTCTTTGAAAAGGACTGGACTGTAATCTACCACGCGGGCTCAAAGCGGGTTGGCAGTTGTCACATGTCTTCGATTTTTTGGTTTTAGTTTTTCTCCCGATGTTTACCTTCACGGTTTTGTGATGGAATTATTTACACAAAGTATTGCAGCTAAGAGAACCGCCAACTGGGTCCCACTAAACGCACGACGCCATCACGGTAGGAGACGAAGATGGTGGGACGAGCTTGACTCCTACCGTAAGGACCGGCCGGCACTGGCAAAAGACAAAATTGTGTGGAAAAGGGAGAGGGAAGCCTTTGCCCTGCAGTGGGACAGTACAGGCTAGTTAAATTAGATTAGAATGCGCCTGCCTTGATTCGAACCCACGACTCGTAAATCGGAGCCGTTACCACGAGACCACCACTGCTCTTTTAAGCGGGGCTCAAATCCTACCCTTTGAACTGAAACTCGATAAAACTTTTCGAAAGTGAAATGGTCCAGTTCTTCTTCAGAAGTAAAATGTATCAAATAACCTTGTACTTTAATGGATTGATAACCAATTCCGTTTTCGATAACATCAAACCTACAATTAAGTAAATCAGTGTACCCAATATATCACCTACCTGCAACTACAGTATCGAATGAAATAATAATCGAACCTACGCGACGTCCATTCAATTATCCCTGAAAATTGAGGCTCATTAAAATAATAAAACAGCCGGCGGCAGAATCAAATTGAATGATAACAAAAGCTCGTGTTAATTCGAGGCGACACACCGTTTTGACAATGTACCTACCTACCACCCATCTGCCTAACTACATTACGAGCTAATAATCGAGCAGACAAGTACAAATACGATGCCAGTTAAAATAACTAATCACCCAATAACGCAGAAAAAAACACATTCATACATAAAAACTACCAAAAGACAAGGCAGAGTTGGATCAAATTGATCAAATTATTACCGTATTCCGTACTGCAATTAAGTTACACTTCAATTAAAACCAACGAAATACGAACATCAATTTAAATAATTGAAAGAGAAAATCAATTAAATCATCAAGCTGTTTCATAATCACCCGTAATATCAGTCATTCACACGACAGTACGATAAAGGCCAGTCCACATGAGCGGAAGCCCTAGTTTGCACAATAATAACGTCCGTGTGTCAGCTTCTCAATGCAACCCCAAATGCAATTGTGTACATTCGTGCGAGGATTGAGTTACAGTGAATGCGATGGAAGCATTTGCATCTAGCGCCCGCACTCCGGTGTGGAGAGAGCCTCGTTAATATAATTATTAGTGCAGGTAACGTTATTTAATGTCAACAGTATCGACGTATGGAAAATGGTTTGACAGATTGCATTTGTTTTCGGGATACAATTTGTTCCAGATTTGAAGTTTTGATGGAGTTTTTCGAAAGCTAATTTAGTATAGGTAC
The DNA here is from genome assembly GCA_945859715.1 of Apamea sordens. Classification (NCBI taxonomy): domain Eukaryota; kingdom Metazoa; phylum Arthropoda; class Insecta; order Lepidoptera; family Noctuidae; genus Apamea; species Apamea sordens. Next base: position 9,503,767 of record OX243994.1, read on the forward strand.
TTAAGGCCAGGGTGAGTTTTACGGTCAAAGTTGTTTTAATAAAGACCTTTAGGATACGGGACCACGTTACTATGAATCAAATGCTTATACTCTTTACGATAAACGTTTGTCAAAACAGAAAAGAATAATCAATATTTTATTGAAATTGCTAAGTGCCCTTTCCATAATATCGATAAGCTCGCTACCACTATCGCAATTACAGTAACTATAAATGACAATTGCCAGCCAATAGCATACGTACGGAGCCGAACGTTCCCCTATTTGGTAACCACTTGGCGGCACTGCCTGGTCATCCCGCAAATTGCTCTTTCCCAACAAAATTGTCAATAAAACTCATCTGATTCGCAGTTAAACAAGCGAGCGACATTATTAATTTATGCGTTGTAATATGGCGCAAACGTTGGCGTTATCCCGTGTAAATTATTAATAGTGCTGGGGTAAAAATTAAGCTTAAACCGAATGGGTAGTTTCGGCCATAACGCTCGTTTTATGTTTCCATGTGCAGATTAATATGTTGTTATATCCTGTGACGAGTCAAGCGAATCGGTTTTATTGGCAATCGAAATCGCGCGATGCTGTCATATATCGATTATGTCAACGACATTATTGTCAATGTGTCTGTGCCGATTGACTGTGGAACGATTCGAGTTATTTTGACCCGGAAATCTACATTGGAACTGGTAACATCAAACAAATGCCCACCTCGCGGAGATGAAACAAAAGTGAATAGCTCCCTTGAGATCCACCTCTGTTGTCTTAAGAGAAAGCGATTACACAAATCTGAAGAAGCTATTAATCCGGCTCGCTGCCCCCGAATGGCATCACGGTTTGTTTAATAAAATCGCGAATTTACATATCAAAACCTACAAAGGGGCATAATTGGACCCGATGACTTAGAAAACGTAGTGGGTGAGGCGGGCGTGCCACCCCTTACAACAAACAAAGGAATTATACCCGCCTCAAGAAACTTTTAGCAATGGAAAGCTCCTTAACAAACAGACGCGTGTGTATCTAATGAAATTCCTATGGTTGCATAACATACTCGCGTGAGCGCTGAGCGTTATTAGCGGAATTATTTCTCCGGGTAAAATCTTTGAAGGCGGTTGCTCTTTCGGAAAAGTTGTTAAGAAAATGGGTTGAGATCTTTTCGGGATTTCATTAGTTTGTAACTATGCGGTGTGCTACGCGAGGCATCTAATTTATTAGGTAGGCGTAGCTGAGGGAACGAATGGGCAGCGAGCATTTGAAAATGGAACGGAATTGCCGAATCACGCCGCTTTGAGTTGAAGCCGCCGCGACACGATTCGTTAAGAGACAAATGTTTGAATTCAATTCCAACAGTTTTTTCGTCGGTAATTAGTAACGGTATATTTACTCCGCGTTCGTTGTAGGACTGCACGGTAGCCGTGTTTTTTTCTGTAATTAATTTTTGTTGTTAATTTGGGAGCATCGCCGCCGAGGCTGTCCGATTTACTCGACTGTTGCGAATAATTGGATGACCGTTTTGTCGATTATACCCGAAGTTACCGAGCACTCGAATACTATTCCACATTCCCACACAGTACGTAAAGTGCCATTATGTTCGATGAATGAATGAAGTGCAAGCCGACGACATACGGGCATCTTATACTCCTCTTGCTCCATCAAGGATATTGACACTTGTTCACTGTCATCAGCTTTTGTTCCATCACGTGTTAGGTTACACACATAAAATGGTGCACGTGTTCATGCCAACACGTACGTAGTACGCTAGTATTCTTTTTCATTGCATATTTGTCATGAGAAGCGGTGTTAATTATCAATAAACGGGTTATGTTATAAGATTAATTAGAGAGCCAGGTCTTTGGTCTAATAAGTCGCAAATGATCGCCAAACGTGAAATTTTCATTTCGTCCTAAAGTGCCAACAATTTGCTTTAGTGTAATCGATATCTATCAAATAACAACATGGAAAATTGGCTTGTTAGTCGGTTTACAATAATTTATTCGCCCGTAACGGGCGAATCGATATTTTTAAATGATATTATTTTTACTATGAGTGACTCGCAAAAAGTTCATTTATTTGTGGGCGAGTCGACAACTCTAGAAATATGAACAATATTTTTTGCAAGTGCAATTGGCCCGCTTCGGGCGAGTTAATTCGTGTGAATCGACCAATAAGCCAGAAAATTTCGACATTCCCTTTGGAAATAATAATAATTACCTTTGCTTGTTGGTTTTTATCACCAACTACTTAATTAAAATAGATTTTTCTCTATCTAGAGAACACTGTATATCAAGCTGTAGTCGTCTAAGTGTCGGCAGTGGTTTCGCATCGGCAATGGAAAGCTAATCGCGTCGCGCGTCGTTCGCGCGTTATAATTAGTACAAATCGTCTGCTTCAAGCCGCCGAGCGTAGATCTAACAACGTGTAGACTTGATTCATAGAGTTTGTAAATTATGATCTCATGAAATATATAAAAATAGGAGTTGTCAAGCACGATTGGTTACTTTGAATATTTAATTAGGTACGTTCTATAAAAAGTAGTTAATATTCAAAAGTGGTGGGGACTTAATTATGATTAGAATTAATATTGTGAAGTCAACACAACAATGTTTCTTTTTTTCTTAAAGTTTGCAGTGAGCTCAATTTTTTTTTCAATTTCATTTCTAACATGTGCGTGCGATCTGTCTAGTCGTTCCGCAGTCATTCTCTCCATGGAATCCGGTAATCTCGCGAGTTAATAGATTCGATAATTCATCGCGGCGCGCGTCTGAATCGATACCAGTACGATTGATGGCGCCTGTCTTAGCTGGTGAAACGCTCGACATGTCTGTCACACTGTTCCACTTCACTACATTCGAAATTTAAACTTTTAATGGCTGTTCTTTTGTTTGATGCTTGAATGGGAGTGTACGCGACTGTACGCAGTTCATTCTGAAAGGCAACGGTTTGTGTTTTGTTTTATTTTGGTTTTATCTTTTTTGGAATGCGAACTGCTTGTATGGTGCAACTAACGATATGATATTTTTTCATTTCATTCAAGAAAAGAAGAAATAACGCACACTGGTAATGTGTGTAACTTTATGGTAATATTGGACTACAAAGTAATTCCTATCGAAATACAGATATCTTATTGGTCAATTAAAAATCTAATTGAATTTTCACAATTTACAAAAAAAAAAAACGCAAAAGTTATAGTTCTCGCACGAGAACTATAACTGAATTGACAAATTAGACGCAAATTAAACTTAATAAGTACCACAAAACTTAATCATTTGATGAACCGTCTGAAAGCAAACTTTACTGCAACTTTAAATAGCTGGTCATGTTTCATTAACTTGTTAAGTATTTAGAAATCTATTAAACAATCCCACTTTATCATTTTCCCATAGCATTGGATTCTACCAGTGACTTGGGTTGTGTCACTAAGCGATTGGTCTCGGCTCAAAATTCGAAGTTCGATTCACATTTTTGTGAAGAAATGTCCGTTTTATTCAATTCTTTGTGGTCACATTCCAATAACGCTTCAGTGAAGATCTAGTTACGAGTTTAGATTGTTTTTTGTTCATAATAGATTGCTAAAGTGGTTTTAATGCCAAGAGACAATACTTTTTTGATAAACAACTCTTTAGGAACTTTAACATTAATTTCTTCAATGTTGTTTTAATTATCAGATTTTATATCATGAGAATACATAAATTAGATATTTATAATGCAATGCACACAAACGCTAATAACAAAATCTTTACATTTTATCTGGCACCCATTAAAAAGACGAATAAATTAAACTGTCTGACCCATAAAACCAGCGTTTATGTCAGTTGAAAGCAAAGAAACAATACTTCCAAAAAGTTTCCTCGTAAGGAACCTTTCACAAGCCATTAATGTCTATATTCCGACCCCCTAAAGAGTTGAAAACACGAAATGGAATTATGGATTCCCCTAAAAGTCGCCATTAGAATTAGAGGCACAATTTATTCCGCACCGGGGCCCAATATTTCCGCGTTTCCTGTATCCTGTGCTCCGTGCACGAGCCCACACTATCTCATGAACCATGGAACCTTAGCTTAAGCTTACTTAAGAGGGTGAATAAATATTATTATTGTGATTGGTATAAATATTATTATTAGTGGTTATGTGAAATGTAATTCAGCTGTAAGCTTTCTATTGGTTGCTTAAATCAGCATTTCAGAGAAAAACCTTGACTATTCTGTTAACTGATGAAATAAGACAAACTTTTAATTTGTAGGAAATACAGAATTTAATTAAGAGTTTCCTAAGAATTTGAATACAAAGATACATAACAAATTATTGTAGAGTCAACCGCAGAAACTCAAGCAGACCAACTTCTAAATGATTTTAAAGGGCAACGAAGACATGCAAACACATTAATTTATAGGCACGAAAACAAACTTTTTAAGTCTGTAACAGTCGCCCAACTTTTACATTAAGTCCCCAGTCGGGGAAGCAATTACGGTTTCATCTATTACACCGACACCGTTTGTGTGATCACTACCTTTTATTTCTTCTACATTTGATATTACAATTCAGTTTCAATTAACAAATTCTTATTCATAAAATCTGTAGATTTATAATGCACTCCAATCGTAAATCTATTACAACATAATTACGATTGAGAGTCCAATTTGCAACAATGTACTGATGGTTCCAATAAACATTTCAACAAGCTTGCTGTCAAATAAAGCCAACAAATATTTTAATGGTTCCATGCATCGACCCTTTTTATTGGCAGTATAAAGCGTCCGTCGAACGCGTAGCCAGCGAGCAACCCTTAGGTACACACTCATGTACAGCACAGGACAAAGTCTCAAGCTGAACTATAAAATAAATCTAGCAAGTTATCGTCCACAATAAACAGTCGCCGCGGAAGGCTATCGCCAATTCCCACGCAAAGTTGCTGTTAATAAAAGCAACAAAATTATATATTCAAGAGTTAGGAGGTGGTGGTATGGCAGTTAGGGCCTTCTACGTGGTCCGAGTTACAATGCAAATTGCCGTGGAGGGGTGCGCCGATGCCCTCTAACTGTGCGACTCGCAAAGATGGCCGCCGTAATGGCGAAATGAAATTATTAAGCATTGTCTTGTGAAATCGGCCGCAGTCGACACCTGAGACACAGGGCTCGACCACTTAGCGTGGATACGCCGCACCGCGAGGTAACGAGGCTCGCCTCCGCCGCCGCACCGCCCGCAACGCCGAAACACTGTGCTCACCCGGGATACAGTTTGACTACGCTACCTTCTAAATAACAAATAAGCCAAGGCCATTATTGAATGACACTGAAACTCCGCACGGAAATGGAAACTTCAAATAACTCAAACTACTTGCACCAGAAATTAATGGGCAGATGCATTTAATTTTCTTATGTTATGAATTTTGATAATGTTGCAAACGTAAATTACTGTTGGCAAAATAGTACTGAAAAATGGCCACGGAAGCACCTCCACACTTTTCCAACGCCAAGACATTACTTACGACCCTCGGCTGAAAGCTTTGTATTAAAATTTAAATCTACTTTGCAAAGTGTATTTTATACACGTGCTCTTGCAATTTTGATCGTTCATAAAGCTCCGAATAGCTCCTATTATTACGCTTCACCTTTGCGGTATTGGGTGTTACACATCTCTCCCCAACCATTCCTGTTAACATTTTGACTAAGTCTCCCATGAATTTGGTATGCATAATGTTAATATATTATAGATGCTTTAATTACTCGTTTGCGGTACATTTGTGGTTCCTCTGTTAATGTTCATTTCTATTCGCTCGAGCTTGAAACTGAGTTATATCTGTATACGTTTATTGACTACATTATATTCTAACAGACAGATGCGTGTATGTTAATGATTTCAGAAACTCATCATCCAAATCGATCGAAACGGAAGCGACCATTAATTCCTGTAATGCGAAATCGATGTCCAAAAACGCGTCTTACGAAAATAAATTAATTTCACAATTTGTTTTCGACAACAAAGGCAGGGATCCCTCTACTTACTGGCCAAGTGAAATTCCTCTTTAATCCAACGCATGCCCACTCCGTGTTTTTAATTTCACACAAAAAACAGCTCCGAGTCGGTGATCAATCAAAACTGCCGCTCGTTTCTTTTTTCTATACTTCATTGCAATACACTTTCGCCTCTCTGTAACCGCTATAAATGTGCCTGTATTATTTTGTTTGTATAAAGGAATCGGGTATCCCTTAAATTAAATTAGTTTGACGGATTTGTCCCGATGTCAAAGATTAATTACATTTTACAAATGAGGTTTTTTAGTCTTAATGTAATTATGGATTCTTGTTATGATTATGGTCGTAACGATGTTCCGCGAATTATATTTTGGACTTTTAAAAATACGTGTGCCATCGCCATGAGGTATTTGCCTTAAATAAATACCCTCCTATTTATTTAAGGCATGTGAAACGGATTTGCAGTTAAGAATCAAATGCGAGTTCGACATATAGTCACGAGCAAACGGAGATATATGATTGAGTGGTCGCATGTTGAGTGGCAATCGTAGCTCAGACGCCGCACTACGTGTCTAAGAATGTGTTAGACTCAACCACTATCGCTATGACTAGACAGAGCGTGGAGTTAAGCGTTATATTAGGACAGCATACCACTACAAAGTACGCAGCAAAATCGTAGCAACGAACAGAACCTAAAGATTAGAGAAGAAGTTTAGATTTGGACATTTGAGTAGAGAAGTTTGTTTTAGATTAGGACAAACTACCGCTACGATTTCGTAGCAAATTCGTAGCACCTGACAAAAAAATGTTTTTGAATAATGTATAAGGAATTCGGCATAGATATGATTATTTTAAGTATACCTACTCGTATGTATTTGGGCTGCATGTGGTTATTTTTCTTTTAAGTTTCAGTTTTCATCTAATTGTATCGATAACATCCTAACCAGAAAGGAAAAATATATAGTCGTGCGAATGTACTTACCACATAATTACACGTTAACTACCTTTTCCCTACAATAATTTTCCCAGCATTTTCCTACTCAACTTTATTGCCCAATCGTTTACATTCATAAGTCTATCGCAGATCTCACGAGCTCGTCGCAAAGTGCCCCGGAGTACCGTGTAAATAAACATTCGTATTCGTTTCACGTTCGTGATCATTCGGCCTCATTCGGCCCCGGTCGGGATTACGTGATTTATTCAACAGGCTCTAATTGCTACCGAGACTTTTCACGCTGACTGTACTTTAACATTCTTGAGCGTTTTCATTTGGCTGTTTTTTGATTTGGTTGATTGAAATGATAATAGTTTTGTATCTTTTTTTGTATAGACGTGGCAATGGTTTATGGTAAAGTTATTAATCAAATTTAAATAAACAAATTATTTAGAATAGTAAGTAACTTAGCTGGTCAAGTTTCATAAAAATATGGTTAGTAAATTTTAAAAATTGTATACAGGTCTGATAAATACGTATTATATTATGTAATCGTATTTAAAAATATAAAATCAACACTAACCGCAAATACAAAACAGTTACAAGTTGCAACACAAAATATCAAAACCATCTCGTCGACATGACACGTCAAGATCACCTCCATCTCCATATTTGCTTTACGAATGGCTCCGTACATTCAAAGCGAGCATTGGTTTCATTCATTTGCACGTTTTCATTTCAGATCTGTAAACATAAAGGTCGTCCGCGTTGACACAGCGATTCCTGCAGAGATACACGCGGTAAGCAAAAAATCGTCTTCTCAAAGGTTTCATAAAAAAACCTAAGCTCATATGGCTTTGCAATATCATTTGAAAGGTTGGCGACAAACCGATATTTTTTACTTTAAAAGATAAGATTATGCAATCTCTAGCCGGCACCAGCAATCTGCACTAAATCCTATTTTAAAAACACGCAACGGTGGCTTTTAAAGCGCACTCTCGAGGACCAGCACACTCCCACACTCGCACAAAACGATTTTCGTTAAGATGCAGTTTTTTGCACTCTTTTGTGTGCAAGCGCATTTGTAGTGACGATACGTGTTGTCTCTTAATCCGCTTGTAATTGAATTCGGTGTTGAATCCTTTGTGAGAGTCTGAAAGGATTCCCGAGTATGTGAGTAGAGTGGAATTTTAAGTAAAGAAGATGCATTGCAGTGCATTTTAATTCTAAGTATCATATGGAAATCCGGTATACTACCTCATAGAAAATATCTAGTATTTTTACCGTAGAGACATTGATGGATTAATTAGTAGGGCACACAGTGTAACATTGCTTGCACTTGCCCGTTTTTACACAAACTTCGGAAGCTTCTGTAACACATTCTGAACAAACAAAGAAACACATTACAAAGCCATAAACCAAGCAACAAAGGAACCGACGAATACGTGTTGAAACTGATCCATCATGTCTCCTTTTAAAATAACAAAAAAAAACTCATACGCTACACACAACAGATGTTTTACTAAAAAACCGACCCCTATCGACCCTAGCATATAAAACGCTGACTATAATTTCTATTAAAATAACTGTAATTTCCCAAATTATCTTTCTATCGTAAACGTTTAAATGCAAATTGGGCATTCTGATGTATTAATGTGGTCATAGTTTTGACAAATTGAAGCAGACCTCGTGTCAGGGAATTAATTTTTGTAAAACAATTTCATCTTTATTTGACAGGTGCTTACGTTTTTGATAGCTTCGATAGCTTTCGAAACTTTAACAAGTTCCGTGGCTGGTAGTTAACAGTATTAAGTAAGAATTTTTTCTCGTATTATGTCGAACAAAAATTTAATATACCTAAGTAGTTTATTATAATAGTTGTTTTGATGTCCACGAAATCTATTTTTTGTCAAGTACATACAGACACTGGTGTAGATAAAAGAGCGTTATCACTTTATCTTGTTGACTTTTCATTAAAATATACTTTGTTTTGGTGACACTCGTTTTAATAAAATCAATAAACAAGTAACGGAAAAACATACTGCGTTTGTACATTTTCACTATTTGAGCATTAAGCTCGTGCAGACCGCTGTTATCACTAATGAAACCGATATATATGAAATACAATCATCAGTATCGGAAAACAAACATAATATCGACCAATAAAGAGTTCTGCATATCAACATGCAAAATTCCAATTAGATTCCAAACATATGATTGTGATAAACCAACCGTTATTGAAGTTGCTTATCTATGTAATTAGAAAGGAACTAAGCTGTAACCATTTGTGTTTATGGGAACATTCGAGTGTTACAGTCATATTTCTGATAATATGTATAGAAATAGTTTTATGTATTGATAGTGATCATGTTTTCGTGCTTATGATAGGTGCAAAACATTTAGTTCTTAGGTAACTTAACGTGAGCTAGCCAATGACGGAGACTATCTATCTGTTATCCCTAAGTTATTCAATAAATTATTATGCTAATTCTTTGATTTCGATCACAATATTATGAACTTGAAATAACAACCGAATAGTTGAACGCTTTAATAGAATACTCGTGCGATAACATGAAACTGTTGTTAATGTCAAAACTGTTACTACCTTGATAAAAAGTTAGTTAGAAGTATTCGCACCTAAACCACCACCTACCGATGTACGAGTATACTGTAAAAAATCTCACCGGGAAAACTTAGGTGAAGTGAGCTGGCAATAGTGTCAATTTCAGTAACATCAGCCGATCGATTCTGTAAAAATCTCACCGTGAAAAGTTAGATGAAGTGAGTTTAGAGTAAGCTGTCAATAGTGTCAATCCCTAGCATTAGTTGGAATGACAGCTCACTCCACGCTCACTTCACCTAAGTTTTCACAGTGAGATGGTTACAGAATCGCACTGCAGGTGATGTGAGAGGTAACTGCAATCTCACTTCACCTAAGTTTTCACAGTGAGATGGTTACAGAATCGCACTGCAGGTGGTGTGAGAGGTAACTGCAATCTCACTTCACCTAAATTTTCACGGTGAGATTTTTTACAGAATAGACCGGCCGATCCTAGAGAACTACTCTATATAAAATAAAACACACATAACCAATGAAAACTAAATTGAAACTTTTTAAGTGTCTCCCGCTTTCATGTCCTTCTCCAAAGTTTTATTACTTACTCACTTTTTAAATAGAGAGCTACGAAGAAACATGATACAAATTGTTGAAATATAAATGAAGAACACCAAGTGGTACACCGGGATTAAGGGTAATGCATGCGGTCGTTAACAGAGACATTCAAAAAATTATCTACCACGGAATCCGGTACTTTACACCCACCGCGGATTCGTCAGAAGGGAATAAGGCATCAAATATTCAATTTTAAAACAGCCGCTAAAAGCGAAACGTCATCGCCTACGCAACCGCAGCTGGGACTTGACGATTTAGAAATTTTGTTACAGATGGGACACGCACTCCGCTCCGGGAAAGAGATAAGTAAAAAATTGCATTAGCAAAGTGAAAAACATAAATGAAGATGACAACAATAATGTTCGAGATGTCGCGAAATTGCCTTCCTTAAATGTTTAGAGGGTGTGCTGGTGACGCAACAGAAGTGATTCCGAGTCCCTTGAAAATTATACTGTCAAGAACAAGAAAATGGCACGCAGAGTAGGAAAAATTTCATTAGCGCCAATCAAAATGACGAGGTCCAAAATGAAGCTAGCAAAGAGAGTCGTAATCACGGAGTTCAGCAGGCACCCCCTCGACGTGAGGTCTTATTAAAGGAATAATATTTACAAAACGAGACGCCTCAGAAATCCCCAAATTAAGATCTCGCCGAAACCCGCCCAACTTCCACAAAGTGGAATCATTAAATTAAAAATGTAAACTTTTCTCTTAGCAAGGTAATGGGCATCCCGATGTAGATAAATAGATGGAATAGCTGCAAAAAGGAGCATTTTCCTGTTCATTAAATTTTTCCTTCGCTTTTTTTATTTCGACCCCTGGTGCTAATTTTGTTGGAATTCACGCCCCTCGGCTCCACCCGCTGGGACTCAATCACAGAAATTTTATATCCGGAATTAAATAAGTACCCGACAGTATTACGAACAAAATTTAATATGAGCTTATTTTTAGCGGAGATCTTTCCTAATTAATCTGATACTCTTCACTGTATTTATTGGATTTAAATATTTCCCTGTTCTGACAAATAAACAGAGCTCCATACTTTTCCGCGTCGTGGGGAAATTGGTTTAGAAGTTGCTAAGAAGTCAATCCTGGAGGGAGTATTTCCATCAGTGGTAACTTATTACAGAGGGTGGTTTGTGTTAATAACTCGATTGTCTGTAATACTCTGCGATATACATTTAGTCGGAAATGTCAGCGATCTCGGTAGTAAATGCAATTACATCTGCTAATATGCCGTCTGCAACCGACGCGCGCTCGTCTCCCAGCACTGCTCCAAGCGATGCCACCCTTTAACTGTTTGGGGATCACTTGGAATTTAGTTAAGATACCTACTAGCACTTGACTTTGTTTATCCTAGATAGGTCCGTTCTAAACTGTTAGCATATTTTAGTTCATTGAAACCTGTCACCTTAAAGATTTTTTTTATAAAATTTGGGGCCGCATGTCAATCATTTAAAAATTCCTTTGATGGTGAAATGAACCGCACCTATATTTTCTCTTTTGATTCTCAATGTCAATATCCAAATGTCTCCGTATTACGATATCGAGTTTCCTTATAAGATATTGATTGGTACAAATAAGGAAATCGAATTATTCAACGTCCGCCCCCCATTTGTTTCCCGTTCCCCTCACCAGAGATGAAGAAATTCTTTCTGAGTTTTCGATTACTTGTCCAATTAATTTTATAGATTCATTTGTCTTAGACGCTTTGAAATATGCACTGCAAATATTGGACGTTTATTTTTACAACGCTAATTTCGGCTTTCGGTTACCGATTTATTTTCTATAGCTATATATTGCTACAAAGTTATTTACTTTCCATCGTCTCCACCGGTTCTGTGTCGATCGAGATTACTGTGAGAACCAGGTGAACAATTAGTACAAACTGTCAAGTACGTCAGGCGACAGGCACCCTTGTCCCAATAGCTACATAGATTACTTGTGAGCCTCACTCTCACTTCAAGTGTGGTCCGGAGTGGGACAGGGATGTCGAGTGTTACGTAATACGAGCAGTTAGGGTATTCTGATGAGAGGGAAAGTTCACGTTCCGTTTCTCATCACGCCTGTGCGCGCAAGTGGGTGAGTGCGGTTACTGGCCAGAGCAACGCACCGGCCATTCATGACATAATTGGCAATCGGGCTCATTAAACAGATGTATTTTCACATGGTGAACATGTTAACACCTTTGTGGATGGTGTGCGTCGCGTACTGTAAGGGTGCGGTCGAGTGCACTGTTTGTATCTATTGCTTGGTATTGTTCATTTGTTTATGTGTTATTTGCAATTTTCTTCTTACTTTACATTATTATTGCCACAATTTTCGTTTTCAATCATTCACAGTAGTAAACTATAACAGGCTATTTAACAGATAACAAGAATGTCCGTGGAAGAAAAACCAAGGGCGCGATAGTAACTCATAGCTCATAGCTAACGAAACCTTCAATTACGTTTAACTGTGACTGTAATAAATCAACAATTGAATAGGCCATTATTGCTCCGACCAATCGCATTACAGCTCTGACAGTGTGTCGAATTACGTACACATTGATAATCAAGGACATCAGTCGCCGCATTCTGAACTTTAACTCTTAGGAGATAAACAAATGACTAGCCAAGATTATTATTCAATTATGGGCCATAATAGGTGGTACACGTTTCTAGCGGTAGTATTACAATCGGTCAAGTGAAATTAAACTCTAGGTGTGGGAGTATTAGGAGTAGATAGCTGCTTGCTAAGTTTGTAGGTGTAAGATAACAATGAGTGGTCAGACAAGGTGTTAAGAGAATACCTATTGTTCAGATCGGCGTGAGCGCGGGGGCGCGCCGCGGCGAGATCAAAGCCGATTGACATTGAGACGTGACCACACCTTCGGCTTTACGTTAAGTATATCCACTATCCGATTGGAGATCTCTTCAACTGAGTTTTGTTGTTTTCAATTGTCTATTTATGACTACTAATTCTAAGAATTGATATGAGAAATGACATATGGAAATTCTATGACATCATTTTTATGATTGATTAATCTATTAGAGAGATTTAATAAAGTTATTTCCAGTTTTAGATTTACCTTATCGACGTTTTATTTATCTGTAATGTTTCTTTAAAACTACCTTTTTACGTCAAACAGCTACTTACCGACATTTATAAATATTTTAATGATCATTAGGCCCTACTAACGGAGCAACAAAGTCATATTATAGCCCAGGCAAACACGTACACTCGTACACAGTGTAGGGGCATACTAAAGGGCATAATTTGCACACAAAGGCACACGTCATCAAACGGCACAGTCGGACACCTCCTTACGTCACAACGAACACTCCCGGCACCGCACTGCCTTATCTTGATATCACTCGATATTTCGTCACGCTACGAGTGCTACGAATAACGACTGCTGCACTGATTCTAAACCTTGTTCTTTAGAACGATTATATGTTATTTGACAGGAAAACCTTCACTACCTACATGTAACTCTGATGAGTGATTAGTGTCGGCTCTGTAGGTCTTTCATTTATTTTCTCACGTTTTTTTTTTGTAGGAACTTCTTTAAAAGTTGTCTTGTTGTTTTTTTTTTTTGTGAATGTTCAGTTCCGCAGTTTTTATTTAGCAATTTTTTAAAGCAAGCGTTTTCCTTCTAAGGTTAATCTTTAATTGTTTTTATTTCTATGGGTTAACTTTTACTGACAAATACATGTTGAAACTATTTTTGTTTCAGCTAATATTGGCGGAAAATAAACCCTATTCAGTCACTTAAATTCACTTGATTTCAAAAATATTTTGAAAATAGGTCCACTTGGCTCCAGGGTGTCGGGACTCGAACCCTTCACAAAATCATTTCTATTCCGTTTTCCGTGAAAATTGCCCACGGACGGTCAAAGGGTTAACAATTTAGTGTTTATTTGAATTCCGCCTTTGTTAGTTTAAAAGGCGTTAGAATGTAAACGGATCCTTTGTTGTGATTGCCGTGTGTTTTGTTCCGACCGTTCCCGGTTTATTGTTTTGTCGTTTGCAAGGATTTCGTTCGCACCCCTTTACTTGTGACGTTTCAATTTATCGACTGTGTGCTGCTCGAATTTTAGGTTAGGAATTTATTTGTAAAAACTTTATTAGTTGTTTCACCTTATTCTGGTTAGTTTTTTAACTAATCTCGTACGTTTTTATTCTTCTTTCTAAATACTTGAGAACCACATTTTTATTTTGGGTTTCCGTATTAGTAAGCGTATTCAAATACAAACAGATTGAATCAAATCCTTTCAAATTAATCAGAATACAATCATAATAAGAAATACAAGAAACCCCTGAGTTCATTATAAGACAATTTTATGTTAATGCTCTAAAGTCTGTCAGGATTATTTTAATGTGGATGCTGACAACACACGCTCTTCATAAGTAGAGCTTTGAATTCCATTAGAAAAAGATATATTGAGATATTTGAACGTGATATATTAACTGAGCGGCGTATGAATGTGATATCGATGCATTCATTAATCGAGTTAGAACAAAAGAAAGCTAAGAGAGTTTTTGTTAACTCTTAAAACATTTTTGTATGTAGCGTAGCTCTAATGGTGAAGATCTACTTAACTTCATTTGTTTCTTTATCAGAGTTTATATTTTCTTTCATTGTTGTTTCAAATAACTGCAGTTCCCATCTAATTGCATTTTATCTGATGCTTGTATGCAGAGCTATAAGTAGAATCCGTTATATTAGTACATTGTTACTTGCAACCTGAATGCTTTAACGGAGAGTCTAACTACTTATTAAATTATTGATACATTTCAACAACAGATCATACAAAATGCAAGTTTAACAAGCAATGATCAACCAAATCGGGAGTTGGAACATTCAGCGCCTTTGTGTTCCCATTGTAAGTACCGCAGCATGGCATCGTTCTTCATTGAGCCTCTCTGTGGGGAGCCCACAGTAGCCCGACAGTCTCTTTTTGTACGTCCAACGTTTTATCAAACATTTTAATGGCCGGCTTTATGGAGCCAACAAAAGAAGTGTGCCAACAGAGGCGTTAAATCCTTTACGATTTGATGATGATGATCACGCGTTTGTCATTGGACCGCACTCTGGGCTCGTTGGCGGTCATGCGTGAACTCGCATATTGAAATACATTTGTTCTGTTATGAGATATTTTTTGATGTCTAACCTACTTTATTTTTGTCACTCAACTTTTTATTTGAATATTTTCCGATGGAGTTTTAGATGTTTAAAAAAAATGCTAATACTTACCCAACGCTGCCCCCGGAAGCATTATATAATAAATAAATAAAAGGTCACAAACACAATCATGCTTATAAAACTAAACATAAACAACTAACGCATTCAATAATACTACTACACATGTATTACAATGTAAATTTATCTGTGACTTTCAGTTTTAATCAATAGCTAGGGTGTAACCTGGAACCAAAACAACGACAACTAACATTTCACCCACAATTATTCCAATTACATTTAGATGCAGTAAAATAATCACACCATTGAGACATTATGCAATCGAATGTACGAGTAAAAGGACTGATTCACGGACCAACCAAGCATTTAAGAAAATTATTGCTTAACTTCAAAATTCCAATGAAATGAAATGGGACCTACCTGGTAAGAGATGGAAATTGCGCAAACACAATAAAATAAATGAAAAGAAAATAAACACACCAATAAGCAATTTTGTTGGAAAGATTATACTGTCTGTAAAAGTCCTGCGTTGCGGGTGTAACGTGTGGTCTTCCAGGCTACCCCCTTGGCCTGCGAGCAACCGGCCAGCGGCCGAGCCCGCTCGAACGTTTCCGAACGCAACCGAACCCGGCCGAACGAAACCGAACGCGCGGTGCAAGTGAGAGAGCGACATACCTGTCTGGCGCTTTCATTGACAGGCACCTGAAATGAAGAAAAAAATCGATCCAATTCGTTGAAAATTTTAAATTTCAAAAATTTTGATTATCTACATTTGAAATTGACACAGATAAATTTACATGCAAGGATGTGTGTAGGTTTACATCAAAACGTTTCGCTGTATCACAAAACTGGATATCGACTCTGGAATTCTGGGTTATTTGCATTGTAAACGAAATCGTCTACTGCGAGCAATGAATCTACAAAGAGAACAAGGGGTAACAAAAATGAATTATAAAAATTAAAAGTAAACATACTAAAAAAGAATAAACAATAATGTGGCAAAAACAGTTAAAAACAACATTGCAAGATGTATTAGGACAGTTGTTAAAATATGGGGTAGCGTCGAGCGGCTTGACTCCGCAGCTCCGGTGTTATTGTGCGCTTGCACGCGATCTCTCTCTCGTGTTTGCATTCGCACACTGGTGCAGCTACAAGCCAACGGTTTGTTCCATTTTTGAATCATGTGCATAAAATCATTAACTATCCTATTAAGTATTACAGATACATCGCATTCCAATGTTACTGGTGCCTGTATGCAAGGGTTCAACCAGAGAGCATAATTTAAACAATTAAATGTTTTATTTTTCTAGGTATAATAAAAGTCAGTGATTTTCATTCAACCTTATTGTACCTATTATTAATTAACCTACTTGGAAAAGTGACAAAAAATATGATGTAATTAACCTCCATGAACGTTAACCCAAAATTACGATCATCACCACCAATTGCAATGACTCATGCTGTACAAGTAATCAATTAAAGAAATAAGTATTATCAAATGTATATAAATTGACCAATAAAAGCAGATTAATATTGAGTCATTACAATACAGCACACCCCCCTTCCCGATGGACAAATTTATTAGATTATTACCGGACGAGATCACGCAAACGGAATCGTAAAATTAAAGGAAATCAATCCCGTTAAATTGAATCCAATTCCCTTAACATCATTTCATTATAAAGAGGGCATAATGCACGTGATATCGGCCGGTACTCAAATGTAGTGCCGGTCATATCAAAGATATGGAACTTAAAGTGACGTTAAACGTTGCGATTGTATCATTAGAGGAGTAATGAAAACGTCAAAGCTAAAAATAAATTTATCGAAACAGAACAAAAATATCAAACAATAAAAACAGCTCAGTATTAATAAAGTGGCGTAGAGTAGCGGTTCGTACAATACATTTCACTTCGCGTGTGAACAACCACCGATGACTATCGTTTTGTGCTATTTTGACACAAATACTTTTCTCGTAGATATTGTAATCGATGGTATTCACAGCGTACCGACGCATACATGCAACAAAATCAAAAGTCACCTACTCGAAAAAACCAATCTATCAATATTAGAACACAAAAAATATGCAAGTCAGTTAATAATCCCGAATCGGCAATCGACAATGGAAATAAAGTCACAGTCATTTTTTTAATAATGGCAACACAGTTTTTCTTTTTTATTGCCACCCTAGGTTCGTTTGACATTTGAACCGGCTGATGACTTAGCCGCCATGATTGATCGTCGCGACCCAGTAAATGAGTGCAATTTAGCGTTTATTTTCCCTTCTATTCAACGTTTGTTATTGTTAACTGCATTAAATTGTGTCCCTTCAAAAAATTATATCTCTATTTTTATGAATAACACAAAAAATGATCTATTTCTCCAACGTCTGCTACAAGGTTGTTGTTAAAAGAAATTAATTTAAAAGCAAACAATAAAACGAAACAAAATCATATTTACATACAAATTAACTGTTGAACTGTGACTGGTAATCATTTGTCAATTCCAAGTGTCATTCTGAATCCCACAGTGAGCTTTTGAATACCACATGATGCAAAATGCTTTTACGGAGCTTACGTTTAAAGTTCAAAATAACATTTTGGTTCGAACGATATGCCCAAGAATCTTCAAGAGAGTAAAATATACAACTTTGAATCGTATCTCGCTAGTTTTAAAGTTCAAAATTCTGCATTTGCATCGCCAGGATTTCAAGAAAATGAGCGACTGTATACAATTTATCATCCAGCCAAGTATCCGCCCAAACCGTAACGAATCACTAGTAAATAAATTGACCACAAACATTTCGGAGCATTTCTTTTGATGTAGCATCCAGAAACAACTTCCATATTAATTTATTAGTGATATAAGTATCGCGAAGATTTGTTGCTCGGTTGATTTGCGGTGGCCGTGGCCATAAATCAAACCACTTGCGTTCAGTTCATTCTTTCTACATTTTATTACAATAGAAGGATGGAGTACCCGACTACTCTGCTGAACTATTCTTGTGTTAGCGTAGTAATGATTGTAAGTGTAACACAGCTTATTTCGAGACAGTAATATTGTTAAATTGTTTTCTGAGTTTTCGTAAGTCTAAGAAAACAGAGAACGTAGATAGAGCAGTAATAAAACATTATTAATCATGACATTGTTTTCGTCTGCCAACATTAATGTGATTAATGAAAACATGTCGTGGGTAGATCACGTGCCAGTATATGATATTATTTTAAGTCAGTTTCACAATAATATTCCTCCCACAGGCCTGCGATGATCGAGATGATTGTAATGAGGCACAGAGTATAAATTATATTTGACAGGTCATAGAATTAGATTGATACGTTCTCTAGGCTGCGCATTCAATTGATAGTGATGTGCCGGGATGTGGGGGTCTACTGAATCATTTTAGACTACCATACTCTACATACCTACCTATTATGTATACACAACGATCTATCAGAAATGAATAGCCTGTTGAAATAAGAATCACTTAATAATTAGGTACTACGTATACATCCTTTCTATCGGGTGTTTCATGCATTTTCTCAAAGAACTACAAAAAAGACATATGTAGTTCTAAGATAATTTACTATCTGTTTACCATATAACTTAAAACGATTAACAAAATCCCTAACTATTAAAAGGATGAGCTCTATTAAAAACATTATTCAGTTATTTCAACAATTAAATATGATAACAAGCCACAAGCAATCATAGATATAGGTACAAGTAAGAAAGTAGGTATACATTCCCACTTAAGCAATGATCTGCTCAAGGGACTAGAAATTTCATAGCTCTCAATTAAAACGCAGAAATAATTATTTGGAAACATCCACCCCACTTGTAAATCAATTTATTAAAGTAAATGCGAGCCTGTCCCTCCTTGAAATATCACAAGTTGTATTATGATGTCTACGTAAAAACAGTGTCTGTACAAGTATACACTCAGTAAGTATTTAATTAGTCTCTCCAAATTAATTTCTGCGGTTGTAATAAAATGAAACAAGAATCATAAACAAAACAGTATAGAGCTAGAATGGCGCGAACTCCTTCGTCCCACCTGCTTTCTAAACAAACTTTTGACACGACCGTAACGAACATTTTTCGGGAAAAATAATTGCACATTTATCCTCCTGGGGGCATTAATTTCCCTTCAGCCGCGATTTTGTTGAGGAAACAGTCTAATTAGTGCATTACTTCTTACTTTAGGAAGTATCTGGTTTCTTTCAAAGACTGTAGCACAATAAAAGATGTGAACTATATGGCATTGGCAGTTTCGTAAGCTAACACTAAACTGTAAGTTTATTTTTTGACAAATCATTCTGAATATCTTTCTGTGTGAATAATTAACGAAATAGCGTTACAAAAGTATCATAATTCTAATACATAATTTTAACGTTAACTTAAACATAACTTAAGCGACGTCAAACTAAGGCAACAATGAAAACAAAATAATATCGCGGCTATTACGGCGTTAATTATAATATTTACCATGATAACAACATAGATGAGCGAGATCTTTCAGCAATGCGTGTACTTTTAATGTGAATACGGACACAAATTATGGCATAATTTAATAATAACGCATGAGCTGTTCAACGTATAATTTTATGACAAAAAATGTCTTTGAAATGACCGCTGACATTAACTTGTGTGACAACATGGAGGGATTGACAATTTTATTCTTGACACACATTGCGTGTAACAAGTATCGATCTATAACAAATATAATTATGTAGCTATAAATAGGTTAAGCACCATCTAAGCGACTGCGGTGTGTTACCACCTTAAAAGTGTAACCCTTCCAAGTCTTTGTAGAACAAGATTTTTATTTTTGTTATTTATAACACTCGGAAGAATTATTACTTCTGAATCGTTTAAGTCCTTGCTCAGTGCTTGTAATCCCAAGCCGAGATTAAATTGCTCGCCCAACGCTAATTAAAAGGGTAACTTTTTTACCTAAGTAAATGATTAATCGAACATTTGTGTTCTTACTGTATTAAAACAAGGTAATAATAAATTGTTCTTATTTTGTTTTGGCAAAACACTTTAAAGGGTGGCCAAAATTATGTCGGGATTAATTTTTATATAGTTAAAAAATCGTAATAAATTAAAGTTCTTTAGTTAAAAAAATAACCCTTTAAAACCATAAAAGTCTGTACAATTTGACAGAACCAATTATATTTTGGTATTTATAAAACAAACTTTAATTCGAGCTTTTCGTTTCGTCTTAATGACTAAACTGAGTGACAAGTGAGACCTTTACGTAAACCTTTATAAGTCACAACCATTGATGTGTCGGTCTTTGTCAAGAGTATTTGCATTTTAGTATTTTTCAAGGAAATAATTCACTCTAGTCGACAGTAGCGAAGTCCTAGTGACACCTGTCATGTGGAGGGTTAGTGACATTTTGTCGGCCTTGTCTGGTCTTCAAACTAGACCGCTGTCGGCTTGTACCAACATAATAACTGTGGCACTTATGTGCAGTTTATCTACTTATCTATTTGTAACTATTTAATGGAAGAAACATTGAATTAAACTAGAATAAGTTATGGCCTAATGTTCAAGTTTAATAACTGTCATTTTATTTAGCTAATGTAGGTAACATGTACCTACTGCAGTATAACATAATCACCTGCTGACAATATATTTTTACTTAGAAGAAAATGATACGTTTATTTTTAATCACACAAGCAATAATTATTATCAATATCTATAGTTATCATAATAAAATGTGATATCTACCTAATTAACAAGAACACGAAGATCCGATACGTTATAGATGTCAGCACCTCTATTCGACGCTAGGAAGGGTTGAAGCACCAGTAATTGCAATTGTTTAACTAATTGCAAAATTAATTATGATAATTATCGAGCGGCTAGTGGCAATAATTTCGCACGGGTGCGCCGCAAGCGCCTTGAGTTATGAACGCCCTTTACCGCAAACTCATCCATTTTGCCCCACTGTGGTAATGATGGGCCCTAATTGTGACTATAAAAACTGTTACAGTAAATGCATCGATGCAGAGAATATAATAATATAGTAACAACTTATATCCACAGTCTTATCGATTGGAATTAACTCGTGAATGGAAAATGTCAGTAGCTCATCGACATCATATTTCATTGAAAAACCAGACGCCTATTTGTCTTATCAATTACTACATGAAGACACATATTTTATTCAGAAACTATAACCATTTGTCAAACGCAAATCTTAAAATACATATTTATTAATATAATATTGTTTATGTTACGAGCCCCAAGACGTCAACAAAGTCAGAATAAAAGGCAACAGGAGCGATTAGCCCGAGGCACCGACTGCGTGGTCACGATTTATTGTACGCTACAACCAAATTAATTTTGCAGTCACAAACTTTAAATTAAACAACCCACTCCTCCGTTCCACTGTTCTAAATGGTTCAAATTAGTTTAGCAACTGTTTTGCTGAACGCAACAATATCGTGGTTGATTCGATCCTCAACACAGTAAAGTCTGAGCTGTTTAAGGAAGATACTTGTCTAGGCTTAAAACCAGTTCTATCTGAAATGATTGGCAACGAAGCTTGGCTAACAATTTGGCATTAACAATATATTGTATACAAATACGGTTGGTATTTCCATTATTCCCCATTGAAATCAGTTTCAAAGAGATCGTTTTGTTTGACAAAATATTCGCAACCCGATAAAAAATAAACGTGAAATTATCGAAAATATTTTATTTCACAAAAAAACTTCACGAAGCTAGGCACAAAAAATGGCCAAAAATGTTTAGGTATCTATAAATAGATGCCTAGTAGTGACAGTCAAGTTTAGTTAAAGTATTTTTATATCCTTGTATTTTTTATAAACGGACAGCTGATTTTCTTGTTACACTTAACTATCTAAGTACTAACAATGTATCAAAACGAGGCAAATTTTCAAACCGTCACATACAAGCTGATAGTATAAACGGCTACCATAAAAGAGAATTACGTTGTTACAACAACTGGCAACAATTTTTCTTCATACTAAGTTTGTTGTAGCACGCAAACCACGTCAGTATGAAATAAGTTTAGCAAACAGCCCACATTTTTAAAACAATCGCTAGAATTCAGCTTTTGAATCAAGGAAATAAATTGTGGTGAGTTACATCATTGTAATAAACTGATCAGTCGTGAGCATGGTCTTTAACGAAATTTATGTAGGCATTTGTGTTAACTTATATATATTTATAGCCATGGAGCGCAATTCTATGGTAAACATTTACAATTATAGTTTTAAAATTGATATGCTGTCTATTGACATCAATGCTCTACATCTCATTGGAAAGGAAGAGCACAATATTAGCAATTAATGTTTTGGTCTAAACACAAAAGCGTATCACCTATCCATATTATCAGGAATTGATTTTTTTTTTAAAGAAGTCACGTTTATTTTAGCATAGACCGTAAATCCAATATTTAAAAACTACCCTCACCACAATCTGCCCAAAAGCACACACTACGTTAATATAAAGCAAACAAATGGTTGTAAATTGGTCTATTTGTACCCGGTCCAACGCCACTCATACTTCCGGCCTGCATTCATCATTCGGACGATATCATTAAGACATCAGACGAGGGTAGGAAACACACCTTATTATGTGTAGTTCAGGAAATCGTACTGGCTTATTTTAGTAAAAGCCTTTCTGCATAATGTTTAATTTCCACTGAAGTAATTACAGCTGTTTCGTGAGGAAGTTCGATTTATTATGTTATAAATGTGGCTGGCTAACTGTACTATATAAGAGATTTTGGTTTTTAATTCAGAATTACTAAAAAGTATATTTTTGAGGTTAAGTGGAAACCGCGTACTGGAAGACGTAGCGTTGGAAGGTCTGGTGGGGGCCGCAGGAATCCGCTGGATGTGAGAAGCACAGTACCAGTGCTTGGGGGAGGCCTTTATCCAGCAGTGATGAAAAGATGATGATAATTATACTTCAAGACTAATTCTCTTGCCTCATCGAGACCCACAACTAAACATTGGCGTTGAGATCCCAATAAGTATACTACTACAATAAGCTTTTAAGACCCATTCCTTGAATACAAGCGAAAATAGATTCATCCAAGATATTGCTACCAGTCTTTGAGCATAACCCCTTAGGACAACTGTTATGACACTCATAGAACGATCGTGAATTGTCTATCCAAAACCAATTACACCCACATCACAAACAGGAAAGCTATATCATTTGGACGAATTAATTACAAACACTGTCAATTATTGTAACATAACAATAAATTACCCTGATTCAATAACCAGAGTCATTGTTACATTAGTCATGAGGTTATGGCTTCAGCGATCAATTAATGTAAATTGTTAATTAGAAAACACGCAAAACACTCGAGCCGTGCCGATCCAATCAACGGCTACTATCTAACCAGTAACAAAGCTACGTAATCTAGCTATATAAACAAAAGTAAAGTGTCCGGCATGGCAGTGCCGTGCCTGGCATATCCAACTATCCGCTTATGAATAAAACTAGAAAATATTTTATTGTCCAGGTAATACAGTAAGCAGGTTCATAAGTGAACAGCAAGTTGAGACGACATGAGTAGCTTAAAATACTACCTGCAGTTGGGTTATTATTATTATTTACTAGCTGCGCCTCGCGGTTTCACCCGCATAAGTTTCGATCCCGTGAGAATATCGGGATAAAATGAGGCCATGAGAGCCACAGTGGCCTAACTGTCATTTTTTCAATACTGACTTTATTTGAAAAAACTGCTCTAAACTGTAAAAGTCATAGCGCCACAGTGGCCTAAAAATTAGTTCAATTTTTTTCAGTTAGGCCACTGTGGCTCTCATGGCCTCAAATATGCTATGTGTTAATCCCGGTTATAAACTATCTGTGTGCCAAATTTCATCCAAATCCGTTCAGTAGTTTTGGCGTGAAAGAGTAACAAACATCCATCCATCCATCCATCCATCATTCCATACAAACTTTCGCATTTACAATATTAGTAGGATAGTAGGATTAAAAGGCTGTGATGTCCCACTGCAGGGCAAAGGCCTCCCTACTCTCTTTCCTCTTCTCTCTGTTTAAAGCTTCTAAGTTGTAAGTTGGGTTATAATATATTATTTTATTTTCCAGTCATACCCAAATTAGACAGTCTGTCTGTATCTTTGGGGATCGATATCATGATCATTTATTATTTGTTGTGTAATGTTGACCTTTTCTTTACCATCTGTAGGTTTGGACATTTGATTTTGTATTTGTATTTTAAAGAAATTAAGGTGTATCTCCATGCAAATACAGGAATAGTAAAATACTGTTTAATGGGGAAACCAAGCCCTACTTGATTGCTTAAGTAAACTATGCTGAATTAAAATGAAAAGAAAGAGATGTTCTAGAAATGCATAAATATAAGTCCTTCATCATTGAATATGCGGAAGGTCACAGCAAAATTCGTCCAACTCACCTAACAGGAGCAAAGTCACAAGAGTCTACTAGTATTACGATACACACAACCATAAAAGTTAACAAGCTGTAGACTGAAAAAGTTTTTCGCCAACTTTTTAACGGTGCACTTACCGATGATCGTAACGCGAATGGAATTACAAATTAATTGTTAGGTACGCTCTACACGACGACAGTGTGTAGTCAATTATAATCCAATTGACACGAAGAGCTAGCTAGTTACGAAAGTGTACAATAATTAGAACTGTTGGCGAATGAAAAAATACCTGAGAATTCTGATTGCCAGATAAAGCGGCGATTGTCCTGGATTGCATATTGAAAAAACATGCAACAGAGATAAGGAGTTACATGGTTGAGCGACTTAAAGGCATCGCGGGTCTACACTGGCTAATTGCGTTTCCTACCTAGTTACTACACTGGTGCATAACGAGTGCAGTTATTCAGCTCGTTAAATTTTTGATGGTTTGAAATATTGCTTTTTTTAGTTTGCATTGTGCTGTTAGATTTGGTGGTTCTTTATATTCTAAAGGCTCGATTTTAATTTCAGTCGTTTCTAGTTTTTTTTTTTAACTTAGCATATTTAGATGTTTTTGAACTATACCACCTATAGCCCACCCATGTTCTCTACAAAATACCAATGTTATTTATTTTATATAATTATGCTTCTACGAACTTGATTTACATGTGTTGTTACACTTGCTTGAAGAATTCACTGTAGACAACATGACTCCCTCGCATTATCATCTCGACTTACGGAAGTTGAATTACCGTATCAAACTATTTCTTGTACAAACAGCTTAGTTAACGTCCTTACACCCTTATCACACTCACAGAATATACTCTCCAAGTACACTATTACGAACATTAGTACTCAAACGGTAATTTGAAACAGTTCCATCTTCAATTCCATTGTGCAACAGTTATCTGTGAAATCATGAATGGAGACATTTGTCTTAATGTTCAGCCAGTTTCTGTGTAATTACTTGACTAATTAGATAAGTAAAGTAAGCATGTTGTAGTATTTTGTTTAAACGTTTCATCATTCACTCTTGTGAAGTTCACGTTACTCATAATATGTCTCATATAAAAAATAGTATAAAACTACAAGCGATTTCTAATTAACAAACACTGTCTGCATGTCTACATAACTCACTGATCTAATAAATGACAAAAATTAATAAGATTCTCATGTAACTTATATATAACGACCATGTGAAAATTAAGTACAAACTATAGTAAAAATACCACACAACAAGCAGTAAACGGGTGACAAAGATTACATGAGCACAAAATTAATTATATTAATATAGAAGTTTGGGCGGCATCTTTGTATGTTGTAAACAATGATGAGTTAAACAGTTGCTTTATTCATAAATTTTTCCCTATAGCTGATAAGGTGGATTAGCCCACCGGGATGGCAGGATGTATCAGTAATCTTGTTTGCCAAGAACGTGTGTGATGTGTTTACACCTCATTACCAGTCTTGATATAATTCTAAAGGGGACACCTGTGTAAGAACTGAAACACTTTTGTTTGTACTTTAACTCTGCCTTAAATCCTATGTTACCACGTGCTCGTAGTCGTAAGTGCCTGGACTTAGCTGTTGATGACGTAAGAATTTATACTCTGGTGAATCGGGAACTCCTTTTTGGTTTCATTTGTTCTGGAAGAATTGTGCCCTGTTTGCTTTTTGTAATAGGTTACAGGAATCGAATCAATGTAATCCTAAACTAATATTATAAAAGGAAAGATTTGATTTTTTGCATATTTGTTTTTTTTATGAACTTTTGCACATGAGTAAACAATGACCTGGATTAGGACAAGAATACTTTTTAATCTGATATACTCATGGGATCAAGACTTATGACAAGAAACCGCGGGGTGCAGCTAGTTTAAAATAAGTACCTACTTTTACACTATTAACCACATACCATCACGTTATTACATTTCGTGTGTTACACCTCGAACACATCACTACTTGTCACATTATACCAGCCGACTAATTAATAGACCTCGACAGGTAACATCACTATTCCCGGTGTTGCCCGCACTAGCGGACATGTTTACATGCGACTCAACGATCAATTGCTAGAATCGCATAATACAGTCGTATGTGTGTGCGATATACAAAACTATTCACTGGACAATAGAGATATCTGATTCGCAACAATGCATATGTATAGGAATTTTAATTGGAAATATGAGAAGCGAATGTTGCGTTCCACGTTGTTTTGATTTAGCGCCGTTTCTATCCTGTCTACGATAGATTGTTACCAAGATATGTCTGTATTCTTTATGGCCATTGATTTCCATATGTAACGAGGTATAATTAAGGAAAAAAAACAGTGAGAATCGTATGCACACTTGTTTCATATTGCGATTGCAGTAATGACCCGCTGTCTGTTTGAATTGTTTATTTGCCGCGGTAACTGGCGTCTATTCTAAATGATTCCTACTGATGTTTATTTAATGCTCGTTGCTTATAGGTATCGTTAGATCTTCTGATACGTGTATATTTTCTGTAATCAACTTGAGCATTTTCTATTGAACCATCAGTTAAGAATATAAATCCAGCATTAAAAGCCATTTTTGCACAAAAAGAAAAAAAAAGAACAATAATTTCTTAATTGAAAATCACAAATAAATTCCTTTTAGCAGAATATTTAAATAAAATTAACAACGAGTCAATTACGGCCCCAAAACAAAATGAGGTATGTCTGTTATAAAAAATGGGAGCCAAGGGTTGGCGAATTTCTTTCCGGTTCTGTACATTTGTTTAATTAATTACATTCTTACGAATGGGCCCCTCGCTGGTCCGAATGTCCGAATATTTGGAGTTCTTACGCTTTACAATGTACTTCATAGTTTTAATATTAATTTTGGAATTATTTCAGCCGTTGTTTATTGAATTATATCTATTGTGATACGAAAACTGTAATTAAGGGTTCGTGTTGTCTAGGCAGCGTCTATGAAACGACATAAACAGCCTACGCAGGATCTACGCAAGTGCTACGCATCGCCTACGCAGGTACTACGCAACTGCTACGCACCGCCTACGAAATTGCTACACAGCATCTATGAAGCCACTAACACTTTCATAGATGAAATAACTATTTTATTTTAATGAAAGTTTCTTCTGAAAGTTTTAGTAGATACAACCAATTTACTCGTAGTTGTACCTACATATTTTAGTTATTTTGGATATAATCTTCCTATACAAGATTTAACTATGAAAATAAGTGTAACATTTATCCAAATATGGTATGTAATTGTAAAATTAAAAACTGTATTATAGAAGGGGTCGTATTACAAGTCACTTCGCAACAATCTCGCTTATAATTACGTTAGACTCACAAAAACAGGGGCGCTTTTTTGGAACACCAAGGGCGTAGAATAGTCCGTCTATGAAAAATATAAATAATTTGTTTATTTATAAGCAAAAAAAATTAAAATATTTCTACTATTTCTGCATAGGTAATACTACGTTTTCATGTTTTGATGTTTGTATTTTAGCACTCACAAACAAGTTTATCAATATCCTTAATCCATTGAACTTTAAAGTGAATCTTTATGAAAATAAAGTAACGTTGTTTGTAGGTAGCTTACCTACTTAGATTTTTCTTTGTTTCAATGGAAAACTACCTAAATTTAATAAAACTGTGAAACGTTACGCAAATCCGTAATTTCGATGTATCTAATCGATTTGCAACTCCATCGCACAGTGTTGAAAACACGCACGCAAACAGGAAAAAAAAGAATAAAAAGTGCAAAATCATATCGCTGTTACATCTCGAATGGTTCTTTTTTATTTCAATTTTCGAGGGTTCGCTAAACGTTTGTAGCGAACTCTATTATTCGGTTCCCGTTGTGACGTAAGCACATTCACCACTCAGCCGCCGTTTATTATTAAATATAATAATGTATATCATAACGTATTCATATCTGTGATCTCAATGAATATGCCAATTCCATTATTTTGTGTTGCACGAGATTAATATTCTGTATTCTTTGCCAGATGCCATTATGCGTAGTACAAATGGTTTAATTTAAGTATACAGTTTTGTTATGATGACCAAAATTAGTTTGCTTATGAGGTATTTATATTAAAAGTTGGCAGCACATTTTCTGAAATTCATAATAATCATATATTATTTGAAACGCACAAAAAATAATGTCGAATCATATTAAACCCAGCTAAAATTAACGTACCGATACATTAAGCCTCGAATCCCTATCAAGTCACGCATAGTATCAAGTAATGTTGGAACTATAAAAATCTAATAAATCCACTAACAAAAACGATTTATAACCTTTCTTAACATCGTATTACATCAGGTTCTATTTACCACAAAATGTTTCATTTGCATAATAGCTTTTTTTCCCGCCATTACTATTTACGTTAATATTCTGATTCGTAGGAGCGGGGGTCGCACGCACAGAAAACATAAAGACAATTTGTATGTGGCGGCCATTTATGTAAATATATCTACGATACCGCATTATTACTACAATATGTACGAAACGGGTGTGGCCACTATGTTTACCATTATAATTGGGTGTGGTTTTGTGTACGTTATAATTAAATTACTTTAATGCGCAACGGATTTACTGACTGTCATCCTTCTCGCAATTAAAATATTTTTTAATATTGTTGAATGGAAGATAATTAAAATTCGCAACCCAAAACGGAATAAAACAACCGGAGAACTTAATAACAATTTCTGTTCGTTTAATCAACAAAACATCAGAAAGCAATAAGCTCTATTAAGAGTCCGATAGAATTTCTCATTTCATTCGTCTTAAGTCGTCAGAAACAAAGTGCGGCCGTCGTCGGTGGTGTTATTAACGCGTCTAAATAATTACAGGGCACATCAATCAGAGGGCATATGCAGATAGAACATTTTGTGCGAGTCAGCGCGCAGTCGGCCCACTGTGCAACCCTTTCTTTGATATCTGTATGATATTACGAATGGAATTATTAAAACTTGTTCCAAAATGTGTGCAGTAGGGTTGGGGAATTGTCGATATTTTTTAATTAAACGTCGATTAAATTGTAAAAAAAAAAAGATATAACCGTTACATTTTTTTTTTATAATGTTTCAATTAAAATGAAAAGTATGATGATAGAAAGATGAATGTGAATGAATATTTATTTAAAATTAACAATAGAAATAATATTTTTAATGTTACTGTCTTATATCAAAATTCTACTATAAGTACATATAACCGCAATGCTCTAATTCCTAGCATCGAGTAACATTAAAATAATAATATAATCAATATTCCCTAGAGAGGCATGAAGCCTTTGATGTAGCGACTCACCTCGACACACAATGATAGGCACATTTCGTCTAGAACGCCTCAAATTGACCGCAATTAAAAGAACAATGACTAGTTTCAATTCCCCAAACTTAATTTCCTCCATCGCAAACGTGTAACTAACCGAAAAACGCATTTATAAATAAATTAATACGCTTTGGTTCAGTGGACGTGTGTTGTGTGGGTTGTAATTACTCAAAATATCGTGACGATATCAGAATATTGAGACCTTAAGGTAACTGTAAAAAACGGTCAAAACGGTGAAGTTAAAAATCGTAAGGAAACCGGTATGTCGTAGAACCAAAGCTTCGAAGACATGTGACATCTACCAACCCGCACTGGGTCCGCGTGGTGGATACGAACGGCCCACTCGAGGGAGTGGGCCGTTCGTTCAAAAAGAGAGGAGGCTTGCCTCCCGGCACTGGGAACATTATAGGCCGATTATGTGGTATGTAGGTAGGTCGTATAGAGGATTCACTACAATATTCAGTTTTAAGTTGTATCATTTATTTAGAATCAGTCGGAAAAAATAATCTGAATCATTTTTCCAATTCTCATAATTTAAAGTTCACACTAATTAATATAGATAATAATTAAATAACGTCAGATACACATACATTAACAATCATAAAAAATAAATTGTATGCTTAATTAACACTTTTATTAACTTCAGGATCGGATTTTAATTTTTCTGATCCGGTAATTAAAGAAAAACATAAAGTGTATATATCGGCTTATCTTACTGTGTAGTTATAAAACTTATAAAACCTTCCGAGGGAAACGACTTTATTAATTGATAGACAATCTTTTGTTTACTTTAACTTGTGTGTTAGTGTTTGTAGACTTCAAGGCCCTTTTTCAATCCGCTGAAGTAAATCGCGAAATACACTGGCATGCAAAACTAAGTACTACTTACTTTTAAATTTTTTTTGAAGTGAAAACTTCTTTAGCGGTTTTGTGCACGTTTTTTGTGATGGATGATAAATGTTAAACACGCGTCAGGACACGTGACCTGATCGAAAATTCGTAAGACGGAGCTCGCGTTAGGATACGTGACCTTATCGAAAATTCGTAGGACGGAAGGAGAGTAGACCGCAATCCAAAATATCAAAAATTCACAATGTTAATATTCAAGTTTTCACTTCTGCCGGCACTCCCGGAATGCAACCCGTTGATTTTTTTTTTCTAAGCTATTGAAGTTAGAGATTTAAAATTAAAAACGTTTTATAGCAAAGTTTATCAGCTTTCTTTGAAACTAGTAAACTATACATTAGTAACATTTGTAACTTAAAAAAGAAAGATAAAACAATAAAAATAGCCATTTTTACTTCATCTACAACTGCATTAAGGTGGCGATTTCTCAACACAGTGGAAACAATATAACGGTCTTCTCGGGTCCTAGTACACCTGGGTCTGCCATTACAATGTCTCCTCAGATGGTTTCCAGTCTCTTCGTACCTTCGCTTCACCTTCTGGACCGTTCGTAAAGTCACACCATTCTTGCAGTACGACGCATACTGATGCCTAGTTCCAGAAAAGTCATGATCCTAGCACATTCTTCAGGTGAAAGAGGCACGATAAATAAAATATGTGTGCTGTTGTCTAATTTAGCTTTTGTAACAAGACCCATCGATCAAGAAAAAATTTAAAAACAGAAACAAAAAAATTAATGGTAAAATTCTAACTCGAAAAGGATTATTTTTGTTTTTAAAGCTCTTTTCAGCCATTTCTTTAAAGAAGGTTCTCGACTATGAAAGTTTTTATATACAAAATTAAACTCTTTTTCGAGTCCTTTTTATTTCTAAAGTATATCTTGTGTAGGTACTTAAAAAGTTATTTCAATTTTAAAAGTGTGATACTTAGTTTTGCAGGAAATCTGCAGACTCATCTTTGACAATGCAATACATTGTGCAGTCAGGTGTCAATTGTTTTTACCCGCGTCCCCGCTAGGACCTTGGGACTGTCACCAACGAAAGAAGAAATTTTGTCGGCCTACAGTTAGCTATATCCATCAAAACTGTAAGTCATTCCAACATACAAATGAAGCTTTTCTTACAGCTCAATTTTGTTGATGTATTGATCAACACATAAAGTACTATACATGACCAAATAAACGATTACTCTGTTACGAAACCGTTAATCCGTCTATTAAAATAACGAAAATAATAATTACCCTTTTGGCCGTGACTGGCCGGCATGGACACACTGGGCTATCGGCACGCGTCAATACTGACGGACATCTTTACCCATCGTCACCACATTACATCAACACAAACTTACTTTTACCATCCCACAAACTAAACTGCCCCATTCCAAACTTTAAAGCTCTACAAATAAAGTTCAGGTTACTTATGGAGGGAGTTGCCAGCCGCAAATCCGATTTGTTGGCCGATGTTACTCTGTCTTTGAAAGCAGTCTAATTAAGTTTTTTAGTACTATTGAAATTCATTATTGATTGACAGATGGCGCTAGCGGCTATTTAAAATGGATACATCGCTTGGGATGTGATTATTAAACTATTGTTTTGAAGGTACGTTTGAAGAGTAGGTATCGACGTAGTTATTAGCTTTCAAGTTGATGATAATAGTTTTTCATGTTGTGTGGGCCAAAATCACTTGAATGGCAAGTCATGCAAATAAACTTCAAACAGTTCAATTTCCATTTCAACAAAGTTTACTTATCTACAGCTGAGCTGATTTCTGCAGATGAGGGGTAACTACAATAGACTGGATTTAAATATCATCCAGAAAAAACAGACCTATGACGCTAATGAAGATGCATTTGAAAATATGGCAACAATTACGTGCGTGTAATCATTAAAACTAATTCGCGATCACGTGCTGGCGCGCGCCGGAGCTGCGGTGCCGCCAGCCACGGGAATCATAAAGAATCCATCAACATGAGCGCAACACCGATCACGAAATCCGCCATCAATCATAAACATCAGAAAGGATTAAAATCTACGTTGCACCTTCCGAAGCTCGAGTACCCTTGTTTTTCTCTAACCCGTAAATACTGAGGGGCGTAAGTATGGCCGGGGGGCGGTTAATATTATCAAGGGGGACAGGGGGGATACCCCCGCCCCTGAGGGGGGGCACTATCCCTTATCGCGAACGTTACCCTCGCCGCCGGCGGCCGCTAGACCGCCAAAATGTGGGGCAAATCGATTTCTCTGGCCCATTTTTGTGCATCTGGACCGCTATCGATTTTTAGCTCCCGGCTAGCAATCGATAATAGTACACACTGACAACATTTTAATTTTTTATTCAAAAAATTATTATAAAGTACGTGCGCTACGTGTTCCGTCGTTTATGTTATGTGCTAAAAGTATAAACATAAAAACTATTAATTTCGCAGTCGTAAAAGTGGAAACAAAGTTATTTTAAGTGCAGCGACGATAATTATATTAAATGTGTCCGTCGTCGAAATGAAATAGTTTTATATCGGCTGTAAATTACTTTAATCGGAGTGTGAGGCTCGCGGGCGCCTTCTGCGGCCGCCTCGATTACTATCACCCTACTATGTTGTGGAAGACACGTTAAATACACCTAAAATAATACAGCCACTAATGACAACATTTTATGCACAATTATGTTCATGTTAATCAGTAGTCGTACGTTTAAAATCGCAGTGTCGGCACTCCAAAGAAAACCTGCTAGCTTTACAATGTCGGTCAAGGACACAAGACTAAAATTTCAGTTCAAATCTTCGTTCAAGCAAAATAATATCCAGCTCAAAACATATAAACAATGTAGCAAATCTTTATTCGCTATATATAGTGTCTCCAAAATTTAACAGGGTTTACAAAAGGGATCTGCACTTTATTGCAGATACACTATAAATCATTTTCACGGTCTGAATTGCAGTAAAACGAATATTTATAAGGTATTTATGTGACAATAGAGCACAGGCGTATGAAGATCAGATCAAGCTGTAGAACAACAGGAAGCCAAAGTTTTGTAATGAATACCTTCTACCTTACCTTGAGTACCTTTTTACCTCCTAGCTATATCTTTGCAAGTATATAATGTTACATTGTTATATTTATTAAGGCGTGATTTGATTAAAAATAAATAACAGCCAGGTTGTAAAACGCAGTTTACTATCTTTTAACTGGCAACCTCCGACGCACATTCGATACTCGTCTACTAAGTTTTTTATCGATAACCCTTTTAAATTGTTGCAAATGTTTTATTAACTTTTATTATAAACCGTATATCAACGTTTAACGAGGGTTTCAGACCGACTTAAGTAGCCCTTATCTCATTTTGTTTCTTTGTTATAAACTTTCCTATGTGTTTGTATAAAGTTGGACTTACGAACACTATTACTTGTAATTTACATCTCTACTTTTATGTTTTCTAATACTTTCTCACCTTACTATAAATTTATAACGGCTGCAATAAAGATATTTTGCTACGCTCGTATCTTCAAAACCGTTGTTTTGCCAAGTAGACACAACATTTGCAGACTTTCTTGTAAGAGCTATATATTACCTTGCTTGAATTACTTTAACACATAACCAAGCTTATGTGATTTCTGATTTCATGGCATGAATAAAATAACTACCAACATTCAAAGTCACACATCGCTTCTCCAATTTTTTCCAAACTATTCGTACATATGATCGATTCTCTCTCCAACGAACACTTTCGTGTACCTAACCAATAATTTACAAAAAGCACGATTAGGTGCACAAGCTAGTAAATTGATATGGTATCATGAGAAAAACAAGCAAAACCGCGGTACACGGCGTAGTATCAGTTCATAATGGACTAATTGTGCGAATGCATTTCTTACACCGCTCTTTACTAATACTCCGTACGAGTATAATGACTTTATTTTGTCACGCTGTAGAGAGCACTTAACTGCTTTTACAATTCAAATTAATAGAAACAATTACAATTCTATTGGCGTTTACCTACTACTTACGAATTGTAATTCGATAAAAGAAAACATTATCTACTGTTATAATTGTGTGCAAGAACTAACTGCTATATTAGAATTATTGCTTTTTAAAACGAGCACTTTTTACTGTCAATTGCTGCATCAATCTTGTGAGATCCCACGATGTCGTTTGTACATTTTAGCTTGTCTGCCTCCAATCTACGATTACTGTACGATTAATATAATTTTCTTAAACAGACAAACACGTCTTAATTTAGAACATAATATAAATGAGTCTCGTTTGTTTGAACTTATAATTTCGCTAGCAATTAGTGCGCGCGTCTCATTCACACAATGGCGGTTGAGCGAGTCTCGCAAAAACGTCATTCCGCTGCATTTCCGCCTCCCATTGTCTCAGCTCTAATCTGCATTGGATTAATAACCATGTACCTATGTGTGTACGGACAGAAGAAAACTTGTATTTAAATTACTGTCTCCCGTTATTCACATCGGCGCAGCATGTCTTCATTTCTTAGATGCAAGATTGGCGTTGTAAGGAAAATTTCATTTCTTGTTTTGTTTTTGGTAAACCACCTGCAGGTTTTAGCGTATTCGTATTTCAGACATGTTATTAAATGGCGGAGTCAGTAAACCGACAAATGACGCCGTTTTAAAACAAATTAGAAGCTATGATATAAATACTAAATACTCCGCAATATCTCTCGCCGCCTATTAATAAATTACGCATATAGGCAAAGCAATAAATATAAAACATATTTATAGCTCTAATCTATTCTAACGTTTACTAATTAATGTGAGCACCGTACTTTCATACTCGTAACTGGAGCAACGTTTAATCCATCATTTTCTCGCGGCGTTTATACGTCTGTAACAGTTCATCTCATGATAAACGGCAATGACTCCTTCTTCTTACTATAATTAAACATGATTAGAGCTCAACACATGGTGAGCCGCAATTATAAGACGTTACAACGGCTACCGGCGCACTACGCCACACGCCATGCGATAGTTTCTATCAACCATTCAATATCTACCTAACACGGAAGCGACTTCTAATTATACACGCTTATTAATACATTGTCGTTTTTGTGAATCGGTCTTGTTTCGTCAGTTGACCATAACTGTTGCTTAGCATTCACATTCAACCGTACGACTAGGACCAAATATCTGATGCATTTAATGACAATCACAAGCATTCCACTCTGATAAAAGTCGTAGCAAAGATTCGCAGCGGATTCAAACGACACGACCTGATGTCACCCGGCCGTTTCCTGAATGACGTCGAATTGGAGACTAGCGGGAAGAAAGCGCACATTTCGAATCCATTCAAATATAAAAATAAATAAATATCCCTGGACATTTCACACAGCGCCATCTAGTCCCAAGCTAAGCAACCTAATGCTTGTGTTATGGTAACAAGATGGCTGATAAACTACTTATATACATTTTTTTTTTTTGTAAATACATACATATTATAGATAGAAAAACACCCAGACTCAGAACAAATACATGTAGGTCATACAAATATTTGTTCCGTGCGGGAATCGAACCCGCGACACGCAGCGCAGCAGTCAATCGCTTAACCAATGCGCCAACCGTGCCGTCGAATATACAGTCATGAATGAACCGAATGCGATAGAGATGGCGTTATACAGTTCCGCGAGGAGCGAGTGAGACGCGATTTCAATAGTACGCGAAACGGAAATAGAGAGGCCGAGATAATTCTGTCTAGCCGGGAGGGATTCCCTCGTGTCATTTGTGTGCGTTCGCTTTTTCGAATTGTAGCTACGGGAGGATTGGAGTGTTGGCGTGCGTTCCGAGCGTGCACGCCGCGCCACCGACACTCGGAGGGTCCTTTATCGGTGTTCGTTTCAATTCGGAGGCTCTCGCATTCATTCTTTGCTTTCCGTCTGTGGCCCGAAGTTCCCCAGCTACTTGTTGATCATTCGTAATAAATTGCCTCCATGATATTCCCATTGTGGAACAGTTTGTCGCTTTACTGCCTCGAAGGAAATTGCGTTTCCTCAAGCCACTCGAGTTTATTTGTCGTTCAATTGTGAATGTAATGTGGTTTGGATGATTGTTGTACATTTATTATCGCGTTGGGTGGTCTTGTTTAATTAAGATGTGCGGGTAGGAAGTGTGAGGTGAGTTGAATAACCACTGAGTTTATATCGAGTAGAATTAAACTACCAATCGATATGCGGAAATCTAGAAAGCAAAGCAGAGTTCCATTGGTGTGGGTGTATGTCTGTTTGGATGGCGATAAAGCGTGCATCGAGGCGTGAGGCTGGCGCGGTGGCGGCGACCGCGCCGGTCCGTCGCCGCACCGACGCCGGCGCAGATGATCTAGGTAGATCACCTCCTAGTAACTTAACAGACTAGGATACTACTGCATACTGCTACCGTTTTTTAATCTAATTTGGGCTATGCAATTCCTTGTGTTTTATTTTAAAGGTTGCATTATCGAAAGTGGTACATTATTTTTTATTTCTGGTTACCTTCAAAAAGTTACCCAAATAAATGTAAAAAAACAGCATGTACTGGAAAATTCTACTACCTATTGCTGTATATCTATATTAACTAGGTAATATTCTATTTCAATTTCAGGGAAAATACTTTACTGATCAACCAGAAAGAATTAAATTGATAGGTACAATCGCAGACAAAATATTAAACAATGAAACTAGAAATTATTGTTAGCATTCACATAAATATTTATAACTTAATCAAGATGTTTAATTTATGTATTTTCAATTATTTACATTTAATTGTTAAACTATCGAAATAAGATAACACTGTAATTAATTATTTTGGCAACACACGCGTCTCAGACACTGCATTGCAGTGTCTTGGTTTAATATTTCAATGAGAATCAGTGCTTGGACCAACGCCAGTCGGAGTCTGGACACAACATTCATGATAATAATGTATTCAACATACGCTTGCATGTGGACTTTGTGTGTCTGAGCAAACAAATCATTGTGCCATCCGCGAGCTATAAAACAAAAGCTAAAATAAATATTAAAGTACTAACATATCTGTTAATAACGAAATTATTATTATAGTTGACGTAACAACTAACGCTGACATGACTAGGTATCCTACTTTTGACTAGCTATTAATTTAATAGTGTTATAATAAAAACATCTTGTCTAAACCCTCAACGGATGAACTGCTTTCTAAATCACAGGCTCCTGTAAGTCGCGGCTCATTGAACATAGATACAAATTAAACATTACAGAGAGAACCTTCATCTTTTTCATAACCAGTACCATACACCTATAAGTTTTTTTAAACTAGCTACAAAAACGCTTGAGAAGAACTCCGCACTACCGGCTCTACAAAGGTAATGAGGTAGTTATTTCAGTCCTTTGTTTATTTACAAAATATCACTCCGTTTGAAGGCGGACCATCAAAATGAGTCGTAAAGTTGAAAATTCCATAAAAAGTCGTGTTGATGACCTCCGTAATTGAACCTCGCTCTTTGTAGCAGAGACAATGGACGGAACCCTGTGCTTTGAATGTATTGATTAGAAGAAAAAAATAAGTTGACGGCAGTAGCGCCTGCTTTTGTGCGGTTCAAGTGCTTTCTCTACTTCCTAATTAATCGAAGGAATTCGATTGACTGGAATCAGACAAGGCCAGTTATTGTTATGAACACCTTTAAATTAATTATATTTTTGTTATAAAAAAAAAAACATTTTGTACGCCTGGTCGGGCAAAACATGTAAGGACTTTCAAACTATATTTAAGATCTTGCATGCTTGACTTGTATGTAAACACATGTTTAACAAATAAAATATCTTTATCTTTAACACATTCGTATAAAAGAAATAAATAGTCAGCCCGTTTCTGGTTGTTAGGCTTATAATCATCGTCCGCCTAGCCTTTACCCGACTATGTTGGGGTCGGCTTCCAATCTAACCGGATGTAGCTAGACCAGTATTTCACATGGAGCGACTGCCTATCTGACCTCAGTAACCCAGTTCCTAGCAGCTAATCATTGAATACATTTAAAACTTTGTAAGTGACTATCCCAATCTGATTCACACATACTATTATTACATATCATAAAAGATTTTAAAAGGCATTGTGCTTATACATTAAGTCACATAAAAGAGTTATAGAAGTGAAGTCAGAACACCCGTGCAGATCCTCGCCGGTAACGTGATACCTCTCGTTTATCTGCTGTCGAGCAATTATTGAAGCGTGAAAAGGAACGTCCTCCTATTATTTACA
The DNA here is from genome assembly GCA_945859715.1 of Apamea sordens. NCBI lineage: Eukaryota > Metazoa > Arthropoda > Insecta > Lepidoptera > Noctuidae > Apamea > Apamea sordens. Next base: position 9,542,922 of record OX243994.1, read on the forward strand.
CTGCGTTTTGTAATGCGGGCGTTCCGTTTTTATTTAAAAAAAATATCGCATTTCTAAATATGTGTAGTGACATCCATTAGGTTTGTGTTTGAAGAAATATTTGTTGTTTTTATTTCATTGGTAACTTATAAAACGATTGTATCTATAGGTACTCTATAGGAAAATTGTATTTTTTTAAGCGTTACTATTTTTTTACATTACCTAATTGTAAATAATTACAATACAATTACTACAAATGTTGCATTTATCTATAATTATTACATAACTAAACATATTTGGTTACCTACCAATCAAATCAAGGCAAATAAGACAAGTTAGCAACTATAACAAAAAATACCAACCTAGTCAAATTGAAACAATTTTAATACCGACTGTACCTAGCTATAATGTAAAATAGCAGAGCAAAATTGTTATTTTATTTTACCAAAAGAAGTCAGGTATAAAAAGCGAATTGTTATTTATGTTAGAAACAAGATTTCTTTGTCGACTGTATTAGTGGAATCGTAATACTGGAAACATGTCAATACGAATTTCGTCCGATTCACCGACCGCCGGCGAACGGACGAGGTTTTTTTTCATTTATTTCTATTCTGATTGGTGTTTCTTATGGTATTTCTTGTAACATTCATTTATTTTTAGAATTTAAATGATTCGTTTTAAATTAACACTTTCACTGTGGTGACAAAAGTTGTATTATAATTGCTTTCTAAAGATTTAAATGTAGAGCTCTGGTCTGATTGTATTGGCACAGTATTTGTCATATTACTAACCGTTTAGTAAAGTAACAAGTCCTATCTAAAAGAGAGCCGGGTGACCTGTAACTGAGGACCCTCCTACCTCGGACACCTTTCTCAATTTAGGATTGTTCATTATATTAATCAGTGCCTGTAATATGATGTTGAGAAAAATAAAACTTTATTGGTTCCCCACATTTCTTAATTTTCCTCATCACTAAATTTACATTTTAAATAAATATAACAACCCGTTTCCTATTGAATAGTTTATTACTTAAGACTATCTACCGACTGAATCAATTAATAAAATACTTTTATCCTATAATATAGTAGGTACCTACAATCTCAGTTCCAACTGTTATTTTATATCCACCCCGGATCCAACATCAATCAAATTAGTGGAATTCATGTATGACATCATTAGTCATATGAATTAGGTGGATAGTGATTTCATGAAATCAAACAAAAGTGTGAGTCAGAGAACCGAGCAGCCGCGCGTCCGCGTCACGCGTCCGAGCGCTTCCGTTCCCCAATAAATAAACAAACATGAAATATTACACAAAGCGACAATAACAACAAAAAATTAAACTTTACGCCTCCCAGATGCACAGTTCCCGGTAACATTACATTTTTAAAAACACATTCAGTAAAAACACCGATATAGGCCTACGGGACCGCCGCGACCACAACACAACAAGATTTTTTAATCTAACTTTACCGTTTGTAAAAATTACTATTTAAATATTTAAGCCACAGCCGCTAATTAACTGAGATTTAACCCTTCCGTCGCCGACCGAAGCCCACTTTAATATTTAACCCGGTGGAAATATTTTGCGCGTATTAAAATGTGAAAAATTAATGGATCGCGCGTCTCTCCCCGCGGGGCTGTACATGCAAGCGCACAAACGCCGCACAATTTATATACTATCCTGGCGACCTTGATGACACTTCCTGGCTCATCCTCAGTACAATTAAATTATAATTGTATAGCTAATTACACTGGTATTCATCGGAGTCATGCACTCACGGACCTCTCTCTCTAGCTAGCTTGTTTATTAGGCCTATGTTATCCAAACCGTTCATAGGTTCATTTCCAGGAGATATAAAGTCACAATTAAACTGTAGCTCACTCGATTAGTTTGTAAGCATGTGTGGTTCATCAATACTTGACTTTTGACATCCGTTACAAAACTTTAAATCCTGCTCACATGAAGAGGTCAATGGAGGAAAAAGTGTGTCAGGGTTCATACAAAAAAAATATAAACGTAACCTTCAAAATAAATAAATAAGCCAGTCACAGTAAAATTAAATGAACACTACAGACACAAGGTGATACGTACCTTCCTAACTGACCGGTAGACCGGCCACCGGCCAGGTGGTCGGTGGCACTGACATGTGACAACAACAAGGAGGAGGTGTTCGTGTGTTGGACGTACCTTGCCGTGGTGCAGTCCCGGTATAGCACGTCGAAGTCCTTGCACGACAGCAGCTTGCAGCGGTTGACGCCCGGCTGGATGGCACCCAGCCCGCGCAGGATGCGCACCTGCTCCACGTTGCACACCAGCGGCACTATGTCCAGTCTCTTTAACTTGGTGTACACTGTGTGCAGCCCGCCCACCAGGTGCTTCAGGAACAGCTCGAAAGCTTGCGGCAGGCACAGCATCGTGTCCCCCTGGATGATGAAGGCTGCCACCTTCTGGCCACGGTAATCCACCAGCTTGCACTCGTTGGCGGACGGGTCGGACGTGGAGATGGGCGGCGGGCTACCGTAGCGCGGTGGGCCATGATGATGCGCGGCCGCCATGAGCTCGAGCGGTGAGTGGTGCATCATCTGCAGCGATCCCAGCAGGCCCAGCCCCGGCGGCGGCAGTGGCATCCGCGGCGCCAGCAGCGGTGGCGGGCTGAGCGCGCGCGCCGGCGACACCGCCTTCACGCGCGGCGAGCCCCCTGACGAACCGCTCACTTCGCTCGCGGTCGACGCTGAGTCCACGGCGGACTCCATGCTCGCGGGAGACTACACACGCATCACACACCCGTCGCGCGCGCTGTTCCGCGCAACAATAAATAAAAAGCCGGAGCGAGGCGAGGGCGCGGCCGCGTGCGCGCGCCCGCCCCGGCCGCCGCGCGCGATTGGTTCGCCGCGGCTGCAGCTGCTCTGTGATTGGTCGACGACGCTGTCGCGGAGTCTCCGCCTCTTTTTTCGTTGCGTTGCGTTACAAACGCGCGAAGAAACGTTCCTGTTTCTTTTGGGTGTTGTGTGTGTCGGGCGTCGCGCGTCTGCTCGGGGATTGATAACAATGTCACCGGTAATCAATATGAGCCTAGAAGCCGCGGCCGCGCGCTCTCTGCCGCCTAATAAATACTAACTGATACTTCTACAATCTTGTTTAATTACAAACTTTGATTAGTAGGAGGAAAACTCTTAGATTTGTTTATGGACTGTACTCATTTTATTGAGTAGGAAAACTGAACTCTACTTTTTATTCTGTTGCTTATTTTGTTAGAACTTCAGAAAAAAAAAAATTCTTATAGGAATAATAAAAATAAGGAGTTTGTATACCGTACCTAGCGAAAATTACTTTTTAGCTTTTAATTTTCAGCAAGTTTTTTTTAAATTAAAGTGATCCTAGAAACTGTAAAAGTATGGCTCTATATATGACATGAATAGCTAATAATTTAAAAAATTATGTCTGAGTAACTTTTTGAACTGTGAACCTTTCAGGTAGATATTTGATTATTTTGTATAATCAACACTCTCTTCTATTGCTACAACATTTTTCCAACTACCCACAATACAAGTACATACTTATTTCTACATATTACATCGCGATTACAATACAAAGGGGCTGAAGTGTCGGAACAATAGCGATCTCAACGATCGACAACTTAGCCAAACTCCCGAAAGCCACTCCAGTAGGTTCCGTCTTCTACACCACTATATCTTTTACACCCCCAACACTTACAACACACGCTAAAATAACCCTTATTTTTGAGAACATAAGGGGTTGAAGGTTAATTTGGGAGGGTCAAAGATAAGTTTGTTTAGTAAAGTTCTTTGTTCAGGATGTTTTTCAATGATTATTCTTTATAATATTGGTATCAAAATCAACATATAGATGTTGAATACATTGAATAATACAGAAGTACCCTTCTGTATTATTCAATGTATTGAGTGTTTGTTATGTTTTTTAAGTTTTTAAAAGTATTGTTTTTTAGTTGTTAGTTTGAGTGGACTCTTACGTTTTATGAATGAAAAGCTGTAAGTAAAGTAGACATCTTAAGAAAAAGAGGTCCAGTTATTTGTTGTAATGCTGCAATTAATGTCATTTAATTGAGATTAGTGTTTGTTGTGTGCAGTAATATGAAGGTATTTTATGCATTTTGATAGTAAGTAAGTAGTTACTTATTTTCTTTTAAAAGTTAAAGTAGAAGTTCGTATTGGTATAGGTAAAATTTCTTTAGAATAAATTATTTGCAAAGTGATCGGAGGAGCGGTATTTCTGTAAAAGAACACATAATACCTATAGGTAGATATATAGATAGAAAAAGCTTAAATCTATAGTAGGTCGGTTACCTACATTTTTATTTCTGACTTTATATATTCTGTACGGTTGTGAACCCTACAATAACATAAAAGTAGGAATGTACCAACCGATTTTTAAACCAAATGTGAAAATAGACTAAAGTCTTTACTTCTTTAACTTTTACGCAAGAAAGAATTCAATAAACAGTTTCTAATAAAATATTTAATTTATTCAATATTTTATTAGAAACTGTTTATTGATTATATTTAATTTATTAAATATTTCTCTATATCCTACGCGCGCCTCTATATACTACGCTGACTAACTCTGCGTCTACGAGATTAAGAAGACTGCTACGCTAGTCAAGTAGACGGGTATACGACACTTGCATAGCTCTGTGGCTTCGAGGTCAAGAAGACTGCTACGCTAGTCAAGTAGACTGGTCTTCGATACTTGCGTAGCTCTGTGGCTACGAGACCAAGTAGACTGCTACGCTAGTCAAGTAGACGGGTCTACGATACTTGCGCAGCTCTATGGCTACGAGGCCAAGATGACTGCTACGCTAGTCAAGAAGACGGGTCCACAACACTTGCGTAGCTCTGTGGGTACGAGGTCAAGAAGACTGCTACGCTAGTCAAGTAGAAGGGCCTATGACACTTGCGTAGCTCTGTGGCTACGAGGCCAAGAAGACTGCTACGCTAGTCAAGTAGACGGGTCTACGCTACTTTCGTAGCTCTGTGACTATCAGACCAAGAAGACTGTTACGCTAGCCAAGTAGACGGGTCTACGACACTTACGTAGTTCTGTGGCTACGACGTCAAGAAGACTGCTACGCTACGCAAGTAGACGGTTTTACGACATATCGGTGCTTTGCATGAATAACTACACAATCCAAAATATAAAAATTTCTTGATAAAAATACAACGCAAACCAAAATGGTTCTTACTACATGGAAAATAAAACTCACACTGATATCGCCATAAATGCGCTGTGATAAGATCAAATGTTACTATGACATTGGTTGGAGGTTTAGCTAATTGGTCAACATTCCACGATCGACAGTTTCTACGAGTCTTTGAATGAACTATATACAATTTTTCCTGAATAATAGCCATATCTCTATTATAATTTTCGGATATTTAGTAATATTATCTACAGAACTAATCCATTTTGAATTCTTAACGAAATAAAACTTATTCTCGAAAAGCGGCAGTGAAATGTCAGTTCTTGCAGTTGTCAGTAATTAATTATTGTTTTCAAGGTCAAGTACCTAAATAGAAGGACATTAGCTATATTTTGATTAATATCCTTCTTATTTTTGCATTCTACCTTTGTTTATGTTCATTATTTATGCTTCGTCATTAAAATTAGACGACGATTATTTATGTTAAAAGTTAAATCTCATATAAGTGATAAAGAGAGAGCTTATGAGAAATAAAGATTATTTAAACCTAAAACCTAGTGAACAAGTCTTTTATTTATTTTCAGATAGCAGCTCTGTATTTCCTTTCTTGGGTTATGTTGTTATTCATATAGTTTATATTCACCATTGCTCACAAAACGGTGAAGGAAAACATCCTGACGAAACCGACATGTCCTAGAACCAAAAATTCGACGAACCCGCACTTGGCCCGCGTGGTGGATTACGGCCCACTCCGTCTCGAAGAGAGAAGCCGAGGAGGGGCTGATTAAGTATATTCAAAGCAGCGACATGTGTAACTCTGTGTCTACGAGATCAAGATGACTGCTACGCTAGTCAAGTAGACGACTACGAGATATGCGTAACTTCATGACGACGTCTTTACGTAACCTGCTACAGCTACTACATTCTTTTGGTTCCGGAATCTAGTACGTCACAACAATTTACCAGATTTAAATCTTACTCTAAGAAATGTAATTACCATTTGAGTGCAAACGTCTCTGCCAGCATCTGTATTTCCATTCCACATGTAACCCAAGAGCGAACAAGCATCTTTTGGGTTCGCTCATTCCATCATAGACCTCATCCATCGCTTTTAATCAGACGTGGTTGAGGTCAAGAACAGGCCCATTCAGCATAAAAAAATTAAATAAAAAAATAGCTAAGCAATAATAAATTATTCCATAGGTACAATACTAATCTTATAACAACAAACATGTTTTTCAGATTTCATATACGTGAGTCTAATCTATATTTACTTAGCCATATTCAAGAAACCATATTCAATGACGTAAGCACACACATTAGGTACAAACCATTATATATCTTCATACATACAAGTACAGAGTACATTGATAACCATTATTAAACCTACCTGTTTACGTTTTCCGTATACCAGTGAAGGAAAAATATATTTTTCTGCGTGATTATCAATCATATATCAAAGATAATGAGATGTCACTAAAGGGGCGTTGGAAACAAAGAACGATGTTATCTACAAGTATATTTACCCACTGAAACACTGGGTAATTCATAACAGCTTTAAAATTGTTCAGCATTAAAAATGTTTTATACTGTTAAGGGGTATAGTGCATTGTTCGTACAAGAGTGTGAACAATCAGGTTCGTTCGTTTTTTTTTTTTTCTATCTTAAACTGTCTTTAAGAAAAGTAAATTCAAATATTTGGTTGGTTTTGTATGTGTAGGTACACACTAATTTAATATCCCTCGAACGATTTGATTCCTGTACTGCTCAACTTCAACCTCAAACTTCAGCCGTCTCATTGCAAAACGAAATCTTACTGTAGTTCTAGCCTAAACCTTTGGGCCAGTATTTGTATTTCGAACTTTATTTCGATTGAGACTAAGTTCTTAATACTAAAATTACAACTAAGTACCGAACTAAGCTCTAATTTTTGTATTTTCAGCTGCATTTCTTTATCAGTTAGGTTCTTAATTCAATAACTGGCTCAGTGGCTTAAACCTGACCCAAAGAAAAAAATTGCTTTGCAATAGAGGACAGGAGTTTTGTATCATCTTAAAAAGCAATGTAAACGTATTATAATGATACCGTGTATAAAATATGTTTGTATTTTAGAATCAGTTATTTTTTCATATAAAAAACTGAGTTATCTTAATCTTGGAGTTGATACATAAGGCTATGGACTAGCACTGTCCCTCGAAATTGCCTAGAAATGCAAAAATAATAACGAGATTCATTGGAAACGTAGCGGTGTAGTGGACGTTAGCTTTGCTAGTTCTTTTTCAGCGTTCCATGACATGACCTTTTTTAGAATGGAAACCACCCCGGGCGCTTGGGAACGCGAATGTGCGGGTGAATTCGGCGAATGTGACGGTCTGCCACACTTTAGTACAACCTGACGTAGTTATATCCATAAATATATTCTTGAATTTTACCATATTGATCTTTATTTCGCTCCATGTAAAATACTGGTACCTATTCAGCTGCATCCGGTTAGACTGGAACCTGACCCCAACATAGTTGTGAAAAGGCTAGGCAGATGATGATGATGATGATCTTTATTTCTGTAACAGTTTGAATTTTTAATGAAATTTGAACGGTTTCTTTAAGAATGCCTTTTATTTTGGCTTACAAATAATGAAACACCACAACAGATACCTGGCTCTATTACCAAAATAATCTATACCAATAAGTGGTACCTACCTACCTACCTTCTATACGTAAAAACTAACACTGATTTGACTTTACTCTTTATCCACACTGAAGGAATTTGACAACAGGATACGGTTACGGTTAAAGATATAAGAAAAATATAAGATATAGAAAAGATAAGATAAGATATAGATGAGATAAGATATAGAGATATTCAAAAGAATATAAGTACCAACAAGAGAGAGAAAGAGGATATCAAGTCAACTGCAGTACAAGTATCCACAGAATTGCCTGGCTTTATATTGACCTTAAGTAAACGTTATCTACGTATAATACGTGGAATATTTCCACCGGCAGATAATCTTCAGTACTCTTTATCAACAAACAAATTAACAGCTCTTAGCCACTTTTTATCTCGTCTATAACTTACTGAGATTTCACAACATAATACTCGTAATATGTTTATACCTAATTAATGTTAATTAATTACCTGCCACCTATTTATCTATGTCACCATGTTTTTTCGTAGGAGTTTCCTTTAAGACAGAGAAGTATCAAGCATCAGAAAATCCGGTTGTTTCTTGTGAAATAAAGTTTTATAAACAGTATTTTCTACATGTCCTCGTTGAGGGAATCTCTGTGAGGTAGTTTCTTATAGAGTCCAACTAGAAGGAACTTTAAATCTGAAAGCACGATATTTCATGACGAATTTTGGATGAAAAATTCAGAATCCGTCAAGTAACGTTTCATAAAACTTTGCAAAGGTACTCTGGAAACCTTTTACAACATTTTATTTATAACTTCTTTATAGTCATGAAAAAATGTATATTATAGTCAAAAACAATACGTATTAAATATGTATTATATGAAAAACGGTGTAATTAAACTACTTTTGCATAATCCCATCTTTCCCTCCAAGTGGAAAAACTTTGCAGCTCTGTATCGTATCTACTAGCGCCATCTATTGCCGACAAGTCGCACCAAGACATCTCAAGTAGTCTCTGATTCCGGAGCGGGTTGGTATGCGACATCAAGTCGTGGATCGTGAACCGGTCTATCTCAAATTCTCAACCAAGTTTTCTATTACACATATTGTGACGTATGTGTGAAAGCGCTAACAAGTATAGCTATTGAAACTTCATACATTCCGTGTGAGAATCAGATGTGAACTATTTAGGAACTATGGCAGACAAAGAACATGTATAGCTTAAAGTAGCTCAAAGGTACTCGTATCTGTAAAACACCCCACCATAAAACAAATCAAAATAAATCTTCCTTACACTTATATTCCAATACTATCTCGAATCAACCTAAACGTTCCCACAACACACCTATCATGGCTCACACAAATCGAACAGGCGTCCCAACCACTAAAGGTCATCCCTACAACAACAATCAAAATGCTTTAAACGCAAAAGCGGCCAGTTCGCGGAAAAAAATGAAGAGATACAGGGGGATTAGCCCACAAAAAAGTATCGGAAACAAATGGTCTTTTCCGAGCAATAAATCGAGCTCAACATTGGGAAGCTGCAACAGACTGCGCATACTCGTTAAACTTTATTTTTATATTAAAGCCGTAACTTTGGGATGCGACGGCCAACAACTGTAATCCCCGCTGTGAAACGTGAAAATTTTGCATAGATATTAATATTAAATGGAATGCTACAGATTTGATGCGATAGGTATTATTAAATAATTTCATCGGATATATCTAAAGCAGCTACTTGTTAATGATATCATTTAGTTAATTGAAAAATGGTACTTATTTTTGGTCTGATATAGCTAAAAAAATATGCAATGAGGATAGTGGGATGATTCAATTATAAGAACTCTACAAATGTAAATATCTAATATAGTTTTTAGGTACAATAAAAATTAACATTAACATCGGTGCCAAACCAAACTTTAACAAAGAAATAAAATTAAATCAAGTGATGTTAACCATTCTAACTTTAATAGCACTCTAAACACATACCTGTACATTCATTTTTTCGCCTAAACAAGTGATGAGTAAGTTGAACAACGACAAAACCGCAGGCCATAACCCGATTAATTACAATGCTTTTCACTAGTCGGGTTGAAAGTGCAGTAAATAATGCAACCGATAGGTGCGCGGCCCCTGCTCCCGTATCCTGGTTTCATACATTTACTCGTGCTCGACTAGGAAATTAAATTTGTTCACAATGCAAGGTGCCACCGCTCTGCGCTTTCGATAATTTATGTTTTCACTAATTTGCTTTTGGCGCCGCTCTGCGGAAGTAGCGAGTACTAACGCGACAGCAGTCTGTGGTGTTATTGATGGATGTAAGGCTCTATTATTTATGTTGTTTTAGTAGGGTTTAAGACAATACTTTTCTATTCTATGGAATAGACAACTTTTATTTCAGACAGGAGTCCATACTCCGTGTTAGGTTACAGACACAGATTAACATATACAGTTAAAATTCAGCGTGGAGTTGCATCCACCTCCGCAACATCGGGGAACGAGTGATTAGTATAACTACCTAGCTCAAATCAGCACCATTTCTAAGTTGGAACCAACCAAGTACTAGGATATGTCATAGAACGCATACCAAGCAAGACATGTTAGAATACGTCATGAAAAATACTAAATATCCTTATACGACGAATTGTAAAAAAAGATTGTAAGAAAAAGGAGAAAAAAAAAGATCCAACCAAATATTCTTACAAAAGAAAATATTATTTACATAACATACATAATCAACCTATATCGTTCCCACTGCTGGGGCACAGGCCTCCTGTCAGTGAGCCCAGTGTGGGTAGGTAATGTAGCGGTATCTACAACGCCACATGCGAACAACGTGTCATACTGACGTCACGCAAATCCTGCATCTCGTAAGCAGAGTTTACCGCGCAATTAGCATAGATACAATTTCCCAACATCAATCGTTGGGCAATTGCCCGCCAGACACAACACCCGTCTGGTCGGAGGATCCTCCCTTTTCTATGGAGGTTGAGCGAACTTTACACTCTGTTCCTCACGCCTCCAAACTGGTGACCCCGAGTATGAACGTCAGCGCAGCCTTCGTGCAAACACTTCAGAAAAAAATGGTTCCCTATCCATTTGCATAAAATTTTAAGACCTAATATAACTTGGCATACTTTTGTTTGTCCTAATTATATTTTCGCATAAATTATTTACGCATAACAGCTTACGCATAATTTTTTTACGCATAATTTCTCTAACCATAATAATGATTAAGCATAACATTCTAAAGCATAACTTTATTAAGCATAACATTCTAAAGCATAACTTTATTAAGCATAACAATAATAATAAGGCGTAGTCGACGGAGCCCCGCTTCGCGGGGCCCCTATTTCTGTCTGCAGGGTTTAAAGGAACCTAACACGAAGGGGATGACGGGGGCTCGTTCGCTCGCTCCGCTCGCTCACTTGAGCCCCCGTCATCCCCTTCGAACCTAACCTGTCCGAGTCGGGGTGCCCCAATTCCCGAGCTCGCTTCGCTCGCTCTTGCATCCTAAGTTCTCATTGCCTTTTTACTAAATCGAGATGTGTTAGACCTTGGGGCACCCCGACTCTTGGAAAAAGTGATTCAGAATCGAGTGAAAATATTTACGTAAAAATAACTCAAATTTGTTTCCGTTATTTCTATTAATTGTATGCCCAAATATTATTATGCTAATAATCATTAGGCCTAGTAACGTTATGCGAATCAAATTTATGCCAAAACAAATTAGTCTTTAAGATGATTATGCCAACATAAAATGTATGCCTAAAAAAATTATGCTGAAGTATTATTATGCCAAAACAAATTGTGCCAAAATCGTTATGCCGAAGTATATTAGGACAAAGAACATTATGCGAAAAGAAGGGATCCCGAAAAAAATACAATAATTCTTACAAAAGAAAAATAAAAGTAAGAAACGAATTCGGAAAACGAAATGATGAGCTGGTGAAATTGTCATTATACTCTCGACACTTATCTGAAAGGGGTGTAAAACCCGTAAGGTGCACAGATGTCAAAGCAACAGCAACTGTTTACTAAGCCCTGTTATCCCCACGTCGGGGCTGAACAAAAACATTACCACACCTCTTACTCATCAAATGTAAATTCTCTCTGGTCTGCTTTGAGATCGTGTTGCTTTTGATGTAAAAATCATACGTCTCTCCCTGCAAGTGTCTGCCAATATTGACACGGCTTGTGCGAACACCTAGACGCGGTACCGACACTACCGACTACGGAGTACCGACCACAGGGAATCGTTATTCAGTTGATAATTTACTTTTCTGAGCATTTTTCGTGGGCGATATTGAAATGTGTGCTTTTTGGAAGGAAGTTTTAGAATTGAATTGAATTTGTAATTTAGAGAATGCTCTGAATATTTCTTTATTTGCATTTCCGGTGAAATTGGGTATTGTTAGTAATCAAACTTTGCAGTTTTATATTGGGTATTGTTAGTAATCAAACTTTGCAGTTATAAATTGGGTATTGTTAGTAATCAAACTTTGCAGTTATAAATTGGGTATTGTTAGTAATCAAACTTTGCAGTTATAAATTGGGTATTGTTAGTAATCAAACTTTGCAGTTATAAATTGGGTATTGTTAGTAATCAAACTTTGCAGTTATAAATTGGGTATTGTTAGTAATCAAACTTTGCAGTTATAAAGCCTTACCCACTTGATGTTTATTTAGGTCCTGCATCCTAATTTCGTAACACACTTTCAATCACAATCTGAATCATTTTGAAGGCTGTTGCCAATCCATTGCTTCATATGTTCAAAAAAATTGTCTGCTCAACAACGTAAATAACGCAATTAATGTTGTTGAACTGTCAAAATGTAAGCCATTGCTACTGTTAGTGTATTACGCAATTATCCCGCAGGTATGAGGTTAGTTAATTACCATGACTTGTAGACCAAATAGTACAATGTATTTGAAACGACTTTTAAGTCAACTGCCAAAATTGAAATAAGAGGTATTGTAATTGCCGTAGCTTACTCGTAACACGCGTAGCCCTAATGTCAACGTTCCTGTCTACGAGATTTTATTAGACTTATTAGGTCCAACAAGCAAAGGAGGACTGAGTAAAGGGCAGTTCACCGATCAGTGCCGCTCTGTGCTTATCTGTGCGCCTCAAGATCCCAGAATAGTCGTCCCTCGCACACACTCGTAAGGGGCAACTTTATTATTTTTCCAGTTTTCATCACTTCACGCTCCGTCTGTCTTTTGATTCAATGGCTGTGTAATGTGCTGTTGCTGCATTTATTTTGCACTCTTACCTTAGTGTTGCCAGTTTATTTTGCATTCTCTTGGTGTTGCCAGTTATACCCCAGTCCCCAACGCTTTGAAGTCAAAGCTCTTTTGACTTTGCGAGGCGGCTTAGTCGGCGCTGACCGCAGTGCAGTATGAATGATACTTTTTACGCTGAATAGTCTCGTGTACATTTTTTTTAGTTGCACACTAGATTTTTTGCGGCGTTGTGTACTTTATGTTCTACACTTATTTTTGTTCCCTTGGAGCTGTGTAAAGGACCGTTGACGTGGTTGAGAAAATAGGAAAACTGTGTATGATCCGCGCACGTTGACTGCAATCAATTCACGTGGTTAAAATAGGTCGTTCAGAAACTGTTAGTGCAACCTACCCAGTACCTACATAAGTAGAACGCAATAATGCATGACTCGTATTATTATAGTTGTAGTATGACATTATAATCAACTGTAGTCCCGATATCTGATAGCGGCACTGACGTCACATTTAATGGGAATAGATGAAAAATTATTCGCACTCGCACGTATTGACTGTATAGGTGGCTATGGTGACGGGGGCGGGCGCGTGATCCCGCGAAATATGATACAGGGCTGACAATTGCCGCTGGGAAATAATGAACAGATTAAAACTGTGCTGAATTTTATTTAGTTTAATTAATTAGCTTCTGAATTGGATGAACCACACAATTTTATAGTTGAATACGATAGGTAAATGAGTAATCAGTGGCTCGTTAAGAAAAACATTTTTCTTAGCTTAAACGAACTTTCCCAATTACCTCCTTTCTGCCTACTTCTTTTGCTATTAGGATTTTCTTCATGGCTTCTAAGAACAACTTAATTGATCAATAGTTAGGATAGAATACTTAGTGCAACGCAATGAGGCTGAGTTACTTTAATTTAGTAATTAAAATTCTCTGTCTATTGCAAAAAGTATTTACCTACATAGCTGCTTCTAGGTAGTTATATCTGATTCAAAATCGTTAGTCACAAAAGGATCATAAACAAATCCGTGGCAGCGCAACCCTAAGCAAGCGTACGTGTTCGGAAACGCGGAGAAGTCGGATGTCAACGCGTGACGCGCTTTGAATGTACCTCCGCGGTGGCTCGTAATAAATAGAATATTTTTATCGGGCACACGCACTCTCCGCCCGCAAATATTGTGTCACCGTAATCTGACGCTTTGCTCAACTCGTCTTAAAGCCTCAAGATGCTCCACTGATTCAATGAGCAAAAGCTTACGTAAATTACTAATAAGATGTGTGAGGAAAATACACTTTGCCTTTTCAGTTCGATCTGGGGTGAAAAAAATGTCTAGATAATCTCCGTACCGACCTACTTTCACTTTAGCAAACCCCTCCAGATAATGTGATTGGCCACCTATTTTATTTTGTAGTGGTAGGTAGTTAAGGACAGTAGATAATTGCAGGACACAATATTTGTATTAAAATCACAAACAGACCTCATTTTCTTTTCTTTTTATTCTTAACTTATGATCTTAACGAATCGATGATATTTTCTTTTGAAATGAAGTACAATTTTCTTGTAATCGGGCAGAAAAGCAATCGAGAGACCAAAAGTTCTCATGGTGTGTGTTTTATCAAATGTTATTGAGTGCCAGTACCACCATGAACATTTTTTCATTGAACTTATCAATTCCTGATTGCCTTTCTCTTCGTCTATTCCAGTTAAAAACGTCAGGCACGTTCGCCCTCTATCTAAATAATTCTAAATTCAATTGTAGAAGATCGGTTACAATAGGCCATCCGTCAATCGATCAACCCCTTGCCAATAAGTGTCATCCATGATTCTATCTGTACTTGGCTTTCTATGGGGTTAAAAAAATTGAGCGATGCAAGAATGACAGCGAATTTAGAAGAGCTGGAGCAATTTGTTGCTCTTCATATTTTTGGAGTTGCTCTACGTATTTTTATGCCAATAGTTACACAGGTGCTTATTTCGACATTTCCTTATGCCGTACGCAAAATACGTGCTTTGACGTGGAATTGCGGTCACCAGCCCGTATTACCTACTGCAGGCAGGTACTATTTGCCTAACCTATTAGGTAGGTACTTTTTATAACTTTAGATTATAATGTTACGTAGGTAGGTAACTATTTTGATTTTCTATGTCTGGAAAATTAAAGCTAACATAGCAATTAGTCCCTAGTCTTGGACTCCAGGAAATAGGTTAATGTGGTCGTCGCAGGCGATGTGCCAGGGACCTACCTACTTATACCAGATTGCAATCTGGAACGAATACTGACCAACATGGTGATTTTAGGCGGCAACGACAGATTCTTGCACAACGCGTAAATTTTTATTTTAGTTTTTCGCTCCGCATTACGTTTTCAGCACAAGCGTCTTAAAGGTACATCTTTCTACCAAAGCAGCTCAACAGCTCAACATATTTTTCCTGAAAATTGCAGACGTTATTTATTTTCAAAATTATTTTTAGACAAAAATGTTTCCGAGTATACAAAAGGAGTGTTTTAATACTTGTGCGTCTGCGATAAACACGTCTGGGACAGATTTAATTTAAATTTTTGCAACACTTTCGTTATTTGGCCAAAGGGAGGCTTAAATCTTTGATTGATCACGTGCAGTTGGCACCCAGACCGCCATTCGTGTGCACATTGAAAATAATATCAAACAGAAAAGGGACGTATTGCGAAAATAATAAAACTTCGAATCAATTGTAATTTAGAAAAGAAACTAGTTTTTTTTCAATAAAGTTATTAAGTTAATTTCATATACCTAGATAGGTAGCTGGAAATCATGGGGAGATGCCTTTGCCCTTTAGCAGTGGGATGATGTAGGCTAACAGTAACAGTAGACAGCCTACTTTATGTTTGAGCGGCTGTTCTCATTGTTTGACATAACATGTATTTTGATCTCCGTCTTCTTCGTATCGCTGCCACGAGAGTTATTCAAATGTTGGCCCCAAAACTTCGCCACTTCTACAGCCTTATCGGTAGCAGGGGTCACTTTCGTCATTATCATTGGTCGCTGCATGTTTTGGGTCACAGAGAGCAGGACAGGAGGTGGAGCATAATAGTTTGTGACATAGCTCAACATCCACACCCTGCTGTCATTCTGTCGAGGTAGCCCCACTATACGAGGTTCGACTTACACCTTCCCACATGTATTCTGATAAGATTTCCATCTTTTCTTCTCTATTACCGAAAGGTAACCGGTGTTCAGACAGTAGGTAGGTACCTATTACACTAATTCTGAAAACGTAACACCTGGGTATCGCAAGTCTGGTCAGATTTCATGAATATCTCACAGATTGTAATCTAACGTTATTCAGGCAAGCTTTTGGTGCATTTTAGGGAGTTTCAGCCAGTTTTAGCTAACAGCGGTACTTTGCATCATACGTGAGTAATCTCATTAGTGGAACAATGGTCGTTCCTAATCTGATGCGATGCGATGCAACTTACACGAAGTATTTAGTTTAAATGAAAATAATTGTAATGTTTTCTGAAGCTAGGCAAGAATCAGTGGAAGGAAATGGGAATAATATTCCGACAGAAGTACAAACAACACTGTTGAAAAAACTAGCTGATTTGACAAAATAAAATTATTCAAGTCAGCCGCAATAACAGACTGCTCCGTTATAAGTATGACAATCAAAATTACGTTATAACAACGACACATCTCTTAATATTTCTATAGATATTCATATTTTGAGGAAAATTAATCATAGGTAAGGAACATTACCTACTCATTGGAAAATTCTCAAATACCTACTGTCAACTAGCTTATAGCTTTATCTCCAGCTAAGCACGTCAATATGTGCTTAGCTGGAGATAAAGCTATAAGTTTCCTAATATTATTCTGTGTAGGCACGTCAACGCTCAATGACGTCAACAAATATCTGACATAGTAAACATCGTAAATCTACAACAAAAACTCAATGTCTCCAAACGAAAAATATTTAAAATTCCCCAAGGAAATGGCTACTCGAAATGCGTAATTCGACATAGCGATCCCCGGTCACCGGCTAAAATGTAAAATGGCTCCCTTGCATTTTTTCCTAAGTGCCATAAAGTATGACATTTATTACGGTCAGATCTGCCTCAACCACTATTGATAGGCAAATGAGAGAGTTTTTTAAAAGAAAAACGATGTCTGCTTTTTATGTGTTCTTTGGATAAGGATGTTTTAAGAAGTTGCGACTTGCTTGTTGGTAATGGCCGATTTTCTGTGTTTTTGTCTCCGCTGCTCTTGATGTTCGAACTCTGCGCTAAAAGTTGGGCTGTCGCCGCGAGTTATGATGGAACTTGACCCTGGCGCTACTTACTTCAACTTGTGCACTATGGTAACTTACAAAGCCATCATAAACTATACACGAAAATGTTTAGAAAT
Organism: Apamea sordens; assembly: GCA_945859715.1. Classification (NCBI taxonomy): domain Eukaryota; kingdom Metazoa; phylum Arthropoda; class Insecta; order Lepidoptera; family Noctuidae; genus Apamea; species Apamea sordens. The sequence goes on from OX243994.1 coordinate 9,560,350, forward strand.
TAGCTTGAAATCTTATTAGTGCTACCAATCTTACTTACCGTTAGGCCAGGATACTTTATTCCATACTAAAACTCTAAAAGAATCTCAAAATTGAGCTATCATTGTCGATAAGGGCAATAACTCAAAGAATAGGTCAAGCACAATAGTGAGTGCCACCGATAATCGTATATTAAGGCCCTTATCCCTATGAGCACCTTTGCCACAATAGAAAGGAATATAATGTCGAAAAGTGGCCACATAAAAATGACATACGGTTGCCGCGTAGGTTTGGATGGCGAAAAAATAGCGGGAATAAACGTCCAGCGATATGGAGATGATAAAAATATGGCTCCAATATTATAAAGGAGTGATATAATAGAAAAAGAACAAGGTATTTTAGAAAAAAAGAGGAGAAAATAAAGATATTTGCTGCTGGCTGTTTCTGTTATGTTGTTGATTTCTGGAAGTGATAAGAGTCCAGAACAACAGACCCTCTTTTTCGCTACGATGCCGATGGAAATCGTTTTTCCCATCAGGTGGCAAATGCGAAATCGTAATAAAACTCTCCATATGATATGTAAAGTAGCCATAATATTGAAAACTTCCAAAGTCCATCAATAAATGTGGCGCTGCGTGGGGAACGTTACGCAGTCTTATGGTGGTTAGTGCTGTGCCAACGCAAATAACGCTATCGATGATTGTAATCCTGACATTTCCCAAAATGTCGAATATTCTCAGTTAGAATAATTAGATTTAAAATATTATGAAGACACGCTTCATTCTGCCTTCGGAGTAAGTGAGAAGGTTGGTTAACTTGTCAGTGAGATATCTATAAACTCGTGTGCAAACGGTCTAAGGAATAAAGCTGCGAGCTCCTGCAGGAGCTGAACTACATTGTAATCACTTGACCGATAGAAGTTATAATAACCAATCAATAAGTAAGTACTTACTCTAGTATAAACATTGATAGAATGCAGCATCATCACTTTTTGGCTAGCCGCACTATACGACATTAATATCAATTTTGTTATTTTTTTCTGTTGAAGACCCGAGTAAAACACAGTAAAAAAAAAAAAATATCCCTGGACATTTCACACAGCGCCATCTAGTCCCAAGCTAAGCAACCTAATGCTTGTGTTATGGTAACAAGATGGCTGATAAACTACTTATAATAAGAACCATCAATAATTCTAGCTTATAATCTTATACGTAGGTAGAAAATGTATACAATAAACAAACAATAAGTATCGGTGAAACTTCGTCACAGCACTAGCTCAAGACGCAAGGCGTCAAAACGCACGACCGCAACTATCAAAGAGAAATCTTTTCCGTGTATCAATAACGTCGATCGAGCCGTCGACTAGACACATTGCGCTCTTTATGTCGCCGCGATGTCACATTATAGTGCCATGTCGTATACCTACGTGATACGTTCTGATATGGTTAAGATATTCTCAGATTATTAATGGATATTTTGCCCTTGAAACGTTGAAATCAGAGGAGCTTTCAGGAAAACCTCAGTAACTTATTCTTATTGCGTTGATTATAAAAATTGGATCCGAAGAGAAACATATGCGTAAGACCCAAAATTTACTTTAAAAAATTACTAGAGAACACCACTATTTGATGCTCTTTTTTTCTGCCCTACCTATTTATATTGTGTAACTACGGACTATGAGATTTCAGACACTAGTGTCATGCATGACCACTGTTTGACCAATGGTCACCAATACTTAACCCAACCTAACCCTGACTAACAGATGGTTAAGAATTGAAGACTTATCAAGTTATCACCGGAGTACCTATCATCTGTTTGCTAATCTAAATTAATTACTAATCCACCAATCAAGAATTACAATGTACTGTTTTCCCTTGACAATCGTTTAAGTATTAAGAAGAACATAGGTATTGAGATTTACCATCAATCATATTAATAGTCTGCCGAAGTATAATTATGGAAATGTGCATACCAGACGCGAACCGTCTAAAATATCTATACACGAGCACCTACACACGAGCAAATGCGGAAAATCCAAAACATAATAGAGATTCCAAATAAGCCGTTCTATTGCTACTACCAAGTTATCAGAGCCACAGAGTATCACACTACAAACACCCACGCATCAAAATTATTCATAAAATCTCAACAATGGCGCATCGTCTCCGTGTGGTTAGGGCGTGAAATTATTTTCTTGGCGTATGCAGATTAGGGGAGGGTGACTGGTGGGGTTCCCGGATTAGTTCCGGTTTACTTTTTATAGGATTCCGATGATAAATGTTACCATTGGATGGGCTAACGGGTGGTGCGTGTAACGTATCCAAATAAGCTTTCCAAATAGCTTATAATGTATTCATGCAATCGATGATGTGGAAATAAAGCGGCAAATAAAGTGTGTGAAAAGTTCATATACTTTTGGAACTGTCGATATTTAAAACTACGGTAGTAATCAGCCTATAATATCCCCACTGCTGTGACACAGGCATCCTCTCTTCGAGAGGAAGTGGGCCATTATAGACCACGCGGGCCAAATGCGAATTGGCAGTCTTATTCGATTTTTTGGCGCTAGCACATGCCGGTTTCCTCACGATATTTTCCTTCAACGATTTAAGGGCAGCTAGTGGTCATGAAACTACTTACACAAAGTAAAGCGCCTCGTTGGGTTTGAACCTAATTACCTACAGCTTGTAAGTCGCGGCCGTTACCACTGGGCCACCAGTGCTCCAAAACCACGTTAGTATCAAGCTTCAAATAGCTAATCCGTCTTGTTGGTTGGTACTCTTAGCGTTTTTCTTAGCTTGGTCTTTTAGTCCTAATATCCGTCTAAATACTAGGTGCCTTCATCAATTTATCAAGATACAATTGTTGACAACGTACGGTACCAACATATGTCGCCACCCTTCTATCACATCACGCGCTAACGGTTTAGGAGTCAGACAAAAAACGAGGAAAGTTGCCGAGCAGACGGGCGGATGGACGATTGCCGATCCCGAAATATGATTTATAGATCGGGCGTCATCGGCAATGCGCTTTCTATACGTCACAGGACATGTCACCGCCTTCACACCGCGGTTCAGGGGTGAAGAAAATTGCGTCTATTTTGGTGCTACAAAGTAAATATTCATGTACTTATTTGCTCTTATGGGGTACCTATCTATGAAACATAAGCATTTAAGCCCTCAACGATACCACTTGAAAACCGCATCCAGTTGAGGACTTGAACTGGAACTAACAAACCCCAACAGTATACCAAACTTCTGCATTAGGTTAACTTCTGCATTGTGTTCTCTTCTACCGACCCGATCCACTTCTTGCTGGCGAAGGTGGTCCTGCCATTCGCACAGATGACACACAGATATATAATTCGAAATAGAATAGAATTTTGCATTTCTAGATCCAGGACAGCTCTACTGTGTAAAAGTATATTCTGTATGGCGCCAATTTTTATATACGTTGCCGAAATATTGGAGGGCATATACAAAAGATTACAGCACCTCAGACCAATAAAAAATTATGGTCTGAGTACAGCATTGACGAATTTCTGACTGATAAATTATTCTGACTTGTGTGAAATATCTAGATTTTGTTCCTATTTACTTCATTTAAATGTATATATATATTATCTATTCTGCTGCATATTTTAATTTTTAAGTTCTAATTTGTAATGTTGATTGCTTTGAATAATGGATAGGTACTACATTTACAATTATTTGATGTTTGTATATTGGTATTTGTACGCCGATGAGGTGAATGAATTGAATGTAACATCTTGCATGACATGTGTACTAAGTATATACTTATGTTTTGGACAAATACCATCACATCAATTTTATCCATCTGGTTTTCAATATACCTAGTACTTTGGTAACAGTAGTGGTTACTAATGCTCTTGGCTACCATTGCACTACCACCTGAAGAACTCAGTTATGGAACGTTTTCTCGACAGTCCTACTGGAAAATCAGCTATAAATATTTATGTATATCGTTAGATCTCCGTCAAAACTGAAAGGAGGACGCGTGGGCTCGCGACAGTTGGGACAGATAAAGGAGTGGAGGGAAGACTTTGACCAGGAGTGGGACAGCGTAGGCTAGTAAAAATAAAAATTAATCGGTACGTACCTACTAGTCCTAATACCTTGGTCTGAGACATTGCAAAGGCCTTACAATGTCTCCTCTACATATAAAAATGGTTTTATGAACGTTTCGTCTCCTTGGTTTCATGCACCATCAATATCTAACTTTCCTTCTAGAAAAAGTCTCCACGTCGAAGTGCGTTAACATTATTTCTCGGCACGGACCGAACATTTGTATCAAATCGAACAATAATCGCTCATATTGTCAGTTACAATACAATTTGTTTGGAAACTTGACGCGTGAGAGAAATAATAACAAATGATTCGCGCCCTAACACCGCCTGGCGTTGAAAGATCACGCCTATTGCTCTCCTGCTGATGAAAAAAGTATACAATATTATTACGCAGTAAGATACATTTCAGTTTAAAAAGTCGTTATGTAATAGGTACCATACGTAGGTACCTACGTATGAGGTCTAATGCTACCAATTTATATGCGGAATAAAAGCATAAAATTAAAAATATGCCAATTGCCTACATACCTATTTCCAGAGTTGTCGACTCGTCCACAAATAAATTAACATCAAGCGAGTCGCCTATAAAAAAAAATTAAAGTAACGGTTCACCCGTTTCGGGCGAGTAAATTCGTGCGAATCGGCTAATAAGCCCATAGAAGGTATTCTTTGGTAATTCCACGAAGCTGTAAAGTGTTAAAAGTTCATCAATACAACATATAAAAGTACTCTGTGAATACGACAGACCTTTCAATAGTTATCAGAGGGGCAATTCTCGTAATTTTAAGAATGTTCACAGTCTGATCTCGGTCTCAATCTGTCAAAAAATACTTCTAATTTCCCTACATTTTGACAAGTTTTTGACATTTGTTTGTCGCCGAGATGAGACTGCGACTAGGTTTTGAACGATTTAAATTACGAGAATTGGCCTTCTGATCTATTTTTTGTATAATTAGGACATAACGGTTCGTTACTGAAACCCAAAATATTCTCCGAAAGATAAAGACTGGGGTTATGACTCCTGCAGCCTAACAAACACACACTTTCAATCTCAACTATCATTTTGAAGGATATTGCTAACCCATTGCTTCATATATTCGAAAAATATATCTGTTCAACAGCGTATTAAATATCGCAATGAATGTTGTTGAACTGTCAAAATGAATCCCATTGCTACCTACTGATAGTGTTACACCGCTCCCGCTGTCTTCTTACGTAGGCACTAATTACCTAGTTATACAGTATTGGAAGTCATAATCTATACCTAACACAGATACACATTTTAATTAAAATGTATAGGCAACCTAAACGTACCCTCTTGAAGCTTTGATTTGATTTGCACAATTTATCATGATTTAATACCTAATTTGTAAATGTATGATACTGCTCACACGTGTAGTATTTAGTGGTCTTTTATTGACTTGAATGTGCCCTGCGTTGGGAGTGTTAAGCTCACTCAAATATCTAGCTGGTGGTGGCGTGTGTGTTGAATATTGGATAGATAATTAAATTCCCTTAAAAATGGTTGAGCTGAATGGTGCTGCCGATCGATTCTGTAAAAACCTCACCGTGAAAAGTTAGGTGAAGTGAGCTTAGAGTGATCCCTAGCATTAGTTGGAATGACAGCTCACTCCACGCTCACTTCACCTGAGTTTTCACGGTGAGATGGTTACAGAATCGCACTGCTGTACCATAGAGTAAAGTAATATATCGGGTGCTGTGCTGTGCTGTACCCTTCCGTAATGTTCGTGGACGGACGCCGTCAGTAGGGACTGGTCATCTCTTAGCTGCCAGCCCACGGCTTATTTTAATTTCTGCATTGTTTTTTTTTATCTTTTTTAATAAGTACAGACGCTTTGAATGATGTAGGTAACCAATATTTTGTAACAATTACGAGTACCTAGGTAGGTATATGATTTAAAAGAGTGCCCGTGGATTTTCTTGCCCGTTCTTCTCCATAGATACCTATTACGCTTTGGAATAGGCAACACCTTCATCTTTCTGACTGACCGATTGATAATTCAAAAGGTTTATTTGAAATAAATGCTTTGAGTATGAGTGTATGAGTTTGAATCGTTTAATGCAATTCGAGCAGGTTCGGGTGGAGCCATAGAGGTTTAGGTATGGCTGAGTCTGACTGTCTGATACACACCAACCAACCATATTGACGGTTTATTCCGCAACGAATTATTGATAATCTTGTTTAGGTACTTAAAATACACTTCTGTACGAGTATTGAATAGTAAAAACAGACTCACCTAGGTTCATCGGGGATAAACCACTGCCATGAGACAAGCGTCTGTTTCTAGAAAGGAAGCTGATCGAAAGCTCAACGTAATATCGTAGGTATTGCTTGTAGTTGATGCTTCACCCAAAAAATCATAGATGACTCTGTTCGCCGTTATTATCAAGACACGCATTTCTGAATGCACATAGCTTAGCTCAGTTTATATATTGTGGAAAAAGAGGTATTCATTAGAAATTCTGTCATCTTCATGATATATTTACATAACAATTTGGTCAACCGTTTTTATAGATAACCAGCTGCGCCTCGCGGTTTCACCCGCATAAGTCTCGATCCCGGGGGAATATCTGGATAAAAAGTATCCTATGTCCAAATCCAAATCATGTTCTACCCATGTACCAAATTCAATCCAAATCTATTCAGCCGTCTGAGCGTAAAAATGTAACAAACACACATACAAAAATCTTAATAATCTTATTATTTAATTAAGTGGCAACTCTAACGTAACTTTTTGAGGCTTAGCAACACTTGGTGGTATTCAATGTTGCCAAGACTAGTAAATAATAAACAGCAGACTGTTCTGCTGTTTATTCTAGTCTGCAGAATGTAGATATACTTTGGTGTACAGACGCCAGCACATCAAGCTACTACAATCTGTCAGATTTCTTTAATAGATTTTCGACTTTATTGCTAAAGCATTACGTTCAATGTTGATTGGGAAAATCTGACAGTTTCGGGTAGGTTGACCTGCTGGCGTCCGTACATTCTGCAGACTGGAATAGATTTCTCAGACCACCGCGGCACCGCTGCACCGGTTATTATTTAGATTTTTTCTGATTTGTATAGAAGCTTGCTTTACTCGATTCATACTAAACGATAATGTGGTTAAGCTTTAGATATACACTCTTGACTCGAAGACATTTTTAAGGTCTTAGAAGGTTCTCGATATCGAGAAACACAACCGCAAGGAATTCCATGTAAGTATTAAAGATTCACACAACTAAAACTCATTCATTCACACTCATTTTATGCGTTTTGATATGTTATGGTATTGATGGAATAAAACTATCTATCATGTGATTCATCACCGTTCATCTTTACAATTGGTACAATTAGACATTGATAGCACCTTTATGTCGTAGCAGTAAGGGTGATTTTCGTATTGCAAATATGTATGTAGTTCTACCACCACTGATGTGCGGTAAATTGAACGCAATATTATGTTTTGTAAATTTTTCTGTTGGCTGCATTATAAAATTTAATTCGAAGATAAATATAATTGTAAATGTCTCGAATCTAAACATTTTTTTAAATTGTAAAATTGCATCCAGTGTTGAAATAAATTGTACTGATTTTCTCGTTTGAAAGTCAGCAACACTATTGAGCTGCCATTAGTGACATATCTGACAGCCGTAAACGATAAATCAATAAAACATGAAAATGTCAGTGAAAATTACAGAAAACTGACAAGTGTCAACAGAAGTAGTTCTGTAGTTCACGGTTGCAGACTACCAGCATATTTTTCACAATATTCTTCGACAACAGCGCGGTTCCAGTGTGAGCCGTCGCTTTCTAACATCAACCACTTTTGGTAAACACTTGTCAACATGAGATGGACCGTGCATATCGAGGGTGGTCCTATGCGAGTTAATCACGCTGCTGTATGCATCGGCGATAAAATTTACTCGTTTGGAGGATATTGCTCTACCGAGGAATATAAAGATTGGGAGCCAATACCAGTCCATGTCTTGGACACAAATTCCCTGAGATGGGCACCAGTGAATTATAAGAGGACTGATGTAGCACCTTTCCAAAGATATGGCCATACCACCGTCGCTTATGGGGACAAGGTAAGTTAATAGAAATAATAAACCTCTGATAATGATAATTCTAATGACGCTAAGCGTTTTTGTTTTTTGCACTTGCCCTAATTTTCTTTTTCTTAATTTTAATTGAATGCATATTTTTTTTAATTTATTATTCTGGCCAGATAAATGTTTAAAAAAAAATCTAAGATGACTTAATCTTACATCACTCACTATACTCAGTTGGTAAAGTGCCAAGATGATGAACTATACTCATAGTAGGTACAAACCTTGGTAGATATTAGCTTCTATAATCATTTTTTTGTCCAATGTCTATGCCACACATAAAGTTGCAAACATTTAAATGATTAAATTAATGTTAATGTAAAATGTTTGATAAAAAGCAGTGGTAGCCCAGTGGATATGGCCACAACTTATGAGTTGTTTGTTGTAGGTTTGAAACCAAACATGCACTTTACTTTGTGTACAATATTTCATCACTACTGCTCTCAAAATATTATGAGGAAGAGCTACCGGCTTGTCCTAGAACCAAATCTACATATCTGCTCTAGGCCAGAGTGGTGAAGGGCGGGCGTTTTTGGGGGACTGTCTTTTGTAATTTTGATGTTCGAAAAGTGCTGATTCTCAGCCTAATTTGAATAAATGACTTGATTTTTAATCACAACCCACTCCTTCACCCAGAGAGGAGGCCTGCAGTGCGATTCTCTAACGATCTCACCGTGAAAACTTAGGTGAAGTGAGCGTGGAGTGAGCTGTCATTCCAACTAATGCTAGAGATTGACACTACTGACAACTCACATCATGCTCACTTCACTTGAGTTTTCATGGTGAGATTTTTACAGAATCGACCGGCTGTGTCCCAGCTGTGGAAACAGCTGGGACACAGCTAAATAAATAAATATCCCTGGACATTTCACACAGCGCCATCTAGTCCCAAGCTAAGCAACCTAATGCTTGTATTATGGTAACAAGATGGCTGATAAACTACTTATATACATTTTTTTTTTTGTAAATACATACATATTAGAGATAGAAAAACACCCAGACTCGGAACAAATATATGTAGGTCATACAAATATTTATTCCGTGCGGGAATCGAACCCGCGACACGCAGCGCAGCAGTCAATCGCTTAACCACTGCGCCAACCGTGCCGTCAAATATGCTTATGCTATTATTCTCATAAATTGCTTATTTTATATTTCTAACTTGTGCCCATGATCTACTTAGAAAGAACATTGTTTTGCTCTTTCTAAGTAGATCTTGGGCAGAAGTATGAAGTAGAAAAAGTTCCATTGGTACAGTCAGTTACAGCAACAATTTATGCAAAGGTGGGTCAGCTAATTGCTGTAACTGACTGTACTAACTTCCTAGTCTGAACCTGGAACTTCATACTTGAGTAACGCATCCTAGAAACTATTATATCATAATGAAATCATTTTATATTTCCGTATTTTAAAATTATACTGTAGTATTTATAAATAGACCTATTGTTCAGACAATGCCTTGTTGCATAGGTAACAAGCTTATTGATTACAATAATAAGAATATTAATGAATGTGTATTCACATGATTTTCATTTATCCTTGTCTATGTAAATAAACATTTACTGTGCATAAATTACCACATTCTTCCTGATACCTTATTATGAAGAATTGTATTATGTAACATAAACAAAAGTCAAGTGTTTGGGACTCATGCGCTGCTTGTTGCTTAGTTTGGAAGTAGGGAAAGCAAACCACTCACAGTACATAATTTATTGATATGCATTCCATGGCTTATCTGCAAAGGTGAGAGCAGCTATGCATTTTGCTATATCTGAATCATGTATGAAAACTGAACAATAACCATGAATTCAGCACATGATTCTAAATGTTCCGGCGTAGAAATAGATAATTGGTTTAAAAAAAAAACTGAAGTTTCATAGAAAAGTGCCTACCTATGCTGTCAAAATGTGTTTTTTTTTTTTATTAATAACTTTCGATACATATTTCAATGCAGGGAGGTTTATAAAAGCTGAGCAACTCATGCTGCAACTGAACTTATTAGAGAGCATACTGTAGGAACATGGCTTACTGTCTTACAGGTTTTCATGTGGGGAGGCAGAAATAATGCTGTGGCCTGTGACACTCTCTCATGTTTTGACACCAAGACTTTGGAATGGAGCACCCCAGCTGTAACAGGCATGGTTCCCTATGCCAAAGATGGCCATTCAGCTTGTGTGATTGATAACAAGATGTACATTTTTGGAGGGTTTGAATATCTCACTGATCAGTATTCGCAAGAAGTACACTGCTTAAATCTTGATACACTGCAGTGGAGCTTTGTTGATGCACGGGGCACTGCACCATCTCATCGCGATTTCCACACTGCTGTTGCTGTAGACAACAAAATGTACATCTTTGGTGGACGAGGAGATTTGAACAGTCCCTACAATTCCCAAGAGGAAATATACTGCCCCCAAGTATTTTATTTAGACACTACTGATGAGAAATGGGTGGCTGTAAACCCTGGTGGTACATGGCCAGAAGGAAGGCGCAGTCACTCGTCTTGTAAGTTCTTTTTCACAAGTTTCAAAATGGAGTCATTGAAAAATAATGTTTAAGTACCTATTATAAAGACAATAATACGATTTCAGGGATCTACAAGGACTACATGTATATTTTTGGTGGATTTAATGGTAACTCAAAGACTCACTTCAATGATCTCTACAGGTATTCTATAAAAGATAATATCTGGCAATTCATCAGCGTCGGCGGCTCAGTGCCGTGCAAGCGTCGACGTCAAGCTTGTCTTATTCATAAAGATGTAGTGTATTTATTTGGAGGCACAAGGTCAGTGTTTTGAATTTTTCTACTTCTGGTATTGAATATCTAATAGTTTAAGGTCAAATGACTAGTAAAGTACATGAGAATTTAACTAGTTAAACAACTACCTGCTTAAATGTTTTTCTTTCTGCAGCCCCTGTCCTGGAAATAATCGAATACCAGAGAATGTGGATAATAACCCAGAGAGATTGGTTGATAACAGTGACCTACATCTCCTTGACTATCAACCATCTCTCAAGACCTTATCAATTCTTGTTGTGTTGGAAAACAACATTGACACATCTATACTACCACGTGATATTATGTAAGTATTAATATATTTATAGGCACAGTTTGAAATAAAACTTGGTCAACTGAAATACCATTGAATATGTATTTCAATATTTCATATTTTTTTTCAGTGTGGACATCCGCCTCATGACTCTACCAAACCGCATTAGCCGGCCCATTAACCAATCTGGTTAAAAGAACGTAGGTTAAAAAAAGGTTAGAAAAACGTAGGGCAGCTTTACATAGTTCCATTATTTATATTAAGTCATTATGATATTTCGTCTATACCTATTTATATAATACTTGTAAGTGCATGCATGAATAAAATACCATTTCTTAAATGTCTGTATCACATAATCTGCTAAAGTTACATTAATATTTTAAAAATAAAATGATGTAACACTTGATTCCAATAAATATAAAAATATTATTACTAAATGAAACAGGTATTAAAAAATTTAAAGAGTGTATTTTCATTCATCCTCCTTAACAATATGTCTCTGTCGTTCAGGCACGAAGGGAACAGCGCCTGGCTTGCTATGCGCACGCCGATTTCCTTCTTTTCTCTTTGATTTGTCTTTAATAGTTCGGATTTCATTCTGGGCATTCAATATGTGCTTGGGAACATGTCTGTGACGCGCTATGCGTTTCACTTGCGGGTGGTTTGCGAACTTTTCCTTTAATGAATCTGCGTAGTTCAATGCGGTTCTTTCACGTGGTTTGAGCTGAAATATAATTGCGCGTAAATTAGCAACCAATATAAGTAATAAATACTAGATTTGCTTGTGGCTTCGCTACTAACTCCTACGAGACACAAGTAAGTAAGCTTATGACTAAGCCAGAAAACGAACTAGTATTCCTAAGGCGTGATAATCAAAAAGATAGATAAGTGGCGCAACTTTTATCGCCATTACGGATGTCAAAATCAAAAGTCATTTATTCAAATTAGGCTGAGAATCAGCACTTTTCGAACGTCAAAATTACAAAAGACAGCCCCAAAAAACGCCCGCCCTTCACCACTTCCTAGTGCTATCGCTGGGAAGAACTTGTATAGGAAGATGTAATTGGTTAGGTATCGAAAATCGACAGGTTGAGGTTGTTGCAACAACTTCAATTTAAAAATAAATGCATATCGAGTGATCCGATTGGTTGCTGATAATTTAGTCTACCAACCATAGCAGTAATCAAATAAAAAGCGCAAAAAAATTCAATGTAAAATCCCATTATTTTGATTTAGAAACTTGAAACTTGGCACAACTACTTCATCATCATCATCTGCCTAGCCTTTTCCCAACTATGTTGGGGTCGGCTTCCAGTCTAACCGGATGCAGCTGAATACCAGTATTTTACATGAAGCGACTGTCTATCTGATCTCCACAACCCAGTTACTGGGTAATACGATATCCTTGGCTTACCAAGGCGTATCGTATTACCCAGTAACTGGGTACAACAACCAGTCTTAACTGGTTGTTTCTTAACTTCCGGCTTCTGACTGCCCGTGACGACTGTCAATTTCAGATCCACGAATGACAGCCGGGACCATCGGCTTAACGTGCTTTCCGAGGCACGGGGAGTTCTCGGTAAGGATGGTCACCCATCCACAGACCAACCGCGGTTAACGTAGTTTAACCTGATCGATCGACCTGTGCGGCAGTTTTCAAGACTAATGATTTTTTTCCAAAACAACCCTTTGTAATGAGAGGGAAGGGGATGTTGAAATTCGTAGAAAAAAGTACGAATTCCGCGCAGACGTAGTCGCGGGCGAAGTGCTAGAAGAAATAAAAATATGCTGTGACACTTACCACACCCAGTTTTTCTGATGCTCTTGCTTTCCACATTCTTATGTTCATTTCGTCAGAACCTGAGAGAATATATTTATTGTCCAGTGTCCACTTAACACATGTCAGTCTTTGCATTCGTTTTGTGTGGTATACATCCCTGGAGTTACCCTTGAGACTCTCAAATATTCTAACAGTTTTATCATAGCTACCAGCTACAAACTCTCGTCCAGTTGGTGCATAATCTACGTCTATGACGGCTGATGTGTGTCCCATGTGTATGTTTACTGGTTGTTTTAATTTCCTTATATCAAATGTGTATAAACTGAAAATTTAAGGGAAAGATATTAGTACAGTACTTATAGGTGCTGTAGAACACAATGCCGAAGTGAAAGATTTTATTTATTAAGAATACTATTATCAATCAACTCAGCCTATCGCAGTCCACTGCTGGACATAGGCCTCTCCCAGGCTGCGCCACAACACCCTGTCCTCCGCCTTCCGCATCCAGTCCGTCCCAGCAATCTTCTTTAGGTCGTCCGGCCATCTAACTGGAGGGCGTCCCACACTACTCTTGCCAATACGCGAATCAGAATTTGTCTGCTCCACCGACCACCGGCCATCGGTCCAATATTATTATATGGCAACAATATTGTCCAATGGCAAGATGGCCAGATAATATTGTTGTCATCATGGGTGGAGATTGCACACAGGCACCCATGTGCCTGGAGATTGGCACAAAAATGTGAGGCCTATGCTCAGCAGTAGATTAAGTCGGGCTGTGGATGTTGATAGGTTTGATGATGATGAAATAAAATATTAGCAAATACATACTTATAATCCTCATTAGCTACAGTGAATATAAAAGCTTCCATAGGATTCCAAGATAGGGCATTAGACCGAAGTTCCATTACAACCTTCCTCAAAGGGCCTGATTCACGACAATCATACAGTATTACACTTCTGTCACTTGCACATGATGCTAGCAAGTTTTGTTCTACCTGAAAATAATTATAAACAAAATTAATTCAGGTGGCTTATGTTGTTTAATATAAAACTTATTATTTGTTAAATATTTCCAAATTAATTAGTCTAAACTGTCACCTGATTGAATGAAACATGATGAAGACTGTCCACTCCCCATTTGAAAACTTTCACAGGCTCGTTTCTTGTATTCTCCCATAACTGACAGTGTTCACCACATGTTGCAAATATTGGTTTATTTCTGTGATGTGTTACACCTGTGACTACAGACATGCTGAGCAAGGTGTTTATGGGTTCCTCATCATCATGAGACTGGACTTCAGCCTTCCATGTTTTAATCGTTTTGTCATCACCAACACTGGTGAATGTGTCGCCTTTGGGTGTATAACACAGAGCTCGCACCCAACCTTCATGAGCCACGAAATTTCTAGTACATTTCCTTACAGCTAAATCCCACAAACGAATTTCACCATCAAATGCTCCACTAGCCAGAACAGCTAATCTGCTAGGATGTTTGGCGATACTGGAAACGCCGTCTTTATGTCCATCAAGATTACCAATAAAAGGCTTAGCAAACACCCTTTCAAGTTTCACAGCATTCATTGCGCGCACATATTCACGCGGCGCTTCGAGAGGATGTAAACTTGGATCATAATTCCTTGGTACTGAAACAATCAATCATTATAAGTGCGTAACTGAATAAGACTACAAAAAAAACTACAATTTCGTAGAGAGTTTGTAAATGAAAATGTATGATCAGAGTAATATGTAGATTTTATCATCATTCAACTGACAAACACCACTGCCATGCCGATCAAAAGCCTCACCTAGGCATAGCCATAACGGTGAGTCCTGCCTGTGCTTCGTACGGGAAGCACAAGCAGGACTCGCCTAGTGGAACAAAGAACAATAACGAGCAGGTATTAAATTTTACTCTTTGGTATTAAATAAATAATCTCACGTTTGTGGATATCCCGTTTCGTAGCACGCAAATAATCATCTGGATTACGGCTAATCACTTTTATTTTCATTTTCGACATCTTTTATGCTTGTTTACTGTTTTCAGTTTTTTAAATCAATCGCGAAATCGGTCTACGATTTATTATGTTCACAACATAACCTCAAATAGTGATAAAAATATTACGATTACGACCAATAATATAATATCCTAGTCTTAAGTCTATGCGATCACAACAGGCATGCTTTCGGTGCTGCCACTCTCTGATTTTTTATTTCCCGTAACTCCTTACGAAAAACCCTTAAAAATCGGATACTTTCTGATTTTCGCCATAATAATAGCATAGAATAGGTACTCTTTTTATGCACACCATATAAATTACAGATATAAATGTAGGAATCAACAAATGAATGTTAATTATTATATTCATATAACCAATCTCTGAACAGCTTTGTAAACCAACAATGGATGATAAAGATTTAAGTCAACAGTTTTAGTTACTAAAATTTTACATTTCAATCGTAACATTCTTGTAAGTTCTAAAAAAAATATGCCTGTCACGAGACGTCCAGCAGATGTGAAACATCGAAAAGAGCGGCGGCGCCGGCGGCGGAGAGGTGCCATGACGGCGATAAGTGTCACGCCGCCGGCGCCGTGTGCCGTCACGACGGCATATGAGTCAGTCTCCAAGGCGCGCCAACATATATTTCACATCAAAAGTTTATGTAACACAACATAACAATGGCATTTCAACTTCTCCCTAAAAATGCCTTGAATAGTTTTTACTCCAACCTAGATATAAAAAAACCCAAAATTTTTGGGAAATATATGTAGCTTATGGCACTTGGAACACTGCATGCTCTATTGTGAATTTGGCAGATGACATTCGGTAGGTACTGTAGCTACTAGATGTAACCAAGAATAGCGGACTCCTCGTGGAGTCCGCTTCTCCACACGACTTGACAAACGTGTGGACATATCGCAAAATTTTTGCGAATTTGTGATAGATGTTAAGGTTGAGGTCGGACTATTATAGCATGGAGCCGTGAAGCCACTTTTTTAATTTTTGTTGCCTGACCTTAAAGTAGCGTGTAATTATATTATGCTTCTTCATGCCAAACTTGCACTGCTGTTGAGTTAAAGAAGCTTTTGGGCAGAGAAATTGTAAATACAAGTTACGTATGCTTCTTTAAGCTTAAGATGAAGAAGGAAATGCGTTCTGTTTATACGTGAACGTGTTAAGCTGAGAAGCAATGGTTTGCCATACAAAGACTTTGTGAAGTACCTGGGTATGCACAAGAAAGGTGACTAACGTGGAAAACATACAAACCAACAGAGCAGGCTAGAATCACTACTTCTAGAAACCTTTGCCGGGTGCCGGGTAGAAAGTCTAAACTCTCACTAGAGATTCCAGAGAACAAGTTACTGGTTTACAAAGCCGTAATAAATGGGATAAAGCTAGGAGTCAGTGTCTCAGATTCAAACATCAACATAGTACAACTACTACAAAACTCAATTCTGAAAGCAATTCCTCCTAGTTCACTAGCAATGCAGTTTACGAGCAGTTATAATAACACAGTGAAGGAGAATTACTTTTAGTAAAAAGCATACAAGGACAGACTTAAAAACCATCCAAATCATAATGGACGCACCACAACCACATTACCATAATAATAATAAAAAAATGCTTCTTTTGCACAACCCCGTGTTGGCACGCAGAAGCATTTGTAAACACCCCACAGAATTAGCACAGAAGCGGATGCTCGGGTGGCAACTGGCAGCACTGAATACGTTATGTCACATACAGGTTAATCGGCTGACCACAGAATAGATAGGCCTATCTGATCTGTGGTCAGCCGATCAATGGAAAAGAATCGGTTAAGTTAAATAAATAAAAATCGATTATTTTTTAACATCTGTATCTAATCGACTCAGCTGCAGCGTCTATAAAATAATATTAATAGTAATGTCACAGAGTATGTACATTGTATTATAATTATTGACAAGTAATGTCAAAGTCAAAGAGTACTAAAATAATACGAGTAATGTCAATTGTCATTGTCATTAGTCATATGTCAGTCAGTGAGCTGACTGCTAGAGTGTATTATGTTCTGTGGCTGACTGAGTCGAGCGATTATTTTGTGTTGTTTGATGCTGAGAATAAAGTGTTGCTTTGATCATTAAGTGTTTTGATTGTCTTCTTTCGCCATTTAAAGAGCATACTCGCATATTGAAACAAACTGCTGGTAGTGGATTCGCCGTAGCCTGTAAGTTTATATTTTATTGGACAATATTTATGTTTGTAGAGCAAGAGCTTTTATTCCTTCTATAACACGTATTTTTATTCGTCAATTCTATTCCAAAATATAGTTCGATGTGTACCTTGATGAGATTTTATCGAATTAGCTCTTGAAGTAAATAAATACCTACTTTACAAATTAAAATTGACTGTGTATCTATTGAAAGGTTTTCAAATAGGTTTCTCCCTACTTTCAAATTACTTGAAAAGGGACCCATTTTATTATATCATTGCCTAGGTACTACAGCTACATACAAGAAAAAAAATAATATATACATATATATAAATTCATTGATATCATAATTAATGATATCAATGAATCTTTATAAATTATTTTCTTAATCCTTTGTCAAAATCTATATTATGTTGTGCAGATTGAGTAGATTCATTTTTCGCAAAAATAAACATTTTCATGAACCATCAGCCTTCCTGTTCCCTTTTTTTTTTGGTTGAGTTTGTTGTAAAATGTTTTTCTCTAGTGTTGTTTGTCAAACAACTGTTCAATATTAGGTAGGTACTGGTAGTTACCCAAAGATTGTTTGTCTAGATAGTACAGTCACAAGCAAAAGTATGTATACACTCGGCTTTATTCAAAAGCGATTTACTCCTTCATTTTTTAATGAAAATGTATGTTGTCACGAACATAGCATTTTCGAACCCATAGGTTTATGTAATTAATTTAATAACAATTATTAAGAAAGAATCCAATAGTAATAGCCTCAGGACATAAAAATAATTGTTGTTTCTAAAAAAAACTAAATTTTTTAACATAACCCTGAAAATAGTAGGTAATGTCTATATCCAAAGCACTGTTGTATATTTGTTTTTGTAAAATGATCTTAATTAGAAAAACTCTTAAACGTGATTGTGTCGAAACAATGTCGCATGCTGCGTTTACCATCGACGAACATTTTGCCCACTCATTTTTAAATTATCTTGCCCGCCCATAAAATAGATTAGAAGCTAGTAGCTACGTTATCGCTAGGTCATCATATCCGAAAGGGAGATTAACGAAAGTCCAAAAAATGCTGAGACAGACAGACCTTAAAATCTGACTTTGGGATGCCTAAGCCCAGGCTTGCATGGGCATGTTTTCCCGCGGCATTTTTTTACGCGCACTTGATAGTCAACGTACCTACTGCTTAGCCCCGAGAGTTGAAAATCCAACTGTTTTTTTGACGCGCTGGATTCTGAATGCTCGGCTCAACACCATTTGAAAATCTAGTGCGTGAAAATATCCGACCGCAATATTTTTACGTCCGTGAGGACGTGGTGGACCTTAGGGTAAGTTTGTGGTCACTAATTTGTTTGCCGAAAATGTTTGCGTCTTGTATCGTCTTGACATTGAATAAGTACTTGAATTTCGTCATATTTTACAAAAACGAAGTGCGCCGTTATAAGTAAATATTGGTTTTGTTGCTGTGACTCAATGATGCTTGCCCAAAAGCGAAAAAGTGCTGACATCTCATCTTTGGTATCTGCGGTAGATGTATTTTTAAAGTTTTTTTTCAAATCATACCAACATTAGGACAGGCTTTATCATAATTTCGTGCACTAATAGCACTCCAACCGTTTACCTTATGGGTGATACTGTTAGCCCATGGCGACTTTTTGCAAAGATTCAGTAGCGATACAGTCGCAAAAAGACCGCGATACGTCGCTGGTCCTAAACGTTCGCCCACTTAATTACGATGTTACATTGAGACTCGCGATGCAGTCGCGATTCATCATCGCTATTAACACGCGACCGTTTCGGGCGAAATCGGATAAAAAGACCGAAATGTTGAATATGACGCGCGTTTGCATCGATGCAGAAGCTGCTGTCGCGCGATGCAAATGCGATAAACAGCCAAATGTAGCGATGCAGACGCGCTTTGCCGAAACGCGCTACAGAATCGCTGCATAAAGTTGCCGTGGACGACCTCCCATACCGACCTATGTAGAAGGAATTTAAAGGATGTCACGGGCTTTTGCCCGTAACATCCTTTAAATTAATAATCATAAAATGAATCCAGAGTTAATGCCCACGACTCTTATCGTCGTAGTGTACGATCAGCAACAAAAGTCGATTAACACTTGAATTATTTTCAACCACAAAAATAAATGTAACAGAATAGAAATAACCTTAGATCTATCAGATTTGAATCAAATAGGTAAATCGTTTTATCTTTTTTAACCGAATTACAAAATATCCTGTCTGATGAATTTCGCAACAAGAATCTACTGAAAAGGTCAAAAGATATATTGTCGCGATTATTTTGAACATTAATTTGGCTGAAACAATAAACTTCACGCTAGGCGGTCGCAAATCAGTGTAAAATCATCAAACGCTCCCCTAATGTATGTAGCACGTATTAATAAAGGACGTCATCTCGTCATACTTGTAGTTAGATAAGGTCACCGCCTCGCTAGCTGCTCAATGGCAGTATTTTGTTCGTTGACCCGCGAACGGTTGCGTTGGCGCACGCTCGGATCCGAGCAGCATTTGTTCGAGGCCCAAATTTTCACATTTTGATCTTGTTTTTGTGTAATAGTGCGTAGATTAATATCTAACTCATTATTTTGGTGCCGCTTTTGTGTATTTTTAGCATAAATATTTGACCCATTTACTTTTAGTTCTGTTGGTAAGTACATTTCAATAAATTAATACATCGGTCTCATACCTAACCATCTTAAATACCAATTCATAAAAACAAGTTGCTATCTGATTATGAATGGATTCTTTGGGCAGACAGGAACACATTTTATTATGACCGAATTGTGTTTACTCATGTAACTGTTCTAAATGAGAAACTTCTGGTAACATTGCCAACAGTGTCGCGAATGCCGTTATATTTCTTCGTTAAAAAAATAATAATGTTCCAATATCTTTGTTGAGTTATTCATGCGCATTAAGCTGCATTGTATACAAAATATTTTTTTAAATTCTTAAAACACTGTATAAGGACCTACAATGCAAATTTTTTCCTTGTCGTATACTTATTTCCTCAGCGATTACGATATTGTATCGAGTTTTAATATTTATTTGAACGACAGAAAATATTATTACGGTACCAATTAAAGTACTTCAATTACTGTGTGTGTTTTTGACAGATTATAACAAAACAATGTTAACACTTGCGTAGTCACTTCCCCAATTATTGATGTCCTAAATAACTATGAAGTAACATTCATTGCACAGTTCAGACGAGTGAGGAACAAACTTACAAAATGTTTGGCTCTACTTTTTTTTAACTCGTTGTGTAGTTCTTGTCAATTTAGTATCGAGAATTCGAGTCTTCGAGAAAAATATTTAGATCAGTAGAACAATATTCGATAGCATATTTGTGAACCATTTTATTATCAGTTAATAAAGCGGTCAGTTGCCGGCCGGCTTCCGTACAATGCCGTACGCGCTTACAATCACGTCCACCACTGCAGATTTCTGCTTGAATTTTTATGTTAAAACTTAAATATGTATGAGCAATAATATACATGTCTTAAGATTTTATCAAAATCCTGCTTGTGACAGTAACAAAACTTACTGTAATGATAAAATCTTCTCTGCCTGGTGTGCGACATACGAGTCACGAGTCCAGGATACAGTCTGCAAAAAGTCGCATTAAATTATTTTTTCTCGCAAGACACTGACTGATTAGTCATAAACATTAAAGATATAAAAAAAGAATCGTTTGGGATGTTTTCAATTTTGGTAAAAGGACGGACGCATTCAGTTCATTCGACTTATTTAAGCTCTTTACGAGCCGGCCGGTCACAATGAATTGGTATAGGTACCGCGAGCAGTCATTGCCCGGCCGGGCAATATAAATCAATCGGAATTATTCGCGCATTGTTTGCTTCATACGTAATTGTTATGGTACGAATCTGTACGATGACCTAACCGTAAGCTTTGGAAAGTTTAAGTTTCTGAAATGATCGGTCAAGAAAATATTGGTATTCAGACCGTACTTAGCTAGATTACGAAATTGTCTTAACTAAGGTCATCTTCGCGTCTTGATCAAACATCTACAAGACTTGAACTTGTTTAGAGAATAAAATGTCTTCAAAGTAACTTAGCCATTAAGGTTTTAGCGAAAATCCGAAGATTTACCTTAATATACCGTTGTAAGCCGGTCATTGTACTCAAAAATATTATAGAACCAAACAAACTGGGTTAAATAAAATTAAAAATAAAAAAACTTATGATTTTGCCAAAATTTCGTTCATTCTAATCCTTACATCAGCAAAAATATTGACTAACACTAACTTGTGGTTTTGTGTGTCGTACGTCTTAAAAGGCGAAAACGTTCACGAAATACTTTGGGTTTCCCCGAAAGCACAAATATATCTCTGATTCTCTACTATAATACTCGTATTTGGTCCTAAGGAAGTCAAGTGAATATACAAGAAAACATTATAATTCTTTAAAACAAAGATTATATAAATTTATCAAATAACCATAAGCGTGCTTAAACTTAATTAAAGCTTCCGAAGTTCCGAGTTTTACGATGATTTAACTTGCCTACACATTTATTGATTATATTTTATGACCAAGATCAATAAATTGAGATGTGAATCACGTATCACAGTCATATATAGCACTTATGAATATAATTTATTACAAAATGTAACTGGTTTTTGATAATAATGAGAAGCCATTTCTTTAACCAGTCAAGAATTTGTTGAGCTTATTTCAAATCATTTTATCGTCACGTTTGTAAGTAATTAACTGTCAAATATAGAATATATGCATAATTAATTAATAAACATTTTAAGATTAGGTATATTCTCCTATGTCAACCAATCGAATATTTTTAATGAACATTGCTTTACATTACTTGTTTAATATTTTGTATTGATAATCATCACACTATTGCTTGTTTATATAATTATTTAACTTTTAAACCGGCTTATACAGGATGTCCAATTTAATTATTAAATGTTTTCCAAAAAAAAAAAAATTTGAACTTTGAAAGAGGCTTTAACGAACTGGAACAACTGTAAATGAGACACTCTGTATCTTTCTTTATTTCTTAGAAGTGGTTTGAAAAGTGCTAGCTCAAGAAACTACTCATGTAATCGAAACCGCAGACCGTCCTGCGCAAAAAAAGAGTAGATGTGACACTTTGGAATTTATTTTAATGGCTGTTTTTGTTTTAGGTTTGTAGAGCCATGAATATGGTTCCTAATTTGAACTTGCTGCACGTAATATGTTTCGCACTGTTATTCGATCTGTGTGTGCGCACGCACGCGGAATTATTCACGGCAATAGCAGAAGTAGAACATTTGCTGGAAACACACAAGAGAATAATTGATGATTTAGACTTTTATATTAATAAGGAAGAGAACAGACTTTCGAACTTAAAGAGGTAAGAATTGAAATAAGTTGGAAGAAGACAAACAAGCTCTCTACAAAGTAAATTTGTTTCAGCGGCGTAATTGCGTAAAACACTATCTGTAGCAAAGGCTTTCATGTTGACGGTTCAACAACATTCGTTGCGTTTTTTACGTCGTTGAGCAGACAAATTTTTCGAACATATAAAGCAATGGATTAGCAATATTCTTAAAAATAATTGAGATTGATACTGTATTACGCAATTAAGGTACCTGACTGTACCTATAACATTTTTATTTATATTCACAGGCATTTGAATCTCTACAAAAAGGAGCATGAAAGAGCGATGGAAGATATTCCCAATTACTTGGGTAATCCAATCAACGCTTTCACTCTTATCAAAAGACTGACGACAGATCTTGATCATATTGAAGATAGTATAAAAATAGGAACAGGTAACTTTTGTTTGTGCTATTTATAAAATAATCCCATACAAGATCATGAATTCATGATTTATTTTTGGAAAATGGAAGTTAGTACAGTCACGAGCAAAAGTATGTATACACTCGGCTTTATTCAAAAGCGATTTACTCCTTTCTTTTTTAATGAAATTTTATGTTGTTACGAACATGGCATTTACGAACCCATAGGTTTATTTATGTAATGTGTCTTATTTCAACGTTGTATTCGTTATTTCTCGAAAAAATCGCAATTGAAAGTTGCCAAGTGTTGACATATTGGTGCTCGTGACTGTACACTGATATACCATGAATATTAATGAAACTATGCATAGCACAATAAGCATAATCAGCCTATAATGTTCCCACTGCTGGGACACAGGCCTCCTCACGGCGGTGAGAGGGAGTATCTATGTAGAAACTGAACACAGACAAAATCTTTGGGCCGTATTTTTTTATAACCATTTGGAAACCGAGTCTGAAACAAAACGAAAATTTAAATTATAGAGTGGCACAGATCGCGACTATAAATTTTAGTTACGGCTTTATTGATTTGATCTGGTCCAATTAGATGATGTACGAGAAGTTTTATTGGGATAAATCTCCATTAAAAAAAAGAATGAATAAGATTAGCACCTACCTAACACCCGAATTTTATTTCTTTGGAAGGCCTATTCACTTCAACTCAATATAGGTTCATCCGAATTCCTAAGTGTCCATGTTGTTCATTTCCCTGGGAAGCATAAAGGTAGAACTATTAACAAAGTCTCACGGAAAAGCATAATGCTCATTAAGATAATGGTTTTAATCAACACTACACGGCTATAAAAAAACCACACGGCTATAAAAAAAAGATAATAGGCAAGTTAAGCCGTGGATTGTTGTTTTTTACAAAAGAAAACAATAGCATTCGAAATAACAAGTGTCACAATACAATAATACGCGAGTTATGTTTTTCATATTATCTGGGAACTAAAACCTTAACGAAGGTGACGGAAACTGTCTAAGTATATTGGGTTTCTTAAGAATAATTGCATTATTTGAAGAAAAAAAATCTGAGCTAATTAATGCTGACTGTGACTACTGGGACAGATATACATACAGAAATGTAAGGAAGAATCCGCTATTGCCCAACAGTGGGAAAATACGGGCTTGTAATGATAATAATGACGACCATATTTCCAACAAACTCGTCTTTTATGATACTGAGTTTTTAACGATGATTACAGAATACATAAAGAATATAACAATGAACCACGATGACGTGAAGTATCCCGCTCTGGAAGACCTGACGGGTGCCGCACAGGCGCTCACCAGACTTCAAGAGACCTACCATCTGGATGTGAAGGACCTCTCCGAAGGACTGCTCAACGGTGTCGCTTATAGGTAAGCTCATTCCTTTACACAATCATAAAGGCTGCCTGCCCTTTAAAGCAGGAGGAGTAGAGGAGTACAAACATAAGCCAACCTTCTTCTTCTTCCCTATATATGTATCGATGGCAAAAATTTCAAACATCATTGGCCCAAAATTCAGCTACGCGAACTCCGCTCACTAAAGCAGTCAGAAGATCATCAAGTGCACAGGTGACAGATGCGGCGCAAGATGGAAGGTGGGCTATTATATATTATCCAATATAATTCGATAAAGTTTACTTCAAGTGAATTTAAGATAACTGGCTAAAATTTTCAAAGTAATATGTATAAAATAGTTTTTGCACATTAACAGGTCAAGTAAGATAAGATAAGAAACTCGTAAGTAAGAAGTAAGGAGCTTTTTTCCCGATATAGTTATCAGACAGTCATATTTTTTTTCCTATACGACGTGTGTCTTCAGGGGTTAATTACAATTTATCATTTTAAAATCGTGTCATTTGTTAAATACCTAACTGCCTACATGTTTTTAGTTACACTATCTTTATTATGCGATGCGCTAAGTGTAACTAATTCTACAATGATGACTTTATTAGCGTGAAGGATGATGTTAGTAGTTTAGCACTAACTTGTATATACAATAACTATGTTTGTGTGACTAAGAGTTATATAAATTGTGTTTGCATAATAACTTATACCATGTTAAGTAATAGTTTGGCGTGTCTTTAGATATTTTTGCTAGGTAATGGTTTTAAATTATTAGTGTAGAGATTTATTTGCGACTAAAATGTGCCCGCGGCTTCCATCGCGTGTATATCGGAAAACACTTAATAATTACTAAATAATTCGTTTTCTAAAACGAGCTATCTGCCTGTGAAAGCCCCGTCAAAATCGTTCCAACCATTTCGTAGATTAGCCGGAACAAACAGACAGAAAAAAAATCAAAATGGTTTTTTCCATTGCATTTAGTAAAAAGCTTTTATTTTGACATTACAAATAGAAATTTCAATTTTATTTATTTTTATAGATGTATAGATTGTAATACCTACACATTACAATAGGAACTAAGTATGTTGTAGATATAATAAAATGTCTTATGTCAAATATGTAAAATAGGATAGAATAAAAGACTCGCATATTAAGTACATAAGTATGACTTATTTATTTTCTATTGTAATACCTATTACAATAGCAAAGTCTTTACACAAGTCATTAATTATATCCTATTACAACACAAGTAACAAATCGTGAACAGTGTTTAGATTCTATGCTTGACAAAAGTGAGATCTATTCACACTAATTTCAATGCTTTCTGTAAGATCAATATAACAAAGAAACATATCTTTGTCTAGTCCAAATTGTATTAAGTTTCAGCAGCAAGTTTTGGTGTTGCGGGAAACAGGTTGCTGCAACATTTCATAAAGTTTAAGTTTCTTGACAATGTTGCCTGCACCACAAAATGATGTTGCTGTAACAACATTTGTTAACCACTGACTCAGGGCTTTAATATTACATGTTCATTTCAGTACTCCAATGAGTGCAGGCGACTGTTACGAGCTCGGCCGCGCACTTTACAACGAGAAAGATCTAATAAACGCGCGCGCATGGATGGTGGAGGCATTACGCAAAATGAAAGAGGAAAATATTCCCTACTCCTTCACTGAGGCTGACATACTGGAGTACATCGGCTTTTCTTATTATTTGCTAGGTAAGTGTGCCTGTGTGTAAGACATAATATATAAAATAGTAAGTAGTAAAGTCGCTTTTCATGTCAATCTGTGTGACCGCGTTTCAGAAGGTTTATGTGTTTTACAAATTTTAGTACATTAAAACTTAACTTAGTTTTAGCGCAGAAATTTGGACGTTTTGACATGTCGCCATTGCAACCGTGCAAAGCAGGGGCGGGTTACTAGTCACACTAATATTATAAAGGCGAAAGTTTGTGAGTGAGTGTGTGTGTTTGTATGTTTGTTACTTCTTCACGCTCAAACGGCTGGACCAATTTTGATGAAATTTGGTATGGACGTAGCTGAGACCCTGGATTAATATATAGGATACTTTAATCCCGATATTCCCACGGGTTCGAAACTTATGCGGGTGAAACCGCGGGGCACTGCTTGTATTAAATAAAATTGTGTTCATGTCAGCAAGATTTTAGTCTCCCCTCTGCCCTAGTCTATGTTGAGTATAATTTGGGTAATCTGGATTTTAGTTCTTTGTCTGGCAGTGCCACAAAATGCGACTAAAGAACCAACAACCAAGGAGTAAGGCCGAGGCATTCCTTCCATTCCTTTCTACCAATAAAACATTACTTAGGTCACTAATCTAAGAGGAAAACCATGATAGTTTACTATATTGATGATTATTACTGTAATACTGTCTTAACCTCACCATACAGGTTGATACAATAGTAATTTACTATTGTTATTTCCAGGCGACACGCGAAGTGCTCTAGAATGGACACATAAGCTGCTAGCCGTCGATCCCAAGCACTCGCGCGCTAAAGGCAACGTGCCGCACTATCAGAAGAGTATCGCTGAAGAAGAACAGAGACTCAGAAAGGAACGGCGCGGGGTATGTACCATGAATTTGTTGACTTCAGTTTTAAACTAAGATTTTGTGATCGATTTCTCATCTTCTACTTCGCATAATGCGATTGATTGAGTAGCTATTGCACTGACCTGTAATCCATACTATAAAATTATAAATGTGAAAGTAACTGCATCTAAACGGGTTTCGATGAAATTTGGCCAGTTCATGACCTAGGTTAGGTACCTATGTACTAACCTAGGTCATGGTCTACCTGTGAGTGTATTCTATGGAATAGAATACTTTTTATCCTTTTTACGTTCCCGTGGGAAAATTTTTACCTCCACACGGACGAAGACGCGGGCAAAAACATTCTGAAATAAAAGTTATTTTTTTTACTTGTAAAGCCTTGAAAAGGTGTCGAGTGACACCGCCACGACCACCCCACCCCGGGACACCGCGTCCCCCGTCGTGAGGGCTCTTACGCGCATGATGGCGTCCACCGTAGAGCGCCCCTTGCGGAAGCCAAACTGGCAATCCGCAAGATCCGGCCCAGTCCCCACAAGGTGCCCGACGAGGCGGCCCGCAATTACCCTCTCAAAGAGCTTGCCAACCTCGTCGAGCAGCACTATGGGCCGGTATGCGGACGGAGAGTCCGCAGGGCGCCCCGGCTTCTGAATGAGGACCAGCTTCCCCGTCTTCCAACGGAGTGGAAACTGGCCTCTCTCCATGCATGCGCTTAAGAGCGCCTCCAGTCGAGGCCCGAGAGCCGTCGAGGCCAGGACCCAGGCTTTACCCGGCAAGCCGTCGGGTCCTGGGGCGGTGTTTTTGGCCTTAAGCCTGCCTACCGCCGCTCTCAGATCTACCCCGGTCACTTCAGGGGTGTCGTCGTCGTCGTCCGTGTGGTCCGCTTCGGGCACCGTGAGTGGCGGAGCCATAGGCGGGGGAGTATGCTCCCCGCGTGAAGGGAACAGAGCGCTCACCACCTCCTCCACCAGCTGAGGGCGGAGACTCTGAGTCAGCGGGGGGGCCCAGGTGCGGAGTTTATTCCGCACCATTTTGTAAGGGCGCCCCCATGGATCTCTGTTCAGAGTCTCCAGCATCTCCTCGCGGGCCGTGGCCTTGGCCCGCTGGATAGCCTCTCGGAGGGCGGTCTTCGCCGCTCTGTACCCCTCGTACAGCTCCGCCTCTGTGGCTTCCGCATCCGGAGGGCGGATGCGGCGCCTGCGGTGCCTGGTGTACCGGTGTCGCGCGTCGACGCACGCCTTGCGCAACGCCTCCACCTCCTGCGACCACCAGTACACCCGACGTCGGGCGCATCCTGGCCGGACTCGGGGCATTGCCACGTCACAGATCTCGGACATGGCCTCCCGGAACCACTCCGCCTCATCGTCAATATCAGCAGGCCTATCCGGTGAAGACACCCAGGCCTGCACGATCGAGGCTTCCAGGAGGAGCTCCCGGTCCAGCTGCTTCAGCGCCCAACGCGGACCACTCGGGGCCTGTCGGACCAGCGCGCTAGAGGTCTGGGTGGAGACATCGAACCGGATATACCGGTGATCGGAGTAGGTCTCCACCTCCTCCATGACGCGCCAGTCGATGACACGCTGTGACAGAGCGGGGCTGGCGAACGTGATGTCCACTACCGACTCGCCCCGCATCCGCACACACGTAGGGACAGAACCCCGATTCACGGCGACCAGGCCTGTTTCCAGAGCCCAGTCCTCTACCATCCTGCCCCGCACATCCGTGCAACGGGAACCCCAGGCCACATTCTTGGCGTTGAAGTCCCCGAGCACTAGCACGGAGAAAGGATGGCTTCTGGCGACGACGACACCCAACTCTGTTAAAGAGTTCTGGAACTCGGCGAGAGTTCGGCTCGGAGAGAAGTAGACTCCCACTACCACAATCTCTCCGAACCGTGCTGCTACGCACCCCTGTCCCTTCGTGACACCTTCGAGGGACGGGGTACCGGCGGCAGCCGACGAAATTATGGCCACTGAGCCGCTAAGGTCCTCCACCCAGTTATCCCTGGGCGGGACAAAGTACGGCTCAGCGACCACGGCGATATTAATCGACCACTGCGCCATGCTCTGGAGCAACAGGTCCTGAGCGCAGGCGCAGTGGTCGATATTCGCCTGGAGGAGGCGTAAAGGCGGAGCCATTACTCCTCCATTTCAGCCCCCTCCCGGGCCCCTTGTGAGGGACCCTCAGCAGCGGCGGCGGCGGCAGCGGCGGCGGCGGCGGCGGCGGCGGCAGTGGTGGCGGCGGCGGCAGCGGCGGCGGCAGTGGCGGCGACGGTGGTGGTGGTGGCGACGGTGGCGGAGGGCCTGCGGGCGGAGAGTAATGGGTAGCTCTCCGTCCGATCAGGACTAGGCCCGTGCCGGACGGCGTGTTCGTGTTCCACGCGCGCCTCAAAGAGATGTCAGCAAGTGACGGGGCCCCACAGGGCCGAAGCCTGCCAGGGTAGCGGGACCATCCGAAAGGGTTTACCGCTGCCCTGGAACATAAAGGGCTAAGGAAGGAACACGGGTGGGTTTTAGTCAGTAAAAGTCTGACACTCCCTTCTGCTCCACCCAGAGCGGGAGGAGTCATTTGATGATTTCCCATCCTCAAAAAAAAAAAAAAAAAAAGCCTTGAAAAGGTAATTCAAAAAGAAGAGGCAGTTTATATATTTATTTTATTACGTATTTTAAAGTTAACTTTTATGTAATCTGTAATAGTTACGTCCTACGGCAGACCGATTTCGCTAATTCTTTTTTAGAATATTCCTTGAAGTACGAGGATGGTTCTTACGCAGAGAAAAATTTAAAAAATTGCCTGAAAAAATCTAAAAGCAGTACGTGGGGTTGCATCTTGCATGGTAACAGATTTAAAAAAAAAATACTTTAAGCACACGATTGTACAGAGGCGGACGGCGGCGGTTGTGTTTGTCACTTAACTGTCTATTAGGTCTTGCTAACAAATATTAACTGTTTGATTCTATCACAATGCACTGGAATGCTGAAATGCAATGGTATGTGTGCACGTGTTTTGTGATAGCGACAAGGTCACCTTGTATTAATGTATGTGTGCCGGGTCTATGAATCATGTCCAAGTATGTATATCTAATTGTGGGGTCTCGGGCCTGGAATACATACCTAAGTGTTACTGCTGTGTGTAACGTGGCTATTTCTCGTGACTTTTTTTCATCTAGATGTTTGACTAAACCCAAACTATTTTTTTTGTGTAAAGTTGTCAAAAAATAAAAGGGCCGTTTTGAAATTTGAGAATGCGTTCTTGACACCGCACCGGTCAGTTTCATACAAACGAATACGTGTTTTGCGAATTTGATCTTTATTAACCACTAGAACTGTCAATGTCAAAACGGGCCTTTTATTTTTTGACAACTTTAGGAATATATAACAGACTAGTCCGTGATATATTCGTACACAAAAAAGTTTAGCAAAAAACATAAGCATTATGATTAATACATAACTTTACATTTTATACAGGTCAATAATACCGATTTCCTTTTATTTATGTGACTACGTCATAATAACAGAATATTTGATGTAAAGGTTAACAACTTGTTCGGAATTATATAAATTATTCAATATGGGGTTCATATTCATTTGCATATAAACAAAATATGTTTTACATTAATGGTTTTGTTAACAGCTTTGTTTTTGTCAACTCCAATAAAACCTGAAGAGTTGAGTCAGAACTACAGAACTTATCGGGCATACTAACGGATAAAGTTAAACCGTTTTTCCTTAAAGATAAAAATACCTCGCAGAAACAAGAAAAACATGTCGTATTTTTATGTTATTGAAGCACATTTCTTTAAAATAAAATTATTTTAATGAAGTCTAATCTAATCTAATTTGGCCATAAAATTTTATTGGTTGGTTTACAGGAGACTGGTGCGGAGCAGCCAGAGGAAAAACCGGTTGAATTGACTGGCTATGCTAAGGAGAGAAAAGTCTACGAGTCGCTGTGTCGTGGCGAAGTGGACATACCTCTCGCTATTTCTAAGAAGTAATTATATATTTTTTAAACTCTGTTATTCTAAAATTGACTGTTCCGTTGGGCTCGGGGTTGCAAGCGCAACTGCTATGCGTGGGGTCCTAGGTTCGATTCTCAGGTTGGGCAAAGTTTTATTGGGTTTTCGAGTAAGAATTTCTTAGTAATAACCCGGAGTTAGAAACTTGGCGGTTTATTACCCCCGTGCCTCGGAAAGCACGTATATCCGTTGGCCCTGCGCCTGATCTGTCCCCGGTCGTGTCGGAATGCCGTCCAATCGGACTATGAGAGTAAAGGAACAGAGAGTGCACCTGTGTTTGTGCACACACTTGGCACAATAATATGAGGCCATGAGAGCCACAGTGGTCTAACTATAAAATTGAACTAATTTTTGGGCCACTGTGGCGCTATGACTTTTACCGTTTAGAGCAGTTTTTCAAATAAAGTCAGTATTGAAAAAATGACAGTTAGGCCACTGTGGCTCTCATGGCCTCATATCTCCTGCGGAGATTGCCACCGTGACCGAAATCGGTCGGGGGGTTATATATACGTATATATTCTAAAACTAAACCATACTAAACGTCAAGACTCGTAGTTGTCGCGGTCATTAAAATTGGGAATAAGACGGTGAATATTTAATATGGGTTTACTAAAAGCTATACTGAGTCTCAGAGTTACCCTTTATTATGCACACCATATAACCAATGGCAAAAACGTTTATTGTAGGATGACATACGCTATATAATTTTTAGGTTATTGCTTGTTTCACCTAAAATCTGCTGATTTTGCATGTTTTTCATAATTTTAACTAGAAAAATGTTACTTTATTTATTTATTACTTTAATTAAAACGGTTTAAAACCAATTACAGTAATTAAAGATACAATTTGTATATACACGAACACAAGATAAAATAAAAGATAAAAAGTACACAAAAGATACAATATAAAATCATCAAGTAAAACAACACTTTCATAAATCCCTCTCACAGTACTTCTGGCAGTGGCATGGCGACAAAATCTTCAGACGCAAACAGATCGTTTGTTGGATTAGAGTCCAAGAGTTCATTATGTGCGGCCAGAGTACGTGGTATTGGGAACTTAGCACGCGCTAGTGTGCGACATGGAGGCACAGCAAACAGCCTGTGCTTTCTGCCGCGGCAGTAGTTTTCTGGCACAAAGAAGCAAGCTAGCTCAGTATGTAGATCAGGTGCGTCTATAGTGCCACGGAGCGTCTTACAGGCTATGGTGAGCTGGTCTTTTGCTCGCCTTAACTCTAACGATAGGTATTACAAAAAAAAAGGTAAGTATAGAAGGCACAATCTCACTACTGAACATTTGAAACAGTACCTACGTTTTCAAGATCAAAAATTACAATATCTAGTTGAATGTAGCAAGTTTTTAAGTAATTTGTAATATTTTTATAGTCAAGGTTTTTTAAGCCCTTGCAATTGTACTTCTAAGCATTTTAAAACAAAAACTTGCTTTTTTGGCACTTTTTGGCGATTTTGTTGCAAATATCGAGCATTTAATTGCATGCATACTTCGGTAATTTTAAGTTGGAATTAATCCGATCTCTAGGTATTAGGAATCCCGTATTAAATATTCTCCGTCCTACTCGCACATTTTATACACACCTCGTGGTGTTTAGAATAGTTTGGCAGCATGGTCTGATAGATAACTTACATGGTGCCTTGCTTTATTTCAGCTAAGTTAGAGTGAATTTGTGTTAGATAAAATCATTGTTGGTCGATATTTTAAATCAGATTCACATATCACACATTTTAAGGATTTTTTTTAATAATTTTCCTTCCAATACATTTTCAATGCAAAAAAAAATACCAATCTGACTAATACTACATTGACCCCACCCATTTTGTCCCAACTTACAGTTATTTCGTTAAAACGATTCTGATGTCCGATCGATTGAATAATTCCCACCATCATGCGTTGTTGAGGACATTTACCTCCTTATTCATAAACGTTGCTTAAAGTTAAGTAGTGATTAGCGACTGTTTAACCATACATTTTTGACGTTTAAACGTCACTTAACTTTAATAATAGTTTATAAATAAACTCCTTAAGCACTACAGCTGTAAACTATCATAAACTTGTTTCAGTCCTCATAGTAAAAATCTCTCTCTATCGCGCTAAGCTTTATTTGTTCTTCACAACTCTCACTGCCAACAGGCAATCACTGCAGTGTCATCTCCCATGGGATGAAATAATTTTAAATACAATAAATCAACATAGTTCTTAAGTTTACTAACACAATGAGTCCTTGTTACTTAAGTAAAGACATTTATTATTATTA
Source organism: Apamea sordens (assembly GCA_945859715.1). NCBI lineage: Eukaryota > Metazoa > Arthropoda > Insecta > Lepidoptera > Noctuidae > Apamea > Apamea sordens. The sequence goes on from OX243994.1 coordinate 9,593,589, forward strand.
TTAATTGGAAAGAGTGGAAAGTGAGTAAGGAGGCCTTTGCTCTGCAGTGGGAACATCGCAGGCTAATAATATAATATAATTAATTATAATATAATGCAAATAAAAACAAAAGTAAAACAAACACAACTGGTTTCGTATTAGTATTTATTTATTCGTTTTTATTTTTTTGTTTTGTTGTAAGCTTGTTAACATAGCATTGTGACTTGTGTATTACTTGTGAATGTTAACAAAGAATAGTTAACTCATTTGAATGGCGATAATGCGTTAACTTCTTTTTGACATGGTTGGTCAGTACCTACCTACCTATGCTCCAGTGACTATAGCACGAAATTGACTCAAGGTCGGCGAGTACCCGTATCCTGTATGTTATGTTTTGCGTAGCTGTAGGTCGTTTGTTTAAATCCAGGTAGCTAGGTTTTGGATATCAGAAGGCCAATTCTCGTAATTTAAAACGTTCAAAACCTAGTCGCAGTCTCATCTCAGCGACAAACAAATGTCAAAAACTTGTCAAAATGTAGGGAAATTAGAAGTATTTTTTGGCAGATTGAGACTGAGATCAGACTGTGAACGGTCTTAAAATTACCAGAATTGCCCCGCGCGTGAGTAGGTTTCTTCTTCTCATCTGGGAAGAATGTCTCTCACAACTCACAATGCGAATAAAATAACAAATGAAAATCAAACGAACATTAAACAGTCGTCTATATAAATGTATTTGTACATGTAAGTACTGAGTAACAACCAACATACCCAGGACCGAAGGACCTAAATTTTTTTTTCAGTTTTTCTTTACACTGTTGAAGGATTAGTGTTAACATTATGCTAATATCGTACCATTGTGTTTTATTACTTTTGACAAAAATTCACGTTATCTATATATATAAAATTCAAAGTCCTGACTGACTGACTGACTGACTGATAGATCAACGCACAGCCTAAACCGCTGGTCCTAGAGACATGAAATTTGGAGGGTGTGTTCTTCGTGAAGAGTAGGCATCCACTAAGAAAGGATTTTTCGAAATTCCACCCCTAAGAGGGTGAAAAGGGGGGAATTCGTTTGTATGAAAAATCTTATTCCTTGAGTTAATAAACTTGAAACTTGGCACGAATACTTATCAAAATAAACTATGAACATTGTCAGTTTTTTTCTTCTAAACTACCCCCTAATTGGGGGGTTTCAAAGTTTGTATGGAAGAATTTTAGCGCGCAGTCCGATTTACTCGAAACTCAGTATATAAACCTAATATTGTAAGTAAAGAATAATGTGTATGAGGGTTTTCTGAAAATCTACCCCTGACGGGCTGAAATGGGGTAGTCAATTTTACAGGGGAGGATTTTACTGCATGGCTTGATTAACTCGAAAAATAGTATAAATAATCTTTGAGTCAAGTTATGAATACATCCCAAACGATTTTTTTAAAATTCCACCCCTGTGGGGGTGAAAAGCGGGGATACAGATTATATGAAAAATCTTCTTCATTAGGTTAATAAATTTGAAACTTTTCAAGAATACTCGCCTAAATAAGTAATTAAATTTATCATTATAAGTTTTTCAAAACTACCCCTCAAAGGGGGATATAGGGGTGTTGAAGTTTGTGTGGAATAATTTGAATGCGCGGTCCGATTAACTCGAAACTCAGTGTTTATACTCAAGACCAAAAATAAAGAGTAACATGTATCAGGGTTTTTCGAAAATCTACCCCTAACGGGTTGAAAAGGGGTAGTTAATTTTACAAGGGAGGATTATAATGCGTGGCTTGATTAACTCGAAAATTGGTATAAATAATCTTTGAATCAAGTTATGAATAATCCCAAACGATTTTTCAAAATTCCACCCCTGTGGGGGTGAAAAGCGGGGGATACAGTTTATATGAAAAATCTTATTCATAGTTAATAAACTTAAAACTTGGCAAGAATACTTGCCTAAGTAATTAATAAAGTTTATCATTATAAGTTTTTCATAACTACCCCTCAAAGGGGGATATAGGGGTGTTAAGTTTGTGTGGAAGAAATTGAATGCGCGGTCCGAGTAACTCGAAACTCAGTATTGATACTTTTGACAGAAAATAATTAATAATAAGTATGTAAAGTTGTCGAAAATTTACCACTGACGGGACAAAAAGGGGTAATTCAGTTTTTAGGGGAGGATTTGAACTTGAAATTGTATGTTACATTTTCACGCCTAAACCACTGAACTTTTGATTTGGCATAGAGATAGATGGCATCCTGGGGAAGCACATACATTTTATCCTGTTAGCACGTTCCCGTGGGATAATTTCCGACATCCACGCGGGCGAAGCCGCGGGCAGAAGCTAGTAGTATCTAAATAGTATCTAAATGAAGTTAATAAAATTATCATAACAAACTAATTCCACTCTTTTGTAACTGTAAATGGTATGGTTTTCTTCCCACGCATACACTTAGAATGGAACTTTTAAACCCAAGTTTGCTGTTTTAGGCAGAAGCGTACACCATGACTAATTTCGTTTAAATGTAAGATTCTTTACTTCAAACTATAAAAATGCAGGTGAAGGCACTTTTTATCCCAGACATTAAAATTTTGATTATTTATTTATTAAATGGACAATCTTCTAATACTTAATAAACTAAAAAAACTATTCAAATAAAACTATAATATCCTAACCTAACTAAAACTGTTAACAAACTAAAATATTGCGTCGATATATTCGTCCGCATCGCTGTCGACTGGTAATGTACCCAAGAGGACATTAAAATTGCTTGTTAATTACAGTTAAATATTTTTTGAGTCCGATTACATTAGTCCATTTGTTACTTCTTCTCAGCTTAAACACTGGGAAGCGGATTCGAGTTGGTACAGTCAGCGTCAAAAATATCGGGATGAACAGACTGTTCAAAATGATCTCAACAACTAAGGAAATTAAACTTTGTCTCAATTGGATAAAGTTCTTGTCAGAATGACAGTTGTCGTGTACTGTCTTCATTCTGAAACATTCCTTGTGTCATTGAGTTAATATTTCATTTTCATAGTTGCTCAGATCATTTTGAACAGTATGTTCGTCCCGATATTATTGACGCTGACTGTACTTTAGAAGCCCTCTTTTGTAACTTTAACCATTCAAAAGTTTTGTTTCTCAGCCTAATTTTAATCAAATTATTTTAATTGGTGTCTATTCTTGTCATTCACAGGTTGACATGTCGTTACCTCACAGAGAACCATCCGTTCCTTCGCCTGGCGCCCATCAAGATGGAAATGATGTACCTCAAACCTGACATAGTGATATTCCACGACGTGATCAGTGATGGAGAGATTGAGATGGTCAAGACAATGGCCAAGCCAAGGGTGAGTTACTGGAACAGCATTTTGATGTTATTATTGTCAGGCAATAGGGGATTATTTCTGGAACACTATAGAACGCAAATAAGAACGTGTTCTTCTTTGGTTTTGTCTGCAGGTATCACTCAGTTCCCCAGGGATGTGCCTTATAGGCGTTGCGCAGGGGTGGTTCCGGAGCTGGTCTTTTAAGAGGAACCGGGACCACCCCTATGTGCGGATGGTGATCACCGGGGTGGTTTTAGTGAGGTAAAAATCCCACACTCCCCGACGCCACTCCCCGGAGGTCGGGTGCCTTTCGAAGGTTTCCCCCCGAAAAAAAAAAAAAAATGTTTCTCTCAGTTGCAAATGTCACCGTTCTCGCTCATTCCTAACCTTGACTTTTGTAACTGTTAAATATAAGTTAAACACTCGATTGGTTAAGCTTTTTTATCGTTTTTAATTCAGAATTACTCCAATCAGGGTTGATTACTAGTCTTCAGTTTCTATAAAATTTAATTTTTTAAGACTTAAATACAGTCCGAGGAATGGATTGTTTAGCAAAAATAACTTTCCACTGAAATAGTCGGTATATTGAAATCAAAACAGCGGTCTTGATTTATAATATTTATCAAATGGTTATTTCCCCGACAATGTTTATTTATTTTATTATTTATGTACGCACGGTAAAATACATAGAGAAACTACTTAACCCTCCTTTCTCTGACTTGGCTTTACAACTTCTTTTTTTTTCCTGTTAGTTCAAACGCGCCGTTGTTCACGACCCGAAGACCGGTGAACTGGTACCTGCCCACTACCGCATCAGCAAGTCATCGTGGCTTCGAGACTCCGAAGCTGAGGCCATCGCGCGCATCTCTCGCAGGGTGTCCCACATGACAGGTCTTAATATGGACTTCGCTGAAGAACTGCAGGTCGTCAACTACGGGATCGGAGGGCATTATGAACCCCATTTCGACTTTGCTAGGGTAAGTCAATAATCAGCCGTTCGCGTTCACTGACGGACATAGGTCCACTCTCCAATCGCACGCGATTTGACTTGATCCTCGGCTACCCTTATCCCTAATCTAGGTATTACGATCCATCACATCTGTGAAGTTTCGCGAGCTAATTTGACTTGTATAGAATTCCTACTTTTTTTAATTTTTTGCATTCCAAGTCTACAGGTTGGCAGGGACATCGACGCGCACCTGTCACCATGGTTTCAGTACATGATTCTGAACGCTCCTGAGTTGAACTTTTCCGTCGGTTTAAAAAAACAAATTGCTGTTCCATACATTTTGCCCGCTTAGGGATTGCACTTTTCTATGAAGCAGCCGATTTATTTTTTGATAACCTACGAACATTTCTACACTAAGTAGAGTCTAGAATCGTGTGCTGATCTTGGTTACAGTTTGCTCGTCGATGTCCCTGCCACCCTGTATTTTCTTTCATTGAATCATCCTTTTTGTTCACAGAAACGGGAGAATGCATTCGCCAAGTCAGGTGGCAACAGAATAGCTACGGTGCTCTTTTATGTTAGTATTCAAATCCAAATAATAAACAGTTGTATCCACAAACTCATTTATTTGTTACAAAGTCAGAAACTCAATTTTATTACATCAAAAATACATTTATATTTAGTCCATATCAATATAGTAGTCAATTAACAACTTGGGTATGTGTGAATACTGATGATTCTAATGAATTCCAAATAAATTATAGGCAAACTTAGATGACTGTTTAATCTTAATAATATATGGGCGAAATATTTCGACTGTATTAAAATTCTTGATGCAATGAAAAAAAAAAAGAGAAACTAAAGCAATAATGTGTTACGTTATTTGTTTTCTTTTATATATATTTTATAGTTAAAAACAAAAATTTAAATATGCTTATGCTTTATTCTCAATTAATGCATAAGTAAAGTTTGTGAATTTCTCAAATCAGAAACCAGTATCTTATGAGTTTTTTTTAATACTTAGAAACCAAACCTGAATGGCAAACAAAACATTCAGTCTAAATAAAAACCATTGGTAAAAAAATATAAACTGTATTAACTAGAAGATAACTTAGTTCACAACATGATTGCACTATTTTTATTTAATGATTTCCACTATCGCCAACCCGTCTTAAGCAAGCGTGGTGATCAATGCTCGTGCCTTCTCTGTAGGAGAAGAGACCTTTGCTCTGCAGTGCGTCAATGGTGCTATGGCAGTGTGGTCTTTGCCCGTTGTCTTGGACGAAAGGCGGACTGCCGATTACATACTTATATTAATGATAGTAGAATAATTGTAACGAAGTTCCTTATCGCGCGTTGCGAAAGGGGGCTAGACGGAAAAAATTAAGACCAAAAGTTGGAATGACACTTTTTGCTATTTGTAAGCCGTGCGGCGTGCGCGTGTTTCTCTCTCTCTCTCTCTCTCTCTCTCTTATAGAAAGCAAGCCAGTTATACTTCGTTCCATCCGGCTGTCCCTTGACACCTCTCAAGTTTTTTTTATTTCATATCTTCCTTTCTGCCCAGATGTCGGATGTAGCTCAAGGTGGCGCCACGGTGTTCACGGAGTTAGGTCTAAGCGTGTTCCCTGTGAAGCGAGCGGCCGCCTTCTGGCTGAACCTGCACCCCTCCGGCGAAGGAGACCTCGCCACCAGACACGCCGCCTGCCCAGTGCTGCAGGGATCCAAGTGGGGTTAGTAACATACTATAGTCTGTTCCAAAAGTATCTGATGAAAGTGTAAACAAATAGAACAGAAAACGTCTCTCTCGTCATCTTTGGATGTCAATTTTTAGTGTGACTTCCAAATTGAGTGGTTTGATTTGATTATTTTAAGAATTAAAACGAAATTCTTGTTTTAAATCTCCCTGAAGTTTTCATTTGACAATTAAAAGTTAATTTTATAACAAAAATTTTGGAAATCTTTTAAAAACAGATGAATGTGTGGCTTATTCCTTTCACCGCGTGATTGGTTAAGAAGTTAACCTGAACAGGGTTTGTTTACATTTTCATTAGTTACTATTAGAACAGACCATACAGATGATGCATTTCACGAATGCGCACTGATCATTTCAATTTATAACGAATTACAATGATATTGACACAATTGAGCGGCAGTGCGTGGTCGGTCTCATGCACAGTTAACCTTTTCATTTCGTAATTGTACCTAATCGTAGGACGTGGTTTAAGACTGTGTCAGTGTTCATGATGTCAGGTCTGAGCATATTCGCGGTGAATTGCACCATTGCCAACTAGTGGCACCTGCATCGTACCGTTGATTGTAGGTGACTACATAAGCCCGTCCTCTAAGAATCCAAGTGTAGTTCCAAGAGTTGGCACGTCTTGGAACTTCACTTGGATCCTGTTGCAGGAACTGCTTGTTTTGAAATTATCTGTTGAAAAATAACAATACATTAGAAGCTGCCAATACCTTTCCTGGGCGAAATATCCAATTTGAGATGGCAATTAATCTTTTTTTTTTTGGGTGGCGTGGACATCGACGCTCAACCATAGATTACATACCATATTGTTACCATAGAATCATGGTTCAGTTTGTCTGTATAAACCATGCTCCAGTATAATTTGTTACCATGACCTAAACAAAAGTTAATTGTATCCTGCTTACGACATTCCAGTGTGCAACAAATGGCTCCACCAAGGCGGCCAAGAGCTGCTAAAACCCTGCAACCTGGAGTACCAAGAAGAGGGCATGATTCGACAGATCCCACGCCCAGTACCCAAGACATCCAGGTAGAATTACCGGCCCATATTGATGAATAAATTGTACAAACGGTACTGACTAGTGCAAATGTAGCGATCTGATTATTGCAGTAAATTGTGCATTTGATAACTATAAAGTATGTTTTTGTGAGGCCAACGATATAGGGAGTGTATGCTCCTACAAACGCGAAAGTATTTTGTGTCGAGTGAAATTCGCGCGCACTGATTTCCATCCCAATTATGTGCGTATGTACCAAAGGATGAGAGGTGCTAATATTATCGATATCGTTAGTTAAATCTCAACATCAATCCCAACACTACTGAGTCGGTATTCCATTCCTATTAATTCGTTATTTATTTTTTATATTTTACTGAAACTTTGTAAATGTATACATACTTGCTAGTTATCAAATTTAACATTTGCTTGTTTTAGTTAATTGAGTACAAGATGATTTAACAGCGAATATAGGTATTTAGTATTGTGTCGTGTTGTGTAATAAAATATGAACAAGTAATTATTATGTTAATCTAGCGTACAAATAGACATCTAATCAAATGAAATATATAGAGGCTTCAGAGTTGCCGTTTGTCTGTAAAACTAATGTAATAATTTATTACCAGTGTATGTAGTTAAAGATAAGAATAGTTTATTTAAATAATAATAGCTTTTGTAGATCAAATGCGTTGCTGCATGCTGATTTATATACAAAAATATTTATATTGTAAAAAAAATATTTTTAATATGTATGTACAAATAATATTATGTTTATGAAAACCAGTCATTTAATTTAGTTTTAAGTATAAAAAGATACAAATTATGTTCAATCTCATGAAATGCATTTATTCAAAGTCTTTAAACATATCTAATGTTAATAATGACAATATTGCTTTACTAGATAATTAACTAAAAAATTATGCTTAAATTAAGTTGGCTATAATTAAGAAATATTTTTTAAATCGATAAGACGTAAACAAGCTTTGTTTTCCAGTTTTTAATTATACAATTTTCATTGATACATTGTCTTTTGATTATTATAATAATATTCGAATTAGTTATACTATAGCTCAAAACACTGTTGTGGTTTTCGAATCCTTTGCCGTGATAAATCTTAGTACGATTACATAGTTTCATAAACCTTTTTTTTGTTCGCGGTGGAAATCCTCATGGACTTCCTCCGTCGTGGGGGTGACGGAGGGGTATGCCGGACTCTTACCGGCTAAAACCACTGTGGCGTTCCACCTCTGCCTATGGCCGGGTGTGCGGGATTCGCATAAGCATTCACCGCTCCCCCGAAGAGTTTCATAAACCTGCTCAAGCTTATTCAAAATTTATAACTTCGCGGAATTAGAGACTGCATCAAAATAACAAACCACAAACACAACAAAATCTGAACACAAACATGAACCTGCACCCTAATTGCGTAACAACTACCAATCTCTATCTGAATAATTCTGAAGGATGTTGCTAATCCATTGCTTCATATTTTGGAAAAATGTGTCCGCTCAACAACGTAAACAACGCAATGAATGTTGTTGAACTGTCAAAAGGAAACCCATTGCTCCTGATAGTGTGTTACGCAATTATCCCGCAGTAAAAAGACTGTATTTATAAATAAAATAAACAATAAATAACCAAAGTAAAGCCTGAAAATGTGTACCGACTATTGAATGAGTACCATAATAATGTGAAAAACAACCGAACAAAGCTGCGATTCCAAATTAATGTAGGTACATTTTATAATAATTGATACACCAAGTGCAGACGCCAGCAGGTCAAGCTACCCGAAACTGTCAAATTTTCCCAATTAACTTTAATGCTTTAGCGATAAAGTCGAAAATCTATTAAAGAAATTTGACAGATTGTAGCAGCTTGATGTGCTGGCTGTACAAAAAAGAAACAAAAAATAATAAAGTCAGTGTTATCCGGTGTCAGCCATCTTCTTTCTTGATTCGCTGTGAGGAGAGCAATTTAAGACAACAAAAACGTTACATATAGAATTATACGTATACTGTACATAACATTCCTGTTGTTTATACATTACCCTAAAGCTTCTGACTCCTTATTGGTAGAATCTCGCGGCGCCGGCGACGCTCGTTAGAGTATTTCAGAACAAACAAAGTAAGTACATGCATGATGACCTTTAGCATTGCACACTACTGTGTTTGCTATGAAACACTCTTCTTGTCTTCCGCTGGGTTTTGTTTCTTCAATCTTCTATTTGGTTTTCCATTCTTCTTGAATAGGCTTCCATACTCCTCAGTAGGTATTACGTATTCTTCTTGCTAAACTTTATAAGCTTGTTTTGTAATAAGGCCTATTACAAAACAAGGTTTATTTTAGACCCAGGTAAACCATCGAGCCGACAAAATTAAAATTCTTATTTCAAAAACTGACGTTAAACCCGAGTCCAAATAGTTAATTTTGCATTAAGAACTTTACGTTTGTCGGAATAAAGTTCAAAATATAGTAACTGGTTCGAAGGTTTAGGCTGGATCTAAAGTTAGAACTCGTTTTGTAATAAGACTAAGACAAATTGTTTCTCTTCACCTTATTTAGACATTCCTAATTATACAATTTGAAATTATTATAAAATCAATAAATTACTATTTAAACACGTTGCTTATTCTTTGAATATTAACTTTTACGAGTACTTGGTACGGTCAGCAATAGACGTCGATTATCACTTCAGTATTTTTAATGTAGTCATTGAGTAAAATATTTAAAAAAGAAACTGAACAAACGTAATATTTCAGAAATATTAACACCTAATTTGCGCTCACTATTTATTTGCCAAAAATGTATACAAATATAAGTTTATGGAAAAATAACTTTAAATCCTGCACAATAAAGTTCAGTTTACGTTACAACTTCAAACATGTTTATATCTTTTTCAATAGTAGTAGTCACTCTGAAATCAACTTAATTCACATTAAAATAAAGTGCGTATTTGTTTAAATTAAAATAACATCAATCTATAACATTAGTTTGAATAGACTTCAGGTATGCCATGAAATGCTGAAATAGCTGTTTTTTATTTTGTGTTAACTTTGATGATATGTATAAGTGACAGTGTTATTGGACTGTTATTGCTGACCGTACCTATGAACTTAATATAATATTTCTAAATTTTATGTTATTTTTCCAATCTCATATTTTTAGATATTTATTTAACTTTATGGCTATTTAATAGGCTAGACAGTATTTTAAAAAAATATGGGCAAGTTTCTCGACCATACCTATCGCCAAGCATCTGGGCGAAAAGTTCCTCTAGGGCGCTAGACTGCTAGAGTAACTACGACATTTCTGAAAATGTATGTATACTCATATAATTTCTTCAACTAACTTCCAGTCTACATGTAGTTAACCTTCGGCGTTACATTTCATTGTCACAGTATAATGGCTCTTTGTTTTAAGGTCAATAGTGTAGTGATTGGAAAATCGGTTCTCGGGTTGCTTCTGCGGATTCCGCATTCACGGAAACGTTAATGTTTGCTCCTGAGTTCTCAATACTGGGTAAAAATTGATTGTGGACGTTATGTGCAACGTAAAGTTGCACTTTATAGTGCACACAATGGCATCAAGTTATAGGTATCCTAAAAAAGGTCACTGAAATATATGAGGAGAGTATTTATAGGTAAGTAGGTACAGTCAGCGTCAATAATATCGGGACGAACAGACTGTTCAAAATGATCTAAGCAACCATGAAAATGAAATATTAACTCAATGACACAAGGAATATTTCAGAATGAAGACAGTACACGACAACTGTCATTCTGACAAGAACTTTATCCAATTGAGACAAAGTTTAATTTTTTTAGTTGTTGAGATCATTTTGAACAGTCTGTTCGTCCCGATATTTCTGACGCTGACTGTACTTAACCGAAAAATCAAAACAAGAAAAATTTTGTTTTGTCGTAGGAAATGGATTCTCATCCAATTGGAATAAGGTATGAATTTTGGTTCAAGTATGTAGGTAGTATTTTTCTCCTTCGGTATTGCGGATTAGTAAAAATCATCACGGTCAAACTAAAATCCAACTCAAACAAGAATCTGAAAAAGTAAACATATAGGTAGTAACGCGTATCAATAGAATTCCTTACGCAGAAGCATATCATCATCTAATCTTAGCTTTAAGGGCCAAACGAAAAGTAATAGAACGAAAATAACTTTTCCAATTCCGACTGTAATCAACTTTCAAAAGGATATGCAACTGGCTGGATCTAATATTAAATTGAATATCGTATAACCTTTTGATTCATAATTGCTTGCTACCGAGGATATTTTAAATAATTATAGGTATATAATTGACAAAGCTATTGACTATCGTGATATTGTACAAAAGTATTAAAAATCGAAACTAATTGCAAGGCTTGAGTTTAGAATTAGATGCAACAGTTCAACAGGTAGCGACTCTCGTAGGTACTATTATTAAATATTGTCTGAGCATTTGTCAGGTGAAACTTTAATTACATAACTGCTCCCTCGTCCAGTTTGCACGACCAATAGTTTTCTTCTTTATCTTCAACTGGCTTATCTGAAGAGTAGCTGATGTTCATAGTTTAAATATCGGACAGCTGACTCTTAAAGTAACCGTTCAAGTTTTGTCATAACTCCAGCTTTGGACGATTGATTCGAAAAGTTTTGAAGCAGGATAAAGCTTTACGTGAACGTAATGACCGAACTGTCTATACCCCAAAGTACGAGCACTCTTGGTTTAATACAATTTTAGGTTTATGACCGAACTAGTGAACTTATTTTTTTTATAAAAGTTTGGAACTCCCTCTCTTTACAGCACCTTGGAGCTAATATTATGAACGTTGCTAAAATGTTATACAATCAGTCAAACTCAATTATCTTGCACTGGCATAAAAAAAAATCAGAGATGTTCCATACTTACCATATTTTGGAACATCAGAATCGTCCAGTTCCAAATATATTTGATCAGCTTTTTTGATTTTTCTTTTTTCCATCTTTCAACAAAGAAAATAACTGAAATAAATGTATGTCCAGTAAACATGTTTAAGATCGATTGGAATTCTTTGAAGATTGCGGCAAAAGGCACAAGAACTTCCAATTCTGTTTTACAATCATTTATTTCCCTTCAAAAAAGATCACTCACCCTTTACGAAGTCTATACAGTTGTTGCATAGATATCCTTCTTCACTGGCAAAGTAATTGATAAAGAATTAAGAGCCTATGAAAACTGATCTTAATCATTTCTGAAGAATATTTCGAGCAGATTTTTATTGATGAAATTGCCAATGATGATTTTAATTTGGTGGTCCACAATTAATATGTAGATAGTTAACACTACACTTTCGAATCAGCCAAGTGCTGGTAACAAACTGATGGCTAGTAGAGTCGGTCGTCGATGGCTAACGATGAAACCGGAGCTGTGGACTGTAAACATCCACTGACTGGAATCCTCGCAGGCTGTCGACGCACCGCCGACGCTCGCGCTCAGACCTCCATAACATTAGTAATATGGCACATAAAGATAACTGTTTGGCCACCGGGGAGATGAATTCTCTGGCCTATCACCTTTTATGTGTCTAGTCGCCATTAGATTCAGTCTAAATAAATATTTATAATAATTATGAAACTAAGTGGCAATAACACATACCTTCTAATAAGAGAAAATACTGACGTGTCGAACTGTCGACTTACAATCAGTGGACCTTAATTTTGAACCATTTAAGTAGTTTGCATATTTCACAATATGGCGTCGCTTCATTAAGTGGTAATATAACTTTTTATCATACTGGATACTTTTCATTATGTTTATGTCAGATTTTTATTTTACAACTCTTAAAAGTACACTGCTAGAAACCAGACCTTGTAAGAGGTCTAGTAACTTGAGAAATTTTATACCGAGTAAGGAATCTATTTATGAGTCTCTCTGTGAGCAATTTATATCAAACTTTTTAACACATAAAAAAAAATAGAAACGATTTGAGGGTTTCCCTGAAAAGGTCAGGTGCTACTACTGCTAACGTTTAAGCCCAGGTTTATGCCATATTATTCTGAGAAAAATGTTTTGCTTCCTTATTTAAAAGTCGAGTCTGACCTGCCTTTTTACCCGACTGCGCGACAGCAAAGACAGGGTTATGTTTTTAACAAGTATGTATCTTTGCTATCGAAGCATCCTAACGGCTGGGTAGATATATTTTGAGGTGTATATCGTTTATTCGTCTAAGTCGTACGATGGTTATAAGTTTTGTTATTATAAAATGAAAATGAAGAAAGCGGATTTTAAAAGTAAAAAATAATTTCTTAAAAAAAAGTGGACCATGGCCATGTGGGATATCAAGCGCCGGATAGCTTTCCCGCACGATCTATCACCACAAGCTTGGTTTTCTGCGCATTTATTGCAAATTCTAATTTGATCTCCTTGTCGTCAAATGTTGTAGCAAAGAGAACGGTATCGTCAGCGTACCGCAGATTGGAAATGCGCTTTCCACCAAAGGAAAACCCCTTTTCCTAGCCCAAAAGTTTTTTGAACGATATACTCTCCGTACACATTGAAGAGCAGAGGTGAGAGGATGCATCCCTGTCTAACGCCTTTCTTGATGGAGAACTCATTTGAATAGTCGGTGTCTATTTTCACTAAAGAGCGGTTGTTGATGTAGAGGCATCAGACTGGTCCAATAAGATGTTGAGGCGTACCCATGTCTTTTAGAACCTTCCACAGCTTATCCCACTGCACAAAATCAAAGGTTTTGGTGTAATAATCGAAACACAACTGGGCTGTTAAATTCCCTGCCCTTTTCTATGATTCGGCAAACGCTCAGGATTTGTTCCCGCGTGCTTTTTCAGGATTTGATTGCGCTTGCTTTAACAACCTGCTTCTTCTTCTTCTGGAATTTGTGGATCGAGAAAGTGTAATAGCCTGTTGTTTATGATGGACAGGAGTATCTTGCGTCTTTGTGTCTTTTCATGAAGTGGAACAAAAACGGAGTCGGTCCACTCTTCAGGCCATCTGGTCTTCCAGATGGAATTGCAGATGCTTAGAATCTGCTTTACACCTTTGGAATGGAATCCAGGTTTTTAAGTAACTCGGCGAGAATTCCGTCTTTACCTGGAGATTTTCTATCCTTGAGACATCCAATGTCATATTCGACCTCTGACTGCAGAATTTCGGTTTCTTGCGGTGATAAATCTGTCTGCGCGCCGTTTGTGATAGGTTGACCGGTGTCATAAAGTGTTGTTTAGTGCTGTGTGCCAGCGTTCTAGAACCTGATCTTTTACAGTGAGTTTGCCTATTGTTTGCTATACCTGCACCTATTACCTGATTCATCTGCAATCGTGCAGGTTCTCGTATTATGAGATTTAGTCAGGTCTTTGACCTTGGGGAAAACGTCTCTAGTCTCATGTTTCGCAGAATTCTGTTCGAGGTCAGCACTGACGTTTATGATGTGTTGGTCTTTGCGGCATCTTTTCTAGAACTCTGTATTAAACTGCTTGAAAAGTGAGTGAGTGAGTGAGTTGTCGGATATAGTTGAAGTTTAGTAAGAAACCAAGGGATGTTTTCGAATGAAATTTAATTTAAATAATAGAACAAAAACAGTTAACTTATCAAATTAAATTTATATCCGACGACCCTGGTATACTTATGTCCTTTGGTGACCGTACATATTACCTATAATAGGGCTAACTAAGACAGACGCACCCACTGAATGTCAGCGATTAAAATTACCCCATGGCCTTTAAAATATGCTAGACAGCTTGTCTACTCAACCTTGCTAAGAGGGTCTTCCCACGCTCTATGTGGCCATCCCTATAAAACATTGTGCTTGATCTGATAGCAGTTTACGGGTAATTACCCTATTCCTCCAATTATATATGCTTTTATAACAGCTACCGCTAATTAACTTTTAAATTATCATTTTTAGGGGTTCCAACGGGTGCCAACAGAACCTTATTACTAAGACTCCGCTGTCCGTCCGTCTGTCGGTCAGCGAGCTGTATCTCATGAACCGTAATTTGTATGCAGTTGACAATTTCACAGTGTGTATTTCTATTGCCGCTATAACAACAAATTACTTTGTACTCATATTATGATTATGTGATATCAATATGTATTTTACTGTGTGTACATAAATAATAAAATAAATAAAATGAAGTTCAAAATTAAACGGGTCCTCGCACTCGCACTTGGCTGGTTTTTCAAAAGGCATTTCCTATTTTTTTTCTAGGGTTGTGTATAGTTACCGGCTCGTAATTTGGAAAGAGATTTTGTAGTGGGGGAAGTTCGCGCACGCAAAATTTCATACATTTTACATGCGCGAACTTCCCCCACTACAAAATCTCATGCCAACTTACGTGCCGGTAACTATACCTAGTTGACGCCAAACTCGATGATCCTTAAGTAAACGATAGATAGTGCAGTCGCCCGACTGCACTGTGCGGTTGCAAGTCCATACTCCATAGTAACAATTTGTCATGGACAGCGTCTTTATGTCGTAGCAGTAAGGGCGGTCGAGTGTTACGGATGACTGTAGGTACATCTCCGGTCAAGCCTTCAGGGAGAATGACGTGGCAGTTTTTGTAAATAAAATGGTGTTGATTACAAATAATTATGTTGTAGGCACGCGCTTCAAATGTTTTCCAACACAAGAATCCTCGGAATGATTAAACAGGATGGGGCCTGCGTGAAAACTTGTTGTTTCTTTTTCACATGTTTGTAGACATATGTTGGTATGTCACGCGACCTGTTTACATAATATTTTCCCTGAAAAATGCTTGTTGACGCCATAGATGCGAGGAACCGATTTGCTTTTCCATACCGTTGCATTCTTTATCAGAATCCTCTGTAAAGATACTTAAATAATACCTATGTAAGACTGTAAGTCTTTATAATTAAGAAAAAAAACATCTGAAAAATAATAGGTATTATTACCGATAAGTTTTGCGACAGATGAATAGATCCAGATTCTAGGTTTAAAGTGCATCAAACTTTTATAGGTAAGCAGGTAGATATAGATCGAGTAGAGTTAAAAAAATCCATTATCGAGTTAGAAAAGTACCTACAGAAGACAAGTTTGTAAAGCAAAATTTTTTCAACTGTTCCTAATCTTAATGAGACTTCCCTAAAATTACCTAAGTCGTATAGAGAGTCAAACGGTGTGGCGAGTAATCTCATCAGTAATCTCACGCAATTAGGTAATCTTCTATTAACAATCGAATCTTCAGTTTTACAGAATAAAGTCGTCTTTATAATAATGGTTTGGGTTTCGGTAAAGAGTGATTGTTCTAGTATTTCACTGCAGAGGCAAGTTATGAACATAATTTTTCCTTAAAACCTTTCCAGATATTCTGCGTTGTCCCAATACAGTGGGATCTATTGATTTTGGTGGGTAAAAGTGAGATTCATCCAGAATACGTTATCTACTGTTTTTCAGCTTCGAACAACGTTATACGTTGCTCCTATAAAAAGTGAAAAGCAATCACTACGCTGAGAATCATTTTGCGTTTGCGCAATGTGGCAACAGACAGAAAACTCTCAGTCTGAAGTTTTGTGTTGGGTAGGTAGTATACCTATAGATATCTTATATCATTTCTGGCGAGATATAGTTGATTTGAAAGCACTGTTTTCTGTTGTGTAGGTACTCTCATGTTCCATTTAGTTACCCGTACATGGCTTGCACTACTTGCTTGAATATCTAGAGTCAAAATGCCAGAAGCGATACTGATTTCAGAGAAGTCAGCGCAGCGCATCATCCTGCGTGGTAAACAATTTTATGACTGGGCTGTCTTTAGCGGCTTAATGCGATTAGGAATCGGTCATCATTTTACTACCTATTGCCGGCTCAACTGAGTTTTAAGGCCGCAGCATTGATCTGGCTGTAATAGCTTCTTACCTATTGTGTCGTAAATATTATATCAGCTGGTCCGTCCCAGGAGGTAAAAATACTTGCCATTCCATATCCATCCAGAGGTTTTTATCAGTAGGTATGTTCTTCTAACTAAACTGTTTCCATTCATCCATTTAGTTCAACTAATAGGATATTATTGATAAGACATGCAGTTGCAGAATCCAAACACGAATATGTTCAGCAAACCTTTATTGTTTTCAAGATGTATTACATCAAAAATAAAAACATCTTATACATTTTGGATTTAGCTTGTTAAAATACTTATCGAGACAAAACATTTAAAGTTTAAAATTCCACTACCCATTTATAACATTTAAGTACTTATATTTTTAAAATACATAACGTAAATACTGATCAAACATTTAACACATAATAACATTTATTTTCTACGTAACTATCAGGTAACACAACATTTATCTTGGAACAAATACGATTAATGATTATATACGTCGTTAGACCATGATTGTTAGAAAGTAGAATTGTCAAGGTTGCAGAAGGTAAAACAAACAAAAGTCCTGTCTCGCAACGTTACCCTGTATATATCTCACAACAACATCCGTTATATACTCATTCTCTTTAAAAATAATATCATACTTATAGTAAGATAAACAGGATCAAAAATATAAATCTTCAAAATATCGAGATTCTTTAAGTAGACATATTGTTCTATAGCAGAAATGTAATAAATCAGACTCATAAGTTTATCAGGAATGTGCACAGCTTACATCTAAGGGGTAACAGCTAAGAGTGTTTTACACTAACACGTCATTCTAGGGATTGGGGCTCCTACATCAAAATCTCGTTCCTACTTACAACAGAAATACATTTAGTACACCAAACACTGAAAAACAGTAATTATGATTAGAATATCGAGCCACATTCGAGAAACGGACCGCGAGCTGACTTGATGAATATTGTGCCGTTATTTTATAATATATAACTTACTAATAATAATTATCCTTAATTTTAAATATAATTAATAATTGTCAAATATAACATGACTAAATTTGTAAACTTGTAATGGCAAGTGATAAATTTAACAGCCTGGTTGCAAGAAAATCACAAGATGTGACTTGGGTAAATTTTAAAAATTAAGTATAATAATTGGTGTATAACATAAAATAGAGATCAGGGCACAAGTAACCTCTTCAATAAAAAAATAAGAAAATAGTCCCGGGAGCTGGTCTAATAAAGTCAGGAGACTTTATTAACCGAGAGAGAGTGGGACTATTGGCGACTTCGAGTTTAGATCTCATAGTTGCGGAATTTGTTGATGACCTCAGAGGGAGGTTCTTGGTTGCCGGTTCCCCAGCGGCCCCAGAGAGCGGCGCCGCCCTCGGAGGCTCGGCGAGCGGCCGGGTTGGAGGGGCCCAGGCTCGAGGGGCCTGAAGCGCGGCCGCACTCGCCCTCCAACATGCGATCCTTGGTGTTCGGCTTGGTCCAGTGCATGGACTGCTGCACGTGGTCCTTCATGCCGAGCCACTGCTTGTACCCCATGGCGATCCCGCTTTGGCGCCACTTATCGTACAGCGCACGCTTAGATGGATCGCACAGCGTCTCCTTCGCTTCCTGGTAAAATAAATACATTTGTTTATGACGAGTGAGGATTGGATGCGAGATGCACAGAACCGGTTGATGTGTATCGACATATCAACCGGTTCTGTCCCCAAGCATCGGCTTGCGGAGGCATATCTCCAATTCTCCAGCAGTGGACGTCTTCCGGCTAAAATGATGATGAGTGATGACAAAGTACTGAGAAAAGTTTTGAGTATAAATGTGAATGGTTATAATTATTATAAGAGTAGGGGAAGCCCACAAAAAAGCGATGCATGAATGAAGTGTGCGAAGGATATGGCTGGAGGATGATAATAAAAAGAGAGACGACCTATAACTCTAGCAGAATATGAAGACGACTGATATTCAGTTTTATTTGCAAAGTACCGAATACCAATTTATTGTGAGGCGAAAAATATTACATCAGTCGAGTAGGTACGTGATAAACAATGTTTTATTATTCAATGTGACACACCGATCGGCGCAGTAAATATCAATAATATCGTCTATTGCGGTTACGGCCCACCCACCGCGATCGGTATTCATTTCAGTGTTTCAATATCTTGACCACGAATGAACCAATTGCCTATTATTATCATGTATATGCACCTAATAGGAGGTGCATATTATACATGATAATAGTAAGGTGGTCTGTAAAATGTCGCTTTTCGCGATAAGACCGCCCATTGGGACACCCTATGTAAAATGCTACATTTATATTTGTAATTTATATGGTGTTCATAATGAAGAGTATTTTATTCTATTATGTAGGAAGACATCGCGGATAGCCCTGATAAGAAACGCAAAATAAAAGATGTGCAATTGAGCATTAACTGTAATCCGGCTACAATAATATAGCATTTGGCAATCCGTACGCAAAATACGCGATTGAATGAACTCGAAACTCCACTCCGCTACTCGTCACTATTATAATCCTTAACTTAATTAATATGCTCAATCGGGAAAATAGATACGAATTATCGAATATCTTTGAACCCAGTTATCTGACTGAAGACGAAGAAAAGAAAACCAAGCGACGGTGAAAAGGTAAAAATCCCTGTACGTATATAACGCCCGGGCATCTCTAGTCTGAAAGAAATAAAAATTGTTTATTCTACACAAATAAGGTGTTCGGACGAAACTTCGAGAATAAAAAGGTACTGTAATTTTATTACCGCTATCGCGAAATTATCCCGATTCGAGTATTTATTCTATCTTTTTTTGAGAGATCACTTTTAAGTCTGACCAAAGGAATCTGCGTCAGATCGGTCTGATCGGTACACAAATACCAAAAACGATCAGACTTTAGTTTCATTGATTTGCTCCGTATTGTCATCGTTCCGGCTGTCGTTGCCAATCCATCTTACGGCCGAACAGCCACACAAAGAACTTGGCCAGAAGTTCAGAACTGAAGGATCTGATTAGAGCTAGACCGTATTTTTTACCGCGAGTTATTTTTCCTACCAGCGCTCATAATTTATCGAGCGACTTTTATTTTATAAATCGTTTATTCCGGCCGGAGCACGAATCTAATTAGGCGACACGACTACTTTCGCGAAATTGAAAATCTTCGTCGAGATCTAATAGAACGGTTCAAATAATAGATTGGACGTCTAAATTGTTTCGATTTTTGCGTACACCATATGCGAGACTTTTTTAACCGAGGGCGGGGTGAGCTGCAGCGAAACTCTGTAAAAATCTCACCGTGAAAACTTAGGTGAAGTGAACTGTCAATCCACTTGATGTTAGGGATTGCCCCTATTGACAGCTCACTTCACGCTCACCTCACCTAAGTTTTCACGGTAAGATATTTACAGAATAGAGCGCCTGAATTCCTTTAGATTCATCAAAGATTGGTCCTTGGCAGCTCTGGACACAGAGCTGGACTGGACACAGGTAGGTGGAAGGAGAGGCCTTTAACCAGTACTGGCACAATAATTGCTAGTAAAAAAATAAAACTAGAGAAGAGCCCGGGAAAATACAACCGTTCGATTAAAAACAAAGTATCTATACCTAAGTAGGCACTTGAAGTATATGTCTATCAATTAAAGTCTAAACAAGCTTACAAACATAAAGATCAAACTTTATAAGCCCGAAGTTCCCGTTTCATGTTACCTTATTAAAAATCTACATTAAACTTTTAGCCTAATGGAGTTTAAAATGTTGAAACAAGAAGTTAAAATACTTAACAATAAATAATAGGCGTTTAGCTTAACAAGCTTAGCTAAGACAAGATATTTTATAGAGTTGAATTAGACTCAAATTATATCAATTTACTGATGCAATTACTAATGCTAAATTAGGTAAGTGCCTAAGTAATTAATTCAAGCTAAGTTAGAATTTGAAAACTTAGCAAAATTAAATTTTGGTATATTAAGCAATCAACGCATCCTTGTTTATTCCGTTTGTTGTGCAAAAGACGTGCTCCTGTTTTCCTAATTTATTATGATTGATTACTTACCAATATATAGGATTTAAAAAAAAAGCTTATTTTTTTCTTACCTTCAGTTGCTGAAACTTAGCTTCAGCTTCCTTATCCCCATCGTTCTTATCAGGGTGGTGCTGCAAAGCAAGCACCTTGTACTCAGCAGTGATCTGCTCAACCTGTAATGAATGCATTTAATTATAAGCATTATAACATTTAATTACAAACAATTGCGAGGCAAACGCGTTTAAATTATCATTTAGTTTCTCATTAGATCTTGTTGATTCATAAATTATTACTTGGCCGCACGAAGTTCATTCGCAATGGAACGTCATATAACGGGGAACTGGAAAACCCAAACACAAGGCATTGACTCAACAAAACATTGTTTCCTCCAACGCGCAATTACACCTTTTGCTTAATTAATTAAAACATATCACATTCGAACATACACACAAAAGCTGTATTTTTTCATCAGATGTAGGTCAACCCTCAGGGCATTCGACAAAATAAGGTCATCGAGCAGTACAGTAGAATCAATAAACTAGGCACTAGAAATCAGAGCACATCTGTTATTGCGTTTAAATTGGTTCAAAATATTAATGTAACTTGAGTACTTACACTTGAATTCTCGTCGCAGCCCAACAAGCCGTAGAAGTCGTCGTCGGGGTTCCTTTGATAATTTAGTATTTCATCGACGCCAGTCATTTTCACGACCCTCCCGCACGAAACCGAAGCTGATACTAAATCTGAGGTAGCGCTGCGCGGTTACTGTTACTAACGCAACCGAGTTCATTAGTCGACTTGCGCGAATCGATTGACTTCGTACCAGTTTACTTAGGTGATGATTTGCTAAATATTTATTGAAATAGTTAAATGTATTACTATTTTATACAATGTATAAAGATACTGTAACAGTTTTAAAGGTTATTACGATTTAAATTAAAGATTCCATATAGGTACCTAAATTATAATATTTTCTAAGTATCTACATAGAAAGTAAGGTGTGCCTACTCCTATGATGGTATTACAAAATTCTAAAGACCTTGTGTTGCTTTCTAATGTCGATGGACTTGGGGGCCCTTCAAATTCATAGTGCCCCCAATAAAATATACATTGGAAGAACATGGGGTGCTGCAAGGCAGCACAGTGGGCTCGGGTGGTTGTACGCTTGCAAATAATAATATAACGAAAGATCTGAAGGCCAATTCTCGTAATTAAAAACTTAAAAAAATCTAGTCGCAGTCTCATCTTAGCGACAAACAAATGTCAAAAACTCGTCAAAATGTAGAGAAATTAGAGGTATTTTAGACATATTGAGACAGATCAGACTGTGAATGTTCTTAAAATTACGAGAATTGTCCCTCTGATCTATGTCAACAGTATCAAGAGAACAAACACACTTAAGTGGCCTTCTCTTCTTCGTCCTTCTCTTAGTTTAATGCCAAGAATAGATTGTGAGATTCGATGGGGGTTTATCAGGCCAACCAACTCCAATGCAACCCACATTGGGTTTGGTTACCGGAACAGTATTTTGAATAGTTTTCGTTAAACCGTCATACTATTGTCATAAGTGGCAAATATCTGACCGCCTGCCAAGATAATCATAGCATAGACTTTCTTTACCGACATTGATGATGTTTTTTTTTTCCTAACATACATCTTGCCGATTCTCTTTCCGAGACTGCTATTCCTTCCTGAGGCCCATGGTGTTATCAGAACATATTTAATCAATTAACACTTTCTTTTGCAGTTCACTGCTGGAAATAGGCTTCGCCATGGGCGTAGCTAAGGAGGGGGGGGCAAGGGTGGGCAATGCCTACCCTAGAAACTTCTTTGCCCACCTTAGAAAAATCGACAGTATTGAAGAATTACTTACTGTTTGATCGCTTTTTATTAGGGTTTATTACAGAGCCGTCATTTTGACTAAGATGCCAGGTTTGTAGAGTTAGGGGCTAGGCTCTACCTACCTACTTCTACAACCTACTTTACATGAAATGTTTTGGTGGAATTATTTATTACGAGGGGCCATTTATGATCTCATTACCTAGATGACTGTGGTTAGTTCAGCTGGACGTCTGCCCCCCCTAGACAAAATCCCTCGCTACGCCAATGGGCTTCGCCTAAATTGCACCACTTCATCCGGGACCTTCCGCAGCCAGTGTTCTCGCCTTTCAGTCCGCGATTTCTGAAGGTAAGTCAAATATTCGACTATTAGACAAAACAAATATTAGTTGTTTTTGCACGCACTACTTAACTCTCAAGCATAAAATAAAACACGATCAAAACTTTTAATCACACCAAGCAATTTACACAAAAAACTAATCTGCGATCGTTTGAGCTATTTTCGTAATGATTCGTCAGTGTTGCTTTTAAGGCCTTATTAACAAAATAATCCATATAATACTGTGACAAAATACTTTCACATAAACAACACAACTAGCTAGAGTCAATGACGATGATAGTCATGAGTGTTGATTTTTATTCGCATATAGATCGTAAACTGTCCTTATTTCCCGCTTACACAATTCCCACCCCTAGGCAAATCTACGCCGCGATCTACTTATTTGCTATGCATGTATCGGTGATGGAAGACAAATATCAAAACGTTATAGTATCGTTAGTAACACTGCTCCCCGCGCCGGGCGTTTTCGGATCGATGCATTCAGGTGGATAAACTGCGCGGACATAAAATCACTACATTGCACCAGCCAGTCAGTGGCCTGCACTGAAAGTGGGAAAGTAGGGCTAGTAATATGAAGTATCTGTGGATACATCTGTAGTAGACACTGCGTCATAACTCGCGAAGTATTAATAAATGTTCGTTCGCACATAAATTAACTGAGTTTTATATCTGTCACCAATACTTTCGGAACTAGCCATGCGTTTGTTAGGTCTTACAACGTTTACCGAATCGTATAGCGCAGTTTTTTTGTGGGATTAGACCTAGAGGTCTAAAACTAGACATAATTTTAGTCTGTCCTTCCATTTTCATCCCAGACTTGACATTGCTCTAGTATTTCCCGTATAAAGTTATAACGGTATCTTAAAATTGTAGCTGTACGTCACGGACAAGCGATTATCCCAAAAATAAAACCGTATTGTAATCAACACAAAGTCTAACTAAATTCGTTATAAACATTCATTATCATAGACAATATGGCAACTGCGTAGTTATGCAATGTATGTTATGTATACTAACCGCAGTTGTACCAGATGTCTATTACGTATCTAGTGTCGAACTTTACATAACTAAGTAGGTATTACTCATAAAGAATTCCAGAATATGATAAACCAAAATATTCATCTTCGTCTTCCGCACCTGTATAATAGCATGATCAGCCTATAATGTTCCCACTGCTGGGACACAGGCCTCTTCTCTTCGAGAGGGAGTTGGCTATAATCTACCACGCGGGCCTAGTGCGGGGTCGTAGATGTCACATGCTTTCGAATTTTTGTTGCTAGGACATGCCGGTTTCCTCACGATGTTTTTCTTCACAGTTTTGAGAGCAGTGCTAATGAAATTATTTACACAAAGTAAAGCGCCTGTCTGGGTTCGAACCTACAATCTACAACTCGTAAGTCGGGGCAGTTGCCACTGGGCTACCACTGCGCTCTCTATCCGCACCTGCCTGAATAGTCATCAAAATGTGGTTCAAGGTGGCTTCCTACGCTGAAGTCTAAGTTAGTCTGAAGTGTGGTCTCGTCTCCAGGTGCCTGCAGCCTGCAGGCACCTGGAGGCGCAGGTTTATTCATGTACCTACACGTGCTAAAAAAAAAAAAGAAACAAAGAAAAGCTGTTTATATAAAACATGTCCCGGAATTAACACCAATTAGAATATTATGTTATAATCATAATACATACACTGAATTTTTATTGTTATGTAAAAAGAATTGTTTTTTTAACAAATTAGTTATACTGATTGTGCGAGAAGATTATGGTCACATTACAAATCTACGCGTGCACACAGTCGCACTCGTATAAGGGTCTAGCTTAGTGGGTATTTCATCCATTTTGGTTTGTTTTGACTGTACAGGGGAAGTGTGACAATAATTTACGTAGTTTTAATTATTTTTGGGATAAAATATTACCTATACTAAAAATTACAGAAATCGATTCAGTAAACGATTCTGAACAAACTACTTTCATAATGTGCATTAATTCAGTTACACATTGTATATAACACAGAAATACGTGCATATAAAAATATAATTTAGTTTCATGAAAGAACCTTAGAGTCTCTCTGTACTTTACAGACAGCCATTTCCATATTTTTGCACTTGTTGCTTATCTTTATTTAAAACAACAGGCAACAAACAGGCTTTCAAATTCTACTTCCGGCGAAGCAAACCAAAGATAAAGCTGCTCCTGGACTCACTCATTCTTTTCCATAAGCTAGAAAGAGACTTATAGGTGAAAATTGAATAATTTGCATACAAGACACGTAGGAGGAAGGGTCAATCTTGGGTCCGTTCACTTTTAGCAAAACACTGCTTATCTGGCAAGTGAAGACCCTAATGCGGCCAGTAATCTACTTTCCGACTTCCATAGAATTAACTTTTCCCATTGAAAAGCGAATCAAATTATTCTCCCACCAAACAAAATGTTAACCTTGGACTACGTTGCTTTGAGGCCAAATTATTTCATAAAATCAGGTCACAGTTGCCCTTAGAACGAGTATGATGCTTAATGAATTCGCCCCAGTTTATAGACTCCAGCATATTATCCCACACACTGTTGAAGGCCCGTTGCGTAAAGTGGACCCTAAGTAACTAATCCCACTATATGTGGCTTTACGAGCATCCAGGAAGAGCAACAACATCGTGTTTATGCCTACTTACGTACTATTTACTACGCTCACATGACTAATCCCACAGGTAACTAACAGATTTACGGGCGTCTATTTTTAATTTCTTGTCTCATCCTACGGAATTTGATATTGATGTTTCTATCGTTTAAATAAATTAGATATATAATAAACTACGTGCATCCCATCCACTCAAGGGCTTGAATGTTAAAATCTTTGTGTAACGTCTCGTGGTTATGTGAGGCAACAAGTAATTCGTGGCTACTGTATGCAAATGAACAGACAACGAACTGATATTAAAATAAATATATATGTACCTTAGTAATTACTTATCATACGTGCAAAATATACATGCTATCCATTGAAATGTACGCGCCAGTATAATCGTGAAGGCTGACGACATTGCATATTCCGTGCATGCTCTAGACATTGGCGTCCAACGCGCTTTTGCATCAAAAATAGCTACTGAAGACGCGCTAAACGTAAGTTTACGCGGCTGAGCGGCCGCCGCGGCCGTGTGCCCCGCTCCATACACATTTAATAAAGATCACAAATCGAAGTGCAGTATAAAAGTGTGGTTTTTGTGAGTTATCGGGACTAAATCACAAGTTATATTATGTTTCGGAGGGGCAGCCATCGGTAGGCGCTGTCAACGAACTATTCGCTCGAAGATCTTCCATCTTTGGCAGCGGAAGTAGCGGCGGATGTCCCGGCAATGGGTGAGCGGTGGCATATGAATGCTTAACAACAATGCTCGCATCTTCGTTCCCATATTTTCTATGCGATCCGTGTCCCTGCCGAAAGTTTGTCAACCTTTATTTTTTGTTTGTATTCGTTTATAGCATCTCTATAGGTAGATTTATAAATCCTTTTGCCCTTGCTAACGCTCGCTTAATGTTTCACTTCAGATTGTAAATTGAATTTATAAGTAAGACTTGACAAGGGTATAAGGTGGAGCTTTTGTGGTCAATTGTCTGAACAAAATGTGTGTTGTTTTATCAAACATCGGGAGTTGATTTATATTGTGATGAAAAAATCACAAGTTTATTTACGATTCTCTTCATAGTGACTACCTTGAATAAAACATTTTATTTTGATACGCACGTGTATGCTTTCTTAAATTATATTTGCGATTTTTTTTTCTTTTTACATTATACTTACCAACATGTGTTACGACCCCAAAAACGGTTGGAGTGGGTCTGTTGAAGTGCAGGGTCCCGGGTTCGCAGCCTCTTTACCCGCTTAAGTAGGTTCTTACTCATTATACGTCTTTATTGTGTCCCTATACATTTCCGATAATTTTACATTTCCTTTTGTACTTTTATTCTACATAGATAGAACTTTACCAGTCCAATGTCCTTTATTTATACGAGTATCTCCTTTCGTTCAATCCGGTGAGTATCCTGTTTTATTACTAACTTTAATTTAATTTTGTAGTTGATGTTCGGATACCTGTCTGTGCCAGTAGTAAAATTAACTACCTATCCACTCAACAGAATTGTAAAAGCTTTGTTGTATGCTGTTAAGTTTCTAACACTGATTCCATCAGCAAAGCCAATATAACCCTGAATTCGTTTAACACTGAATCTAATTACAAAGTCGGATTAACTTACTATCGACGCCTGACAAAAGTGGACAAATAAACTTTAATATGTACCTAAATCGTAAAATTAATTAGCCTACTGAGCTCAGAATAATATGTGTGACATCGACAGTATGGGGTACTGTTAACCGTGCCAAATAGATCTCTCTACGGGTACGGTAGCCGTGCCATATTCAAAGAAGGCATCAATTAAAACTTTAATATTCATTGAATGTAGCGAGACGTACTTTAACGAGTTTAGATAACGATCCAACTTAAAAAATAAGCCAATTTGTAGTAAAAATCGCGTCCGCTATCGGTTCACCTACTCGCGTTATTACATAGTTGATGTTGGAAAAATAATACCATGAAGTCGTACTTCGTAGTGTTATACCTATTACAATTCATTGAAATAATCGTTGGTGTAATAAAACTACTTCTAACATGCTTCTTGGACCTGGTCTAGTAGATATGATATGTACATTTTGGAACTAAAGTACGAATACGAATGTAATCTGAATTCGAAATCATATATTTATTAGAATTAGAACGCCTCACTACGCCATTATCGAACAAATCATCCCGGGGCGTGTTCAAATGACGATTTTGTAACCTCTCTCCGTCCATCAATCACATTTAATGAAATATAAACATTGAAAATAAAATTTTACGAAATATTTTTTCAGCGGTATAATGAACAAGCACTTCAGTGTTATGCCAGTCTCATAAAATATGTGGGTTACGTGTGTATATGAGTGAGATGATCTAAATCACACCGCGTCTGGGATGCGTTTCGTGAGAAGACAGGTTGGTCGATGAACTCTGCTTTTCGGCAGTTCGGCTTTCTGGAACACAGACTCTTCTACATCGGTATCTGGTTATCATCATATTTCATTGTTTACAGCTATTTCCTTAATACAGGAATATTCTTGAATATAGTCTACTGGGCCAAAGTGAATCGGGAACAAAGAAAGGTAAAGTAATACGTAGGTAGGCATTGTTATAGAATTTTATGGCCGCCTGTGGGCGTCCACCGACACTTGTTTTAGGTCATTACTTAGAAACTCAGTAAAACAGGGATTATGGCCCTGTTTATGTCTCACATCTCCATCATCATTAACTTGGTGACGATCGTTGATCGATGGTCACTTAGTACCTACTTATAGATTGTTGTGTTGTTGAGCTGTACCTATCCATTAGGATTTTTCTCTTAAATTGTGTCATGAATATTGTCATTTGGATTGCCTGTCCTTCCGAATACATTTTTCAAAAACATATACCTATAGCTGCTATTTGGCATTTCATAAAAAAAATTGTCTATAAATGATAATATAGGTACAGGCTACTGAATCAGTAACTACTAGTGGATGCAGTACCGGTTCCTTCTTAAGAACCGGTACTGGACTTGGAACCGGGATTTCCCGGGAAATTCGGTACTTTCGGTATTTACGTACAGACGCCAGCACATCAAGCTACTACACTACAATCTGTCAAATTTTTTTATTAGATTTTTTACTTTATCGCTAAAGCATTAAGGTTCAAGGTCGATTGGGAAAATTTGACAGTTTCGGGTAGCTTGACCTGCTGGCGTCTGTACAAATGTCGCTATTAATTTATTATATGACTAGCTTCTGCCCGCGGCTTCGCCCGCGTGGATGTCGGAAATATCCCACGGGAACGTGCTAACAGGATAAAATGTATGTGCTTCCCCAGGATGCCATCTATCTCGCGGGCCCTTTGTGGCTAATTACAATAGAAAACCAATTGTGTCTCATTAGTGGTGATTAAGAGGGTACCTATATGATATCTTTACCTAAGTACCTACCTAATTTTAAAAAAATAACCTACCTAAATAAACCTATTTCTGATGATAACTAATCTAAACTCAATAAATAAGCAAAATCCCTAAAAACTAATATCTATACGACTGATTAATCCTACCTAACAGTATTATAAAATAACCTACGGTCACTACGTACACTAACAAATACTACCTATACTTTAAAATTAAAATCTCAAAAACTAAAACTAACTCTAAAAACTAAAAGGAATAAAAAGGTCGCACAGATAATACTGCGGGTGACGTAACCTACGACAAACTTATTATTTGCGGTTGGTACAGTAATCGGTCTAGGGATTGAACCGCAAAATTAAGTTTGTTTTTTATTGTATATACTTTTCCGGGATAAAAAGTACCCAGTGTGGTGCCCAGGATATTAAAGAATAATTATACCAAGTTTCATCGTAATCGAACCGGTAGTTTTTGCGTGATGCCTGAACAAACAGACAGACAGACAGATTTATTATAAGTAGTATAGATATATGTGCGCACTACATATAATTATCTAAATCTGTTGAAAAATGAACTTATTACAAATGTAGATTGGTTGGTGTAGTTAATAAAACTATGTATTATTCGTAAATCTATAATTTACAGTAATCATCAGAACACAATCACAACCGAATTTAAATGCTTTTTTGAGATCAAATTGAGAAAAATTATCAAATAGAACTTAAGTTCAAGGTATATTTTGAATTAGAAATAAGCCTTTTTTCGTCACGTAATCACTTTGTTTTTTCCAATAGGTATAGAATAAGTCTTTTGCGTTACATAATCACTTTGTTCCTTCCACTATAAGTATCATTAAACAAACATTAGCAAAACAAAACTATAATGCTTTTTCGAGATCAAAATAACAAAAAACTATAAAATTCAACAAAGTTTGAGGGTAACAAACGTTATTCTCTTCAAAATAAAAGTAAAGTATCATTAAATAAACAAATTTAGCAAAACAAAAATAAAATGCTTTTTGGAGATTAAGATAATAAAAAAATATAAAATTAAACAAAATTTGAGCATGCAAATTGTATGGCGCGAAAATTCTCAGTATTTTCAATTAAAAATATTTTATATTAACATTATTGTATATTATTATAAAAAAGTAGTTTACTTTAGTGTTACTTTATATTGAAAAAAAGAAAGAAAATAATAAAGTACCGAAAGTATCGAAAGAACCGGGACTACGAAATGAAGACCCGGTACCGGATTGCTTAAAAAAATCCCGTGATTTCCCGGTATTTTCCAGACCGGGATTTCCCGTGAGCATGCCCTAGTAACTACTTACCTATACTACTTATTGGTTTCGAGGCAGATAAGATATTGTTTTTCCTTCCTGTTAAACATTTGGTAGGTAATGTAGGTCATCTTAAAATTCGTGATTCATTACCACATTAGATAACACCTAATTAATTTAATTAATTTTGAAACTAATAATCGTACTTCCTTTAAAGTTTGCTGACTGGGATTTAGTGTTAAGTTACTTTATGTCATGGGAGCTACTACGTGCTATATTGAGATACGAATAGAGAGCACGAAACTTTTACCTTACAACTATGGCTTTATACTGCACCAATGGTTGTATGGTTTGTAAGTTACCCTGTCCGACTCCTAGAGGAATATTTCAGCCATTAGTTGGCACTTTAGCTCTTGTTCCTATGCTCTATAATAATATTGGTACGATGGGAGGATCCTGGTCTACCGGATTCCTATAGGAACTAAGTTCTGAAATTCATCTTAGACGATTAAGTATTAAAAATTATCATTTGTTCGCAGAATATCAATCGGAATAATACTTCCTTACATACGGTTATTACGGTACACAAAATACATAATCCCATTTCCAAAATAATGTGATCATATTTCAATATACTGGATTGGTTGCTCCATGTTTATTTGATACAGTTAAGTAGGTACACGTATACAGTAAATTGGTTCAAGAGGAACGGAAACATCCAATTGTATCTAAGCCATCAGTTGTCGCGATGGTACAAGTGCCTAACTTTATTCATGGCGGTCCCAATTTATTATGTTTTTGTACTTTACCAAAAAATTACAGCTTGGCAAAGACTTCCATAATATATAAGCTAACAGACTTAAAATAATATTAATAATTTATGTACATGTATATAAAAGAGAGGAAAAAGAATCACAGGGCATTAAAAAATTGGTCCTCATCGCTGTTAATAGGAAAATAGCCCAAAGGGCTGGAAGCTCTGTTTCATTGTATGGCGCTGCTGATTCTTTGGTGAAAAAATAGACCAGCCACTGATTGGCGATGTCTCCAAAAACCAATTGGGCATGGTTTTTTTTTCTTCTGAAAACTGTTATCCTAACTCATAGATAAATAGTGGGTAGATAAAATATCTACTTTTCTATTATTTGTAATTTTGAAAGTTACATAGATTCCTACAGTGGGTGATCTAATTTCTAAAAGCGATCCAATGCTATCGACTTTGAATTTGATCTAATGATATTATCATCTCGTGCTAGGCTCGGAGCTGAACGTTAGCTAGCACGCAGGTCAATCGATCTGCGAAGTTCGGCCGCGCTTGCGCGGTCCATTCGTCCTCTAACAGTCGTACCGGGGCGAACAGAAACCCTAAAATCTGATACCCGATCCAAACTTTACGATATCTAAGTGTATTCCCTATCTCTAAGTAATTTATTGCTGAAATGAAATCTTTAGTTTAGTTCCTAAAACTTAAATAGGTAGATAACTTGATACTTCGTTCTTTGATCATGCCACCAAAAAACAATGGCCGTCCCTCATCTTTCAAGTTTGATAAATAGAAAGGTACCTAATGTAAGAAATACGTCTCGTATTCCCGCTTTCAAAGCCCATAATGGCTTCGGAAAAGAAAAGATTTTCCTTTCCTTAGTTCCAACGTCCACGTAATCCCTGAAAAGAAATGAACAACTTTTCATCCCACATTTGAACAATGTTAAAATCAATATAGCTTCGACATAAAAGCATTTTGCCGAGCTAGTAACGTAGGTAACCTAGTTAGTGCAGGGTGCACTTTAGTAGTAAACGAGTCTTTGATGGTGCCAACGTAATAAGCGTTGGTGTAAACTTAATTTACTAAGGCTCCATTTATTTCTCGGAATTTCGCTTGTGGCTAACTACATTTATGGCACAACGATTAATTACTATTTCTCAAGCATGAAACCAATTAATAAGACAAAACAAAACAAAGTCGGTTGTTAACGTAGAAGGATTCAGTTTCAGCGGTAGTTGAGAGTGGTAGGTACTTTCGAAATTAATATGGCTCTAATTGTTAAGTTGTTTCATAATCTTGAAGTCTCGAAATTTCATTTAGTTATGTTGACAGTATAACTCTTGGGTTTCGGATATCAATGCAATGATGATGTTGTTGCATTAGTACGGGCCTTTATACCTACTGAATTAGAGTAAGTACACCTATAGTATAGGTTTGGGTAGCATGTTACATCATACAGGGTGACAGGGACATCGACGAGCAACCTATTACCTCGAATTCAGTACATGATTCTGAAAACCCCTGAGTTAAAATTTTTCGTCGGTTATTAAAAAAAAATGGTTTTCCATACATTTTGACCGCCTAGGTTATTTTTTGATAACGGACGAAAAATTTCTACTCTAGGGACTAGAATCATAAGCTGAATTCATGGTTACAGTTTGCGCGTCGATGTCCTGACACCCTGTATTATAATAACCGCTTCTTCTGCGTGTGCATATTTTTGCGGGCTTGATTCTACAGTCTTGCTTTGTGCTGCATTCTACATCCAAGCATGGATTTAGTTATTGCAGAATTATAACTAAATATGTTTACATAACATTTTATTGTAATTCACTAAAGTTCCACACAATATCCTCTAGGGCCGCGCTCCTTATTCCCTTCTATTTTTGTTTTAATGCCCAAGCTATAATGTTTACTTTACGCATAGCACATAAAAGTTTTGTCAATATAAAGATTGATCAACACGTGGTTGAAGCCAGACCGCCTTTGCTTTTAAAATCCAGCTGCATGGTACCTATTTATAAGTTTAGTACTTACTTTATGATCAATTTTTCTTATTATGTCTTGAGAATATTTCTATAGAAACCTTTACAATTCACGCACAAAATAAAAGGAAAAATGTGCTCATAAGACATAGCTGTAGGTTACGTAATGAACCATAATTTATCTGTTCATCATCATTATAATATGGATCCAATTACGCATCCTTCGTTGAATATGACCTACATGGCTATACCCACTGAATTCTCCAGCTGCTTAAATTTTTACATGAATGGCTCTACATTAAGGAAATATCCAATTACCAGAGCTCTGAAGACTGCGTCGTATTTTTCAATCGTCGATTTTTTACTTACCTACGCAGAAACATATTTCCTTTACTTGGTGCTCTAAGTGGTGGTGGTGGTAGTGGTGTTGGGAAAAGGCTAGGCAGATGATGATGATGGTGCTCTAAGTGCAGTCAGGAATATAAATATATTACTTTAGAATGCTCAACAATAATATCTATCTTCATAATTCATCCATCAATATCTGTCATCAAGATGATAGAAAATAAAGAGATCACTTGTGGCAGCACAAATATGTGACATTGAAGGAATACCAAAACTATTTGACGAGACAAGCGACGCCGAAATATAGGATGCTGAATCAACTTATTAGTTATTTAATGGATTGATAATGAAATTAGATATTATTGCTCGTATTACCGGAACATCAGTTAGAAATGTCACACCGCTCTTTCCTTTCGGAAGTGGGCAGAAACAAGACATTGTTACGTTTTACAATTCAAAGGTAAATGTAACAGCGGAAATTGTGTTAGGCTCAGCTAGTATTGTGTGCGCTGTAGCGACAGATTGCCATCCCATCGCCCACGAGCGGTAGGGGAAACAGGGGCTGGTTGCCTATAGGGGTAGGTAGACTAACTACCAAAAACTCGTCAGCAGTACGAGTTTTTGCCCACCCAAATGCCCACCTAAACCGTGTGAAGATGCATCTCGGTGCCACATTTGTGCAATGCACGGTATCCCGCTATTATAAATTATGATATAGATGTTAATTATTTTATTAGGCTATTAGACTATCAAATAAAATCATCTTTAATATGTATAACACATATATAACATCACGTCTGCATTCGTTGTAGGGTAAGGCAGCGGTGCACGTATAGTACACCCACATTCATTCGTTTTTATACACATCAATACAAGCCAAGAAAAAAACACTGGAATATGTTCGTTGTGTTTTAATATTTACATGATCACCAATAAGTACTTAGATAAAAAGTTAGTCAACCAGCCCCGGTCTCCCCTACTACAACATATTTCTCGCTTCAGAACCCGACGTGGGATGATAAACAGCTGACACTCCGCTTTCATTCCACTTCCCGATTATCATTAAACTTATATTTCAAGATTCAAATGGATGTCAGCCATATTTTCCCGAAAAATTATAAGTTTTATTTCCCTGAAAACGTCAATTTCTTGGGAATTTACACAAACACGATTTATGTTTTAGCCGCAGCTCGCGAACGGCTCATTGGATTCTAACGAGACTGTAGGAGTTAATGCTAAAAACGAGGTATACTTATTTTTATAGCTTACATAAAGAAACTTAGCACTGTACTATGTCAGAATATATTACGTAAGTAATGTACAAGAATTCAGGTTTTGTAGTATGACCCATATAATATATGTCACAAAATGCAATGAGTAGTCAATTTGTTCCGTTTACTGGATCGCCATCATCATCATCATATTTTATATTATCTTAATAATAAATAAATAATTCTTAATAATATATATAAATAGGTATAAAAAAAATATATAATTCTTCTGTACGTGTGTTTGTCACCTAACTCCTAAACAGTGTATATATTTCAATGGGTCCCTGGATGGTTTGAAAACCCAAATGGACCGGGTAGGTGGCGCTGCTTTTCCGGGCAGACGACGACGACGTCTGCCGGGTCCGCTAGTGTATTATAATATGTAAAAAAAATTAAAGACTCCAAATAAATTGGGACTTATCCCCAATTTATTTGGAGTCATTAATTACATTTTTTTTGCCCTCAGGCAGCAGAATGATTATTATCAGAATATGTTACAGCTCGATATCTCTTTCCCATGCAGTCAGTCCTTTCGCTTGATGTCACGTAACAAAAGTTCTCGTTTCCTGAAATTCACGCGAGCAATGCCAATCCCCAAAAAAGTTTGTATAAAAATAATTGTATGAAATACTGATCATCGTATGGTGACTAATGAGGGATTTTAATCACAACGTGCCATTTCTCAGCGATGAGTACGAACGCAAAAATAAACCAGCTTGCACTCCCTGCATCTTACCTCGGATTTTGAACTTCACAGCATATCGATAACTATAGGCACCTATAGGTCTTTGGATGAGGGACGTTTTCGAAAATAATATGTCTTTTTTACTCTGTAGTATTGCAGTGTGTAACGAGACCTTTGTTACCATTGATTGTGTTAATATATCAATGTTTTTTACATTAATTTTATTTCTAAAGTGTAGAGGTGCGGTTTCTTTTTGCACACCTACCACCTCCTTCATTTACCCACATCTTAAATTATAATTTCAACACTCCAGTACTTACTTATAAAATGGTCTTTTGTTTGAATATTCAATTACCTTTCAAGAGGAATCTACTGACATAGGATTTAAAATTATCTCCAAAATAACTAACTGCTTCAAGAATAAGTACTTAAATACATATAATTATGAAACCCAAGTGGGTATAGACGTATAGTGAACCAATACTGATGCGCGGTACATCGCTGTGCTCTCTGTAAATCCTTGCGCCACAAGACTGAGCTTTGTTTTACAGCAGATGCAAGTAAACACAGTCGACCCGACATCTGGTATATTTTTTTTTTACTTCCACTATACGAAGGGCCTATTCCAGCGTCAATCGATATGGCTCAGCTGTAGGAAACGTTTTGAACTTTTGAGGCGAAATAAAACTTCTAAGAATCACAATCAATGCGTGCTCCGATTCTTTTGTTATCTACTGCCCTATTTATTCCTAGAGATCAATGAACTCCTCGTAATATTTGATATTTGTAAGAACAACAATCCGGAAAGGAACTGTATACCTCAATATGACATCATGTAATAAGACGTAAATACATGCCACATTGTGCACAAACAAACCATAATTATATAATATACCGGCCCGCGTCTGCTTTCCGGCATTCTCCCATTTTATGTTCGCTCTCATTATATTTACTAAGCTCTGTATATTTTACTAACGAGATCGGATTAAGTTATTATCTGGCTAGTTTCAATTTGTATTTATTATTAAAATATGAAATCTAGTTAGTGGATATTCCATTAACTAGATTTCATATTTTAATTAAAGTTTTAATTAAACGGCTAGTAGGTAATCGCTGGTAGGTGTTTATTTGTTAACCCGCACTGCTGCCTACGATAGCCGCTAGTATAAAGAGTTCTAAAAGCAGTATATTGTAGGATTTCATTTTTCTGTAATCATAATAAATGATCTAATTAGGTGAATTATAACTAAGACACAGTAGCGAACATTAACTTAATAGAATTAAAAGCTCTACGCTCCGTAGCGCGTGCTACGCCATTCGGTTTCAAATATCGTATGCGACTTTAAACTCAAAATATGTCATTAATAGCGTCCAACGTCACAGTTCTCATTTTTCGAATGGGTCGACAGACGAGCCGAGATTGAAATTGTAATACATACGTACAGCGTCATGCACAACTGGCTCTTGGATGTTCATTTCAGATTTTGTGACTCGAGCTTTTAGCTGTTTTAAACAGATGTACTCGTTAGTACCTACTCGTATATAGGTCTACAAAGGCGTAGGTTTGGTAATACCTGCGTATAAAAGTCATTTGTAGAAATGAAATAAGATATATATACGCACTGTATATTGATAGGTAATTATGAAGCTTGAAAAAATATTATTTAGATGTTTAAGGGACTGGTTTATGACTAGCTTTTGTCCGCGACTTCGCCCGCGTTTGTCGGAAATTATCCTACAGGAACTTACAGCAGTTTAAACGTAAAAAGGTAACAGACAAACAGACAGGCAGAGTTACTCTCCCATTTATAATATTAGTATGGGTGGGTAGCATGGATGTAAGTAAAAGTTCTACATGAAATCGTAATTCTAACTAAAAACTTCCAAAAAATCTTCAACACAAGCTCCGGATATTCAGGCTCCCCCAAAACTTGTTTACCTGTAACATTCATAGCTACATCCTCCCTTACTTCCTACAGGGTCTGTGTCTATTATTAGAAGGGTTATAATTACTCGGATACAGTGTTCCCCGAGGGGTCTGTGAATGGGCGCGTGTTTACAAACACCACGCCTGACTCCTGGACGACGGGACGCAAGCTCAACACACGCATAAACACTTAAAATTAAAACTGGCCACACAACTCCCCTTTCATGAATATGTACTGAAGGCACCATGTTTCGGCTATGTATTGGGATAGTCCTGGCCTGAAAAGTTTTTGTAAATCCCTGTATATCATTGATATGTGATGTGTAGCTGTCAATACCTTGAATGCTGAATAAGCTTATTCAGAGCAATATTGCGCGTTGAGGAGAACATTGTCTATATCGTCTTCCGACTTTGTGTAGTTATGACCATTCGGGTAGACTGGAGTTTAATAAAGCATTTAATATTTCTAATAAGAAAAAAATCTAGTCGCAGATTCCGTCACACAACTAAAACCCGTTGTAAATCAAACCAATTTTTATTTGGATACGAGCTATTATGATATCAATTCACATGGAGTTGCGCAGGCACAGGAAATCCCAGGAAATTAACCTCCATCCATATCGTTCCATATTCATCAATACATGGTTACAGCGCATCAGGGCTGTGTATACACCGTGCGTTTCCTGTGCGCGCGTGCTATGAAAGCTTTGCTTCCTTGTGAAAGCTCGCACGTGTGCGCCTAAAAGCCGCGCTGGTTCCACCTGCGCGCGCGCCGTATCCCCGAGATACGCGCAGGCCGCAGAGCACGCCGCGCGCCCGTCCAGATGTGTCGTGTTTAGTGAACATACGTGATCTCCGACCATGGGACCCCAGTTTGACTATTGCCTCCGAGCCACCAGTGAGTTATCTATACTTTGCTCCTACTCTGTTTGTTGTGTAAACCTCATTATGGAAGCCCTGGATCCAACCGCCTGCGCTGTGTATTAAAACTTTTGCAATTTTCCAACGGCATAAGTTCGATAAGTTATTTAATTTTCCGACACAGAAATCGCTTAAACTCGTAGGTACTTAATTTGTCTTCAATATTTTTATTGGAAAGTCAGTTTTGAGATTCGTATTTATATTTACAAACAATCTTCGCTGTATAGGTATACGTTACGATGGACGCTGATAAATGTTCATAAGGATATAAAATACATTGTTTCCTAATTAGGCATCGGTGTGTATTATTAGTGTCGATGATAACTGTCCGCGATACACAGTAGGTATTGTCGCGGGTAATTAGTATTCAAGTGCACTCTCGTCGCCGTAGTAATTAACGGTGAAATCGGGAAGCGTTTCAGCTCTGAAACTACTGAACATTTCCAAACATATCGGTGAGAATAAAATTAGTCATTCGTTCGAAATTCTCAAAACACATTTTGGAAGCTTTTTTAAGCTTTCCGAGAAATACGATTGATTCATTAATCAAGAGGCGCCTAACTTCATTTGTTTAGACTGCGACTGATGATTGTACTAATTAGAAATGTACAGTATTAGAATGTTTTAATATACCTAACTACTACAGGATAAACTGTTTTATTATTTTTTGTAGTATATTTATGGTAGTTTTTTAAATTTATTATCGACATTAATTGTACCTAATTAATCAATTATATTATTTATCTTATTCATCGATATCGTTTAGCCGGTTTATCATCATAATTATTTTGTAGTAAGCAGGCCGGCTAACCAATAGTGTATTTTTTGTATACCTACTTATTTGTTTTTGCATTATAAATTATCAAATCAAAGAAAATTTAAAGTATCCACCTTGCAATCTCTCGACATCATTTTAACTCATTATGTTATAACTAAAGTAGATATCCATCTATCAGAAGCTTGAAGCTTGTTACTAACTGCACTAAAATGCAATCAATGACTGTCAGATACATCATTACTGGCTAATAATGCCACAATAACAGTGAATAGCATTGTATACCTTATTTAAGAGTGGGTCCGCTATTGTTTGTCACTTGTTTTTATTTAGCCACATGTGCTAAGGACCGTTTCTATTGCCGCCCCGCGGTCCCTAAATCCACCCGAAAACTCGCAGATGCGGGCACAACAAAAAATACGAATGGTACGGCTGGTAAAAGCTCTTCTTTCACATCCCATGGCAACAATTTAAAAAGATAAATCTTCATTAGGCATCATTTATCCTATTTTGTTACGATTTTCATCTCCTTTGTACTTTAATGCTTCGTTTACTTTATGATAGGTATATAAATGGTTTATGATGTAATTTCTGCCTCATATTAAGGCGTACCGACACACATTCTAAAGTGCGTTAAATTCCTAAGTGTCGTTTACGACTGCTGATGCTGCTATTAAAATTAGCCAAAGTTATATAGCAACCAACGCAGTTTATGTAAGTTGTGCATAGGTACTAGCAGCATCTATTACTGTACCACATTCCCTCGTAAGTGTACGTTTCATGTCAGCTAGCCAAATGGCTTATCATTGCACTAGTGAGACATCTACATAGGGAGTAGACAATGGGCGAAAATTGCCTTCAATTCGCATTTTCCGGCTTTCAAAAGTAGGTTGCTACACTCTGCCCGCACTGGACGTAATGGAGAGCCGTTAGTTCATTGGGGTTATTGAATAATTCCCGTGTGTCGGACTCGTAGAGTACTGGCCACCGCCAGCGAGCGACGTCGTATCGACCGCCTCTCGATGATACTCGGTATTGTGTGCCCTTTGTATCATTTGTTATCATTGCTCTAAATTGGAAGGAGTTTTGATACGTAACTTTGTTTATTTACAATTCTTATCTTCTTTCCAGATAATCCGTCATATTTTGCGTTGCCAAACAAGGATGTGCCTGACAGCGGGGAATCTCAGGGCTCTTCCGAGCCATGTTCCCGGTCAGCTCCCGGGCGAGTCTGGCCGGATGCTGGCCGGCCATTGGGCTCGCCGCGCCGCAGGGAACCAGAGAGTCCCAGACGCAAGGAATTCAGAGCTCTGCTCAGATCTCTGTCGGCTCGTGAGCCAGAACAAGCCGAAGCTTTTCTAAAAGGGCAGCCGAGACCAGGGGATTGCGCTCCTGGAGACATGAGACACACATTTACTGCTCCGCGAATCAAGTAAGTTAAAAAAGATATTTGAAATAACAAAGTAGGTACTGATGTCGGTTTAATTTATTGATGTATTAATTTAACTTCATTTGTTCTACAGGAAGGGCAGAATAAGCACAACAGTGGTAACAACAGATGGTCCACAGGAGCGCGAAGAAGTATTCTACACTATTCCCCTTCAGGGTAGGAGAAGGCACTCTGTTGGCGGGTACTTGACAACGGGTGCGGCAGGGGCAGGCGAAGTGACCGCAGTTCCCAGCGAAGTACCAAGAATGCCCCCACCAAGGTTTAACCAAAAAGAAGAGGACACCATCAAGAGAAGAAGACCAAAGAACTTCTCTTTCAAAGGTAAGTTCAATATTATTGTTTGTTTGTAAAAAATGTAGACACGTTGACGTCTAACATTCAATCGTTATCTTCAAACTAAACATGAGGAAATAAACGTATTGGAATCATCCATAAATAAACACCTATATGTTATGAGTTATCTTAGCCAAGTATGAATTATTTGAGGAACATATACAATATTTACTTAGGCTGTTTGACTTCGATCTAAACTCGTAAAAGATTTGACTGAAGATTATTCCAGAGTGTAACGTAAACTATTATTGAATGGGATATTTGCAATTATTTATTTACTTTAGAATTATTTACCTACACGTAAACATTTACTTACATTTTATACGGTTTGTGTTTACTTGGCATCTAGTTAGCATTCTTCGTTTAATTGTGTAGTTAAGTAGTTGGCATCACCTACTTATTGGTCACTTAAGGTAATTAATGTAGATGTAGTTAGTCTTAGATATTATCTAACTTTACGTGACCAGGATGTGAAAAAATTAACATATAAATCTTTCTTTGTTTTAACTTAATATTGAAAGTTGAAAGCGACAGTAGAGGAAGCGCCCGCAGTAAAATCTATTCTGAGATAATAATGATAGATACGTGGAAATGAATAATAATGATAAACGGTCATAAACAAGTCAATCGAAACCTAGAGCCGATACCAGAGAACGTTGCTCCCGACAGACGAGCCGCCCTTCGACCCTCGCCGATACTTGCGCTACACGATACAGATGCATCTCCCAAATGTCCAATAACCTCAGCGGCGCTTTTGATATCTTCATATCTCACTTGCCCTTTTACTAAAAGCTATCTAAAACAAGGATGCGATGCAATGTTTTATCAGAAACAATAAAAACAAAAGCCAACCGTTAGGTACGTAAGATGTGAAGCCAGGCGACACTTATAAAAAGATTTGTCTCTCAACTTCGATATCATCAAGATTTTGTCAACTCATCAATTCTCAAGAGTCGTAATATTTCGCCGATTAGGCGTATCTGCGAAACGCGATCAGAATAAATAATAAAAACGTTTTTCGTGTTTACCGTCTCGTATTTGGTCGTCGATAACGCTTGGGGAATATTTACACATGGGCCCAAATTTGTTTTGCAAGATTAGGCGGTTAGGCGTCAGGGATGGCGTTGCGACTTGCGATTATCGTTGTCGCGCCGAGCTTTTAGTATGCGAAGTGCGTGCGCTTGCGCCGCCGCCTGACGCCAGCGCGCGCGCAGTCGCCGGCCGCGCGCCACATGATCGCGAACCGACACTTCTCGCTGTCACAGTTCTGAGGGCTCTTGTATTAGTTTCGTGCGCTTTCTAGTGCTCGCTGCAGTTCAGTCAGTGCAATGACAAGCGTTTAACTTGAAACTGTCGGGAACGTCTTCTCTTACTCGCGTCACTATGGAGGATAAAAGGAACGAAACAATGGCCGACACAAGTGAGTTTTCTTTAAAATTTAAATTTTTATATGTTACACTTTGTTTTCGAAAGTTTTTTTATGTTAACAACCTTACAAGGTACGGTATACGTAACTGTTTTTTTTTTTAATGATGCGTGATTTATATTGACAATAATTTAATTAATTTGAGTGTGTTGGTGCGAACTTCTGTTATCTGATTCCCACGTAACAATCATGTCTCCTAACTTGAGACAAATACTCCGTAATTACTACACAGACAGTTAAGCGGATAAGTTAACTACATAATTAGTAACCCTTACGCTCCTTAACTAATATATGAGAGATTATAGCTTCCCATATTAATTATTTGATATTACTTGCTTAAGTAAAGGAACTTAATTATAATTCTAAATTCCTTAAATCATATATGGCTTATTAATTATTATTAATATCTTCATATGGCTGAAGATATTAATAATTTATCTTTTACCATATTTTCCTTCATATTCCTACGGCCTACGAGACTACGCGGGAAAGCTTTATGCTTCAGCTTCATTTCCACTCTGTACTTTCGACGTAGAAAATGTGTTATTCGGAGAGATTATTACAGTTACTACTGACACGGTATGGATTTACGCGACCTCCTTTTATATTTTATTAACTTAGTTGACAGTTGTTATGTGTGTGTTACTTGATAAATTATTGGATAAGTATACAGTGGCTCATACCCTCATACAATGACACTATAACACTTGTGCATGGCGACCAGCACAGTTCCCTTAATGCGATAGATAATAAGCCATTGTCTTCGCTAAAGACGTCTTCAGCGGCCTTCACTTTACTGAACTCAACACCGTCACACTTTGTAATTCGAAAATGTCCAGCTCCAACCAAAATCAATGTCAAAGAAACACCGTACTTACAACATCACCAAATTAGATTCCCCGTTACTATGCTGATGTTTACACGATAATGAGCTTTAATAACTAAGCATTAGGAGGAAGCCCCATGAGTTGGTTGGCAACCGAGTTGGTCGCGGCGAACGCATTAAATATGCAGGGTGGCATGTATGGCTGAATAAACATAGTGTAATTTACATGCATCGAAGCAACTCCCGTAATGTACTCGCATTGGGAATGTAAATGCGTAAACGTCTTGTATAACTTGTCTATATTGTCGGTAGGATCGCTCCCACAGATTGTGTTAACTGATGTAGAGACTACGGACATTGTTTAGGGACAAAAGATGGAAAACGTCGGCTTGTTGTTTAGATTCAGCACAAAAGGTGCGAAACATAAAGCTCTGACTTAACCATCTGACGTTCACGAAATTCAAGAGATAGAAT
This sequence comes from Apamea sordens, assembly GCA_945859715.1. Taxonomy (NCBI): domain Eukaryota; kingdom Metazoa; phylum Arthropoda; class Insecta; order Lepidoptera; family Noctuidae; genus Apamea; species Apamea sordens. The sequence goes on from OX243994.1 coordinate 9,637,095, forward strand.
TAAAATCTGATCTGAAGATTCTTAGATGGCAATCTTAAATGAACTTAACATAAATGTTAGTGCAGTAGGAGCAGATTTATCAAATAAAATCCAGAGTCTATAAGTACTATTGTAGAGATGCGCGTAGGTATATCTTCTTTTGTCTCCCGAGCTGTTGTCATGTTATCAGTCGGAGCATTGAATTATAACTTTGTTTGTGACGTCTATCGACGTTGTATCGCGATAAAAACAAGACGAGACTAGGCGTTATCATCAACGACCGCATACAAGGCTATTATTAGTTAATACGAGGAAATTGTCTAATTACAACGATATAGTTAACAGTACAATACAATTTGTACTCTTGTGGAACATCTACACAGAAGAACAATGATCCATTCAAGCTAACCCAAAAAAATTCAAAGTTCTCTTTATGAAGCTCAAAGGGAAGTCCTATTTAACCAATTTTTTAATGACTCAGTAAGCGGAATTTGTTATTTAAGCCAACATGTGTATGTTCGCTGTTCGTAGGGCTTGCAACAGTCTGCTTAATGATAGTGACGGTGAGTCAACAATAAATCTATATATATAAAATTCAAAGTCCTGACTGACTGACTGACTGACTGACTGACTGACTGACTGACTGACTGATAGATCAACGCACAGCCTAAACCGCTGGTCCTAGAGACATGAAATTTGGAGGGTGTGTTCTTCGTGAAGAGTAGGCATCCACTAAGAAAGGATTTTTCGAAATTCCACCCCTAAGAGGGTGAAAAGGGGGGAATTCGTTTGTATGAAAAATCTTATTCCTTGAGTTAATAAACTTGAAACTTGGCACGAATACTTACCAAAATAAATTATGAAGATTGTCATTTTTTTTTTCTTCTAAACTACCCCCTAATAAGGGATTAGGGGTTTCAAAGTTTGTATGGAAGAATTTTAGCGCGTAGTCCGATTTACTCGAAACTCAGTATTTATACCTAATATTGAAAGTAAAGAATAATTTATATCAGGGTTTTTTGAAAATCTACCCCTGACGGGCTGGAATGGGGTAGTCAATTTTTCAGGGGCGGATTTTACTGCATGGCTTGATTAACTCAAAAATTGGTATAAATAATCTTTGAATCAAGTTATGAATAATCCCAAACGATTTTTCAAAATTCCATCCCTGTGGGGGTGAAAAGCGGGGGATAGAGTTTATATGAAAAATCTTATTCATTTAGTTAATAAACTTGAAACTTGGCAAGAATACTTGCGTAAGTAAGTAATAAAGTTTATCATTATACGTTTTTCAAAACTACCCCTCAAAAAGGGGATATAGGGGTGATACGTTTGTGTGGAAGAAATTGAATGCGCGGTCCGAGTAACTCGAAACTCAGTGTTTATACTTAAGACCAAAAATAAAGAGTAACATGTATCAGGGTTTTCGAAAATCTACCCCTAACGGGTTGAAAAGGGGTAGTTAATTTTACAAGGGAGGATTATAATGCGTGGCTTGATTAACTCGAAAATTGGTATAAATAATCTTTGAATCAAGTTATGAATAATCCCAAACGATTTTTCAAAGTTCCACCCCTGTGGGGGTGAAAGCGGGGGATACAGTTTATGAAAAATATTATTCGTTTAGTTAATAAACTTGAAACTTGGCAAGAATACTTGCCTAAGTAAGTAATAAAGTTTATCATTATAAGTTTTTCGAAACTACCCCTCAAAGGGTGTTAAGGGTGTTAAGGGGTGTTAAGTTTGTGTGGAAGAAATTGAATGCGCGGTCCAATCAACTCGAAACTCAGTATTAATACTTTTGACATAAAATAATTAATAATAAGTATGTAAAGTTGTCGAAAATTTACCACTGACGGGACAAAAAGGGGTAATTCAGTTTTTAAGGGGAGGATTTGAACTTGAAACTGTATGTTACATTTACACGCCTAAACCACTGAACTTCTGATTTGGCATAGAGATAGATGGCATCCTGGGGAAGCACATACATTTTATCCTGTTAGCACGTTCCCGTGGGATAATTTCCGACATCCACGCGGGCGAAGCCGCGGGCAGAAGCTATTATTAATATAAAATGTGTCTTATAATTAAACCAAAAAGTATGATTTAGCATCGAAGAACAGACAGGAGCCAGAGAAAAAGACCGTTTATTTTGATAAATGATGAATCACTGGCGTCGGGAGCCCGCCAGCACACATTCACTATTTGCTAGCGAACATGCTTTATATTAACCCCTTTTTTGGCAAACAATAATATCCTCTTGTAAGTAGGTTATAAACATTATCATAATCGAAACACAAACGCAGATTGGTGAAATCAATTTTAACTAAGTATAGCATCTGTTCATGAATGAATAAGTAAGTTGTAGGTACACTTCTGCATTACTCACGGGTTTTCAGGAAACACGTACCTATACACTCGTTTTCAGTAAGGTACTTTATGTCGACGAAACATCTTGTATTTAGTAATTCCCTAAAATGTGATCTCATTCTGACTAACTTTGCTGGAAATCTACGGTGCGTTTCCTCGTATTTCTTGGAAACATCTTATAACCAAATGAATAGGCAACGTCGTGTCGCCCACGTTCAGTCCCACTGGGGAATATTGGATGTCCTATTTACTAACAATGTACGAGGGCAGATGATACAATATTGTCATCGCATTATTGTGTCTCACAATTATTTTCGTAACAAGATGAGTAGATCCAAACGAAACTAATCTCATAAGGATATTATTGTTCGGTCAGTAATTACATTTTGGGGTTCCAAATCTCGTCCGTCCTGTCAACAGAAATCGAGCAATACCAAGAAAATACAGATTCAAAAGCTACCTGATATTGGGAGGCGTTATAGGGCTACAATATTTTACTGTGAACATCAAAGACGTCCGCGGCGGCCATTGAACTGAAAACTGAAAGCGGTGGAGCAGTGAGCACAGCCCCGACTGTGGCCCAATGTACCTGCTTTGTTCCACTTTCGAACTTGCGTAACATCCATATTGTGGTGATAAAAATAGGGCTTTAAGTGTAACCTGACGGTAGACATGTTGCGAAGGATTTGGTTCAATCGGACAACTTGGTACTTAGCTTGAGCAAATATATTTTTTAAAGAAGCGACAAGCGTCCTTTTCTTAAACTCCTGCTTACTCATTAAGTTGCTCTACATATATTCAGGAATGTCATTTGTTTATAGACTCATGTAGGCAGTAGGTAGGTAATCTAAGGTACCTAATAAATGGAACCTCTTGTAAAAATAATGCGATATAACAAATCTATTATTACTTATAATAAATCTGTAGAAGTGAAAATTCTGTACATTGAAAATATCAAAAAAATAAATGGCAGGGGGTGTTCTAGACCGACACCGAACCCAAAAACGTGATTAAAAAAATTTTTGTCTGGCTGTCGGTCTGTCTGTCTGTCTGTCTGTCTGTTTGTTCAGGCATCACGCAAAAACTACCGGTTCGATTACGATGAAACTTGGTATAATTATTCTTTAATATCCTGGGCACCACACTGGGTGCTTTTTATCCCGGAAAAGTATATACAATAAAAAACAAACTTAATTTTGCGGTTCGATCCCTAGACCCGATACTGCAAAAACCGCAAATAATAAGTTTGTCGTAGGTTAAGTCACCCGCAATGGAGTTCATTTTTATTTCTTTTAGTTTTTAGAGTTATTTAGGTTTATTTTTATATAAGTCGTAGGTATAGATTTTAATTGTAAAGTATAGGTAGTATATTTGATAGTGTACGTAGTGACCGTAGGTTATTTTATAATACTGTTAGGTAGGATTAGTCATTCGTATAGATATTAGTTTTTAGGGATTTTGCTTATTTATTGAGTTTAGATTAGTTATCATCAGAAATAGGTTTATTTAGGTAGGTAGGTATTTAATTTTCTGTTATTGAGTTATTTTTTTTTTAATTAGGTAGGTACTTTTTTTTTTTGAGGATGGGAAATCATCAAATGACTCCTCCCGCTCTGGGTGGAGCAGAGGGAGTGTCAGACTCCTACTGACTAAAACCCACCCGTGTTCCTTCCTTAGCCCTTTATGTTCCAGGGCAGCGGTAAACCTTTCGGATGATCCCGCTACCCTGGCAGGATTAGGTAGGTACTTAGGTGAAGATATCATATAGGTACCCTCTTAATCACCACTAATAATAATGAGACACAATTGGTTTTCTATTGTAATTAGCCACAAAGGGCCCGCGAGATAGATGGCATTCTGGGGAAACACATACATTTTATCCTGTTAGCACGTTCCCGTGGGATAATTTCCGACATCCACGCGGGCGAAGCCGCGGGCAGAAGCTAGTATTCTTATAAATCAGCAAACATTTCACGGTAGCCTTGAAAGCCAGAGTTTATATAGCCTTATACAGGACATGCTAATGTAGGATTTATAAAATAATAATCTCCGGTTAGAATGGAAACCGACCCCAACATAGTTGGGAAAAGGCTAGGCAGATGATGATGATGATGAATCTCACAAATTTTGCAGCCTACCCTGACTACTAAAGCAAGCAAATAAACGTAAATAAATTCCATTCTAATTCAAAATCTTTCGAGATGGCACTTCCGTTCTACTTGAGCAGAAAATAGTCGCATAGCAACACATAACTGCATATCGGGCGTCATATTCAGCCCTCCAGTTCTGTTACTCGCTGCATTTAATCGGCTATAGTTATTCCGGGCGATGCTGATAGACGTTTGTCTATTTAGGAAACGGATATTACATTTAGTCGGGTCTTCATTTGGCGGCAGAGGTGGGTAAGTATAAACCCGTACGAGTTTCCGGCGCGCGCGCTGTGCATAGCATATTTTGTAAGCAGCCGATGCGTATGCGTGGCACTGGATGCAATAAAAAATTTAACAGCGACCGTATGCTTTCATTCATACGCTAGGAAAGGCATATGTATGTTTTTAGGACAGCGTTGAAGCTTTTAAAGCTCTTACACCTAACTGATCATCACGAATTGTATGAAAGTGAAAGATATTGGTTCGTAGAAATTAACGCCATGTTTTGAATCCAAAAATAAAAACGCTCTCAAAGATAAAAGAGGAATTCCATATAGTTGCTGAGATCACTTGACTTTCAAGCTTTTCTGTTCTATATCGAATTTAAAATTAAATGCATTGCATTCATTAATCAATAACGGTCGATTGATTTCAAGTGTCTTTACGATTAACGTAAGGACGCACTTAACATTAATTAAAACTGCATCATTACACGCACAATTGGCTTCTTTATAAGCTTCACATATAAAATTACTTTGGAGTTCCTTTAATACAGATATGAGTAACCCTTTTGTGCACACATCATTAAAAATAATGTGCGATTTGTGTTAAGTTTCTTAACAAGGATTTAAATTCAGCAACATGTGTAGAAAGGTTTATGAAGCGTCCGCGCGATCCATGAACTTCGATCCAGCCAATGACCCCCATCCGATATCAAGTGAACGACATCGTTCATGCCTTGATTATCCCTTGACAACACTTCCTTTCAATGTTAGGTATTATATTTGAGCTCACTATAGACTTATTTATGACAGCGACGGGTGACTATTCACATTCGGAATATATTATGTAGGTACCTATTGCTTTTTACGCGTTCAGTCGCTAAAAAGCAGTAGGTACCTACATAATATATTCGGTAATTATTATTTGTGAAGTAAAGTACCTATTTCGGGGAAAGAGACTGTTATCTCCGAATAATTCTGAGAAATTCCGTCAATTGTGGCACTTAGCAAATCAATAGTCTGTTTAAAGTCAGTCGGGCTGGATGATTGATTAATTTAACAGGCTGACAATATTGGTTAAGTGGGTTCTCCTTGATTGTAAATAGAAGACGTTTCGGTTCTAATAAAATGTAACTACCTACCAGTATTGGTGATAAATAATTTTTAAATTATGTTTTTAATATCTTTGTTGCAGAAATGGAGGACATAGCAATACTGTGGAGCTCTGGGTCTCCTGAGAGCGCGTTATGGTCCGACTACTTGGTGGCAAGCTTTGATAAGATTATGTCGCAACGAGCTAGGCATCATTACAGGTACCTACCACTTCATTCATAAGATTTGCTACTAACCGATAAAGTGATTGATAACCTTCAAAGATGCATGCAGGTGGATATCAGTATATCAATTCAATAATAACGTAGATAAGAATATCCTTCGTTTTATTATTATTTTTACTATCGACATCCGGTTTTATTGGCTCATATATTGGATATAAAGGTTTACTAAGCTATATATTATTGCAGAGTTACACCAATCACCGCAGAGGAGTTGCTTGCGGCAGACTCACAAGAAAAAGTAGACAAACTGACGAAGGCACAGTTACAAATAGTGATCCTGTGCCCAATACTCGCAACTAAGTTAGCCGATCTGAAGAGAGACGTCAACGGAGACAGTTTGTTCAAAGTGGACAAGGTTCTAGTTATGTTGCTCGGAGTCGAGAAGAATCAAGTCATCTCCGGTAATTGCGAAGGTATGTTAAAGGAATATCTAATTAATGTCTTAGTTTCAACATGAAAACGTTCCAAATTATTGGAAGACGGACTTTTGATGAACGTAGCTTTTTAAAACTTCAGTAATTTCGGATAGAAAAGCAATTTTGTTAGTCAATTTGTGTTTACCCTCCATTGGAATTTGATAGTCAATTAATTTGTATGATCTCAATTCATTAGTAAGTTGAAAGTGAAATTTTTTGAAAGAATGTACTTAATACAGTGTTTTATTTTTCACAGATTATCCGATGGTAGACCAATGGCAAATGATGTGTGTGCGAGAGAAGGACACGTCTTTCGTGGACACATTCCTCACAGCAGCCGTCGGAATCCTTCGAACCAAAGACTGTAAAGACACAGCGACTGACAGAACAAGCTTCTCTATCGTCCCCAAAAAAGTTAAAATCGTAAGTACACACTAATTACAACTATGTAGAACGAAACGTTAACAACAACTATTTATCTTAACTAAACACAAGATGGCATACTTTACGGCAAACATGCCACAAATTCTTACGAATCAATTTAAACGTTTACGAGGAAATCCCAAGTCCATTACCGACAAATTAGACCGTTAGACACAAACGTTTATGGATACGCGCACACGATTTTCGACCTTATGAACAAAGCTTCAGGGTCCAAAATTGCGGGAAGGTTCTGTGGCACAAAGTGAACGCCTGTTTACCTTAACAAAATAAATTCACAACGTGACTTAATTAATGTCGTTTGCTCGCAGGGACAAAGTCGAGTGATAGCGCTCCTCAACGACCCTATTAGAGACGAGGACAGCATAAAGATAATGGTGGACAAGAAGGGCGAGGTCATTAACATCCCCAGCTTCAAGAAGAGGAACCCTTACACCCTTCAGTTTGATATACCAGGTAAACATGCTTGAACATTTTTTTATACAGGAAGACCCATCGCCATGCCACTTGAAAGGAGAATGGTCTATTTTTGTTTTTACATAAAAATCTCTTTTTGAGAAGTCTCTTTTATGTCAATTTTCCTCGTTTAAATATTCAAAGTATTCCTTCCGTTGGCATCACGACTGGGTGTACTGCTGGGTGTTCTTGGCAGATTTTATTTTAATAATAATGACAATACTAAAATGAAATGATTTATTACAGAGTCATGTCTGGAAGTGTCTATGCTCGTATGGGTGCGTGTGAGCAAAAACGGCCAGTCGCTTGGACGAAGACAGATTAAGTGCGAAAGCAGACTCAGGGAATTAGATCAGCTGCTAAGAGCATCGGATCATCCCCTGGAATTTATGTGCCAAGTTAGTATCCGTGTTTTCCAGTTTTAGGTCGGTACTTTTTGGTACGCAGAATTTATCTATGGCGACATCTACAACGCCACAATCTTAACTTTGCATCACACTTGCTCCTATCTCTAAATATCAACCTCAAACTATATCTAAATTGTTATCTCCAATTTATAGATGGTGATACCTACTTGGTAAAAATCTGATAGCAAGAGTTTCTGAAGAAGACTCAATGAAACTTTTTTCTTATAATATGCGAATTCATAACCAATTAACTTTCATAGTTTTCTCTAATGAATAATGTTTCTTTACACAGACCTTGGGCTTTAAAACAACCAGTAAAGAACAACTGGACAGTTGGATGCTGAACGCCTTCCAAAAGAATATACCACCGCATTTCAACCTGCTAGCATCCACTGAACAATTTAATCCGAAAGCTGATATGTCAAGTAAGTTTCCCCTTTCATTTAATTGATGATTACGGCTTATTAGTATCGACTTTCAAATCATTTTATCAAAAGGAGGATGAGTAATGTTATTTTGTTTTGTAGGTGGTGAGGAATATCCAACGTTGTTACATTGGGCCGCACGGTTCGGTTTGGAGCGACTTTGTTGGCAACTTCTGGAATGTCCCGGTGGTGGCGCTGCAGTCGCACTTCGTAATGTGCGTCAAAGAACTCCGGCAGATCTCGCCAGAGACCACAAACATTACGCACTCGCTGACGTACTAGCTGACCATCTCGTAAGTACCTCATTAGACTCAGTTACAAAGGAAATTGATAATGATGTTAGAATATATTTCTCATTTGTCCCCTTTTTCCAGAAAATAAATGAATTCTCCAACATGTATTATTATCTGAAAAACATGTCTGACAACGACAAGGAAGAAAGCCAAGACGAAGCTAAACAAGATGACCTTCGAATTGTAGAAACATGTGACACGGTCGACTCACCAGTACGTGATCACACCTCTTCCGATCCTTTCAGCGAAGCATGCACGCAGAACTTAGAGAAAAACGTCGAAAAGCCAGACGATTTGGAAAAGAAACAACGACCAAATCTGAGGCTTCCGAAAATTAAAGAACAGTTCTACCAAAACGAATTCCCGCTTCACGACAATACTGTAGACAGAATCCAACAAGCCCTCGAACACGATTACTTAGTCCAACCATCCAATATTAAAGTAGAAAGCCCTAAGTTCAGACCAAATAACTTATACGCGAATAGTTCAAGACTGATGCCGCAGCAGTCGGACATATTCTTGTACTCGCCCACCGAAGAATCTAAGACTTTTACCATTGACACTCCTACTAGTGAAATAAGCCAAATAAACCTAAATACCAAAGACATCCGTAGCAGTGGTAGTGTGAAATCAGGGAAAGAAACCTGTCCCCTCACTGGTCAGGAAGAGTTAGCAGAAATAATAAACGATTTCAAAAACAATGTTTTCACGATATCTGAAGTGGAAAAGTTGGTGATGGAATGGAAGAACAGGAATGAGACGCAACAGTCACTCAAGGAAAAGCAAGAACAGTTGAACAAAATGAGAGATGAGTACGATAGGATCCAGCTGAAGATAAAAGATAACATGAAAAGACCTACGCCCTTCGAGAGAGTGAAGAAAATGTTCTCTAAGAGCAAAAATAAACGTAAGTATTTCCTGCACGCATATAATAACAGTAATAAATCATCTGCCTAGCCTTTTTCCAACTATGTTGGGGTCGGCTTCCAGTCTAACCGGATGCAGCTGAATACCAGTATTTTACATGGAGCGACTGCCTATCTGACCTCCACAACCCAGTTACTGGGAAATACGATACCCCTTAGTAAGACTGGTTGTCAGACTTTCGGGCTTCTGACTACCCGTAACGACTGTCAAAGATCCACAAATGACAGCCGGGACCAACGGCTTAACGTGCTTTTATAACGTGCATAAATAACGTGCGTTTTTATTTTTTACTGCAACTGCCCCAGGAGGAAGTTAATGTTTTTTTTGTTACTTACGATCATTTTATTTCCAGACCACCACCACGACAGCAACAACGGAACTATTGAAAAACGGAATGGAAACACGAGACCAAATAGCAGCTTGAGTGAAAGTAAGTACAGCATATCATACAACTTAAATATTTTTTTTATTAATAGAAACTAGCTTCTGCTCGCGACTTCGTCTGCGACAAATATCTTGTTCCCCGACCCACCGCCTCGCATCGCATCGCCCGCCCTTTAGCCTTTTATAATAATTAGGATATCAAATGCAAAAATAATTCAAATCCGACGGGTAGTTCCAGAGATTACCGCGTTCAAACAAACGACCTCTTCAACTAAAAAAAAAAAAAGATTTTAAAAAGATTTTATTGTTTCTCATACAATTGTTCTACATAACTTTATTATTAGTATAGACAAATTCTAAAACCTTCATTGTTTTTAACAGGTTCATCATCATCGGGACGCCTAAGCACGGTCAGTGGAGGCAGTGTGGCTGAAACTAACAGTGTGCAGTCCGAAATCGACGACAAAGCTAGGTCTATTGTAAGTATTAAAACTGTTCACCAACATCCTCCTATAGATCTCTTTTTCTTTTTGAATACTATATCTCCTTTCATATTAAGAATCTCCCTTTTTCCCTTTGTATTTCGATTGTCTCTCCTTTCGTAATAAAAAGCCTATTTCCTTTCGTATTTTCAATCTCTCTTCTGTCTTATTTTGAATATCTTGCTTCTATTTCTCAGATATCATCCAGCACGTTGACAATGCATTCCGCGTGTGACGGTGAGAACAGAATGGATGACTACTTGATCCCGCCGCCGCCACGACCTCTCAACGGCGGCTGCCCACAGTTCACTACTTTCGGACACCCTAAACATGATAACAGGTAAACAAACAAAAGCAAATTAGATTAAATAAACCTCTCGACAGACAATATGACAGATTGTAGACATATTTCTACAGAAATCTGTCATTTTGTTTATTCTTCGGTAGACAAAACTCGTTTCTATGGTGGTCATGCTATGCGGCTTGGAAGCAAGTTCAATTAGCTGATCAGTGAAACTGCTGTCAGATCCTATGTTAATAAAATTGGGTTGAAGAGAACATTGATAACTAAGCGATTAGTGTTATTTAAAAGCTTAATGAATAAAAATCCTACTAACCCCAATGTCCATGTTTCAGAAATCAGCACATGGCTACGATAGTTGAGCGTGAAACGTCAGCATCTCGTGAAACGCTCGACTGCGACGCAGACACGCGGAACGGCACACACTTGCGACTAAACTTCGGCTCGCGCGACCGATCGCACCCGACAAGTCGCTGCGACGACCGCGACGGCGCTCACATGTACATGAACATATCTGCCACTCACACGTAGTTTATATCTATAGCTGTATTCCAAATCACATGACATTCACGTATTTTTTACAAAAACATTCATTGTTGTAGGTCACTCGGTAACAACGAATTGTTGACATTCTTAAATAGAAATGACTATTTCTCGTGGGTGTTGCATTAATCCACGCGTAATTTTTGGGTATAGAGACCGTGCCAAATAATATAAGTTTAGTCATTTCGTGAAAGAGATAGGTATAAACATAAGTCTCTTACATGTTTAATAGAGTTAACTGACCAGGCAAACGTTTTAGATGAGCGAAGTTTCAATATTAGTGCCAAAGCACTACGTCGAATCAATAAAAGACTCACAGGCTCCTTATAGCAGTTTTATATCAACATTCGAATAGTGCGATTTTCCATTAAAATATATGAAGACTGAAAAGATGCATGTAAATATTGTATATATTTTATTAATCATTTAAACGTAATATCTCTATTTATTGTCGTCGTCGATTTTAAAGCAGATACGTAATATTTTAAATAGTACAAAATATATTCACTTTTAGTTAATGTAGCCAAAATTTAGTTATTATTTAAGCATTTACCGTATAATTAAGAAAAAAACATTAGCATACAAGAATCTTGGCATAAATATCTGCTTGAATAAAATATTTTATACCTATTAATACTTTTGTATTAAATCGTCCAAGATGCATTTATTGTACCATGTTTACTATGTATTGTGAAAATAAATTCAAAATGCTATTTTTTTTTTTATTAATAGCCCTCGCACTTGTCTGTGTCGTTCGGTCCATGGCTAAAATTAGTTCGCTCTAGTTGGGGACCACTACAGGAAGATATCTTCCTGTCGTTTATCAGACTGCGACTAATCCGTTTTATAAGACGTTCAGCATCCGTCGATAAACTGATAACACCATAGCTCGAGGATCAGAGGGGTAATTCTCGTAATTTTAAGAACATTCACAGTCTGATCTCAGTCTCAATCTGTCAAAAATACGTCTAATTTCCCTACATTTTTACAAGTTTTTGATATTTTGTTTGTCGCCGAGATGAGACTGCGACTAGATTTTGAACGTTTTAAATTACGGGAATACGGGCCCTGGATAATCATCCGTCAGATAATATAGACGTCCGTTCCGTCTGTCATCCCTTTGATTTTATGCTATGATTGACTACTCCCCCTAAACACTATGCCCGTAGTTACGGGTGTTTTCTACTATAGCGACCGAATCTGCCTTAGGAATGCGCGCCGCCGTGAGCGTTGATGAATGAGCGACGCACAGCCACGTGTCGCCGCGCACATACGAAGGCGCGCTACTGCGGTATTAGTCAAACTATACATAACGGACATATTATTAGTTCGGTTACCGAACTAAGAATGAATGAAAACACGATTGTGACAGTTGTCAACTACACACACGGATCAACTACTTTCGTTGACGAGCATCGAGAGTAGAGACCCCCTGTTCGGTTACACACTATTTATTATCAGTACACACTCGGATCTTAGTAATAGGAAAGGATGTAACTTTGCAAGCAAACACATTCAAATATTGTTAGTATTTTAATTCGGCAACTACTTCTTGCAGTCAACAAGTAAGCCACCAAATGATAAATACAGAAACATATATAATTATTAGGTATAACATAAATTAAACGAACCAAAAATAAATTATACAGTTTTAAGACAGTATTTGTCGATTGCTAAATTAATATAAGCACATAAAGTGCACAAAATTTTTTCTAATTATTATTAACATACTAACAACATAACTTAATACTCTTTCACAGTTTCATTGGTATAACAATACGTAGGCAAAATAAATGCGTAACTAAAATAATCACATGTAGATACGCGTTCATGATCAAAATTTGCTACAACCTGACAACTATTTCGTTGAAGATAAATGCTTCTTACGCCAATCGGCGAAAAACAATACATTTTCTATGTAGTTTCGTACTGAGGACATTAAATTATATTCTAGATTCAAGAAACACTTTACACCAGAAAGTAATACGTCATCTCTTCAAGTCTTCTAAACGAAAGCGTATCTTTAGAATTATTGCTAACTAAAAATATCACAAGGACAAACAAAATAAAACAAATCTACCTACAATTTGTTACTAGACATTGATGTATAAAATACTTAAGAATACCATTATTGCCACCAATAAATAAATGTCAAACGTTATTGTTTCACCGGTTCATGTCTCTGACTCGTATTACTAGTCATTATTTGTCTAAACATACCGTGCATCGGCGCCTCTAAGGCTGTACAATAGTTGTGAAGCTTTAACAATTCGACAATTTCATTGTTCGAAAGAAAACCGACCGTATAGAATATAGGTAAGTACATAATTTAACAACTTAGGCGGTAATTTCTAGCCTTTCTATCCGATTTACGTACGAAATGCCAATCTGTCGATGTACCAAAATGTAAAAATCTTACGTTTTAAATGGAGTTTCGTTTAGAGTAAGTTCTATAAGTGCGCTTTTTCTTTGGCATGATGTGGCTGGCCGTTGGCCGCTGGTTGCGGGGGCGGAGGCCTGCTCAGGATTGCCTGGTACATGCTCCACACGGCAAGAGGTCGCATGTAGCCCACTGAGCGATGGTTACCGTTCTCATACAGAGCTTCTGGGGTTTCGAACGACAGGCCACTTTGTGTTAATGTGTTGTATAAGCCGCCGGCAGTCACGAACGCCTCTTCATACATGCCTGAAACGAAATAGTTGATATTTAGTCATCATAATTTTAGAAAAATGCATAGGAGAATCTAACATTTCCAACATATTTTTATTACAACGAAATACGTAGGTATTTTATGCGATAAGATAAAAAATAGCTACAAGCTAAATATTTTCATATAATCAGAACTCGGAATATTTTATTATTTGCACGTTTTTAGATAAGATTACAGCATGGGAATTCCGTTTAGCTCATATCTAATATCTTCTATCGGTCTTTATTACTATAACATATACTATAGGATATCCAGGATGATTTTCGGATAGTAAACCTAACTTAAGGACCGGATCATAAACTAAATGCAAAAAAAAGGTCAATTGTATGTCGGACCACGCAGTGTCCGGTAATTGAGATGAATCTTTACGCATGCACAGTATTGATATTTCATTCAATCTCGAAAAAACTATGAAAACCAAGGTTATTTCTGCGGTTGCCACCGAAAATACCTTATTTCCCAAAAACTATTGATCAAAGTCACTTAGAAATATCATAACACACATTCCTTCTAATTTTCATCTATATAGTGCAATATAGTCTTCGAGTAAAATGACTGTGTGACTTCCGGACAGACGGACTCCTTTGCTGCGTGAAAGAAGGTCAAATCAAAAACACACTTTCGCATTTATAAATAATCTTAGTACATTTCAATATTTTCCTACCTTCATAAATCATAAGCGCGGCCAGACCATAAGTGACGCCGGTCCACACCTCTTCGCTCTGCAACGCCGTGGTGTCGATGTGTCCGCGCGGGCCCGTCACCCAACCGTTAACAGCGCCCATCTTGCCACCTTTGAACTTCAGCACGTTGTTTTCGAAGATTGCCGCGAGGGCTTTCCGTACGTTGGCCTCGGGGAACACTTGCTCGCACCAGCCTGATGCGCGGAGGAACCTGGGAGAAAAGAGCTCCGGTGAAATAACTTTATAAACAGCCTCAAATAAAGCGCTGAACAGACGATGGAAAATTCGTGAGACGATAGAACGTATGGAATTCTATGCAAAACGCACACGTATAACAAATGAACTCAGAAATAGAGTAGGAGAAATAGAGCGTCCAGCTGTCCGGCGGAGAAATAGTCCATCGCCTGCTCAGCGCTCAAGAAGTCGGTTGAAGAAGTGTCTTGGGGATTTTTCTCACAAAACACAATTTTAACATAACTTTTACTACGTCCTAGAAAGATTAATTTTGCTGTTAATTAAAAATGTTTAAAATGTACTATTCAGCTGTAGTGTTAATAAAATATTGCCCTGCCTCAACAAACGCTCAATTACTCACCAGTGTCCCGCCAGCTGATCAGCCATCACAACTTTACTATTGGAAGGGCGCACGTCGAACTTGTAATAGGAGCCGTTCCACAGCTTCTCTTCAAACGACTGTTGCGCTTGCTCCAGTAGCTTGGCGAACTCTTTCTCGTCTTCTTTATGGTCTAAGATACGGGCCATTACGCAAACTGCGCTTACTGACGCTACCCATAGACCACCGCAGTATGCACTGTAAATGGAAGGTCACAATTTAATATACGGATTGATGACCGAAAAGACGTTATTTGGCAAAATCTCCAATAAGTGTTCGAACTTATTTGTTCTTCATTAGGGCGGTAATACCGAAAGTCAGAGTCCAGCGGTCTAAAGTTGAGTGATAACTACAATACCAGCACGTATTCGATGCAAGCCTAGTGCAAAGCGAGCAAATGTGGTTTAAAGATAAGAAACTTAAATGTTTGGCATATCTACCTGTACACCTCTGCCTAACCCTTTAAGGATTAGAGGCGTGATGTTATGTGTTATGTTATTTACACGATAAGACATGAGAGAGAGAAAGGTATTAGAAGAATGTGACAAAAATAAGTTGGCGAATAATTACCTGGGTCCAGACATAACCCAAGCATCGTAGGTCTGGTCGGGGAAGCCCCCGTTCTCGATGAGCCCGTCGGCGTCGCGGTCCCAGCGCCGCGCGGCCCGCAGCAGCGCGCGCGCGGCCGGGTACATGGCGCGCAGGTAGCGGCGCGCGCCCCACACGGCGGCGGCGGGCGCGCGCGGCCCGGCGCCCGCCGCCTCGCCCTCGGCCTCCACGTCCGCGCTCCTGTACAACATGTCTAGTATATCGCCCATCCCGTACGGCTTCTCTTCGCTCACGACGGGCGTCGACTGCTCCGTCAGGTCTGGTGACTCGTCCGTCGTCCCGTCCGTGTCGTCGACCTGCCCCGTCGACCGCGAGTACAAGTCGTCTTCCGTCCCGTCCTTCACGTCGTCTATAAACGCCATCGTGCGGTACCTTTCGTTGCCGAACGGCGCCGTATGCCCTCTCAGCAACTGGTAGTCTCGTATCACTTGCAGTATGAACTTGAGATTCAAGTCCTTCCAGTCGCTCACATCGTGGATGTTGTAAGCGTTTATATGGTCGAATGGTACGTCATCTGTAAAATTATGTTTGTTACTCAACTTAACCATGATTTGTAGTTAATACAAAGTATTTATGTAGTTTCCTAAAAATCCAAAGTTAGATTTCATGATCAGAAAGACGGAAAGATTCATTCAAGAATTCAATTCAAATCTAAAACTAAAATGGTTGGGGTTATAAAGAATGCTACTAATCTACAAGTTTCAGCTTTAATGAAGTCGCTTTAGTTAAGCATTGAATGCATTTTATTTATCAAAACCACTTTAAATCATCAAGACACAGCTAAGATCTGAAATAAGACAGTTGAGAAGTTGCAAAAGTACACCCCTGTGGTGCTCCAAAGTGTGCATTCAATGCTCTAACCTTCACGATAAACAGCACCGAAAAATATTTGCCAGCTCATGAAAAGCAAGGCTGTTTGAAAACCCGTTTTGTGATGAGATGTTGTTGCGTTGACGTTGGAAAGGCTCGATGTTTTATCAATATTATACTTGACTTTGACGTATTCCTCGCAGGAAGTGATAGAGGGATCCATTTGCAACAGTAAAGCAAAATATGTAAACAAATATGAGTTTATGGAAAAATAACTTTAATTCCAACACTATTAAGTTCAGTTTACGCTACAACTTCAATCATTTTTATAACTTTTTCAATAGTGCTAGCCACTCTGAAATCAACTTAATTACTATTAAAATAAAGTTGATATTTGTTTAACTTGAAATAACGTCAATTTGAAACAAATAAAATTTGAATATAGGTAAAATTTCATGGGATACGGGAAAACTCAATTTTTATGTATTTTTGAAAATTTGTCACTAAATATCACTTTTCTCTAAACTCGCCAATCGGATGGCCTTCGTTGCTATTTCATTGGGCACCTCTACTTTAGCAAACCTCAAAGTTAAAAGTAAAGAGAAGTTTATAAACAATATTCAAGAATCACATGAACTTTGGTTCCATTTATCTCAAAATTTTACACAATTAACTAACTACCACTATCACTAACTATCACGTAGTTACTGATAGTGATAGTTAGTTATTGTTGCAGTAAAATATTAAGATAAATGGAACCAAAGTCCTAAAAGGAATACGACAAATTACAAGCCAGTGTATAGTTAGTGATAGTTAGTTAATTGTTGCAGTAAAATATTGAGATAAATGGAACCAAAGTCCTAAAAGGAATACGACAAATTACAAGCCAGTGTATAGTTAGTGATAGTTAGTTAATATTGTTGCAGTAAAATATTGAGATAAATGGAACCAAAGTCCTAAAAGGAATACGACAAATTACAAGCCAGTGTATAGTTAGTGATAGTTAGTTAATTGTTGCAGTAAAATATTGAGATAAATGGAACCAAAGTCCTAAAAGGAATACGACAAATTACAAGCTAGTGTATAGTTAGTGATAGTTAGTTAATATTGTTGCAGTAAAATATTGAGATAAATGGAACCAAAGTCCTAAAAGGAATACGACAAATTACAAGCCACAGTGTATAGTTAGTGATAGTTAGTTAATTGTTGCAGTAAAATATTGATATAAATGGAACCAAAGTCCTAAAAGGAATACGACAAATTACAAGCCACAGTGTATAGTTAGTGAGTTAGTTAACTTTATATCATTATCAGTAACTATCACGTCCTGGAAGGAATACGACAAATTACAAATCTCCCTGTAATACAGGGCCTGTATAGTATATAGAGGCAGATATGCTAAAAATGTTGAACTTAATTCCCGTAAAAGTCGCAAGTCGCATTTCAATAATTAAAAATAATGATTCTTTCGTACATATTCTAAAAAAAATAGGTAAAACGGGCTGGTGTCCGCAACTCCACGACAATACGCGTATTTTGCGTACGGGTGGGAAAATCGATCATTCGATCTACCCCAGCTCCTCAAGGAAGGCCCGCAACGCCTTGATGTTACTGACCGTCTCACGTAGGGTACCTGGGTTACATATTGGCGTTGGGGTATATATTCTAAGGAAAGTAATGATCTATCTCGTTGTAATAAATACGTTTTTTTAATTATTAAGATTGGTACTAGTTTTCTAGTCGACAGGGTGGCCCACAGGCGTGAATTGCTTAGGGCATACGTGACAGTTCCTAAATTACCTATGCTGATAAAATTTTCGTTCTTCCTAATTATGTGAAATATCACAGAGATCAGAGGGGCAATTCTCGTAATTTTAAGAATGTTCACAGTCTAATCTCAGTCTCAATCTGTCAAAAAATACTTCTGATTTCCCTACATTTTGACTAGTTTTTGACTTTTGTTTGTCGCTGAGATGAGACTGCGACTAGATTTTGAACGTTTTAAATTACGAGAATTGGCCTTCTGGTAGTCTTATTCCGGCACTGCAGATAGGCAGTCGCTTCGTGTAAAATACACACAACAACAGCATCGGGTTAGACTGGAAGCCGACCATAACATAATTATATAGTTGGGAAAAGGCTAGGCAGATGATGATGACTAAGTCATTTACCTAACACTTCTTAACTCTTAACTATGACGTATTATATTGCGGTTTTCACCATCTTTTTAAGGAGAAAGATTAATGTTTATTATACATTCAATTATTTAATTATTATTTAAATTTCAGAAATAATAATTAAATAATTGAAGGTAATAAAATTACTAATAATCACCCGTACAAAGCTTGAGTTGGGTTATAAGAATTTAATAATAATATAAATGACAATATGATTACAATGACTATGTGTATGACTCACCGGGATCACCAAGATCGTGTGGAATTGAATCTTTTATTTTAAACTTCACTGATTTTCCATTGTAAAGTGATTGTCTACATTTATCAGTTTCTAATTCAATGGTGTCACGGAACATATATTGTAAAACCACCTGAAATAGCAAAAGCATTACTTTAATAAATGAACAATTTTGATGATTTTACTATTAATAGCCTCCCAACCGTTTTCGGTAATGGTGGCCAATCTCAACAGAGATTAACCAGGCACGCAAGAGATATTATAGTGCACAAGTGTGTGCGTAAACACAGGTACACTCTCTCATAATAATCGAACCCAGGACCCCGCGCTCAGCAGTCGCGCTTGCAACCACGAGACCAACGGGCAGTTATAGTAAAAGTAAATACATCTACTTACTTGCAAATTAGGCCATAGTTGAGCTAACGCGAAGGAAGCATAAAAGTGTACATCATACGTATTGTACATTCTATATTCGTGGCCTTCTAAATAGCCGAACAAACCAAAGTCATGCCTAGAACAAAATTAGCAAGTTAGAGGTGAGTGAATAAGACCTTTAACACTTCATTTAACACGGCTATAAACCTGATACTCAAATCTAATTGATGAGTAATTACCTAGGATCACTTTCCGGAAATTCGTCATGGACATCAAACCATATTGTGCCGCCATCAGCGACAAAATAAAGCTCATTCATTAAGGCACTTTTTAACCAGTCTGGTATATTACTGTGGAACAAAAACGGAATTAAAAGTCAGTCATTAAATGGCAAGAAATAAGTCGAATAGAACAAACATTGGAAGGAGTATTACCTATTATTAAAGATGGGGTCCTGCCACTCTGCGAGTAGTTTCTCCCAATTCTCATAATTTCTAAGCGCGTACGCAGCTATGCTGGCACCAGCGATACCATCGCTACCAAAGTATTTCGTATAAAATCTGTAATAAACAAAATTGATGATTAAAAGTCTGACCAATATGATACTGTGGGAAATATAAATGAGAAGTAAGACCTACCTCTTATGTACTTTTTTATCTTTCTTATATCTTATAATAGGCATGTCCCAGGCAAGACAGAACTCAGTAGATCCCGTTCCTCCAGGTTCTAAAGATATAACACTAGAAAGTGCTATCGAATCACCTGCAAATAACAGAAATATTGTATAAAATCCCAACAATCAACGAGTACAAATTAAAGAAATAAAGAATGTCTAAGTACATTTGTAAATCTTTTTTTGTTTTTCCTTTTCTTTCTCTTTTTTCTCCTTCTCCTTCTCTTCTTTTGTTTTGTCCTTGTCTGGCACTTTCGGCGGTGGTGGCGTGAGGCTCGGATCTGGTGTTAGGGTGCCGTGTTTCTTGAGGCAATCCCACACGTAACCAGAAGTCTTCGCGGCATTCCATAGACAGTATCCATCGTGAATTGTCTCGTGTTTATCCTTTTTCTTGGCAATGGTGAATGTGCAAGGAGTCTCTGCGACTTTCTGTTCTAGAGTAACGCCACACGTGTGTTCCTCTGAATATCTCTCCAAATCCAGTTTGGCTGGAAGAAATAACCTTTTTAATGCTACTGTTTATTGATATAATTCTTTTATATAATGTATCATAATTATACTTTTTACAGAACCCAGCTAGGTAAATTTTATACCAACCAATAGTTTTCTTCTTGTGGGCGCCGCCGAGTACTTCAGTCCATGTAAAAGTAATACTAACATTTCGCTTCTCATTACTAACATTAATAGCTGTAAATACAAATACTGCACACGGCAGACTGCTGTCCTGTAAACAAATAATTATTCTCAACAAAAAGTAATAGTCATGTTTTAAAATGGGAGTAATGAATGGCTAATGGCCGCGTAGGTTGCGTACGAAATGTCGAGCATGACTCAAATAAACACATATTTGAAAGGCATTGGGGAAAATAAACAACTTTTTATATTTAAGAAACATTTATTTATGTCTGAAAACCAAGTAATAGAGAGGAAAAACTTTGTTTTTTTTATAATCATTTGTATGCATTGCATAGCATAATGTTAAAGCAAATGGAAAATCCCGTGATGGCATGGGTATTTGTGTAAATAAAAAACTTGGGATTGATTTTACGATTTCTTTGACCTGTGGGGCAATCCTAAGATTTTAGTGGCCTGTGGGGGCAGACCTTATGTTTACCGTACCTTGTAATTATGAGGTATGACAGGTGAGATCTGTCTGCAAACCAGCTTTATTCCATACTTGCTGAGATCGTACGTGGTCCACGCGCGCGGGTAAAGAGCTGTGTATTCACAATCTGCACCATTTAAGTTCCATTCCCAAGTAGGTGGTGCCTTCTTTGGTTTGCTAAAAGGAAAGTTTAGAATACAATCTATGTAGGGCAGGGCCTTCTATCATTCTCAGGATTTATCCCATATTGCAGGTGTTGTAACTTTATCTTGTTATCAGAGCATGGTATCATTACCATTCAGGTGGATCCCGCTACCTGATAAACTTATTATTAATCAAATACTTAAAGTAATTATTTAATTAAATCCCTACATATCACAGTTTTACATAGATAAGATTAAAGAATCATGAACCTGATACAACATTTTAGTGACCAGAAAAGCCACGGACAACAAAAGATAAATAATAAAATACCTAAGTCTACACTAAATTAAGACAATTAGACAGAATAACATAAAATATTTTTTGTTGCTAAAATATTCATGCAAACATGCAAATTACATTAGAATTATGGTGGAATATGAGTAACTTACTTATACGTTGACAAAACTGACTGGTAAACTGTTTCATTGCTGGCATTTCGTATGTTCACAATGAACTGACATTCCGGCACTGTGACATACTCGTATATGCCCGGGTAGAGCTGGAAGCGACAGAACTCGCCTTTGAACCCTCGGCCTATAGTCCCACCACCAATACCTCCAATAGGACAGCCTACAAAATACATAAATATTATATTAACTAAATACATCCATACCAGCTCAAGACAGAGAGGAGTGGAAAGGAGAAAAGGAGGCATTTGCCCTGCACAATGGACACCATAGGCTAATATTTTTTTTTTAATAATAAATACATAGCCATACAAAAACTTTATAGGCCTTATAGATGTAGCACAGGTAAGTGAATAAATATTTTAATCATAATAAATATATAAAATTGCTGTAACATGTATTAGAGTGGGTGGAAAGGTCTGGGCTGGGGATTATTGGATATGGATTGGATTAAACCACAAAAACAATGCAATCTTACCACTACATGGTTAGTACCAATAACAAATAAGTTATTACTAATAACAGCCAGAAAAATTGAGTGTGTAAACCCTTCACACTGTCTTCATACTTGTAGGGGCTTTTTACTTTCTTAAAGGTGTTTGAATACTTTAAAAAACCAGTAAATAAGTGCAATGGTATTCTCAAATGAATTGGCTAAGATTGGAAAGCAGACGTAAGACTTGTTGTTTACAATGATTTGGTAATCTACAATTCTAGATAGTTTGTTAGATTAATACTTGTTTCTAAGATGCTACTTCTATTATTAGTTTTTGGCATGAAGATAACCACATGTGTTACACTATTCATTATTGTTAATCAGCAGAATAAAATGTGTGCAATGAGAATTTTAATCAGGCTACTTTAAGTTTATTAGTAACAGCAAAAAGTTTCCAACAGTAATTTTGTACAACAGACCGCAAAATTATAGAAAAGACAAGACATTTTTTTTATTACTTTGAACTATAGTCGGGCAAAGTCCAAGTCCCTCAATAGACTTTAGTTTTATAATGACTGGAAATTACTGAATTAATGTAATTGTCTTAATGAGAACTTACCATACATCCTTTGAGCTGATATCATGTGAATATAATCCATTATAGGACGTTTTTTACTCAACTTCTTGCCAATGTAGTATTTCAGATACCTGTAATAAATATAACAATTTAAATGCTTTTAAATATTACATTTTATGTGCTGAATGAGAAAGGGCACACAATTTAACTGTTGCAAAATAAATGTGACTCAAGCTGACATCATGTGCATAATAAAAATGTTGCACAAGAATAATGTAATAAGCTCATTTATAGTAAAATAAAAAATATTCACCTGGCAGTTAATGGCATCATGTCGAAAACTTGATTCGCTCTTGGTTTGATTATTTGTTTACTTTGTATGGGAAATTCATGATTCAACGGTAATTTTAGGCCGTATTTAGGAGGCCCCTGCAGGCCTAGCCCGACGTCGCCAACTGTTTCCATCTCCATGATGTTGAATAGTTTGAGAATGTATTCCAAGCCTGGAGCAGTCTTTAAGACGAACCCTCTCACACAGTCTATAAATCGAATCGTATTATCACATTATCTCTCTGTTCCTTCCCAAGATACGATAGCAAATCAATTTATCAAAATAAGATGGAATTTCAGCGTGGCACAATAAATTGAATAATCATTAGCACAAAAATGTGGCCTCTGTTCAGATAATAATCTTGAAGATATATTTCTCAGACAGAACCATGTCAGCCTAACCAAATTAAACTAATATTTGATATTCGAAAATAGTGACACGAGAACGCATCTTTGCCATCACAAATCACAATGAAAATGACATTTTGCGAATTGACTTGACTTGTCACTTGAAACTTTGACAGCTTCTTTATGGGTGCTGCCAGATTTTTCTGTAAAATATCTACAAATATTGTAACCTTTTCGACTAAACTCTATTTTTTTTGCATAAAATAGAAAAATAATTTGCTAAAAACAGAAAAAAAGGTTAAGAAACCTAAAAGTTCAAAATGGTTTTGAAATCAGAATAGGATATTTTTTCTTTACTTATCGAATTATATTGAATCCGTCAATCTGCTGTCAATCAGATTGACACGTATAAAAATGTAGAATCAAAGGTAGAATAGAATATATTATTTTTATTTGCATTAAAGCATGTTATAATAATTGTCTTAATAATAGGATTATGACCTACATGCCATGGACAACATGAGAGTCGCTGAGATTATTTTTCAGTATTGCTTTTGCGTCCTTTTCCGATCTTTGAGGGATGTTCAGACAAAGAGAGAGAGATAGGGTTTGTCTCAGTCTTAGGCGTGGTCTTAGCCATGCACTAACAATTTAATTTATGAAAAGACTATAATAAATAGTCGGTGCAAACCATACTTCCCGGTTTAGTACAAAATAAACATAAACTTGCTGGGATTTCAGTAAAAATAAACCATTGACCTTACCATTGACCATAGGTACACTACTTTAATACAGTAGTACAGTACTTTAATAGTACCTATGTTTGTTTCATGAAATCGTAAGGTTTATTTTTACTGAAATCCCAGCAAGTTTATGTTTATTTTGTACTAAACCGGGAAGTATGGCAGCAAAAAGCGGAATCCTATACCCTGGGTGATTCCAGGCTGACTGAAATGATGGCAGGGTTGCCAACTCAATGCCACGGTTGGGTGCTAAGTAACATCTCAAAAAGTGCTATATTGGTAGAAAATTTTAACAATAGTGCCAAATATATGAAATAAAAAAATAACGTGTAGAATAATAAGTTTTAATTTTCAAATTGTCATGACATTAATATCAAAGTTATGTTATGTTATATTTAAAAAAAAATAAAAAAAATATATAGTTAAATTGGAGGTTGTGACCATAAAAATTTACAAAATTCGAAATATAAAAAATTTTAGTATCGTTAAATCCAATCATCATCCTCACTACTTGTACCGTCTGTCTCTGCTGCGGTTCCTTGTACACAGCTGTTGAAGTGGAGGGCTGTGGCTCATTTTCACTTATAGCAGAGTTTTTCAATTTAAATGCGTACATATCTTTCTTGCCTATTTTTTTAAGGATATCTTGAGGTATATCATATGTATAACAAGTTTTGTTCAAATGTTTGAGTCCAGTTCGTATAAAAAAACCACTGGCAAGAACAGGCCTAAGCCACTTTTTGAGTTTTGGATCGTCCTCCCATTCTTTCCTATAACTTTGAACATAACTACCTTTTTTACTTAAAGGAACATCCATTTTCGTCTTACTGTCACCGTATAAAACACAAATTTATGTAAGTAAAGGAATAATAACTTTTAATTAGGTAATTATTCTGCAGCGCAAAAGAGAATAAGATATAATAAATCAAAAACACAAACGAACGAAAAACAAGCAAGGTAAGACAAAGAAGGAGTTATCTTATGAGAAAGAGACAAAAATAGCAGAGTCCGCGCCGTCCGCCATAATCGCTTTTATTTTCATGTTTACGGGAATCCCCTACCGAAGTGCAGCGGACTACACTAATTTGCGTTTTGTTATTGCATTTTGTGAGTAAACAGACATATATATAAAAATTAGTGCTAGATTTTGCGCTAGGTGCTGTTTCTTAAATTTCAGTGCTAGACACATGAAAATAGTGCCAAATCTAGCACTTTAAGTGCTGAGTTGGCAACGCTGAATGATGGGGATTCGATGGCAGCATCATTTTATTTTCCTCTATGGGCAACACTAGATTTGTTCTGGGTTGCCAATTGCAATAAAAAATTAAAACAATTTTGCTTGTGGAAATGTGGACTGCTATGTATAAAAATTACTTTACTCTATGGACTGTGGTGTGGTCTATGATGTATGAAAGTTGTTGTTTTTAATTTATAGAATCAATAAAATCTTCGCTATTAAATAAGAACGTGAAGTTGTGGTGATATTATTGCAAAACGTCACGTTATTTAATGAAATTACAGTATGGTGTCAATGTTTCGCACGTTATCTTGAAGTGGTAGAAAGCCTATTTATTCGGATCGTAAACAAGTAAAGATGGATATCCCTGTGCAAATAGCTATAAGGCTGAAGCCTCCAAGTCTAGAAGACTCATCACAGTGCATATTCAGCAATCCTGTGACCCAAATAGTGATCACTGAGAGTGGGCAAACATTCCATGTTAATAGGGCTTTGCCAGTAGATTGCACACAGGCGAATCTCTTCAACTCGTTCATGATACCACAAATTAATTGCTTTCTGGATGGGTGTGATACTTCAGTCGTCGTATTCGGGCAGGCCAAGACAGGCAAAACTTACACTCTATTTGGACCAGGTTAGGACATAGGCAGACATGTTTTTATTTGTATTGATTGTTTAAATTTTCACCTCTAAAATTTAAAACACACAAACATGTTTGTTTGTTGTTTGGTTCTTTCTTCAAAAAAACCATCTCAGACATAAATCTACATGGTCTTCACATGATCTGACCAAGATTATGTCTGGACTTTAAAAGAGACTGTGACGTCTGAGTTTGTTTCGGCCTTTCTTCTCAGACTAGTCAGATAGGAAACGCCGACCTCATCTAGTTTTTAAATATGATTGACGTGTAAAAGTGTTTGTACAAACCTACTTACAAAAATAAAATCATTTATCATGAGCCCATATAGTCATTACAGGCAGCATAAATAGTAAAAATTGGTCTAACACATAAGGATTTGTAATATTATAATTTCCTTAATAGTAGTTTTACTATATAATATGAACCAAGAATTTGCAGATGAAGATTTGCAAGAGGTGCTCAAGAAAATTTGTTTTTATGTCATAAAATGAATACTAACACTATTTTTTATTTTAGGTTTTGAATGCATTCACAGTGAATGTGACCAAGGTATTGTACCTCGGTTCTTGTCTGAAATATTCCACAAGCTGAACCAAATGCCAGAGAGGGAATTTATATTACACATAACATGGATGCAAGTTGTCAACAATAACATATTTGATGTGCTGGGAGCAGGTCTGGTGAGGTGCTGCAATGTTGAGGAAGCCTTTCAATACTTACAGCTAGGATGGCGACAGAGGTGTCAAGGAAACAACCACACTGTGTTCACAGTCAGTGTGGAACAGAAATGGGTCAGCACAAATGGAGTACTTAATCATAGAATGTCCACTGCCAGTTTCTGTGATCTAGCTGCATACCCAGAACCTGGGCTGTTTGCCCTAGAGAACATAATAAAAGAGCTGCTAGCAGGCAATCCACCAAAGCAAATCAATTATGATCAGTGTATTCTCACTGCTATGCTCAGAGACTCCTTTGGAGGCAGAGCTTTTACTTGGGTCATTGGATGCATAAGTGCAGAACCTGAGGACTATCAAGACACATTAAAAACCCTAAACCTGTGTTTATGCTGTAGAGGCATTAAGAATTTTGTTACTGTCAACTTATTTGCTGACAATAATACTCCTGTTTACACAGATAAGGCAGTATTACCACATGCAGACAGTAATTTTAATTTACAATTTGCTACAACTCAGTGGATTAAATTGGTTTCAAATGCAGAGGGGCTTTTTAACAAGATTCTTCAGTCCAAATCCTTGTCTGAAGCTGATATTAATCAAGTCAGTGAATGGTTGTTTTTAAAGGCTGAGTGTGATGAATGTCTGAACAATGATGCCAGTGTTGATAATAAGGATGCAAATATAAAGCAGGGATTACCTAGAATAGCTGAGGATACAGAGCCAAGTGAGCCCAGTGAGTCAGATGTTGACTCGGACTCAGAGGAAGATACTCATTCTGACACGGTATTCCAAGATAAACTTGAAAAATTCATGGAATATTTTAGAGAAAAGAATGACCAACTTTTTGCTGACAGGTGTGAAGAATATCTGAATCACATTGACTCTGATGATATTACAATTTCTGAATTAAGTGGATCACAGTCTTTGCCTGTTATGACATCTCAGTCAAATTCTGGGCGAAGAAGAACTATACAACCCGGTGAAAGTTTGTCAGGAGCAGAGTTAGACCTGCTGAGAAAAGTTGCAGCTAAAGCGATCTCACCTGAATCTCAAAAGATACTCATAGAATCTCACAAAAAGGATGTTGATCCAGAACCTAAATTAATTGAGAGGGAACTACTTAAAATGATTGACTCTCCAAAGACTGAAGAGATATGCAAGAAATACAAAATGACGAAAGAAAAATACACTCAAAAGCAAATACTAGCCAGAAAACTTTCAAAAGAAATTGGTAGCAGCCAGTCACAGCTGAAAGAACTGATTAATCTTTGTATAGCCAAAGAGAGACTGATAAATGACTTGTCTAAATCTATGTGTCATACACAAAACAGGCATTATTCTGATAAGATAGAATCTAGTTTAATTGATCAAGATACTATGAGGGAAATAAAAAGACATGAGACAAATCTCAAAACTTATAAAAAACAAATTGAACAAATCAAAAGACAGATTAAGAAAGACGAAAAACGCAAAAATACATTAGATGTAGAGCTTGTCAAAGATAAGTTAAAGCTAGATGAACTCTCGGACACATCAGTAGATGTGAAAGACAGGAAAACACACTCATTGAAACACTTTACGCATAGAATAACACAGCTTGACAGTATTTTGAAGGAAAAGACAAATGATTTGGAAACCTTAGAAATGTCCAAAGAAAAGGAGTTGTTGTTGAGGAAAGAAATCAAAAACCTGAGGAAGACTAGAGAATGCTTGCATGAACAGAGGTGCAGTTTAGGACAGAAGAGAAAAATATACAAATCTCTTTCAGATTCTGAGGTAAGCAAACCAAGGATTTGAGCTTTGTTTAAAGAATTATGCATGTATTTTATCATCAATACTAATAAATCTGATGGGTTTGTGTGTTTGAACATGCTAACCTTTGAAACTACCAGCCGGATTTGAAAAATTCTGTTTGCATTTGATAGCCCAATTATTGAGGAAGACTATAGGATAATTTAAGATCACGTTTACACACTAACTAGCTGAGCAAAAACAAGAACAGTCATAACGAACACAGTAATAGTGCGGGCAGGCGATGGTCATTGGAACAAGAAATTTCACGCGGGCGAAGTCACGGGCGGAAGTTAGCTATTCATAAATCTCTTTTATTTTAGGAGCGCAAGCTGCTGGAATGTGAAGAAGCTATTGAAGCAATAGACACAGCAATAGAGTACAAAAACAATTTAATTTGTGGCAAGTCACCATCAGCTTCTCTATCAGATTCTCAAGACAATAAAGACTCGAGGAGCAGGGGGGAACAGATGTTGATGGCGCGACTTGACAAACTGTCCCACGACGAGATGAAAACTTTGCTTTATAGGTATTTCCAAAAGGTAATGGTGTAATTTTCGCTGTATTAAGAATTGAGTAGAAAAATCAGGTTTTTCTTCTTTACTTACAGTAGACAGTCAAATAACACACGTTTTGGTTTCAAAGTAAACTTCACTTTAAATAAAGTGCTAGTAGTACCTACTAGTATGTAATTTCACTGTTAGGCTTATCATTTACGTTTATTTAACGATTTTACGAGCGACATAAACGTAAAATTTTGGTTTACGCAATACCATTAGTTTGCGAACGCTTTTCCGTATTCACCTTGCATTTCCATGAATATTTGGCACACCAAAATAAATAAAATATATTGTTTATAATCGATATGAAACCAAATCCTTTTTTCTAATTCACGAAATATCAACTTTACAGTAATTTAAATTAAGTTGATTTCTGAATGACAATTAGAATCGAACATGTCATACAATGTTTGAAGTTGGAGCTAAAAGTAAACTTCCTAGCCATGTTTTCGCAAGGTGGTGGATTTACGCGGCGCGTGCGCAGCTCTCGAGGCTGGCGTGGCGTCGGCCAGCGAGGAGGCGACAGTGTGGCGCGCCCGGGCTGCGGCCGCTTGGAGGCACGCACAGCGTCTTAGACCACATGCTCATTCCAGGTAAGGCCGAGGGACTTCTTATTTCTCAGTACTCTCTAAATTTATTTTAATGGAAATTAAGTTGATTTCAGAGTACTATTGAAAAAGTTATAAAAATGTTTGAAGTTGTAGCGTAAACTGAACTTTATTGAGTAGGAATTAAAGTTATTTTTTCATAAACTCATATTTGTTTACATTTTTGGCGAATATGTCGCGATTTAAATTAGTCTGTAATTACTCAGTATCGCGCGTTCGTATTTCCAAAAATAGACGATTGTTCCCGAAGCGCATACTTTTCTTTGCAAAACTATAGGTAATAATAAGTATACATGTATTATACAATAATTTTAAATTTAATTTAATTTAAATATATTTTTATTGCAATCAATAAATCGAAATTGAAATGAGAAGACGTTATGAAACTATTAATTAATATGAAATGTAAACAAAGAAAAAATCGAATGTATAAACTTCTTCTTATATTATTTAAATGTATAAATGAAATGAACACTCGTGTAAAAATGTTAATTTATTCTTCAATGCAGGAAATAAAAGACTTGTTTATTTTTATTTTATTTATATATAATTTTTACGTTCCAGGCACTTCCAATCATTCCATAGATGTCTGGACGGAGGCAACGCGGAGAGGGCGCTGTCTCTGGGCATGACGACTGATTCAGAGACGTCGGACGATGCCATGAGATTGGTTGATCGCATGAAGCAGCTCGCGCGGTGTCCTCCGGTAAGTTTAATCAAGTTATTGAACAATATTTCGGATACATTTGCAATCAACCTGTATTATGTGATACAGGATGACTGGACTGCTTGTAACGGGCATCAATATTATATACTCACCTCGCAACTTGGCGAGTTTTATGGCAAAACCCATAATTTTAAATAACTAATATAATGTATTAATGTTTTCAGCCACCCATAATACCCAGTCAAAACCTGCGACAGCTCATGCCAGCGACAAATCTGCCCGTGGCTAAGGTGACAAAGGAAAAGAACAAACTCATCATAGTACAACAAAATAAAAAGCACTGATATTTGTACATCATTTTATTTGCCGTTATCAATTCTATCTTCATATACGTTTTCATGAAATACTTCATGTTGTTTATTGATCTAGCAATATAGTCATAAGTATGTAATTTATGAATTCTATTGTGGTTTAACTATTTACTATGCTACTTAAACATGACAGTTTTAAATCGCGCACTGTACATAATTTTAACGTAATTCGTATTTACAATGTTTGTATATATTTTTGCCAATTAATTGCTTAGGTTAGCGTGTTTAAAAATATATTTATGTACATTCTTTTTACATTCAACTAGATTCGAGCAATATAAGATTCTATTGTTTTCTAAAACAAAAATATAAAAAAATAAATTGATTCATCTAAATATTATCTACATATTATTTACATTATCTAAGGCATTTTCGACACCCCTAAGTTCTAACTCATGATTGAAAATTCCAAGGTATACATAATATCCCTTCTGATAGAACGGAGTAGTAATGGGTTATGTAGAGGACTGTTCCATGAAGTTTCTGAAACAAGTGAAAAAATCTAGTGTATGTAACAGTTTGATGAAGGATCAGGACAGATGGTCCAGGACCATCACGCAGTGATTGCCAGAAGACTTGCGACAGCGTCGTCAACGAGGCAGGCCTATAAAACGTTAGCGTGATGACTCGCGGCCAAAAAAGTCCGACAGATTTGAGATATCTTGGAATAAGGAAAATACAGGGTGTTATTGACAGCCCTCCACAAAAACACAGGATTGATTCAGCTCCTTATTCTGAATCATATCCCACTGGAAATTTTCTCAGGAAAAAAAAAATTATGCCGTTTTTTCTGCTGATATTCCTTTATTTCAATGTAAAATTACGTTCTCTGTATGCAATACTCCATTTATGTAAATAAAACAGCTGAAAACAGCCTCGCTCAAGCTCGCTGCGCTGCCGTCCGCTACGTGCGTTTTGCCACGGTAACGATACGTTGCGTGTGAGGTAATAAAACAAATCTGGTTTTTTGGATTCCCTTAATGTTCCTGAAAGAATTACATGTACCGGTCATCTTAATATGATGTACTGAAGCCACCCTATCAGTTTGCGGAGGGCTGTCAATAACACCCTGTATAGGGGAGACCTGTGCCAGTTAGAAATTAAGTCAGTTTTCGCAACTCAAAGTGAGTCTGCTACAGGTTGTGCCCGCACTCCAAATGAGTTTACTGAAAAGCAGCCGTATATAAGGGTCGCAGACTTCGCTGCATTAGGCCGCGTGCTAACTGTTACGCGAATATGCTGATGCGCGTTTACGTGATTGATGACATACAAACGCTACTTGATTGATCGCGCGAGTGTGTTTTATTCATGCAAATGATCGCATATTAGCGCGAAAGTTGCTTTCGGCTAGGAGTAGACCTAATACTTTTTTGCGACCGCCGCTTTTACCGTTATGAAAAAACTTTTAATCTTTATGCAAAAAAGACATCTGGCAAAATTATGCAAAAAAGCTTGAGAGGTGTCAAGGGACACCCGGATGGAACGAAGTTCAAAGAGAGAGAGAGAGAGACAGAAAAACGCGCACGCCGCACGCACGGCTTACAACTATAGCAAAAAGTGTCGTTCCAACTTTTGGTCTTAATTTTTTCCGTCTAGCCCCCTTTCGCAACGCGCGATAAGGAACTTCGTTCCAAAAAAAAAAAGTAATAAAAACATCATTATTTACCGCATGTAGTTGCTCCGTACGCGTAAGCAATCTTTGACAGCACGAGATCATGTATGCAGGTGTGATGCTGTCATCCTTTTGCAGGTCCAGAAGCCCAAACCTTTTTACAACTTCATTGTGAAGAGCTTTTTCAACATGCTTGTTTCTGTAATAAATTACCAATTTATTTCGTTTTCGATCAGCACTGAACCTCTTTCGCAACCTACTTGCGATTTTATAAAGAACAGTGGAATTAACCAGAAGGCGTATTCTCGTTATTTAAAACGTTCAAAATCTAGTCGCAGTCTCATCTCGGCGACAAACAAATGTCAAAAACTTGTCAAAATGTAGGGAAATTAGAGGAATTTTTGACAGATTGAGACTGAGATCAGACAGCGAACGCTCTTAAAATTACGAGAATTGCCCCTCAGAACTGTATGTTAGTAACTAACATGGAGACCGTTTAACGTAGCCTTAGCAACATTGGTCACCAGCTACAGTCCTTGTACACACGGCTACACATCAAGCTATGCAAAACCAGTATTGGCTGACCGTTCATTGTGAGAAAATATCATACAAAGTGAGGCCAAGACAAACTGGTTTTGTATAGCTTGACGTGTAGCCGTGTGTACATTTATTTTACCTCTGACTGCGTCACTTTGATCTTTATTCCCCTCACAATAAGGTTGCTGTTGGGTTGCTGCTGTCAGAGGTAAAATAACTGAAAGGACTGGAGCAGTACTGAAATTGTCTAAAACATATTTTATCTTCTGGGCACACTCGTTCCATCATAGACCTCATCCATCGCTTTCCATCGGGCCTGATCGAGGTCAAAAGCAGGCCCACTTAGCAATGAAAAAAAAAAACATTTCTCGCCTAGCTGGTGACTACTGCGTCTACGACTATAAAAAAAAAAACAGTGAAAAGTCATCCCATAGCTGGGTTAATAACTTACATGCTGTATTCTGTCATCAAAAGGGTTGCTTGGTCCAAATTCTTGGCAATGAAAGCGATTAGTTCTTCTGCTGGGCATGACGATGGGGTGATGAACTGACCCGTAGGCGATACCATTAGTGGACCCGCCTCACTGAAATATGAATAAAACATTAAAATTGGCTCAAACATATGTATGCAAAACACGATTTTGTTTTTGTTTGAATTGTATTGACAACCCTAATGAGTAAAAGATTTGATGATTTGGCCCACGCTGGGCGCCAAAAACTTAAGTATCTATGGGGTACCTATAGTAGTACTCCATAGATATTTGAATTTTTTGGCGCAGGTGCAGACCAGATTTATGATATGTCAGAATAGGCATGCAGACAAAGATACTTACGGTTCAATAACTATTTCGTATTTTTCTAGAGATTCAGGCACCCCTGACGGGAACTTTCTGCCGCTACCATAGTAATCGCCTATGGAAGTGATCAGCTGTCTCAAATGACTGCAGTACTGATGTGCAGATACTTTCGGCATGAATTTTCTGAAAAATAAAAGCAGATTTTGGATGAAATTTGGCACACAGATAGTTTATAACCAGGATTAACACATAGGATGGATGGTGGTGGCGCGTGTGTTGGATCATTCGGTTCCCTACGAAATGGTTGAGCTGGGTGGTGCTGATCCACGCGTCATGTTCGTGAACGGGCGCCATCTGTTGAGACTGGTCATCTCTTAACTGCCAGGGCTTATTTTTAATTTTATATTTTGTTTCTTTACATCGTTCTCACATATAGAAGCAATAAAACTAATGTAACCAGGATTTTGTAAAAATGTCTTGATTTAAAAGAGTGTCCGTGGAGTTTCTTGCCCGTTCTTCTCCATAGAGATCTACGCTTTGGAATGGGCAACTAGCTTCAACTTTCTGACTAACTGACCGACTATTTAATTTTGACAATTCAAAAGTGCCTGTAAATGGTTTAATTGAAATAAATGATTTGAGTTTTTTTTGAGTTTTGAGGATACTTTTTATCCCGATATTCCCACAGGATTGAAACTTATGCGGGTGAAACCGCGGGGCGCAGCTAGTATTTATATAATTCTATGTGGTATTTATATACTCCTTTTGTCTCGTTTACGTTCATACATCATGCACGCTCCGGTTGCGAGTACTACCACATAGAATTATATAAATAAGGAAATTGTGAATCTTACCTGCGACATATGTGTATATTTCTCAATATACTGGATAATGCTTTCTCATAATTTGGTATCATTACTAAGGCACTATCCTCCTGGCTGACCTTTTTAATGAGCTGTAAAAAAAAAGGATAATCAATACTTTGAATGTTATGGACAAGTAGTTTTCCGAGATCAGTATGCAGGCCTAGCGCGAACGCGCGATGTGAACGTAACAAAAATTCAAACGGTTTTTTGAATTGGAAATGCTCGTTTCGCACATAATATTGATGTAGTCAGATTATGTTCACATCTATGGGTGATATTAATTGGGCTTGTCAAATAAATATAAACAAAAATCATAGACGATAGTTGTATTTTCTATTTAATAAATCGTTCGTTCGTACTTTTCGCAGCTTGTCTAAACCTTTTAACGTTTGATTGGTAAACATTGATCGAGTTGATGCTCTAACATAGTATGCTCACCGATATCCATTCATTTCGGACGTCCATTAAACTGAGGAAAACATCGCCATCTAGACTGACCCCAGTAAACTGTCCCAGCGCTATGGTTCTGCCTGAAATGATTAAATAGAAAATATTTTGAAAGCGTTAGGACCATCAATAAAAAAAACAGAATAATCAATAATCTGATCCAGCCTGTACCCTGCTGCCCTTCCCCAGCGCCGCCCTAAACCTAGGTCCACCGTCCGTACCCCACAGGGGGTGCCCTTAGCGTGTAGCCGCTTAGTTTTTAAGACCTGGCTGGAGGTTTTAATTTATTAAGGCACCCACAGGCAAGCTCAGCTAAACAGACGACAACCTCGTAGGTATAACCTACGACATGCCATTAAAAAATAAAATTAGAATAATCATTGTGTGTGTATCTGTGACATATCTGTAGCGAATGTTGACTATGGAGCAGGCGAGTCCTTGAGAAGACACCGCAAATCGGAAAACGTAGCGTGGGTCGCTCTTCAGTAGACGAACGAAGAGCTTTTGGGACACCCTGGACGTGGAAGGCGGAGGACTACGCAATTTGGGGGCTACTTATGTCTGCAGGAGTGTCATAGGCTGAGTTTGTTTTGCTGCTGTGTCTTTAAAATAATAAAGTTGTAAAAGCCTAAAATTATTTACTACATAATAAAATACTAACCTTCTAAATTAGTCATAACATTAGGATGCTGTGACGCTAGGGCTGCTAAGCTCTGCAAGGCCCCTCTTATATGGCTCATATTCCAACAGCTGTCGTATTTCACCTATAGCCATATAATAAATACATTTTATTATAGTTTTATCTGTATACTAGCTTCTACTCCGTTTTCGTTTAGCGTTCTCTTTCGCTCCGCTCCTAAAGATAGTGTGATGTTAAATAGCTTATAACCTTCCTCAAGAAATGGGCTAGCAAATGCGAAAAGAGTTTATGAAAACCAACTGGTAGTTGTCGAGATTAACGTTTCAAACAAACAATCTCTTCAGATTTATTATTAGTATAGACCTGTATCTTTTGAATGCATGTCCCTTAGATCCATTATGTTGATGGTAAGCTGTTGCTCTGTGTATAATTAATTGATCAATAATAATAATATTTGATAATAATTATGTCCTGTTTCACAAGTGTCCAGATAAGCATGCACTATCCAGGTATGAAATATATGGAACAAGTCCAAATTATTATCCACCAGATAAGTTAGTCAGAACTTATTCAGAGGTCATAGAAAAGGCTTTAAATTACTTTTCAAGTTTGTCCCAATATGGAAACTATATCGTAACTATTGTAATGCAAGCTGTTGATGTTTTTGTTTATTACAAAATAGGCCAGTTCTTGACCTCGATTCCGCCTGGTGGAAAGCAATGGATAAGGTCTATGATGGGATAACTAAACCCAGAAGATGTCAATGAATGTGTATGATTTATTGAATGTTTATAATGTAGTGTACCAACTTGTTTAATACCATAAGTTTTGCAAAGGTTGTCAATCAAGGAGTGCACTTGGTCCCTTATTGCAGATGCTGACTCATATTTGTTCTTCGCATCATTGCTGTTTGCAAATACCCATTCCCTGCAATATTACAAAGTAAACAATAAATGGCCTATACATTTTCGAAACTGGTCAGAAACTGCCACTATGTTAAAAAAAAAAAAAACTAAAAAAAAACATTTTTGATAATCAAAACATATTAATTACAGTGTACCTGAATATTTGCAGGATAAACTATAAGCTTTTTTTTTGTACTTTATATTTAAACTAGTTTTATTGATTTCATTCTTAATTTTATTTTTGTTCAGTACCTATTAAAAATTTTTGTTTTCTTTTTATATATTTTGCATGCTGAAAGGTAAAATAGTATAAGACTGATATACAATTATTACATTAATGTAAAACATCTGCATATTGTTTACCCATATTAGCATTTAGAATAAACAGAGTGCTAGCAATAAAGCTGATTTAAATTTGAAAATTTTAAGTAACTACAGAATTTAGGTGGACTTTTTTAATAATACTTGTCATTGTAAAATCAACTTAATTTATACTTCCATAAAGTTTTTTTTTATTTCAGTGGAAATGACATCTGTTGGAAACAAGGATTTGAATATGGAATAGTTAGAACTTACACAATATTAGCAGTAGCCTTTTTCTCTTGCACTTTCCTCTTCATTTTAGATACATCAAACTCTTTTTCATAATTTTCATATACAAAATCATATTTTCCACCTTGGCCGAAGCCTGTTTTGCTGTAAATTATACAAGTATAATAGTTTGGATTCCAAAAGCAAATAAAACAGCAGGGTGATTGCGTAACACACTAGCTAGCTGTCATTTTGACAGTTCAAAAATATTCATTGCATTATTTACATTGTTGCGCACACAAATTTTTCGAACATATAAACATAAAGCAATGGGTTAGCAATATCCTTCAAAATAATTCAGATTGTTATTGAAAGTGTGTTACCAATGGCTGATGGGGATTTGCATGAGATTATCTATAAATACTGCGATTTTTATGTACGTAAAAGTTTGTGGGGGATCTCAATCTGATAAAAACAATATCTTATCATAGTTTTTATTGCTTGATGTCAATCAGTTTTAGAATTTGAGCCTGTTTGTGAGTGTTAACAGATTAAAACAAATACATGATTAGATGAAAAGGTTTCGACAAGCAAAACATTTAAATTCTTACCTAGGGTTTGTTACTTTTGGTCTGTCAGGTATCTTATCAATGTATTTGGTAGAAATAGCACAGGCATTTAGGACTTTGACTACTGTCTCCCTCACATTATTACTGTTTAACTGAATCTTTATGAGCTTAAATTCACCTGAAAATATGAAAGAAATCATTTAGTTATTAATTTCAGAATACGGCCACAATATGAAAGTAGAATGGACTGATGATGATTCACATGATCTCATGAAGATTATATCTGGACTTTAAAAGAGACTGTGACCTCTGAGCTTGTTTCGGTCTTTTTCCCAGAGTAACCAACCTCATCTAGTTTTTAATATATAATTATGATTGATGTAAAAAGTATTTGTACAAACCTCCTTACAGACACAAAGTCATTTATCAGTAATTTTTTTATGAAAAGAATAAAAGCATATTATTATTGTGTATTGTATAAAGTATTTTGAAGTTCAGATTTTTGTAGTGGCAAAACACAAACTTAGATTTCAAGTGTAAAAACAAAGATTACCATCAGGCATATCCTTTTGTCGCAAATAAAATGGTAATGGAGGTACAGACATTCTTTTGCTGGATTGTTGGGCTTCTATGAGTGCGCTCAGCTGCTGCAGAGAATGTTCATTGATTTTCTGTAATAAATTGTAATAATGTGACAGCAGCTGTTATAAATCATGTGGAATTGATTTTGCTTATTATGGTTTAGTAATTTAAAAGGTTATTTTACTTCATTTCTGTTTAAACTTTTAGATTCTTTACTCACTCTCTCTTCCTTATATAATTTAGAAAATTTATATTTAATGCTTTTAACAAAAAACCTTCCAGTGTCATGTTTCTCCTCAGTGACAGGCTAGGTTTGTCTGTTAATTAGTTAGAGAACTATAGGTGGAATGTTTCATGGAACTAGGTATGACTTGAATCTTTAGCTGACTTACTCTTTGTGTAGGATATTTTCCAAATAGATCGGGATGAACGCTGAAGTAAAAGGGACGCAGGGCAGTAGACACTTCAGCAGAACTTAAATATCTGCATACCAGACCACTGGTACACCTGCCACTGTAACATTATACATTTATTCATAAACTACAATCTAACATTTCTTATGACCCCACATAGTAACGATCGGAAGTAGGGTGCTTTTGATAGTTTAGTAAAAAAAACATACATTTAAATGCAGTAGAAGTTGTAGGTAAGCTCACAACTAACCATATATTCGTTCTGCTGTACATTTTGAAATAATTTACTTATTTCAGAAACACATTTAGCTGTTTTATGTGAAATTTACGCATTAGATAATGCGGAAATTAACCCTTTCTTTGTTAACTCCTACATTTTTTCCGAAACGACCCTGAACTTGATGAAATAAAATATTTTCAAATTGCACTTAATGACATTGACAGTGACAGCCATGACAGATGACGTTTTTGTTGGATGATATTCTAGATAGTCTTAAGAAAACTAATTTGTATTCAAACTTTAAATAAAATGATAACAGAGTTAAAAAAGAGGATTTTGGCCTTCTATAATGTAATAACTTAAATTAAAAAACATCTTGCAATTAATTGCAAGAACTTGCAGAATTTTTTTCGGTTTGTCACCGTTCATAAGGTTACATGTTAATGACCTAACTTCATAAACGGTTATATACTATCCTCTCCATCAGTCGCAATCACTTATAGGTAAACCTGAGGAAACCACCATGACCATGGTCATGATGATGATGGTTAGTGCTGTCGGTAACTATCTGCCTAGTAGTGCCCTAGGTATATACTTACTGACAGCCATCATCACTCTTCCACTTCCAATCCCATCAGATTACTTAGTTGTGGCAGTTCGTAATGCACATATGCTACCTACTTAGAACACTGACGCTAAAGTAATATCCCTTTGTAAACCTCGAGGGTAGAATTGCATCAGTTTCACCAGTTACTTTTAAGTCCCATGTAATAAGGTATAAGTTGAGTTTGTCATTTACTGGACATAAATGCAGACTCCGGGGTAATTCCAAGAAATTCATGAACAAAACAGGGTTCTAAAAATTCGATATTTATAATAAATATATCAAAATATCCGATATTTTTTGATAAATATATCCGATATAATTATATCAGATGAGGGGCCCGTGGCTAAATAATAACAGCCGCACAGGTCGATCGGTCAGATTAAGCTACGCTTGCCGTGGTTGGTCTGTGGATGGGTGACCATCTTTACATACCGAGACCCCTCCGTGCCTCGGAAAGCACGTTAAGCCGTTGGTCCCGGCTGTCATTCGTGGATCTTTGACAGTCGTTACGGGTAGTCAGAAGCCCGAAAGTCTGACAACCAGTCTTACCAAGGGGTATCGTATTACCCAGTAACTGGGTTGTGGAGGTCAGATAGGCAGTCGCTCCATGTAAAATAATGGTATTCAGCTGCATCCGGTTAGACTGGAAGCCGACCCCAACATAATTGGGAAAAGGCTAGGCAGATGATGATGATGATATAATTATATCAGATATTTGCTAAGTTTTCACAATAAATATCAATTGATATTATATCCACATAAATGTCAATTGATATAATATCGTGATCACGTCGTGTAGTTACGGTTTATTGACAGGTGTAAAGTGTGGCCGTTTTTTTTTATTATTCAATAAATTAATTACCTGTTTCTCTGATTCGCGTATAAACTAGTTTTAGACCAACCTTAAGCACGACGTTATTGGTTAATTTAATAAGTAGATATATAATGGAGTGTCCCGTCGTTTCATTAGTTAGATAGAGTCCATCAGCACGCTGGAGGTGTCTTAAAATATATCTATCCTAACAACATAACACATTTCAACAAGAAAATCACTTTATTAATCCACAAATAAATAAAAAAAACCGTCATCATTAAATTATAACAATTGATCATAAGCAATCAATTTGGAAGCTTTTTTGTTCATTTACAGGAGCTCCAGCCAGGAACCTCATGATTAGCACCCCTGAACTAGGTATTCAGTAGTAGTTTTCACTAGGTTTTCAGTACCTAACTACTTTTTACACGTACTATAGAGGTATGAGGAGCAGGGTGTAAAGTTCACTCATGCTCTATAGAAAATGGAGGATCCTTCGACCAGACGGGTGTTGTGTCTGGCGGGCAATTATTGCCCAACGATTATTGTTGCGAAGTTTGTATGTATGCTAGTTGTGCGGTAAACTCTGCTTGCGAGATGCAGGATTTGCGAGACGTCAGTATGACGCGTTATTCGCATGTGGCGTTGTAGATACCGCTACATTACTCCCCTCCGGAGTCCGGAGGTCGATAGTGGGCTGAGTCTTGTATC
Organism: Apamea sordens; assembly: GCA_945859715.1. NCBI lineage: Eukaryota > Metazoa > Arthropoda > Insecta > Lepidoptera > Noctuidae > Apamea > Apamea sordens. The sequence continues at coordinate 9,678,067 of OX243994.1, forward strand.
TTGCGATGCTTGCCAGGCCAGCTAAGGTTCCAGTGAGACGGTGTGTCGGACTGTCTGCGGAGATGTCCCCAGTGAGTCGGGGTGGCGCTGCGTTATACTCCAGTGCGTCGGATGTCGTACAGCGCCGGGTTGAGGCTGGCTTCTGCGTCGACCAGGAGAGACCCGCTCTGCTTGTTGACCGGCCGAAAGTGCAGTGTGCTGTGCCAAGGTTGCTGATGAGGCTAAGGGTGATAACCAGGTATGCGCGGTCGCTGCATGCTGGTGGTGAGGATACCCGTTGAAGCCGTGGATGCTGGCTGGCTGGGTGACTCGCGGCTAAAGCTTGCAGGAGTGATGATGATGACGTCACGCTGAAGTATTTGCACGAAGGCTGCGCTGACCTTCATACTCGGGGTCACCAGTATAGAGGTATGAGGACCAGACCAGACCAGAGGAACAGGGTGTAAAGTTCACACTTTACACCCTGTTCCTCTGGTCTGGTCTGCAGTGCGATTCTGTAACCATCTCACCGTGAAAACTTAGGTGAAGTGAGCGTGGAGTGAGCTGTCATTCCAAATAATGCTAGAGATCGACACTACTGACAACTCACATAAAGCTCACTTCACTTGAGTTTTCACGGTGAGATTTTTACAGAATCGACCGGCTGGTCTGGTGGATCCTCCCTTTTCTATAGAGTATGATCACTCATACTCTATAGAAAAGGGAGGATCCTCCGACCAGACGGGTGTTGTGTCTGGTGGGCAACTGCCCAACTGTTGATGTTGGGCATTGTTGTGAAGTTTGTATGTAAGCTAGTTGTGCGGTAAACTCTGCTTGCGAGATACAGGATTTGCGTGACGCAGTATGACGCGTTGTTCGCATGTGGTGTTGTAGATACCGCAACAGTGCGTTTAGTTTCCGCGACTATCTACGTGCTTATAGTAGGTAGGTGCGGTTAGCAACAAAAGTCTATGTTACAAGTGATCGATGATGTTACGCTGTAAGTTTTAAATAGGTACCTACATCATCAAAATTGTCACAAAACAATTCGATAAATTGCTTTTTAGCTTTTTATATACCTAATAACTAGAGGTAATTTCTTATGCACCCTAATTGCGTAACACACGATCAATCGGAATCTGTTTCATTTTGACAGTTCCACAACATTCATTGCGTTATTTATGTGTTGAGCAGACAAATTTTTCGAACTTATATGAAGTAATGGATTAGCAATTTGCTTCAAAATTATTCAGATTCCGATTGTTTGTGTGTTACCTACGCAATTAGGGTGCTGTTTCGATTTTAATTTAATATTTTCCTCGGCATATAAAATTTAAAAACTGAAGTGTTAGGTAATCGACTTTTGTTGCTGACTATACGTGTTTGTTTGTATATTAATGCATAATGTACTTAGTCATACAGTAATTAAGATGATATACCGCGGAAACAGAAGGCAGGAAGATATCGCTAAATGATGTAAGTTGGAGGTTAATGTTTAAAATGATTATAACAGGTGAGCAGCGGATTGGCTGTCGGCTGGCTGAGATAAAATCTGAAGGCTGCGCGTGCGGCGGCGGCGCTGCGCGGCTGTGACGCAACGCGCCGGCGCAGACGCGGTAGCGCCGCGCGCCCTCGCCAGCGCGCAGCCTGCCACTCGCCGAGCTGCTTCATAATTGTTACACAGACGAGTTCAATAATTAAGCGATAAATATACCAGCAGTGGCGGTGAGAGGAGGGCGGCAGTCGAGCGGCGGCCGCGTTCCGTACCACACACCCGCACCGAGTGATGGACCCGAAGCTCATTCGACATTTTTCTATCGGACGCCGTAGGAATCTCACCGGACTGGTTCCCGCGCAACGCTGCGTTAGTGCGCCGCTCTGGTGAACCCTTTCGCTTGTAAATGTGCCGATATTTACATATGCGCGCTCGATCTCGCGTCGAACTTTCGATCTGCGCCCGCGCCTCGCGGCTGAGTAGTGAGCCCCGCGACCTGGCTGCCGCCGGCGCCTGCGAGCCGCCGCCGCCGCCGCCCCAGCGCACTCAACTGCTGCACAACGTGCGATGACCTACGTATGTCAACACCTACATATCACACACTGTTTACACTATTTGCATCCAATGATAAGCTTATTGTTTACTGGTCACAAAGTAAATAAGTTTTCGGACTGTACATTTGCTCGCTGAAAAGGTAAGCTTATCCATTGGAAGTAACTCGTTAGTACCTAGTAGTAAAAAGAACTGAGTGGTATAAGTAAATGCGATCAGATTAATTGGACTTTTTCTACAGCATGATGGCAATCAACCTGTACATTAAATAGGAATACTGGATAGTAATTTGCATATTTAACAAACAAAAACAAAGCGAACGTAGGTTTAGAAACAACACTTCAACGTATTGAAATATAATTACTACCACAACTAAACACGTTATAGAAACATTACGTATAATGTATACGTGCGCAAACAAATTCTGAGAAGATCCAATGTCCATTCGTATTGATAATACACGAGTTATTAGATACGAGTATGTAAATTATTACCTTGTTCCAATTAAATCACTAACAGCCAATACATTAAAACTGGTGACGTTTTTGGTAAAGCTGCTAACAGAGCGACTTCGAATGACGTACCTTCACGTACCTACAGGTAGTGCAGGAGGTTTGCTTACAGGACACAACAAGATGTAAATAATAATGAACAGAAACACAATTTCAATGAAGTACGCAACAGGAAAACAAGGAATGTTGATATAAATAAATGCTCTACATACATATGCGTGTCCATTTGAAAAACGGTCTACCAATGGTAACTAGATTGATTGGAATTCTTGGGATTGTTCATCTGAACTGTGTTCTGATCTTCATAATAAGTTGTATGTGTGTATTGAACGATACCTACGTATTGGCAGTCCTATCTGTACCTTGCGATGCCTATAGAATGCACACAATACGATAATAATTCCGTTTCGTCTAGTTTTGGATGTGTTGTGAACTGGATTGTCCGCTGCACATGACATGTGCATGATAGCTGTGAAATAATGTGGATGAATTTGGTATCAACTGGTTTTTAGAAGTTGTAGAAGACATCCAACGTTAATTCGTCGTTATCATAGCTGTTTCTTAAGATGGGTTGCCCATAACAATTTGTTTTGGGTCCTTCTTTTTTTTTGTCGTCTATAATCTATACTAAGATGAGTCTGAGTAAGTTACTGCTGCAACCTAAGTTCAGGGTTCGTGTAGGAAAAGGATTAGGATGTAAATACTCTTAAGGATACTTCTGAAAACATAATTTTACTTCGTTTTACAGTGTTTTATAATACGGTTTCAAACCTAATGCCGACGACCCTCCTCGAGGGTTCAGTTTAGCTCAAACGCAATGCCGGTGACCCTCGGGTCCACTTGCAATATGTATGGCGGCATGGCGTATGAAAAGTGGAAGGAGTCGAAAGTGTTAAGAAAACAAAGGAAAACAGATTAAGAAAATGATACAAAGGCTGACAGTACGTACATTTCTATGTGATGATATTTTAAATTGAGCTCGTTAAATAACCAATGTTACACAAATATCTACAGGAGAAAGTAAAAGCAATTTGTACGCAATTTTTGGAATGTGTGCCTACCATAGAAATGGTGTTAGCCCTGTAGTTAAAGAGATAAGGTAAAAACCAGAAATGGTTGCGTAGGTACCACACACGTTTCAATATTTTTAATCAATTGGTGTTAATGTAAACAAGGTTTATCAAGAGCATTGTGTATATAAAATACCCTAGGTCGTGTGGTAGGTAAATTTATAATACCTAGGCAGGAAAATTGCTCTTATTTAATTAATCCCATTGTTTTAATAACGTACTAGGGAAATCATTTGCTACAGGTGCGCAGATAGGTATGTGTGAAATGAGGATATCTATGCACAACAAAAGCGACTAAGTTTTTTCGGTCTGTCTATCAGGCTATCTCCTCTGAGTAGTCTGAAAGGAAACACTAAACTCACCTAGTTTTAAAACATAATTTATTTATGACGTGTGTTTTTTTAGATCAATTTGTCATTCATCGCATCTCTTTTTGCCTTGACTAATAAGGGATTATCATAGATATGGGGATTATTACAAGCTGCATTAGTGTAGGTACTATTGTGCATCTTGAAGATAAAGCGAAATCACCTCTACGGCCTGCCCCAGGAGGAGATTTCCCTCTATCACCAGGCTAAGGTGTACCACCAAACAAGCACTATAGCATCTACGGAAATCTTTATGTGGCAGGGACGTTAACTTAGTCATAAGTTAGTATAAGACCCTTCATCCACCCCCAGCTTTCCACTCCACTTTGCCCAGGGGCTGCAGTCTCGACATTCATAGCGATCGGTTTACGACCGAATTCGGTCGCAAAGTCCCGGATTGACAGGAGTAATGTATGGAGTGATAGGACTTTGCGACCAAATTCGGTCGTAAAAAAATCTTACCAATAAAAAGGTAATGGTAACTGTTTCGTTGACTCAGCATGGTGTTATTCACTATAGCTTTCTCCGCTCTGGTCAAGCAATGACGGCAGATGTCTACTGTGCTGAACTCCTAACAATGATAGCAAAACTAGCAGTGAAACAGCCCCGACTCATTAATCGATCTTCACCATTATTGCTCCCGCGAGACCTCATACAGCACGAGAAACCGTTTTAACTCTACAGGAACTGCAATTAGAAACCATTCGTCACCCTCCGTATTCACCAGACCTTGCTCCAACGGACTACCATTTTTTTCGTGATTTGGACAATTTTCAACGTGATAAAAAGTTTTCTTCTTCGGAGGCAGTACAAAATGCTTTCACACAGTTTGTCGAATCTAGATCACGAGAGTTCTATCGTAAAGGCATAAATGACCTTCCTATTAGATGGCAGCAATGTATAGATAATAATGGTAATTATTTTGATTAAATAAATATGTTAAATTTAAAAAAAACGGATTTCAATTTTTCAGTACAAATCGGCAATTTCATACTTTAACCCTTATTATCTATGAAGATTTCCAGATGACAAAGGATTAAAGATGTTAGGAAGACGAGTAACATCTGCCTGTGCGCTAATATCAATAAAGCATTCTTCTGAATGCTTTATTGATATTAGCGCACAGGCAGATTTTATTAGAGCATAGAAATGCTCTAATAAAAACTCATCTGTGATTGTGAAGCATCATTGTTATGAAAATATCCGCAACTAATGAACATATAAACTTCTAATAGCTCTATCTACAGTCATCTTTCAATAGCTTTTAAATATAGGTAGGTATATTCAGCCGAGACTTGCTGTCTCAATAGCTAATAGTGAGGAAAAGCTAAGATTATTTGTGTTCTAAAACGCAAAATAGAGTGCAATCCACATCGAAGGGGCGCTTCTGTGAGGGATTAAGTCTACCTAGGGCAAGTCATCCAGATCGGTAGACACAACTTTGAGAAAGAAGCTGGTTGGGTTGGGCAGCATTTGGAAAACTTCGTCAAGTCTTCTCGTCGCCCATCCCGCAGTATTTCAAGACTAAGGTTTTCAACCAGTGCGTCCTGCCCGTCATGGCATACAGTGCCGAAACCTGAACACTGACGGTGGAGCTGCCCCACAAATCAAATTCAAGGTCGCATAGCGCGCTATGGAGCGAGCAATGCTCGCAGTCTCTTTGAAGAATAAAAACAGGAATGAAATTATTCGGAAAAGAACCGGAGTTACCGAAATAGCTTGCAGAGTAAGCAAACTGAAGTAGCAGTGGGTTGGCCATGTTTGTCGAAGGACCGATGGCCGGTGGAGCAGCCGATTCCGGGAGTGGAGACCGCGTATCGGCAAGCGTTGTGTGGGACGCCCCCCAGCTAGATAGACCGACGACCTAAAGAAGTTGGCTGGAATAAAATGGACGAGGAAGGCCGAGGACAGGGTGTTGTGGCGTGGCGTGGGAGAGTTCATGTTCAGCTGTGGACTGCGATAGGCTGAGTTGATGAAAAAGCAATAGGTCATAATTTATTGCTGTAACTTTAGTCGTGTAGGTATCTAATGTAAATGATTATTTACCCTCTTTTTATTTCTTATGTCTTAAAAAACTCAAGTGGCGGTTGTCTAGAATAGCGGACATGATATTAAAAATCATTCTGTCATTTTCACCATTAGAGTGTCAAAAAACGCTCCGAATTTGGACAGCCGTTATTGTGTGACTATACTGACTATTCGCCGATTTCTTAGCAAACCAAAGCTTTATGTAGTTTTGCATTCATTCATACACGTGGGCATGTAAATACAGACACGTGATACCTTTGTGGTTTTCCTTGTCTCCCGACTTTTAACCCTATCTTAGAAAAGCCATAAGGCCTCGTGTTGGCACGATCTTTACGCCTTATGGGAAAATGTGTTATGTAAAAGAAGCCATGGTCATGGCCAAATAGTGTCATGGTAAACGATTAGCTTGTCACCAGGTTAGCAGGCTTTAGTAGCTCGGCTGTCAGTCAGTTTATCTCTGAGGAACGCTTGCTTCTGGCACTCTTGGAGATAAAAAGCCGTGGAATTACTAGTTCTAGATATAAGTTTCTTGGTTTGCTTATACGTAGCTAATCTTAGACATCCAGATAAAGAAAATGAAGTTATTTTTTACACAAACAATAGTTAGACTGATTAGTTGCCAATCAACATTGCCAGTCTTAATACCTACAACTCGTAAATAAGCTGTTTCAGCAGTGAAAGAATGGGTCAAATTGATTTTCTTTCTATATAAAACAATTTCAAGTTTCAGGCGTTATGTTGATTCTGAGTTAACAGACGTAACGATTGTTTAGGTAACGTTTAATTTGTACATGTAAAAGTAGGTACAGAATTAAATTGAAAGGCAAGTAAATACAACGAGTACCACCCTCCATGTATGGTCATGAAGAACTGTTGGTTGTTGCTAAGGAAATAATATTATTTTATTATAGCAAACATTACGTGAGTTTATATGTTGAGTATTCTTCCAATTTATTCGGTAAATAACCTAGTCGTATTTTGTCGTACAATTCAATTCACTATTCAGTTACAATCATAAAAACTCAGCTTAGAATTCAGTTTAAGAAAACTGAATAGGTAAGTACCTTGCTAATCCTTAATATTTCTCTAAATTAAAGTCATAATTTACTAGCTTCAACTGTGAAATGTGGACATAACACGTAATCGTGAGTAACGAAACGCCAGAGTTGGATTGGTGAGCAGTAGACCGTGGAGACAGAAGGCCTTCACGTCCACGCTTCGGCGGTTCCATTGACGCCTCCTCTTTTACGCAGACAATTATACTACTATGCACATAATGCATGTACGTAGTTGCATTTAATTGTTGTGGTAAATAAGTGGTTAGATTTTAACTGGGAAAATAACCTATAGGGACAAAATTAAGTGGAAATGTCAATCCAAAAAAAGTTGCGAATATTTTTGTTTATTTCTCACGTTAATATCATGTTCGATAACAGCTGAAGCAACGAGTCCGTATATCCAAATCCACAGTTAACAATTTAAACTATCCAAACACAAAAACCAAATAAACAAACGCTACCAATTATATTCGTGGAGTGTAACGTGTCAACAAGATGACGTGAAGTAGTTAGAAGCCCTCCGCAGGCTTTGTCTCAGCAAGACAGATCCACGCAGGTTCTGAGGATGTTTGGACCTCGGCCGTGTAGCAACAACGAGCCAGGTATGTGTGTGTGTGCCATACTCATTTGAGCGCGAACCGGTCCTATAGACTCAAGCCACCGTTCGATTCAACCACATAATTTAAATAAATGATAAAGTCTCATGCTGGGTTTCACAATTAAAACTATTAAGGCCGTCGGAACGCTACGATTTCGTTGGCCCGTTACATAATTAGAAAGCAACAAGTGACAGAGAGGTAACTCTATAAAACAAGAGCAAGTACTGGCGGGTAAACATGAAAATTGCAATTCTAACATCCTTTCGATCAGTTAGAAATCTGTGTACCTAAGTAATTTTCATAAAGTTAATGGCTTACTACGTTTTTACTACCTGGTTTAACAGGCGGGGTTTATAGTTTAACCTAACTTTAGAGATGTGTTCATCAGCAGTTCTGGTTAGCCGTTTCATTTATCAGCTTCCGTCTTTATCTTTTTATCTGATCTCTCGCGTGTGCGGAACCAACCTGTCCAGGCGTACGGTACATGTTTTCGTCATTAAGTGATACCGTTGGTACTTGCAATTGTTGATACAGATTACCGTATGAATTAGAGTACATTGAGTTACAACACTTTGTTATTCAACGTGTAGATCCTATCTTCTCTATCGTTTTCGCTAACGGAGTGACCTGACCTGTAACACAAATTCAAAGCATGCCTTAATGTATTCTCAACGTTTGTTGTTGAGGTAGGATCTCAAGGATTGATGGCAATTAGGCTCACACAACTTTCCGAATCTACCATTAATTTTTTCTCCTACAATGAAAACTAAATCATCGTTTATGATCTGAACCAAACACGATTGGAAAACGCTACCGACGAGGAAAAGTTTAGCATATCATTTGCAACAGTAATGTTCTGGAGCTAAGTAAATGTCAAAGTTTGTATAAACGGTAGTTTGTAACTCATCGTCTACGAGCACCACGATAACTTGTTTCCCTCGTTGACTCCACGAGTAGTCGTCGTTGTATGTTGTCAGGTTCGCGAAAACGTAGGAGTGCTGACTGAGAAGTATTTTCCACTCACATAACACACATTATCAGCCTATAATGTTCCCACTGCTGGGACACAGGCCTCCACTCCACTTAGTCGATCACTATTACTACTATGACTGATTTTAAGTTTTTTATTATAGATTTCTTAGTTGCTCAGTAAATACAAACTTTTGACGCTCAGCTCTAAACGTAAACAATTAGAAGCAATTACATTGTATAACATGATTGGTCGATCCGGCTGCTCTTGGCTGTTTTACTGACGTTTTTGTCCCGACTGAACTTCCGCCGCTTCCTGCTGCGCTCGGATTTGTGCATTTAGGACTAATATGGCCGAATTCGTTACATTTGAAACATTTTAACCCGTTTCGGCATGCACTTGCTTTATGGCAATTTTGACTGTACTGATTTCAATAATGTATTGTGCTATCTACCAACCCGCACTGGGCCCGCGTGGTGGTTTACAGCCCTCTCCCTATAACCATGAGGAAGCTTGTGTTCCAGCAGTGGGAACATATAGGCTGCTTATGCTTATTGTGCTATTCAGTTCCCAGAAATGTCCATAGACGTCAGGTGCGTGCAGGCAAACTCTTTGCAATAGGTACTTGCCGATCTAACACTGGTCTACGTTTACCAGTTCACCGAATTGAAGCATTCGAACACATTGACATGTTTACATGCTCTTTGAAAAGGTTTAATAGCCTTTTGTATTTTTAAAATATATAATTTTTATTTTTATCGTAGTGTAATGTGGTCATGCATAAACAGAAGGGCAATTCTCGTAATTTTAAGAACGTTCACTTATCAATCTGTCAAAAATACCTCTAATTTCTCTACACTTTTGACAAGTTTTTGACATAGATTGTCGCTGAGATGAGATTGCGACCAGATTTTGTATGTTTTTAATAACGGGCCTTCAGGTTACCTCCTAGTGACAACCTAGTGACTCCTTGGAAAAACCCAATAACACTTTGCCCGACCTGGGAATCGAAACTAGGAAACCACGTTCAGCAGTCGCGCTTGCGACCACGAGACCAACGGGGGAGTTCTTAGCACTTAGGAACTCGTCAAAAAATCATTTTGCCTTGGGCTGATATCTAAGATTTAACGTTTTGCAGACAATCAACTCGGCCTATCGCAGTCCAGTGCTGGATATAGGCCTCTCCTAGGCTGCGCTACAATACTGTGTCCTTCGCCATCCACATCAAGTCCGTCCCAGCCACCTTCGGGGGGCGTCCCACATTGCGCTTGCCGATACGCGGTCTCTACTCCAAGACTCGTTTGCCCCACACATAGCCAGCCCACTGCCACTTCAGTTTGCTTACTCTGTAAGCTACTTCGGCTACACCAATTCTTTTCCGGATATCTTCATTCCTGATTTTATCCAACAAAGAAACTCCGAGCACTGCCCGCGTTTCCAGACCTTTGTTGTTAAATCAATTCCACTTCTAATGTACAGCTTTCTTGCGTAGTAGACAGTTGTATCCAATATCTACTTAAATCTGAATTAACATAGCATCGCATATAGCACGTAGGTATTATAATTACTTATATTTAGGTTTCCTCAAAATGTTTCGCAGTTGTATTTTTACTACGCTCGACCACAACCAGACTTTTGTTGTTTAAAATAAAACAAGACTTATCTAGTGGGACATTAGTTAGCGGTTAATTTTCAAATTTCTCAATATTGCTCTTTGAATGGATAAAGTTTTATTTTCGGTCGTGATTTTATGTTTTAGCATAACGAGTTCTTCAAGGTTGAGATGGGTTAGACGCATTATCGCTTGACAATATGGATGTCCCCCTGTCATTCAGACGAAGTATACCTTTTTTGTCGTGTTCTGTTGTGTAGATATTCGTTTTCTTATCAGTTATCACGTTTGTTGTGAGTGATTAGAAGGTAAATGGTTGCAATATTATTTAATTGAGAGAACGGTGATTTTCTTTAAGGAACCTATGATCTCAGACTGGTGATGTAGTAGTATGGGTCGTGTTATGTCGCGCGGACACTATGAGAGTCAACTGAGGTCAACTGTATGGTGCTAGAGGCGACACGGACTATCCGCACCGCGCCGTACAATGTTGCAGTCTTTAGATAATGCACCTTACGACCACACGTGTCTAATATGACACTAGTATAGTCTTTCGAGCCCTCAACATTTGCACTACCCACAGGTTTCCCTACCAGAATGATAGGCGTACAAAAAAGTTGAGATGTAGAATATTACGATATTTAAAATGAAAGTAAAATTCTCTGTCTTTACGAAGAATCACTATAACATTTAAAACTGCAATCAACAGCTAAATGTGGGTACAAATTGACATTCCTGACTTTGGTGTTGTATTGTATTTGTAAATTACTTATAATCAAAAACAAAGACTTCTTAGTAAGTTCACCTGATACTTAATTAGATACCCTCATTTCAATAGAAGGCAAATATTGCATGATAAGCACTTATAGGCTCAGTATTCAAACACAAAATTATGTATTTCGGCTCATTTTCTTTGTGAGAACTTGGCTTTATTATGTTCTTAACGAGTCTTTGACGAGCTCCTAATCTACAATATTATATCATCGCTTTAATTATGTCAATGGCAGTTTCTAAGAAATGTTAATTGATGTAATTGGCTGGTGCAAAGTAGGTAATCTTTACGCTATTAACAACTGAGTATTCCACATTTTATTGTTGAAAGAACGAACTACTGTGAACACTTTTTCCTTATTTTTAGAACCTGTTTAATATGACAACATTATTTAAATTATATTAGCAGGCAATATAATTGTCTCAATCAGGTATTATCTCAATTTTGTTCTTATATTAATTTCGTCTCCCTATCATATTACGCAGATACCTACTAGGTACCTATAATTAAGTGTGAGGTAATAATAAAATGAGTTTTAGTTAATTGGTTATTTATTTAAAATCAAAGTGATAAGCAATTTTTCATGTAAATGTGGGCTCTATAAAAATCAATTCACGTGAATAAGTATAAAATATAGTTGGACGTAGACTCGTGCAAACGGTCAAGCACGAGAAGGCTCGTAGTGCCACGAAGTTCCGCAGGAAACATTCATTATCATTATTCAAAGCCCGACTTCACCCACTGCCAGTCTACCCGTCCGCCCATCTCGCCGCATGTGTGAGAAAATTGAACAATGTTTTCGGTAAAACAGAAGTGAAATTTTCCGAATTGACAGGAAAATAGGGACTGAGTAGTTTTGTATTATCTAGCGCATGACGTAGAAAAACCGTTAAAGAATTTGGCAAATCAAAATGACTGTTGTCGTTTTTCTCTATTATTTTTTAACCCGAACAATTAAGCCTCTGTCTAATTATAAATTTCATCAAATCCTTCATTATTTATTCATACCCTTACCCACGTGACTCTAATGAGTTACCTACCGTGGAACAGAATTAATTATAGATTAATTTACTTATTCACGTTCTGTGGCGCCGCCCGTCTAAGAAACAGAGTCCGTATCAATTAGCTTTTCTAAACTTGCTACCGGTGTGAATCGAATCGATTGAAAGCTTATGTCTCGGTAATCGATTTATTTAGAATCTATTATTATTTGCCACACAGTGGGGGCAATGTTGTAGAACTGCTAATCGCTATAGTATATTAAAATATTAAACACTAATTTATAATAGTTTATTTTAGGCTTTGGTAGTCTTTTTATGGACAACTGCATGAAGTTGTTTTTGTTTTTTATTAATTTATTTAAGTCAGACACCGACCCATATTTATGTTAGTATACTTAATAATTATGTTAGTAACCATAGCACCTACTTAGATTAAAATACATGCCACAATAATAGGTACTATTATTGTAATATACATATAATACTAACGACCACCACGTGGAGCCCTGACACAGCTAGAAGGCGTCGCGGCAGACCCCGGTAGAAGATAGCGGGACGAGCTGGACAAAAGAAACGAGCAGTGGTCCACTTTAGCCCTGGATTGAAAGATCTGCAAGTCATGGAGAGAGACCTTTGCCCAGCAGTGGGATGATGAATTCTAACAGCAACAGTAATATATAATACTATTTAAGTATTAAGGTTTATCAAGAAAATTCATTAGGCAACTTAAAAATTTAACCGTCAAAAGAAGATCAGAATGTTGGGCCACAAAAGGGATAAATGAAAGGCAATTGCATGCAGCTGAGATGAGAATGCTAAGAGGGATGTGTGGTGTTACACGAATGGATAGAATAAGAAATGAGTACATAAGAGGAAGTCTGAAAGTGGCACCGGTAACTGAAAAGTTGTGTGGAAATCGGTTGTCATGGTATGGGCATGTGTTACGGAGAAATGAGGAAAATGTCGTGAGGAGAGTTTTGAGTATGAATGTCGATGGCTATAAGAGTAGGGGAAGACCAAAGAAACGATGGATGGAATGTGTGAATGTTGATATGGTTAGAAAGGGGGTGACTACCGAGATGACGACTAATAGAGAAGTATGGAAGAAAAAGACATGTTGCGCCGACCCCAAATAAATTGGGATAAGGAAAATGAATGATGAAAAGAAAACTTTTCTATTGGCGTAAATGCTGTACAATAGATTCAATTAGAAACAATTTGGCTCAAAGACTGGTACCACGAAGCAGAGCTTACGAGAACTGCTAATAGCTAACAATATTTATAATACTAAGTAATAACAATCGTTAGAAAGCTTTATAATTTCCGTGGAAACTCATTAGGCAATTGTTTCTTTTTCATCGTCAATGAAATTAGCGGCCATCTTGAGAAGACTTTTCATTCTATCATTTAGATGACAATAGATTGGTAAGTAACTAGAAACTAATTAAATGAGTATTTAATTGATACTCCAATAGGGGGTTACCTATGTTGCATAAATTGCAGGATCTGCTTAGATAATCAGCACATTTTCTACCGATATATTTAAATATATATTTTTTCTATACGTTTGTATGCCACTGAACTCCTCCTAAACGGCTGGATCGATATTGTTTTTTTTTTTGTGTTGATTTGATCATCATCATCATTTCAGCTGAAAGACGTCCACTGCTGGACATAGGTCTCCCCCAAGCACCTCCACTGCGCCCGGTTCTGTGCTTCTCGCATCCAACTGGTCCTTGCGGCTGTAACAAGGATCCATGGATGGTTTAGATTAATTTGAATTTATATCAATTGGACCCTATTGGTCAGGCCCGCTTGTATATTATAATATGTTAATGATGAATTTCGTACCAAAACCCGATACCTATTGATATAGTATTCCAAGGTTTTATACCATTTGAGTACGTCAAAATTAAGATACGTCGAAAAAGAATTTATCTAAAATTGTTAGAAGTTACCGATTATCATGTAGGCTATGTATGAACGCCTCGTGCCAATTTCTGCGCTTGCGGCCTTCGATCTTTCTCACTAACCCTGTACATGATACGACAGTGCAGCGTTTTATCCACTTCTGCCAATGCAACCCGAAACTTTGCATGCTACAGTGTAACAGCTAATATGGACTGGAATTTAATAAAACTAGAATAACTTCACCCAAGAGATTGTACAAACGTGTTTCTAGCTTTAGAGATTTGTTTAACTTCAATTTCTAGTAAATGGAAATAGGTTTATCGAAATATGTCGGTAAGGAATGTATTAGTCGATATTATTACTAGAATTGACGATAAAGTACCTAAATAATATTAGCCTTTTGACAGTAAGTTATTGGGAGCTTTTGTCATGTCCGCGTTGATATATTAGAGGTTTACAAACAGTTATACAGGTACTTTGATAGTTAGGAATATGTGCGTTTTCCCGGCAAATAATAAACTAGGTTGTAACTGTCCCATAGCAAGGTAACCATGTCTATGCTTATATAAAGCAGGAACGAGCATTTCATCACCACGCTAGATGCGTGTTGATGAATTCAGTCCATAACCAGGTGTTCCACGTCGTTTCCCAACACAAGTGATGTCCAAGAAAATGTGAGAAAGTACGGCCATGGAAATGAATTGTTTATTATAGACCCTATCCAACGCTTTCCACCTGGCGACGTTGAGGTCAAGGGCTGGCCCGATATGCAATAAAAAAAAATATTGACACACTACGTCAATTTGTCGTGTTATAGCCATTTAATACAACAGTCCAAAAATGACAATTGTAATTTGAATATACGGAAAATTTAAATTGGTAGTCAATTTTCTTAACAATAATTTGACAGACTTTACATAGTTAGGTAAGTACTTAAGTATTGTGAATTGAGGTGCTATTTCTGGGTCGTACCTTACCTTACCTTGGAGTTTTGTTTACTTTCCAACAAATAGCCCTCTAAAATATACAGAACACCAGTAAAGAGCAGTAAGTATATTTCATTGAATCTGTCCGGAACAATTCGAGCACTATGCTCTCTTATGCCAATCAAAAGACACACCATCCGTAGGTTAGTGTTGTTTAAACCACTCACCAGATTCACACATCATTCTGTTCCAATATTTGAACACAAATTGTTTATGTGTTCTAGAATTCTAATTCAGTGAGATTATTTGTAGAGTGGGCGATGATCGGCGTAGATTAAAGTGTTATTTTCACGAATTGTAGAAGATTTTTCTCGTTCGAAGTAGCTTCTAGAATACGCCAGAGAAAAACATGTACCACGAACTATTTGTTATTTCTTAACTCCATTAAGCCGGTTCGTGTTAAAACCGTTTTACACCAATTAGAGTTCTCATAACCCTTATGAAGAAAAACACACAAAAAGCAAAAGCCAAAGTGACGTGTCGGTGTTAATTTCCTTTAATCCAATCTTGAACAACGCTAGACAAAAGGAGAACTGTCAATTACGGTACGGCATAACGGGCATTTTATCCTGGGTATCATTGAAACAAGGAGGAACGTAATCTGCAGCTATTCCCGACGGTCGTTGATCTAATTGAGCATTTGAGCGGTGCGTGCGTGCTAATGGGCTAATTACGTGCATGAAGCCGTGAATTGGTGAGTCAACAGCAGGACGCGGCGTCCGTGGGAGGCAGACGGCGTGGCTCCGACACTCACACCGCTGGCATACTTCGTTATCGTAAAACGTGATTTAAACTTACTTTGATAGTAATCAATAGTAAGAATAGGCGTTGTGTAGGCTGCAGGAACTTGCAAAACCATGCGGTTCCTCCCTGAGCGGTTCAGTAGTTTTCGAACGATGTTGTAATGTTCCTTGAAGCCGATTTTAATGGCATATCATATACATATTTATCTGAGGCTAATGGTTTTACTTTAATTTTCAAGTTCCATGCACTTCGAGATAGACTGATATACTCGTATGAGACTATCGTCTCCGAGAAGTTCCGAATTGTTCCGTCTATTATTGTTGTTCTTGTATTATCAGACAAGAGGAACAATTCGGAACTTCTCTTAGGGATCATTGGACATCATATGGGACCTTTCATTGACTACATTTTGAATTGTTTATTATGGATAGTAGAACGCAGTATATTTCGATCAGTTCTTATTTAAAAACAAAAAAAAAAAATGCTGTCAAACACCTTAAAATGATTTTAGTATCAACCTAATATTAATCCAAACAGTAGAATAGTGAAAAAATATGCAATGTGGAGTAGTTGTAGAAACCAGTTGTGATTTTAATAATTAAAAGTCACCGTTCGTAGTTCTTATGACTTTTGCTATTTTAGATAGGTGTGAAATACTAAAATTAACTTTTTAATCGAACTTCTTAGGTATTCAAGTCGTAGGAACTTGACAAAACTTTTTCAGTAGGTACCTATGACCTATGGATTATATTTTTCTGATATTATTGTTTCTACCAGACACTACCTATAGTGTTATTTCTCTGAAATTATTAATGTTATTATTAATGGTTGAATGCCGCTAAAGAAACAATTATATATTTTATATAACAATTGCTGTTACAAAAAGCCATTGTGGCACGTTCGGCATACGAAAGGTTAAGAACTTTAAGTTGGGCAAGTACCTATACTGGAGACCCAGTCCTAAAACTATAAGTAGAATGCTCGTACGGGTTATGGGTTTGGTTTCCGCACCTTCAAGTGGACAATTGTGCGTGATGGTGATGGTGGTCCACCCATTCTAGAAATTCTAATCAAGAAGGTGTTTGAATTTTAGATCATTAGATGAAGCTGCCTATAGGAAACCCGTCCTGTCGTCTTTCTTAAGTCAGAATGCACAGAAATATAAATGTCGATTAGTATGGTGAACTCTTGAATTATTTACATGCTTATTAAGAAATTTTAAATACTATATGCAATCTATGTACTAGTTTATAAAGGCAAAAAAAAAGCGAGGAGATTATTAGGCTACAAAAAATTCTTCCGCATCGCTGTCAGTGGGAAAAGGCCCCAAAAGGCAGGCAGCGTTGCCACGTTGGATGACAATGCTGATTCTTTGACCTAAAAATAGGGCAGCCCATTGGTCACATAAGCCAACCGCTTAGCACCGATGTCCCGAAATACTTGATGAGCACTCGGACCCCACGGCCTTAATGCTCAACACCCAATGGCTCAAACATATAGCTCCCAATAAGGTTGTTACATTTGTGCCGTATGAGATTTTTCTCTTGAATTAAGAAAAAGCAGACAAGTTTTTATCAAGCAGACCTCTGACTCTACAACTTATTTATTCATCTACAATCAATTCAAAGTTCAAACAGGTTGACAAATCTTCAAAATACGAGCTCTACAAATCATGTTCTATAATTTTATGCCAACAAAGTAAGCATACTGAACAAGTTTTAAGAAAAAAGTTATTAAAGCAAAGCTAATGTTGGCAATGTTTCAAAGCCAACGGCATACGTCGCGATAGATTTAATATCAATTATTATTCTATATCTTCCGAATAAAAACTGGTATAAAGTGATTCTAACTTTCGCTACCGTCAAAATACCTCATATAACGGCTCCAAGAGACACGCGCCAAAAAAAGAACACATAGCCGACAGAGCATTAGTTATTTGCGCGTAACGGCGCAGGCGCAACTCCGGTAGCCGCGGTGCCCGGTAGCACTCAATAAGTTGCCGAATTTCATGCTCACAATAATTATTGCGGTTAGGTCGTATTTATGAACACTCATACTAAATAATAATTGAGGTTTATTATCCTTAATAAACCGCATTGTACCGGTACCTCTTTTTAATTCTCCATTCGATGTAGGAGCTCACTACGAGATGCTCGATGTCTGGATCTTTGAGTGGGGCGTTTTATTGGAACGTAGATAAAACTTTATTCGTTTTTTTGAGATATTTATTTGAGAATTTATGTAAAATATTGCAGATAATTCAAGTTATGATGTTTTAAAATGAATCATGAATTATTTTACGAGTTTGCGGAGGCGCGGGCGACGGGAAGACTTCCATAAAATGTAACGGTATTCAACGTGAAGTTGGCTTGATATTTGTTTATCTTCACTGTTTAAATAATTGACTTATTGAAGTGTGAATTTACATTTGGCTCTAATAGTAGTTTTATAGCTGTTACCTGCTCGTAATTTGTCAGTGTTTGATTGCTCTAACTAAACAAATAAAGTTGTGATGTGACCACAAAAATGTCATACGGAATGTCTAACAAACGTATGACGTTGTTTGTTCTTTAAATGTAGAAAAGTTCTTACGACATAAGTTCCAAATATAATTTATAACACAACTTTATACAATTATATTAAAGCCACATGTTGTTTTAATGTATCTCAAACCTACAGATTTACTGATACAAAATGCCTCATGGCATTAAGTCCGCTTTTTGCGCCACCTTGTCTATAATTAAATAAATATTACAAATAGAATTATTGCTTTAGAGTAATGGTTATTTGTATTTCAATTCTATGCATCGTATATCATGTCACAAGCTCACATGTCGACGATACGAATCGCACTGTCCGTTTCAGATAAAATATAAGCGCAATAAATGTGCCCAGAAAAACTTGACCTATCACACTCTTGCGTAACGCTAATCAAACATAACTGTGTTAATGTTACACCTGTTTCATAAAAATATAGTTGAGATGTACATCTGCGAGGGCACGTGGGTCAACAAGCTCACCTGAAACACTCGCTCATCATTGTTCACGACACACTCATCGCAAAGACTCGCTGCTTGCGTTTTTTCTTCGCAATATTTACTCAACCACATCTCATTGTTATAACTTTCGTGGCAGCTGCGTCCTGCATAAGAGAAAGGTATAAAAACATCTACGCATCGCCCATTATCTGAAATACGTGAAAAAGACAACGGCCAAGGTATTAGAGGAAGCGCGTCGTAAATGTTAAGCACTGTTGTAACTTCTTATCACTGGAACCGAGTTTGGTGAGTGACTAATGCTTTTGTTTGGGATCTAAAACGTTACACTGACTTGACAGTTCCAAAAGTAGTTCAAAAGGAATGTTATCAAAGGTAAAACCGACCTGACACTGTGGAGTTTTTGGACTTTGTTTCATATTCCGTATCAGTTTTTTGGAGTCACAGTAGATCGTTATTTTGATACTAAATACTTCTACTAAAATCTATTAATGTACTATGAGTAATTAAATAGCCTTTTTTCTTTTAATCTAAGTATAGTTTCAAACTTCATCGTTCTAGAAAATAAATTGTCAATTTCACAATCGCTCCCGAATCGATTTCGGCGTAGCACTCGTAGCACCGTAGACCCAAAATTACAAAAATAGATTAAGAGTTCGTAGGCTTTTCGTAGCACACTCACTTCATCGGTTTCATGCGTCTTATTGTATTTTGGCTCAAAAATGTATAACCCCTGAAAAAGTGTAGTGTGGCGTGATAAGTGTTGGTTCTGCTGTTACTATTTACGCGTAGCAAATTAATTGAGCGTGAGCATAACAAATGGACGTAGGTAATGTTTAGCCACTACTTCTGGAACTGGACCATTCCGACATTGTGTCTCTTTTTGGCAGAGATATAATGTTAGGGTTGGACCTCGAATGACTGTGTGGAGAAAAACTTGAACTTTTTGATGAGTGGAATGGCGCTGACGCTTTGAACAAATGGATGGTGTGATTAGGTGGCGGTGCTAGCAGCTGTTATTGTTGTTGGTGGTGGTGGTGGTGGTAGATAGTGGTGAGGGTTGTTCCCGGAGTGGCAGGCATGTTGTGAGAGAGGCGGGGCGGTGCGAGAGGGCGCGGGTCGGGGGGCGGGGCGGGCACGCCCGCGCTCGGCGGCGCAGGCGCGGGGTCCGGACGACGCCGCCGCGTCTGCCGCGCCCGGCGCTCACTCGGGCCGCGAGCGCAGCGCCGCGAGCACGCCATGCGCTTCATCTCTGTTCCGCACGCACGAGCGCGCGACCACTCCCGCGCGCCTGCCCGACACAGTGATGTTACCAGACTCCGTTGTAATGTGCCATCGGTTCGGTCGTGAACGAGTGCCACTCCATCTGTTTCCCAAGCGTTGACTGTGCGTTTGTT
Source organism: Apamea sordens (assembly GCA_945859715.1). Lineage (NCBI taxonomy): Eukaryota > Metazoa > Arthropoda > Insecta > Lepidoptera > Noctuidae > Apamea > Apamea sordens. The sequence continues at coordinate 9,698,117 of OX243994.1, forward strand.
CGAGGATATCGCGGATTTTGCGTACCCGTCGACGTTGGATGCGTTAAAATTTCGGGTGAGTGAGAGAGGCGAGCGGTCGTGCGCCCGCGGCCGGTTTGACCGCATTATTTTCGAAATACGTACGCCGCAATCCGGTCGACCGCGCTAGAACGATCAAAACATTATAACAAAAACATATAAATTCGGTGACGTTAATATATTTTTCCAGATCAGCCAGTATTTTCGTGATCTTGAATACTTTCACATAAAGTTGATTTTGTTTCAGAAAAATGTGTGTTTGTTTATTTGCCATATTATAGGATTAAACATGAACTTAAAGACAATTGTTAGATTCCTCAATGTTGTTCAATAAATATAAATAGAGTCATAAGATCAGTTCGAGCTAAACAATCGTGATTAAATAATGTCGTACAAACTAAACAGCGCGTACAGTTATTCGTAGCAGCACGAAACGCATCCCGTTGATGTCTTTTACTGAACGCTTTTGGAAAGTGCTTGAGCGATATAACCATGTTTATATTGGGTGTTTGTGTAACATGACATGTGATTTTGGTTTCTCTTCATTTTAATATGGTGTGTATCGTCAAACATGCATTTTTAGTAACATATTCTTGTATTTTATGTTTTTCTGTTTGTGCTACGTAGAGTGACGTTTATGTGTGATAGTGTATTATTGCAGTAGATAAGCATACAAAGTAAATGCCACTTGATTAGTAGAATTTCATTGATATTTAGTTTTTGTAGAGGTTGTAACTCATTTGAATGTATCGCGTCACATGGTCACTTGTATTTTGATAATCCCTACCACTTGCTACGCCGTAGAGATAAGTCATTCCGCTATAATTTTAGACATCAGTATTTACTTTAAGAAAACTGGGTTAGCTTTATAAATTCTCTTGTAATCTTTACATAAGTAAAAAGCTACAAATTACCGCAAATACAAAAACATGTTATATCTCATTGGATCCGAAGTAATCTCTGTTTTGTGTCAGTGTGGGGAATATTCGTGTATAAATTACCGGGACGAAAACATTCTTGTAGACAAATGCAGGGAAATTCCAAAAGAGTAAACAAATAAACGATAAGATTTTAAGCAGCTGTGTTGTGGTTTGGCTTTGTAGTGCCAACATTGTGATATTGAGGTGCTGATATTTGTTTATCTGCTAATCTTTTTCTTACTTTTCTCAAATTGTGTGTAGGACTGTTTGTAGTTGTTAGATATATTTCTCTTTGAAGGATAAAATCAGGAATGAAATTATCCGGAAAAGAACCGGAGTTACATAGCTTGTAGAGTAAGCATCTGAAGTAGCAGTGGGGTGGCCATGTCTGTCGAAGGTCCGATGGTCGGTGGTGCAGATGAGGCAAGCGTAGTGTGGGACGCCCCCCAGCTAGATGGACGGACGACCTAAGGGAGATGGCTGGGGTAGACTGGATACGGAAGGCGGAGGACAGGGTGTTGTGGCGCAGTCTGGGAGAGGCCTATGTCCAGCAGTGGATTGCGATAGGCTGAGTTGATTGATTGAGATATCTTTTAAATCTGAAGCCAAAATGTAAAATGGATAAATTAACTTAATAAAAACCTTCATTTGTATCATAATTGCCAGAAAAATGGATAAAAGTTATATATAATGGATAAAAAGGAGGCTATGTTCCCACGTATCTTCAATTTGTGTAAAAAGTAAAATGTCGGTGATAAGGGAGGTATTTGACCTTTGATGTTGGACCGTCATCGCCGGGGGGCGTGTCCTAGATCTTAAATAAAAATAGTCATCATCGCCAGCCACTATCAGTCATCGCTTACCTCCGGTCGGAAACGTGCGCGTCTATGGATGGCCTCCTAATGGACCCGTCTCGTAGGCGTATGTTTACTCGATCCTTCTCATCAATTAATAATTGGCTAACCATAAAATATTTGTCAATTTTCCTCAATTTAAAATACGGTGTACAGTTAGTGACCTAACCGCTGTTTATTAAAAACTATCTTTTATACTTAATAAATATTAAAATAAAATCAGAAGATATTGGAATCCCGATTGTGTACTCTTATGATTGGTAATAGGTAAGCATAAGCTTCTACAGTTTTACTTAAATGTGACAAGAGGTTCGAAACTCGCTTCTCCACTTGTGTATGCTGACCGGTACATGTACTACTCAATTGAATTAAATATGCATGAGTATATTACAATGTATGTTTGTGCATTCATTAGAAATACACCTAGAGATAAAACTGCCGGATGGACACAGTGTCAGTCTTTGTTGGCTAACCAATTACTAGTAAAATGCATCAGTGTTGTAAGTTCCTTGGAAATTCTTACTGGGTTAGATTACTTGTGTCGATTCGTAAACCTCGTTGGACCTTAGGTCCCTGTGATCAAATCTTCCTACTGCTTAATTCATCAAAGTCTCTAGTTCTCTACATATTATAAAACGCAAGGTCTGTCCGCCAATAACTTACCTTCTATTAAACCGATTTTAATAAATTTTGCAATGCTAGTAAGGTCGTTTGTTGATTATGATTTAAGATTATAAAACCTCTGCGCCATCACCACATAAGCGAGCTCAAGCTCTACCGCCGGAAAAGCTACTAGTTTGATAATACTGGCTTATCTTTCAATCTACAATCCTAAAGTTTTTAGGGTTCCGTACCTCAAAAGGAAAAACTGAACCCTTATAAAATCAATTCGTTGTCCGTCTGTCTGTCCATCTGGCAAGACCCTTATATTCAGGAACACGTTGAAATTAATATCAAATATTCAGGGCCGCAAACCCTTGAAGCAGTGAAAAAATCAAACTTCTAACTATACTATACTTCTAACTATCAAATCAAAGTCAACGCAATCAAAAGATAGGGCGTTCATGTTCCGGTTATGCCGCATATCACACGCAAGGGAATCGAAATCTATAGGGTACTTCCCGTTGACCTAGAATCGTGAAATTTGGCAAGAAGCAATGTCATGTAACACAAGTAAAGGAAAAAATCCAAAAACCGTAAATTTGTAGTTACACCTACAAATTTGTATGGAACCCTCGGTGTGCGAGTCTGACTCGCATTTGACCGGTTTTTTTTTGAAGTAACAGAACTTTAAACTAGTAAAAATATTAACTACTTTAATATCATCCGTAATTTCAATGAAAAACATAAAGGTTTATGTATGTTGCTGTGGCCTGTGGTCGATTTTGTATTAATAAGTAAACATGTAGTAATTAATGAATTTAAATTTTAACGTTTATTTTTGCATCTTTGCAGGTGGGTCGAGGAGAATTATGCGTGGGGCGTGCGCATGCGCGGTGGTGTGCGCGCTGGTGGCGCTGTGCGCGTGCGCGGGAATGGACGAACGCACGCGCGGTGCCGCCGAGCGACAGCTGCTGGCGCTGCTGGGCCTGCCGCGCCGGCCCGCTCGCCGCGCCGCGCCTCCGCCCGTGCCGCGCGCCATGCGCTTGCTGTACGAGGCCGACGGCGCCATCCCCGCCGCTGCAGCAAATACGGCGCGCTCATACCACCACACTCCTACCGAGCTCGACCTGCGGTTTCCCGGCGAGCATCGATTTCGTCTCTACTTCAACCTGAGCGGCATCCCCAGCGACGAGCTCGCTCGCGGAGCCGACATCACGTTTCAACGAGTCGACGGAGTCGAGGGCGCCCAGCGGCTGCTCCTGTACGACATAGTGCGGCCGGGCCGCCGCGGCAAGACGGCGCCCATCCTGCGGCTGCTTGACTCAGTGCCGCTAAGGGCCTCTAAAGGCGCTGTCACAGCAGATGCGCTCGGTGCAGCGCGCCGGTGGCTCTCGGAGCCAGAACATAATCATGGACTATTAGTGCGTGTGTTAGAAGAGGGTGAGCAAAATGTAGACGCTAAACAATCTCATGTGAGAGTGCGGAGACGTGCCGCGGAAGAAGACGAAGAGTGGAGCACGCGGCAACCGTTGCTGCTGCTGTATACGGAGGACGCGCGAGCGCGCGCCGCGCGGGAGAGCGGCGAGACGCGCCTGGTGCGCAGCAAGCGCGCGACACAACGGCGTGGCCACCGCGCGCACCACCGCCGCAAGGAGGCGCGCGAGATCTGCCAGCGCCGCCCGTTGTACGTGGACTTTGCGGAGGTTGGCTGGAGCGACTGGATCGTAGCGCCGCACGGCTACGAGGCCTACTACTGCCAGGGCGACTGCCCGTTCCCGCTGGCCGACCACCTCAACGGCACGAACCACGCGATCGTGCAGACTCTCGTGAACTCAGTGAACCCGGCCGCGGTGCCGAAAGCGTGCTGTGTACCTACGCAGCTCTCCTCTATTTCCATGTTATATATGGACGAACTAAATAATGTGGTGCTCAAAAACTATCAGGACATGATGGTGACGGGCTGCGGTTGCCGATGACGAAGGCGCCCCCCACGCCCAGTGCGGACCTAGTGATAACTCGTGGACCCAGTGTACATATAGTGATGGCCTCGAACATTGTAAATACTTATTTGTGTATATATTCGTGTAATTATTATTTTATTAAACTGCAGATGTAATAAATGATGTAATTTTAAATTGTATCTGTCTATTATTCATTATAACGTAGCCCATGGTGAAAATTACGATCAAATTACAATTAAAGTGCAGTAGATAAAAATCTGTTTAGGTGTGATCTTGTAGCCATACCGTACTTAGATGTTTAATTGTTTTAAGTAAGTACATAATAGTCATGATACATAGGTAAATATATTGTATGTGCTTGTATTTAGCTGATATATATTTGCACTAAAAAGTAGTGATTGCATATGTCTAACTACAGCAGTGTTGTATTATGTTATACTTTAATGGTAACTATAATGGTTTCTTATTATTTATATGTGCACAGAAAAGTTTCAGCTTTCATAAAAATACTAAAAGTCTAGCCAAGATAAAACAGTATAATCCATTATATTGAATGCGTAGGTCAGTAACTTATCAAACGCTGCTTATCTAATAATGTATACACATACGCCATACTCCAATGACGAATCTATGCACACTGCAACCATAACCTTAGCTAACAACTTAGAGAAACAATGCCTTTATACATTAACAACAGCTAATCTGACCTTTAATACGATCCAAATGTGCTACAGGTCCGATTATCACCTTTAGGCTCATGTTATGCCTACAGCCACCGGATATAAGGTCACGTTCAAGTCGCAGTCAAAATAAGCCTTATTAGATGAACGTGGCAAGCTGGGGTCGTCTAGAGGTGTGTGTCACAGTAACCTCGCTGCAAGGTTACTCACGAATGAATGAAACACCAGAAACGATTTTGACGCACATTGCATGGACTAATTCTTCCGCAGGAAGTCATAAAAGCTTAACAAATATAGTTTTTCAATATAAAAGTAACTTTTATCTCTTTTAAAATGAGTCCGGAAAATCTATGCTTTCAAAGCTTAGCTCATGACGGCTACTTAAAGTTGAAAACAGACATATTGACAGCGCTTTAGTATTTAAATGCATGTGGAAATTATTTTTTATATAGAAAACCTGAAGAAAATTTTAAGAAAACTTGTTTGAAATTAAGGAAAATTCAATTTATTTTCGATCCCTTGTGCATCATTGCCTAGCCTCTTCCCATCTATGTTGGGGTCGGCTTCCAGTCTAATCGGATGCAGCTGAATACCGGTATTTACATAGAGCGACTGCCTATATGACCTCCACAAGCCAGTTACTGGGTAATGCGACCCCAACGACCATACATAATTAGCCTATAATGTTTCCACTGCGTTTCCAGGGAGTGGGACGTAATCCACCACGCGGGCCCAGTGCGGGTTGGTAGACGTCATCCCAACGATCGATCTCTTGTTATAGAGGGTAAATCCAACTTCATTAAACCCACAAAAATAATGACATTATTTGTTCTAAACGCTGTTTCAAGGCTTGATAATTCATACCCTCTTCGTCTCCTACTGTGAACAACCGAAGCCCAAGCGGAAGAAAAAAAACTGGATAAAAATCATGAAAATCTGGAAATACATATTATATGGTATCTTTTCAGGAAAGGCCTGATAATGATAACAAATACCTGTTTCTGGTCATATCCACGAATCGGTCATCCAAGACTGGTAAGATCACTAGGGACAGTATGTCTACAATGATCTTTACGAATTCTGTGCACTCTACAGATCATAAATTATTAACTTTAGAGGTATTTTACTTGCATAGTAACCAAGCTCGCTCTAACAGTTTGACCGACTTCCAAGCATGTTGTAAGTATATAGCAACAACAACAAGATAAAAAACACATTGAAACATATACGTCAAGCAATGACAACTTAATTATTCATATCGATCATTTATAATGATCTAAAGCTAGACTTCCGCTCGGAAGTTCGCGGGCTCTGACTGGACGCCATTGAACTACTGCTACCACACCTAGCAATATAATGACGAAAAAATCTATAAAACGCATTCTATACGCACACTTCGGGAATTTGTAGCTAAAAACGGAATATAAATCTCGTAATAGAGACGTGAATCGTTCCATAAATAAAATGTTTCGAAGTCTTGAAGCTTGAATCACTGGATACATAATAATTTAATTGTCCAAGAGTGTAGAGTTTATTCTTGGACGCTCCGTAGCCGTATGCTGTATGCATACGGGGCCGCATTCCGCCGAGGAAATTCATCTAGTTGAATTGTATAAGGTTAGCTAGGCGAATGACGTGCGCTCGAGCCTTTCTTTTCTCATGCTATCCTCTTGCAATTTAAGTCCGCATCCAACTACAAAGAACTATGTATGTATATGTAGGCATACCGTCGTAAATATCGTAAGAATATAACTTCATGCCCCACATTAATTCTTAAAATATCATGTAAAGCTTATAAAGTCGTCTGAAAAGAATCTCAGAGATAATATTTAAAGTGGATTCCATTTAGAGTGTGGCGGGCAGGTCTCCGAATTTCAAATATTTCGTCACAAGGCGGCTATATATCATGTTTTTGCCTGGACGCAGGAATGCGCGCCGTATAATTTGGCCGGCCACCCGGTCGGCAACTCCGCGTCTGCCGCGCCACCCGCCCTACGTCTATATTATCAGTAGATAAATTCAAGCTTTGTCTTTGCCTCGTATTTCGTCCTCTCGAGATTTTGCTTTTGTTTTTTTTCGTTCGCTTTGGACGGCAACAAAAAACTGAGTGGAGGCGAACGAAGTGGGTATAATTTATTTTATAGTCGGCTCGCTCGTAACTCGGCGGTGGACGGCTGGACGCCGATTTATCCCCATCTCGGCGTAATTAACGTAAATGGATTGGTCAGCGTCGGTGCCTGTGTGCGCGCCTCGGACCTCTCTGCCGAGCCACTCCCTGCTCATCAGTAGCAGCCGGGGCCAATCCGCGGAGGGCAGTGCTAGTGCCTCCAGATAATGCACGAGGTGATCCGGCTTAATCCAATTAGAGTTTTTTCAAACCGCAAGCCGAATAAGATACGAAAATCGTTTGTTGATTACGTACGCTCGGTTCCCAAGGAGCGCGACGACTTATCCCTAAGGGAATTATAATTGTTTTGCATTCTTGCACGGGTATAAAAACAAAAGGGCGAGGAGCGGCCCCCCGCGCTGCTGGCCTGCAGACCAGACTAAAGTCTGACGACTTGCATTCCCTTGAGACAAAAAGCTACAAATGAATTGGAGCGAGCTTTCGACCGGCCTCACGTGGAAAGTGATTGCTTTTGTTTCAAACATCTACTTATCTAGACATTGTTGGGACTCACTTTATTTTACTGATAATGGTAATAAATACAATAACCAAAGCAATAAACAGATAATAAATTATAGTCAGTCAGCTTTTATTATTGTTAAATAAGATAATTGTTACCTATTAGAATTCAGATAGGCTCCAGTTGCAGGAGCTTTGACTTAGTTTTGTTCTGAAAGTTATGTAGAAGCAAACTTTATATTTTTTTGTCTCATAATTAAAAGCTGCAACCATTTCCAGCAATACTTTATTTACATAATATGTGACTACTAATGGTTGATACATCATTTTAAGTATCAGAATAAGGAATTCTGATACTTAAAATGATGTATCAACCATTAGTAGTCACACCTTTGCTTGAGCCTTTTATTTCAGAGCCTAATACGACGGAGATAATGCTTAAAAAAACAATACTAAGGTGTTCCATTCTATTCATATTTCAGCATTCCTGAAATAACTGTACCTAAATTCAAATCAAAGCGCTGTAAAAAAATCTTCGACCTGTTTCAATTTCATAGTACGGCGAGGTCATGGCATCGAACTAGCGTCAACATTGATGATAGCTACCAATATCAGAAACTCATTTAATATAATAGCTAACAGGTGTGCTATATTGCACAGTATTGCGAAATTGTTTAGTTTACAATGTTTTTATGCAAAAGTAATATGAAGAAAAAACCAGTTTAATTTGTGCATGCTTGGAATATTTTAGAGGAGGCGTGCGGTCGATGGCCGTGCCGCGGCCGCGAGTCTCGCGCAGGCGCACCACGCCGCCCGCACGCCCGCGGATGCGCCCGCGCACCCCGCCATGTACACAGGTACCTTATCTTATCAAGTGCACACTCAACATACAGATACCATCTGGCCACACGCGCCAACAATCACATTGCACGCTTTTATTACCAACCTTCATATACTTTTTGACGGTTTAGCTTATCTTAATCACAAGCTTTTTCTTTTAACTTTACCCAGAATTGGTTGTGCAAGACATGATTGTAATATTTTGAAGATTTTATTTTTATTCATATTTTCATACACGGTCCATTTACGTGGCAACCCTAATAACGACTTCGTTACGTTCAAATTATTACAGCGCGTAATCCGTCTTCATTCTACGGTTCATTTCGAATTTTCAGAATTCTTGTTCATTTAAATGAAAAAGAATAACGCGCGCGGCGCGGCGTGAAATATTTAACACGTACCGGTGACTTGTTTGCGTTTCGAATTTGAGCATCGGAGCGCATCTCGCTACCATCAATTTGTCTGTCCATCACACTTTCGACCTTTCCCCCCGATGCTGAAGGTTGAAAAAGGAACACAATTATTTTGTCGATGTAAAAAATAATATAGTCGCGTGCCGCGGAAGTCGCACGCCTCGCGTTTTGTTTGTCTCATACGCACCTCAATCACAATCGACTTTCTCCATAAGGGCAGCGTCACATGGACCATAGCCGTATTACCGATCTCGAGCCGAGCAACACTAATGCGAGAACAAGGTTTTATTTCTTATAAATTAACTTGCTATGCAAATTTATTTAAATCAAGCAGCTAGTATGAACTCGGCTTTATCGTCAAGTGCAGTTTGTAAAGCGTGTCACTCAAGCATTACAGCTATCACGCTGAGCTGAGCTTTTGATGTACGCCCTTAGCTTGTTCGCTATTAATGTAAGTAATCATCCCGTTACAACATTGTAGCGAGCTTTTCTGGAATGGTTGTTACATTATAAACGCTATTAATCACTTTCATGGGGAATAACGTTTATAAATACGTTTACATTTGTTACAAACAATCGTTCTAACTTTAATTATGCGATTAGAAACCTAAAACGACCAAAAAGTAATATTTGTTGAGTGAGAGTGCAGCTCTAGAGAACAGTTACATTTGAAGCGAAAATAAAGTTAATAAGCGTGGATGGTGATCCCACTAGTGGTGTAGTTGTCACGTGTCGGTATAACGGTGATGACATATTTAACCGGCCAGGCGGCCCCGCTGCATGCTACAGCGCATCTCTCCGAGTCGTCGCGACAACACTAAACGAGTATTTTGTCACCACTATAAATGCAACGTAACAGAAATTCTATACAAGATTTGCCTTGTTGTAGATGTGACGATTACTGTTTAAAGAATTTTTGGTACTAATTGCTGGTAGGTAAAGCCCGTTGGAAGTCTTTAAGAAGAGCTATATATTAAAATCTTACCTTAAGTAGGTAATTTAATTGCACCTATGCAAGCACACAATACGTGTCAGTCAATCGCTATAATCCACGTCTTAATAAGTCATGCGGACTTACAACGTTTTCATAATACCTGTATGTAATTGGCACAGAATTTGAAACTGTTGTTTGAACTCTACAAATAGACTCAGAGAGTAAAGCTAAATAAGTAAACCTCATTTGTGAACTATTTTCTTCCGCCTTTTCCTAGTCAGGGAGAAAGTGGCGAGCATGAAAATTGGGTCACGAAAATATTACATTATTTTTATGATTTTTGATATTATGATAATCGTTAATCCTTTTTCCAGATGCTACCGTTTATTATGAAAGTATGCCCCAAGTGTAAATATTGACGCTCAGCAAATAAACGTAACAGAAGAATTCTAGTTCACAACATGTTGAATAGAAATTAGCACCTTATCATACTTATTACCTACTTACTGGTCTTTTGTTCGCTCGTAACAACTTAACACGTTCGCTGCGTTACAGACTTATTAACCGATCGTGTTAAGTTTCCTGTAACTGCGAAAACCATAATAATCTATCTTTGTTAGCAACAGCTATAAAGGACGTGTCCAACCTCGTTAGTAGTTCAAACTTATTTATGTAAGTAACTGTCACTTAATGATTACCGTGCAGTGCACTGGGACGCTATAGATTGAATATTAAACAAACGCTTATTTATTCTACCAGCTAAACTCGAAGGCAGAAAAACTCTGCATTTCTTAACGTAAGTTAACAAGACAGTACATTTACAAAAGTCTTGTAGCATTCAAAGTCTAATACATGTCAACCGCACAGGCATAACATCATTAGAGCTTCGATGAAAAAAGAAATAGTTTGCCCAGTATGGATTTTGATTAGCGGGCAGTGCGCGCGGCCCGCAGTGTACGCTAGACAGACATAAACAGCAATTTATTTCTGGCAACGAACCCGCGTCCTTGGCGCCGACCTTATTGCGCAACACCGGTTTCGAAATGCGCACACGCACGATCTATGTGTACCTATGTGCTTTGCTCATTACAACCGATGATACATATTATTGATTCTTGATCCTAGACAACATACGCTAAATTGGAAAACTTTAAGAGAATTTTCTTGAATTTTCTTTTCAGATTGATTTATATTTTCACTGAATTTTATTTTTGTTTGTTCCTTTAATTAATATGACCCAAAATCCGGAAAATTAATGTTTAAAATATCACTCAATCTTAATTTTAAAACTTGGTGATACAAACCCACAGATTACGTACACCTGTAACAATTTCGTTGCAAAGCGAAACTAATTTCTGTATACCCACCGACGTTTAAAAGCATACCTTCAGGCATGTACGAAGAATTTATTATGCATGTGTGTGTGTGTGTGTAACTGTGTAGTGAAAAAACTATCAAAACAAGTTGCCAGGTGCGAGTAGGCACAAGTGAAAAACAAATTGTGTTGGCACTTACGTATTGTTTTCAAGCCAGATTTTTTCTGGTAAGAGTATGAACCTCCAAAATCGTAGAGCTGCGAATTATTGGAGGTGATATGAAACAAATCATATGAAGTACCGTTTCTTTTTACTTTCGCCTGTGTTGAAGTAAGTATGGCTGTAGCATAGTTTATTTTTTAAAGCATATACACTTCAGTGCCCCAAAGTTATCAAGCTTTTTTGCTGGATCTAAATTGGTCGTTAACGAAGTTCATACAGCTGTGAACAAAACACTTGATATTTTATAGTTTTATGAGAAAAATGCCACATCCACGCATCTAAAATAGGTGTTTATGGATGCGCGTGGCGGTGGTCGAGTGAAAGTGGCAGCAAGCCTCTTGTCTCCGTCGAGCGAAGGCCGCCCAGAACAAGACCGCTCCGCTGCGACGTTAATAATATCCACACAAAAACGGTTGCACTAACGCTAAACTAATCCATCATAAATTATAGGTAAATTATTTCCGTTTTCCAAATAAAAAATACCATTACGTGTAAGGAAAATTACTCAAAGGCCGCTCGATGTACACTCGCCGTTAAATTAGGGTCCTTCTATGAATCTTGCCTTGAAGTTGAGAACATTGAGAGGATTCTTCGGTTGGAATTTAGGACAACATCACATCGAGTCCATGGAGGAAGCTCGTTCTTGAAACATGACTTTGTACTCAAAAGTGTAACTAATTAAAGCATATTGCTTAGCTCATAACATACACTTCAATCCAGGTGATTTACAGTAAAACTAAGTCTATATCCTTACTTAGACTTAGTTTTACTCTGGTCTTACTGAGATTTACCCCTTTAATTATAAAACGTTTATAAATAAAGGGGTAAATCTCAGTTGGGACTGAAAGTTAAGTAATGATCATCGACAGTTTAACCATACATTTTTGACGTTTAAACGTCTCTTAACTTAAGGCAACGTTTATAAATATACCCTGTACAGTCTTAAACTGTACATGTTTTGCTGACGCGGTGGCTTGCACCCACCGTGCGCCACTTTATTACTATAAATAAACATACATAAAAATAAATCAGTGAGTGCAATTACTACTACGCGGTGACTAACATTAGAGAAAGGAATCATCAACAGTTTTATTTGTAAACACTATTTACACGTAATAAACCTTACGGAAACTAAGTGATCTTTTCTCTACGCGCTTCAACCTCAACGAGAACAACTTTGCAAGTGTACGAACCGTACATTTCATGTCCTTCGAGCCGGATCTTGGTGCTTTTCTGTCTCTTTACAGTAGCGGATTGGTTTAGCTGATTCCCAAAGCGGGTCGCCCCAGTTAGATTGAGAAGTTGCATAATATCGTAAGCGAGGCGCAAGGGTGCTGAGTTCCATTGACCATTTCAAGTCAAGGATGAAAACGATTCCAAGATTTGAAAAGGAAAAGACTAAGAACAACGCAGTAGCCTTCGCAACACAACGCAATACTCTCCTGACACTGTCAACGACGTGTCAACTCTCTTAAGCCACCAAACTTCGCTAACGACAAGAAGCATCAATATGGATAAACTAGAATTGCAGTCAACATGCTTCGAGAACATAAAAACATTATGTGTTAACTACGGCAAGGATTCGTGATCACGAAAAACTATGGAATGCTTGAAGAAACGCTTGACGTCCCTAGAAAAAAAATGGCAAGACTTCGAAAGCAGACATGCCCAACGGTTGATAGAACTAGAAGATAAGAACATAGAATATTGCAAGGATGACGTATTTAGGAAAACTCAAGAAATGGTCTTATTAACTAAAATGGACATCACTAACAAACTGGCGACTTTGGGCAAACAAAATGCGAAGTTCGACCTAGGTGGAAATTCAGAAAATCGTGACAGTGCCACTTCACGGCATTGAAATCAAAATGGGAACCCATCGACAAAATTCGTTAGGAAATAGACTTCCGACTGAAAAGATCCAACGAGCATTACTACCAAATGTTCACGCACGTCAAATAGACATACGACGAGCCAGAAATCGACACCTAAGATCGAAATCCCTGAGTTCTCAGGAAACTACGGTCATTGGACCTCCTTCAAGGATCTTTTTATGGAAGCAATACACAAAAACCGGCCAAGTGCGAGTCAGACTCGCGCACGAAGGGTTCCGTACCATTATCTATAAAAATGAATCATGAGTTGATTGAATGAAAGGTAAATTGCGGTTTACGATTTAAGACGTATTAAAAAAAAAACTACTTACTAGATCTCGTTCAATACAATTTTCGGTGGAAGTTTACATGGTAATGTACATCATATATTTTTTTTAGTTTTATCATTCTCTTATTTTAGAAGTTACAGGGGGGGGGGACATTTTACCACTTTGGAAGGGTCTCTCGCGCAAACTATTTAGTTTAAAAAAAAATGATATTAGAAACCTCAATATCGTTTTGTAAGACCTATCCATAGATACCCCACACGTATGGGTTTGGGAATTTTTTGAGTTTCAGTTCTAGTATGGGGAACCCTCAAAATTTATTGTTTTTTTTCTATTTTTGTGTGAAAATACATCACAAAATACATCTACTTACCAAGTTTCAACAGTATAGTTCTTATAGTTTCGGAAAAAAGTGGCTGTGACATACGGACGGACAGACAGACATGACGAATCTATAAGGGTGACGTTTTTTGCCATTTGGCAACGGAACCCTAAAAACCCAATGGTCAAAAACGCGCAGAAAATGCAGCACCTAAAGACCAAGCTGCGAGGAGAAGCCGAACGCTTGGTGCAGCATCTGACTAGTAACACTGAAAACTATAACTCATGTTGCGAGATATTAAATCAGCGCTACCACAAGCGTCGCCTGCAGTTTACTTCATTTATGAATAACATGCCAAATCTGCCGATCATACAACATGGTTGCATATTAGAAAATCAAAACTTTCCTGAGCAAATTTCAAAAGAACAACGTACAAATCAACAAAGTTTAAAATAACGATGGTCATTTGATCAAAAGTTCAGCTGACCAAAGTCTGGAATATCAATGTTTGTTTATTTATTACACTATTGACCAAATCGATGAAATCCCAAAGAGCGGCGACGTAATGTTTCTGGCACTCGCCGGCCGCTGCCGCGGCACCGCTCGCTGCTCTCGCTCGGCTCGTGCGTGGTGTGCTCACAGTTCTAACCTAACCTAGCTGTTTCGATGTAAAAACTTTTGATCAGTCGTTCATTTGATATCACATACATTGGGATTTTATTTTTTTTCTAAATAAAACATTTGGTCATTTAAATTTTGTTATTTCGTTTATTGTTCTTTTGAAATTGGGTCGTTTTGATTTTCTAATATGCAACCTACAACATGTAGATTCAATTAATTTAAAGAAGATGCATGACGTCATTACCGAATGCCTGAACGGCATCTCTAACATTGGTATTGACACATCAACCTGGGACCCGATCATTATGCACATCATGTCACAAAAACTGGACTCCAGTACTTTAAGTGACTACATGAAGGAAATCCAAGATCACAGAGAAATACAAAACATGCAAGACTTTCTGTATTTCCTCGAAACACATTTCATGGCATACAAAACGATGAAGTCAGCTAAGAAAGCGAGTCCTACAGCTCCAGAAAAGTCATCCAACTGGAAACCCTTCAACAAGCAAACCCAGATGAAGAAAGATATTAACGTCAATCAAAACAAAACAAACAACTATCACGCTTTACATGGAAAATGCCCATTTTGTAATGGAAGTCACGTACTGCGCCTATGTGACAAATTCCTTCAAATGGACTTTGGCAAATAGACTTTGGCAAACGAAATGACACAGTTTCGAAACTGCAGCTCTGTAAAAACTGTTTGTTCAGCCACGGAAATAACGAGTGCAACTCAATGAAAACGTGCAAGGAATGTGTCTTGAAACACCACGCACTATTGCACAATTTGGACAAACAAAACAAAAAGTCATCGACTAGAAAAAACCACATTAACCAAAGCTCTTCATCAACAACGCAACAACCAACATCTACCCATTTGTTTAAATACAACATGGAAGTCATACTGACAGATACGGTACAGCTGAGAGTTAAATCCGCAGACGGGACTTATGTAACACTGCGTGCGCTACTCGATCAAGGATCACAAGTGAACTTGATAACAGAAAACGCTGCACAAATGCTACACCTTCCTCGGAACGGAATCAACGCATCAGTATCGGGAATCGGCTCTGTTTCTAGAGAATGCAGGGGAAAACTATAAATTACCTGTCAATCGATTCACTCGATACAAATTTTAAACTCAAGCGCTTATCCTGACGAAGCTAACAAACAACTTGCCTACAAGAACATTCGAGAAAGGTGCGTGGACGCACTTAGAAAACTTAAAACTTGCAGATCCTGACTTCAACGTATCTAGGTAAATCGACCTATTTATTACTAGGAGCCGACGTATACTCCGAAATTATCCTAGAGGGTGTATTGAAAGGCAGCTCCCCAGTTGCACAACACACGCAAATTGGATAGATTTTATGCGAAAAAATGAAACAAACGTTTGACTGCCACGCTACTTTGCTTAACTTAGACGATCTCACAAAATCTTGGGAGAGAGAAGAAATTCAAAATATGAAAGATATTCCCAATGATGACCAGTGTGAACAATTTTATAAACAATCTGTAAGATCATCTGATGGAAAGTACATTGTCAAAATGCCTCTCGTTCTAGACTACGAAGAGAAACTAGGCAAGTCTAGAACAATTGAGGTTTCACAGTTTTTACAGTTGGAGAAACGGCTGAAGAAGAATGAAAGACTTTCATCAATGTACAGATAATTCATGGAAGTGTATGCAGATCCAGGTCACATGAAACCTGCACCTCAGATACCTACTGATATCTACTTTCTGCCTCATCACGGTGTCTTGAGAGAAAACTCGGCAACAACGAAGTTGAGGGTCGTATTTAATGCCTCTTAGCAAACTACAAGTGGTTTGAGTCTAAACAATGTCATGGAAAAAGGCGCCAATTCACAAAAGGATATTCAGGCTCTTATACTTAAATGGCGAACTTACAAATACGCATTCACGGCTAACATTGAAAAGATGTACCGCTGCATTTGGATTTCAAAAGAACAAGAAAATCTACAAAGAATTGTATGGCGGGACTCACGAGATCACCATCTTCAAGATTACAAGCTCTGCGCCGTGACCTACGGGGCTAAATGCGCACCTTGGCTATACGAACATTGAAGCAACTAGCCATTGACGATGATCACAATCATCCGGAAGCAGCCAAGATTCTCATAGAAGAATACTACTGTAGATGACGTCATTAGCGGTCATAACAACCTCACAGAAGCTAAAAAACTGCAACAATCCTTGATCTAACTGTTAAGAGGAGGAGGCATGAATTTACGAAAGTGGACAGCCAATGACCAAGCCGTAGTGGAAAACTTACACGAGGATCAAATTTCGACTCAACACATGATTGATTTTAAAGGTGAAGAATCGATTAAAACTTTAGGACTCTGTTGGAATCCAAACAGCGACACCTTCCACTTTAACTGGCCTGTGGAAAACTCCAAACAAATAACAAAGAGATCCTTACTCTCAGCCATATCAAGATTGTACGACCCACTGGGTTGGCTCTCCCCAGTGACGGTCAAAGCCAAACTACTATTCCAGAAACTCTGGATGAGTAAACTTATCTGGGATAACGTAGTGCCCAGCAACATCATAACTAAATTGCTGAACCTGAAAACGAAACTGCCGTACATTAACAAGATATATAGATGGATTGGTGATACACAAAAATGTATCGAGTTATTAGGCTACTGTGACGCAAGTGAAAAAGCTTACGCTTGTGTTATTTACAGCAAAGTGTTCAACGAACACGGCCAACCTAACGTAACTTTACTAGCTACTCGAATATGGGTGGCTCCACTGACACAGAAGATAACATTGCCTAGACTGGAACTGTGTGGCGCTCATCCACTGGCTGTATTAATGGAGAAAATCAAGCAAACATTCAGTGTGAATACAACATATCAATACGGGCCTGTCCACAACACAACAACTTGAGAATCCGGACGAATTCTCAAGTTGTCTTGGCGTGGATTCAAGGCAAAACATAACAGCGGGAGGCGTACGTAGCCAACAGAGTTACAGAGATCATCATTCCTGCTAAACATTGGTGTTATGTCAAATCAGAACAGAAACCCGCAGACTTGCCAAACAAACTGATGAACTTCAACCTACCATAGGTTGAAGTTCATCAGTTTGTTTGGCAAGTCTGGCAAGGCAAGGCCCCGAACGTTTAACAAAACTAGATCCGTCGGAAGACATTCCTTGCGCTTTTTAAACGAGTTTTGGCTGCATAAATCACGTTTCAGGTCGAAAAACCTGCACAAGAAAATAAAGAACATAGCATAATAACAAAGTTATTGAACAAATGCAGTTCGTTGACACATGCAAACAGTGTCATCGGATGGACATTACGCTTCCTTAAAAATAAGCGCAACAGGACGAAATCTGAAACTACGTACACTAGGCCCATTTAATTAGTTTACATCGCGCATACATCGGTAACTGTCATTATTATTGTGTGGGTATACGTAATATACACACGCGGTTAAAGATAAAATAAACGGGTTCACAATGAAGGAATATGAGCCCATATTTTAGTTTGATATAACAAAGTTCGCATAGCCAAGTGGTGTAAGCGCCTGCGATAGCTACTGACGTAAACTAGACGACGTGAGTTTGATCCCAACTGAGGAATTTTGTTTTGCTGCTTTTTTACTTTTTGTTTTTTATCACTCAAGCAAAAAACTAGAAAGTTAATTAAATAAAACCAATTAAATCATTTTATTATTTTATTAGGTAAACATTGGTATTGGTTGGAATGAGCTAGCTTATCGCTTGGGTCATTAGCAAATGATCCGTATCGTTTCTTCCAATATGTTCCTTCTTTACAATAATTGTTTTAATGTTCAATTTGGTGTGAGCTGTATGTTAGCAAAAAAAACTTGTGTGGCCGATACAATGATTTAATGCAAACTGGTTTTAGACATAATAATTATATATTCTTTAGCTATTCATACTAGACATATTCATTTTTGACAAAGACAAAGTTTTTTGTTGGTTGAGGATGGACGTAAATAATTTGTCAAAGTAATATGTCTTTCAATAATACGAGTTGTGGTCTAAAAATTTTAAGAGGAATGCGGCGGTATACCTAAATAATGATAAGATTTGTATTTGTTCACATTCGCGTAACAAATATGAACATTATTTGCGTAAAAATAAGGTTCACAGTCGTCTACTAATAAAAATAAATTCGACTAATAATGAGTCGGCAAACCTTCGTTTTCTATCACCATATTGTTCTCCCAATCAAAATTAATGTATGACCTAGCCAACTGTAGTCGGTTCTATCCGTGCGCAGTGGACAGCAAAATCTTCCGCACTGGCTTGCTGCAACGTAAACCAGCTGAATGTAAGTGATTTCTCACAGTTTGTAAGCGCACATTGTGTGTGTGTGCATTACGCGGGTGGACAAGAAGGGATCAGCCTTGTGCCTTGCCAAGTTGTCGTGGTGTCGAGCCGATGAATTTGCCTTTAGTTTTGGCCCACGTCGAAGATGTTCTACGCCTCCTGAATCCGCATATCGGCGGACCCATAACTGCACGGTTCTCCTCTGTGGATACACAACAAAACAGTATTTAAAAAAGTTACCTATAATAATAGCTATTATTATAACAAATAAATATATATACCTACTAAATTTATATACTGTGTATATAATATAAATATTAATATTATGTCCTTACGTGTTTTAAATATACACTGACATAATAATCTATTTTTATCTAAAGGCCCGTGCCGTAGTGGGACAAAAATGGGCTAGACCAAGTTAATTTTATCATAATCATCTGTGTTTTGAAATTTATTAACTTTAACAATAAACATCATATTTAGAAACTTCTAATACTAAATTTACTACAAATTAATAAAACAAAAATCTTAGACAAAAAAAAACTATAATACATTTATGATAATTTACCTATATTATAACTATGGTAAGTATTGCACTTCAGTTACATTAATTTATTCCTAGGTAAACATTGAAAGGTGAGACGAGTTAGTTAAGTTGAAGTATGTATAATATCAACGTAATATCAAATTGTTACTCACCGATATCATTAGGCGCCTTGCAATTTCACATACAGATAGGTACGTTTTGCTCATGCAGAACAACGATTTCTGCCTTTTTTAACATTGACAAATGTTGGATCCACGGAAATAAATCTGCACACGAATACGAGTAGCAATCAATAAACTCAGTAATGCAAACACTCGTAGACTGGCAACAAAGAACGCTCATTTTTTATAAAATAGGGTGCCTGAAAACAATTTTTTAAATTGTCGGTAGTTATTTTCTAAACAGTCAAAATAAAATGGCCTGAGAGTTCCGTGGTTGTCTCAAACGTTGCAAACTTCATTACTCATCCATGAACGGGATCGAATCGTTATAAATTCAACTTTTAAGTAATGTTTTAACAAAATAATAAATTCAAAATGAAAAAGACATTTGCTGCACACATGGTTTGAACTTATGATTTCTCGTTCACTGACCAAAGACGATAACCGGTCGAAAGGTCACTATAGTAATATAATGCGAAATATTATATCTCATCCAGTAATATCAATGAATGATTACTATCGTGCCATACGTACACTACCAAACACAGAGCTCGCTCGTTTTATTTAGTGTTTGTGTGCATAACCGTGACTTCACCCATACATATAAGATGTAAACTAATTACGTTGTTCCACTGTACCTAAAAACAAGTGAACTAAGCGCAGCGTGTAAAAGTATCATCATTCATGCGCAGCGACTTCAGTTCGATTCCGAATACAAACAACTTGTAAACAACGAAGCACTATCAAAGAAAAGCGCAATTTGCAAACTGAATCCCTATATAAACAAAGCGGGAATTATTCGTGTCGGAGGGCGTCTAAAGCACTCTCAGCTTACCCGGGGAGATGAAGAATCCAATTATCATACCACATAGAGGACGATTTACACAACTTCTTAGAGAACAAGCTCATTCAACCTCATTACATGGAGGAGCTCGGCTGACGCTGACTTATATAAGACAGCGTTACTGGATTGTTGGCGGTACCCGTGCCGTTAAGAACCAACTACGAAAATGTGTACGCTTTCATCGCTTCAACAAGACAGATGGCTACCAACTGATGGGTGACCTACCACAGCAAAGGATCACACCGTGCCGACCTTTCACGCACACCGGAGTAGACTTCACCGGCCATGTGGATGTCAAACACAACAAGGGTAGAGGCGTGAAAACTTCCAAGGGATACATAGCCATATTTATATGTAAGGTGACGAAAGCCATTCATATTGAACTCGTGTCCGACCTTAGCACAGAAACGTTTATGGCAGCCTTCCAAAGACTATGTGCAAGACACGGCACCCCCAGGCACATGTACCCTGACTGTGGTACAAACTTTATCGGCGCTGCAAAGGTGCTTCGTCAAGAATTCGAAGAGTTCAAAGGACTACTGAAACCAGATCTCTTCAACGAACTGGCCAAGTTAGAGGTGGAGTGGCACTTCAACGCCCCCACCTGGCCAACTGGCGGTCTTTGGGAAGCTGCCGTCAAGTCGATGAAGCACCATCTGCGACGAATACTAGGGGAACAAAAATTGACATACGAGAAGTTCATAACGATGTTAGCAAAAATAGAAGAAGCCTGTTTGAATTCAAGACCTTTGTGCCCGCTAACTGAAGATCCAGAAGAGTTCTACAACTGCCTCACTCCTGAACACTTCCTAACAGGAAGCCCAATATTGTCTATGCCACTCTCGGATTACAATGACGTGAATGACGTAAAGCTTACCGAGCATATGTTTCTGGAATATACAAAAAACTGGTCAAACGATTACTTTACTACTCTACAAACACGTAGTAAGTGGAACAAGCCGTTTAGAAACGTCAAAGAAGGCGATATAGTACTGGTGAAAGAAAACAATCCACCATCGGGAAAATGAGCCTTAGACCGTATACTGGAGACTCATCCAGGTGCTGATGGATATGTTCGAGTTACTACCGTCAAAACTCAAGCAGGAATCATAAAGCGCCCAATAACAAAACTATCGCCATTACCGAAATGAAAAATAATAATAATAATAACCGTGGAAATTGAGGATGCCAAGGATAACGAAATGAAAAATAAGCCACAACAGAATTAAGATTAGGTCAAAGAATCCTATTTCAATGTTACTAATAACAATGCTATCATTGTTTACAATTGTAACCGGCATCTTATAGCGCCAGTTATGGCACGTGCGGAGCGCTGTCATCAACAGCTTTACAAATTTGGAACGCGAGCGGCCTATATACTATGACAATATTGGTAAAATGCAAGTAGTGCAAACCATTGGGAAGGAACTCGTCATACACAAACTTACTTCGAGAATATCAAGAACTTATGCCATAAAACAAATCTACAACACTGATCTCAGATCAACTATGGAACAATTAATCCATGAAATAGAACTTCTAAATTACTACAACTCCATACTTATGAATCCCCACAAACACCTGAGCAACAGGAAGAAACGGGGCCTGGTCGATGGAGTTGGCTACATATATAGCTAATGGTCTGTTTGGAATATTGGACCAACAATTTGCTAAGAAATACCAAAACGAAATCAAATAATAATATCCCTGGACATTTCACACAGTGCCATCTAGTCCCAAGCTAAGCAACCTAATGCTTGTGTTATGGTAACAAGATGGCTGATAAACTACTTATATACATATTTTTTTTTGTAAATACATACATATTATAGATAGAAAAACACCCAGACTCAGAACAAATACATGTAGGACTTACAAATATTTGTTCTGTGCGGGAATCGAACCCGCGACACGCAGCGCAGCAGTCCGATCGCTCAGCCACTGTGCTAACCGTGCAAATCTCTGCAAACCACCGAGAACTACTTACTTGAATTAATCAAAAATCAAACAAATATTGTGGAGCTTGAGAATCAGGTATTGAAACAAAGTGAAGACAACATTCTGAGTCAATTCAACTCCATTGATAACTTCTTAAATCAGACAAAAATGAAAACTACAAATAAAACGTTAAAAATATTTACAAGCTGATTAATGTGATAGCACGAGTACTGAAAATTATTTTCTTGTCGAAGCACATATTCCACTTGTAACTAACGAAGACTACGATATATAAAAAGCTATAACCTTTACCGGTTAACATTGAAAAGGAAACTACATATGTGCAGTTATCAAACAAGTACATCGCTGTCAACTTTAAGAAGAACGTTTACGCATCTATATATGTCCGAAGATGAATTGAAACACTGCATGCTACAAAAATCACAGAATTTCCTTTGCAAGAAAAACCTGCCATCATTTGACTAGCACAGCAAAAGCGCATCGTGTGAGGCGAAACTGCTATCACATCAAAACAGCGGACCTTGTGACGTTGAAAGCGCGTCATGCAAGGACAATTGGATAGAGTTACATACACAAAACAGCTGGCTGGCGATTTGCTGCGAAACGTGTTCGTTACGAATCATATGTAGCAATGACGTCACAGCACAAACCATCTCATCATCGAGCACAGTGACATGAACTCAGGGATGCGTATTGCAATTTACCGACCTGACCATCTACGCTCAACGCCAATACAGCAGTCACATGAAGATGGATTATGAGCTCACAGTTCAGTTATTAACAAAATAGTGAACTTAACATATCGCTATGCCCCAAAAACCTTCAGTCAAAGGCAATAAAAAAATGGCATCAAAGGGGAATCAAAAAATTGCATCAATTGAACAGAAAATTTTAACTAAAAGGGAAAATGAAGCTTCACTACCAACAATATCAAGTCATGGCATTCATCAATATGCCATCTGTTACTCTTTACTGGCGGCCGCCATCACAGTTGTACTTGTTGTGGTTGGGAGGAATCGTTGTCAGCACTATTGCACAAACAACGCTAAGAACAAAACTACTAATCCACCACCAGAAGATATTGAACTTCAAGTCATCCGAAAACCAGAGTACCAGCAAGAAGCAGTCGCAGCGCAAACAACAAAAGACTTGCGGCTGGAGTCTCGACCTGGGAACAGGAACACCGCCTTTCAATTTAATAATAATAATAATAAATAATAATATCCCTGGACATTTCACACAGCGCCATCTAGTCCCAAGCTAAGCAACCTAATGCTTGTGTTATGGTAACAAGATGGCTGATAAACTACTTATATACATTTTTTTTTTGTAAATACATACATATTATAGATAGAAAAACACCCAGACTCGGAACAAGTAAATGTAGGTCATACAAATATTTGTTCCGTGCGGGAATCGAACCCGCGACACGCAGCGCAGCAGTCAATCGCTTAACCACTGCGCCAACCGTGCCGTCAAATATATAATATATAATAATTTGATTGATTAATTTACTTTATTAACTTTGTGATGCCTTTCCCTTTCTCTTCTTGTTGGTTCCTCCTTTTGGGGTTGCTAAGATAAGATGTATAGTCTTAAACTGTACATGTTTTGCTGACGCGGTGGCTTGCACCCGCCGCGCGTCACTTTATTACTATAAATAAACATACATAACAATAAATCAGTTAGTGCAATTACTGCTACGCGGTGACTAACATTAGAGAAAGGAATCGTCAACAGTTTTATTTGTAAACACTATTTACAAGTAATAAACCTTACGGAAACTAAGTGATCTTTTTCTCTACGCGCTTCAACCTCAACGAGAAAAACTCTGCAAGTGTATGAACCGTACATACCCCTTAGTCTCTATTTAGGTATAGTCTATTGGTCTAAACTGTATCTAAAAATAAAATGTATAATGTAAAAAAGACCATTGAGGACGCTGAAATTCAGTACTCATGATGTCATGTTGTTGCTACCTACAAGATTGCACAGAACTAGGTGGGTGCTTGTTTAAGAAAAAATCTGTGCTTTTAATAAAAACATCTACCTATTCAATGACCTGCAAACTCCAGCCATCGTATTCGAAACTACCTACCTACTTAGTTTACTTAGTTAAATTCCTTTCTATATTTTTTCCTCAGTCTATTGCACTTTACTCTGAACTGAACCTGTTACGATGTGTCGTTATTTTTCCAATAAGGTTCATTATATTGTTTTTTGGTATCATCTCTGGTGTATGATGTTCAAAATTCTTATCATAAATGTATTAATGTCATCTGTTCCACTATCGTCCATCAGTCGAGACTTCGTGGAGTAGGTATGAAGAGCATTGATTAAATATTTTACTCTCACATTAGATAAATTATATGGGTGCGTATGTAACACATGGTCAATAGAGTAATCAGCCTAAAAACCATCATACATTGGCATAACCTTGCGCCGCGGCCGACTTTCTGTCAGTGCGTTAGGCCGCCAACGCACAAACAATTTTTTTCCACTACTACCGTTATCAAAGTAGTAATAAATTTGGTTTGACGACGCTATTTACTGCTATATTTGCATTGGTTAAATAAAAAAATATATATTTCCAAATATGTTATGTGCATGCGATGTTGTGGAATTTATGCATAAAATGTATTTTCTAGTGTGAATGCAATAACACGCAGTTATTTATATTTCGAATTATAAGTAACTCATTAGTTTCTAGTTATAGAATCCGGATGTAAATAAATCTTGTAGCAAAAGCTTCGTTCGCACTGATGTGTGCGCCCGCGCAGCCGGGGGCGCGGAGCGGCGCGCGCGCTCTACAATTACCGGCGTGGCCCGCGGGGCATTCCTCACAACGTTCAGCCTAATTAGTTCAGCGCGCGATGAGCCTTTGTCTAACAGTTCAGTTCACCTTGCCGAGTTTTTACGACTGGCATGCATTCGCATATTTGACCTCTGAGCTAAGGACACGGCCCTTTTTGCTTTTGCTACGAAAAATGAAGTCGTGTGATGCGCTATTATCTGTAGGCACAGATAAACTGTAGTAATTTGTTGACTTAAAATATTTCCTCATCCAAAGCTAAAGTATGCATAGCAGAAAGGTGAATAGGCGGGCCCGAGGACGATGACATTGAATAATGAAATACTGTTGAAAAAACTCTACGTATTTTATCGATGAGCGAAAATATCAATCACATTTTATCTTTTAACTCAAGATATGTACGAGTATATTAGGGCGCGACTAATGTGTTGGAACGGAGAGCGGTGAACAAGAACTAGTCGGTGAGCAAACATCGGGTCGTGTGTGTCGTGTGCTGAACACCGTTTGGTGTGTTTACCGACGACGAGAGCGCGGCCGGCGGCTGCCGACATCTGAACACTGTTACGTAAACATGTCGAACACATAGTGCACAAACACCGGCTGCACTGATCATTAAAAATAATATTTATTCAACTACTGGTAGCTACCTCGCCACCTCGCTACCTCGCCACCTCGCTACCTCGCACACTCCACGCTAACGGAGTTGAAAAGCTCGCACGTACCAGGTGTGTTTATTATTACGCTTACAATTGTATTATTATTCTTTATTACTATTCTTGTTATGCAGATACATGAAGACATTATGGAAAATTATAAACAGCGATGCTGCGCAAAAAGCAGGTAAACAATATGTTATTGGGTGTAGTATAGCTATTAAGCATTGTGTATTAGAATAATGTGTTGGGTACTATAGAGTCGTAGATAAATAGCAATGCACAACGCACTGCTACAAGCTAACATCTAGAAGGGACACTTCATTGCATCCTCTACAGAATGATACCCATGAAATTACTTACCATACAATTAAGCATATAGCTAAAGCTTTGTCAGTTTTAGCTATATGCTTAATTGAAAACCCATTTCGCGGAGAAAATCTGCATCAAAAGCTTGTTCCGGAGCTTTATCATCTAATGCCTAAAATATGTCACGTGCTAACAAAGTATACCAGCTCAAGTGCTAAATAGAACCTACCTAAAACAATGTTGAATGATGCAAATACAAACAGTGTTTTTAACACACCTACACTAGGACTGCCAAGTTTAAAACTTACAAACAAGGAATTCAATTATGATAAGTGATAAGTTGATAACTCTATAAAAGGTACATCGTGCGAGTCCGACAGTCCAACTAGAGATCTAACCGTCGTAGGCAGAATGACGGAGGTTTAAAGTTTAGGCGTGTCGTATGCGAATAAGGCTTATTCTATGTCGGAGGTACGGTCTGGTTTATAAATAGCTCGCGGCGCGGGCAGGTGCTGCGCGCTCAGACGGGCGGTCGCCGCGCGCTCCGCTTCCGCGAATCTCCTCACAGAATATCTCAGCACGCTATACACGCTACACTTGATCATGCACTCGCCCTCAACGCCTCACCGCCTCACCTACATCGCCTCGCCTCACGATACCCCCGGGACGTTCAACATGTCTGCCCGTTAACGTCCACTGCTGCAGGCCTTCTAAGACCGCTACGAACGGTTGTAGCGATGTTGATGTAAACCTTAGGACAGACTTAGCAGATTACTGATAATAACAAAGCTTTTAGACTTGCGTTTTAGTCGCCTTTCACGACAGTGTCGATTATACGGCTGGTTCTTTTCAGGGTAAAACGTTACTTGTACCTCTAAAACAGAATACTGTATCTACGATTTAAAGGCGTGGCGGGCTAAAGTAACCAAGGTGCCTAGAAATGTTCGCCAGGTGTGCTCATACATTTAAACCACTTAAACTATAATAGCCTCGTATCTAATCCTTATTTTAATAAACAAGATACCTATAAACGTCGATAATAAAATAAATGTTCGTATCTATCGATATCATATTTCGGAAATTAATGATAAAATATTGATTCTCGCTTCAATACCAGCTTAGATCGTAGAAAAAAGGATGAAATCGTACACCGATGTTTTAGTTAATTAATAACGATTTAATTCTTTCCTTTGACCGCGTGTTCCGAAGCTTATGCTCATGAGAACATACAGATGATTTGGCAGCGGAACGGATTAATTAAATGGAGGATCACAAAACAAAACCATTTAAAAGTTATTTCGCCTACCGTCATTATTGTGTGGTTTATTTTTTCCTGTTTTATGATATGGGAACGTTTAGCTTCGCGTAAAAATATCGGTCTGCCTTTTAGAACGGCGTATTGACTTTTTTTAGGTTTAAATCTACGTCAGCATAATCATGGTTAAAAGATTTTTTTCCCGCAAGCTTAATCATAACGCCAACGCATTTCTATTTCACAATAACTTCGCATCAGAAAATAGATGTTATTGAACTCTACATTATTCAAACGAACAAGAACATCTGCTGAGAAAAACCTAAGCTGATATTTATACACCTAAATATAAGTACGAAGGTTCTACAAGTTATAAAAGTCGCTTGCGATGCTGGGCGCTTCGCAATGCGCCCGCGCACACCAGTCGCAAGAGATTGCTGGAAACAGAAAAACATCAACGATACGTATAAATGGAATCCCGATGCAGTCGGCCTGCACCCGATGCGCGGACTTTATAAATAAATATTGCTTTCGAGTCCCATCCGCGTTCCTTGCAAAGTAAAAAAGGGTATCGGTAACGGTTGAAAAAGTATCAGAATTATATTAATTTTATTTAACTTCTTGTCCGGATGATAAGTGTTGGACTGAAAGGAAATACAGAAAGGATTAATTAAATAGCGCAACGTGCAACCTGGAGTTTATATCGCAGGCAGTAATTACATAAAACGATTTTCCGGTCAATGAAAATTCCTTCGTAGACGCCTGTCATAAAGTGCTTTATTATGCAATTATATCCTGTGTGTCTGATGAGCTTATGTCTACAATGAGGTTTCCTTTGGATATTTTTGTAAAACCTCCTTATCTAAACTGCCATTATTTATTTTCAAAGCTCGACACTAAAAGCGTTTATCGGTTCAATATGAACACTAAATATATTAATATCTCACGATGTCTACCTGATAAGTGGAAGTGCAGTTTGAGAAAAAAGGCTTCAGGATAAAAAGGTCGAGTGGTAAATAATGTTTGGATGGGAATAATGATAGGCGGCCGGTAGACGATAGGGCGCCGCGCGGTGACGCCGCGCCGCCTGACCGTGTCGCGCGCGCGCCTACACACGGCCGCCTCCACCGCTCAACTTTGAACTGAGCAACTTTATACTTATCGCTGCTCCACTTTATTATACCCTACTATTCAATATATCTTATAAAGAAAGCGACACAACAGTTGCGAGACAAGTGCAACTATAACATCTCATTCAGTTAATTAACAAGTCAGGTGTCACAGAAGTGTGTAGTAGCGTTAAATTACAAGTGGATAATTAAGAAATCATTACGCAAAAATAAAAAGTGCAATGATAAGTTGGTATCTTGTTACGGTCCTAATGAGTTGCATAACGCTGCGCTGTGTTGCTGGACGCAGCGCGCGGCCGTAGCGGTCGGGTTACCGTACACGTCCCACCTGCACCCGCTCCACCGCCACTTGCGTCATTTACAACTTTAAAATAATAAAACTGGTTTTGATTGTGATCTATACGATGGTGTATCACGATTAATGTCCCAAGCAGCGCACCTGGCAGCCGACCCCGTGCTGTCACGACACTTGATACCGTGTAACCTGAAGCGCCTGATGTTTGTACAACACTAAATCCATATTCATATCACAATGGCATTAACCAACTAGTTTACTGCCCGAATCTGACATAATCGTTCTTAATTATGTATCCAACTTGATTGCTATCGGCCATGTTGAACATGTTAATGACAATTAATATAGAGATGACGACTGATTTTTCGGAGCTGCAACTCGTTTTTATGTAGGTTACGTTCTGATAGACCATTAATGGTATGTTTTGGGTGCAATGTCTCGTATTAATACCAAAACTACTGAAAAAAAGCAGTTATGTAAAATATGCATCCGACGTGCATGAAAGAGATTTCTCAACAAAGAACCTTCGTTTTCTTTTAGACATTCATAAAAACGAAGGATTTTACACATGATTAATTCTCAGTTGATTTTCCATACACGTACGTTCATACATATGAGACGAGTATTATTTTTTTAAACAAAGAAGACAACGACGGAGCAACGACCTGCCCTTATTTGGAGAATACAACATATCGACTGCGGCGGTTCTTTATGAAGTGCCTGAACCCAGATAGCTCTCCTGGACGTATTGAAAAACAATAATACCAAAATAGATTAAGTTGTGTTGAATCATTAGAAACCAGATAATACTGGATATTGTTTGGAACATCGTTAAAACCTTATATTTTTTTTTAATTAAAAACGAGCCAAAAAGTTAGTAATCGATATTTTTGGAAAATGATTCAAATGAAATAAGTTTGGTCTATTATCGTAGTTGACGTGAGCCTCGCCAGGTGCCCAGGTGTAGCAGCAACCTGTTCGATCTCAGTATCATGTTACACTAGGTTTCACATTAGGAAATTTATACGACGGCTCGTATGACTACTGACTGTTAATTATTGTTTTATTGACGAGATAAATTATTATAATTATTAATCGGTTCCGAGAATGTACAGCAAAACAAGGTGATTCATCCGCGTTTATTTCGCCGTGGCCCGCGCAGATGTGCGCCCGCGCCACGGGGAGTGTTGATTAAATTAAGTGACATTTCATTTTAATTCACCGACATAAATCTCGGACATTACGAGTGCCATTATCGTAGCTCGCAGGTGCCGCGCCCCGCTAATAAGCCAAAGGTCTCAGCACGATAAACGGACTGACACAATGTCTGAGAGGCAGTCGTGTTGTCGCCGATTATGATAAACTTATTGTTATTGTTCACTCGCTCGCTACACATAAACAAAGTTAGGTAACCTTATATCAATCGTTTATTGTTGTTTTCATCGATTTTATGTAATCGCGTGCTAAATGTGATGTAAGCAAACTTTATATAAACAAACACTAAGAGTAACTGTTTGCTCTCACACGTCAATGTAGCGTATCGACCCTAAACCCATTCCAAGAACGGAATGGAACAATCTTTGAGAAGAAACAAACGTATATGTACCAAGATTGGATTATGAACCCTTTTAATACGAAGTATGTATTCTACAGTCGCTATAGTGTGCAACAGATGTAAAAGCGCACCCATTCGGCTCTATTTCAAAGTTAAGATATATTTAACTAGTGATTAATAGTCGGCAATTTAGAGTTCCATATAGCTGCAATCATAACTTAATGAATACATGATTTATTAAAATAACTGGTGTATTTACTCAATGCGTCGTAAAACCGAGCGTTAATCCAAACAACTTAATAACATGCCATTTGCCTAGAAATAGAGTAACCGTCACTTGTTTTAATATCAATAAATAACTTTGTAAATCGATGTAACGCTACTCGTAAAACGTGCGGTGTTGTGTGTGGAGTCCCTTACGTGCCTCCGATGGTACGCACCCAGGCCCTGTCACTTTTATGCGTCCACTTCATATATTTCCATGTATATTGTTTGTCAATATGCTGCATTTGCATAAGCGAGCCGGAGGAAATATTACGAGGTAGATACCAAGTACGAATGTGGCCGGTCCGCGGTGCGTTTCCATTTTGCAATACAATCAACGCTATGATACGTACAGCGGTACCACACCTTATTATCATAAGTATTTACGAGCGTGGTAAACCAACACATTTATGTGTTTGTACTTAACGCATTGAAGATTAGGCACGGCCGTTAATCGTTCAGCTATAACAACCATTAAATGATGCATTAGCTGATTTATGTTGTATTTACTAATAGCGTTGAGTTATAGTGTAGTGTCGCTGTCGAGCGCCATCGAGACATCGCGGTACTTAGCACTCGTGTTTCTAACTAAAAGCATGCTTAGCGTGTTGGAAGGGTTAACAGGGGAGTTGACTTCGGATTATACAACTTAATGCGCTTGTTGCCTAGTGTGCTTCGAAGTGAAAATATTTATGATTATACAAACTGAACATCTTAAATTATGTTCAATCGCTATAGATATTACCAGATATCTGTTATTTTCGTCAATCAAATTCCAGTCTTATTTTAGATCATTTCCAACATCATTCTCCTGTTGATTTTTCTACCAAAGTTTTCTATTATCATCTCTATGTTTGAGTTGTTGTTTGAGTTCTTTTCCCATATTAAGCACATGTTCATCTTCTCGCCAGAAGAGGAACAGATTCTATAAACGATGATACTAATGAAGCCACAGAAGTATGTCCTGTCTCTTTTAAGTCATTCATATGAATTCTCATAACTGTTCTCATTCGTACCTATGTTTCAACTTTATACTAAATTCACAATATTTTGGCATCTGCTTCAATTTATGTTACCAACCGCGAATCACATTGAAGAGTAAACCTTTCCTGTTCTTGTAATAATTACTAATTCACTAGTTTTCCGTGTGAGGTTTACCTTTGCTTAGTATTAATAGGTTTTAATTGCGTGTGTCAAGTTTAAAACCAAGTCGCTATTGATTGACATTCCTTTGAGTCAAATTCTGTGAACATTTCAAACCAAGTTTTATGAATCAAAAGTAATAATATCTACTTATTTAACTTTCATTACATGCGTAAAGCACCATGTTTATAATTACCAATATTGTACTTATAATTATTATATAAAGTTAACTCAAAACTTAAGTTAAAATACTAAATATTTATGTCGGACGGATCGTCGGGCGGTTTCGTAGATGGATCGTAGGTGTGGCGTAGCAGTGTCGTAGCAGCGTCGTAGCGTTGTAATAGCCGTGTAGTAGAAGAATCATAGGCGTTGCGTAGCAGCGGCGTAGCTGTCGTACCGGAGGCGTAACCATATCGTAGCCGGGGCGTAGCAATATTGTATCGGTGGCGTGACAGTATCTTACCGGTACCTAACATTAAAATGGCAAATACAACAAAATACCTTGGTGTTATAATAGATGAAACACATATTTATTAATTTTTAAAAACTATTTTAGCTCTTTTCGCCTGAAACAGAGGATTACCTAGTTCAGGCACGTAAGTCTTAGAAATATAAGTTAAATTTAAGCAAAACTGTACTAATTTTTATGCCTTATAATTTTTTAAATAAATATATTATTATTATTATTATAGCAGTGTCATAGCCGTAGCGTAGTAGTGTCGTCGCCGTGTCGTAATTATCGTAGGCCGCTGAGTGCAACTTTGAGATGTGTGTTACATTTTTATTTCGTTGTTATTCTATTAAGCAATGAACTCATAATATTCATTAGACTACTTCAAACGTACTTCTATTTGCATTTTTTGCGCTAAGCCAAATGCGACGCTACGAGCATTGACATTGCATTTTGTTTTATCCAGTTCAAAAAAATATTACGTGTATTGACTTTACGTATAAGTCGCATTGTTTGTGAAGCTTTATTGTAAAATGAATTCCATTTTCATGTCTTATAATGAGCACTCTGGTGATATGATAGACCCTTCAATGAGAAGACATGACGCAGGGAAATTGTGGTGGTTTAGTAGTGGTGCTGCAGTGTTAGCAGCGCGGCGTGGTGTGTCGTGGTGCGACGTGTTGCGGCGTGGTGGTGTCGCGCTAGGTCACGCATGCGCAGTGCAGTAGCCGACCTTGCGGCGGCGCGGCGCGGGCGTCTCGGGTTGCGCCCACATATCTGCCGCTCGCCGCGCGTGCGGTTCAATCCCGCGACGGAATGCCTCCATCCGATAGCTTCGACTAACATTTGATATACTCTCGACGACATTTCTCACATGCCATACACGCAGCCAATGTAACTGTACGAGAATCAATTGATTTCGTGTCACTGCGAAGAGTCGACGAGATCCTACTCGACTTTCTTGGAAAGTCTGAGTGTCTCTTGCAGATGGACGAATGAGAAGCTGTGGCCCGATTACACTAACACTTGCAGATACATAAAGGATTTTCTCGGCGTTTAGGAAGGCAACTGCATACATTTGAATTACAAAGTAAAATGAGATCTAATCTAAACTTAGATCTCATTATATTCTCGGTATACCTCAGACGTCTAAGTTTGAACATTGCTTGAAACATTAATAAGCTTATGCATTATTCGCTTTGTTCAATTGACGATATTTCACACATAAGGAACGTTTGACGTAATTAGATAATTAAGTATTTAATCTGCGAACTCGTATTTGTCTTGATCTAGCCGCCTTGTGAGCAAGATAATCGTGTCGTGACGTGACGTTATTTATCATCAGCTACGGAAGCAATGGAAATATTGACAGTAAACATGATTATACATGATATCGCAAGAGCCGCACGTCTGCAGGCAGTATGTAGGCCTGCAGAGATACTGCGCCAAACACGTGCGCGTGACACCAATCCCTATCTGACAAATGCAACTATTAAATTTTATGTATCCACTTCTATTAATACCGCAGATACTGGATGTAATAGCGTGGTTCGCATGATATACGGCGGCGTTTACACGTCCCTCCGCGCCGCGCGCTGCTCTAAATGAAACCTAAGCCTGCGAGCGAGATCTTTGAATATTCTATTGCTGTATAAATACCTATAATTAGATGAACGCCTAATATCACCAGTTAATATGCCAGGTTACAGCCCGCGCAGATCCTACTAGATTTAGCCGCGTAAGCCTGAATTGTTAACGACCTGGTAATGCTATTCATTTCATTAACGCTGCTGGTGACATCATTATTGTTAAAGGATAAGGAAATACTTAGTGCAGTTGCGATATAGTATTCAAATACTGTGAGAAAATATACCTCCCTCGGCGACGTGTATTACAGGTGCTCATTTACCTACAGAGTTAATTACCATTGCAAATGATAAGCCTTTGAAATATGCATGCTTTTACTAAAAATATACCGACCGTTAAGTTAAATGTAAGTGGTGCTTTATTTCTGAGTATTTGCATCTATTTTTAGTCTGGATTGTTGGTCGGGCTCGTAACCACAGGCGATAAATAATGCAAATAGAGCTTTTTGCATTGACATAGTATCTTAACTGGAAGCAACTCCCGATAAATTGTAAGGCGAACCTTGCGCTCGCGCTGGATCGTGACGACAAGTGGACTATAATGTTCTAAGTAGGTACGTAAGTAATTATGGCATGTCTCCGCAGCGTGCTGTAGCTTATTCTAAGTAGCAGTAGTAAGATAGTTACAAATAGAATTGTGAATTCCTTCCACATAAACACTTAGTACGTTCAAGTTAGCACTTCAACTTAATCATATTCTTGTATTGTGTGAGGTCTAGTTTGCACATTGTCCTTTAAACATTAATTATCAACATGTCAATTCACGTCAATTTATATAAAACAAAACAAATTAATAAATTGTACACGAGCTGTTGAAATGGGAATTTACGCCAATATCAATAACAATCCGTATCAAATGTGTGTAAAACCGATTGTGCTTTACAAAAACAAAAGATAACTTTAAAAAATTATCGATTGTCACTTCAAAAAGTTTATATCTCGTAGCGCATGTTAGTAACTTTTCCTCGGTTAAATGGAAGTTAAAGTCGCCTTACAAGATTGCTCGGCGCGCCAGGTAAGGCAACTTACATGAAAAACTCACCTGACACGTAAGCCTCGTTGGAATCTATCGGCTGACAAATTCAGCCACCTTTTAACAGGTAGGTGATCGCACCGCTACGGCTTACTCGAGATAACTCGTGTTTTAAAGGCCCCAAAACAGAGGTCTAACGATCGATCATTAGGACTTATTTGTTTTTTGACGTTGACGGGACACCGACAGGGTTAGTAGTGGACGCGTTTTTGTTATTATCTATGGGTTGCATCAGGCCATTCGTCATGCTGTCAGTAGAACAGGGCCCAACGAGACAATCAAAGTGACCGCTTGATAACGGAGCTTGGTGACGCTCCACACTTTCCCATTGCCTGATGCTCTGGTACACCTTGCGTGAATGCCCGTATGACGTGATTAGTAGATGCAAATTGATTTACATCCGCCACCTCACTTCAGGTCCAGTTGAAAATCAGCGTCAGATTGTCTGGTATTTGTCTGGCATTTTTGCTGACCTGGGCCTATTTGACGCAGCCGCGAGGCATACGTTCCTGCTAATTTCTCACAACGTACTTTACACTTTTTATTTGTTTTCTTTTTTATATATATTTTTTTTACTTGTATTATAAATATGTAGTGTTGTGTGCCTTTTAGTCTGCGCTAAATAAATATATTTTCTTTCTTTCTTTCTTTATATGTATTTCACTATATCGCATAAGATTTGAGAAGCCACTGGTCATAATGCATGTCCTGTACTAGCTGCAACATTCGATATCTTCACTCAAAGAGTAAGAAGCAATAACTCTAGGTACGTAGCTCTAATATCTCTAATAACGGTAGGTACTTTATATAATTTTATCTGAAAGGTAGTTTTTCTCATACTTTTAACCTATCTCTGAAGAAACATAATATTTAAAGTACGATTTGTCACTGAATATATGGATATTACCACCCATTTGCTTGGTCTATTCTTGTAAACATGTCCAAAGACATTTATTCAATTTTATTCTTAACCATTGACCACAAACCACAATTTATATCATCGCACTGAAGTGCACGGATTGCGACAGGAGTTTCATGTAACTAGGAAGCATTCTTACTTCATTCGTTTAGTTTTCCTTTGGCGTTTACAAATTTTCCTAAATATGTAGGAATCTACACAATCACAATGAACAAGCACTTTGCGTCGTGACCTGTAAATCATTATAACTTAGTTCATCTCAACAGTCTCAACTAGGAATAAAATGTGCATATTATGTTAAACCACGTTATGCATAATTTAATACCTATGTTCCAACTGAACTTTGTACCGATGACTAGAGTGGTCACCTAATATCAATAGTGGTTACCACTAGCATTTATTTCACTCCAAGATTGATGTAGCTGTAAGTCCAATACATTATGCATTGTCAAGATTTATTTTAAATAGTCTTCATATGTACATTGCCAATGCACATGGGAATCACTTCTAGAACGTTTAAAGACAACATTCCAATACCTCCACCAATATTTAAGAAAAACTTAAATCCATATTAACTCTGAATAATGTTGATTCAACTTTGTAATCGAACCTCAAGTAGTCGCCGTTTTAAAATCATAATCCAAACGGTTGTATGTGACACTGGAATATTTGCAGAAATAATAACTTATTGACGTGGACCCGTCGACGGAGACCAGTATCTGCTCTACCACATAAATACATACTGATATTAGTTTTAACGTTCCGTAACAACCTTATATGTTCCTATGAGATCGCAATAACGGCTATAGTGGCTTGTAAACCTGATTGATGAACGGTAAAGTTAACTTTGTATTGGCGCACGTAAGATTATCGAAGGCAAGTTTTGCATACCGCAGGCCACTACCATAAAATACAATACATTACGAGCGAGCCAGCAGCTACCGTGTTACGTGATACGCGCTTCTAAAAGAATATCAATGAATATCAATAACTATTAGACACTTTCTTATTAATTGGGCAACCGTTCGGTTCTCAGTTTTGGCATAAAACGTTGAGTTGTGAAATTGTTGTTTACTGTTTTACTTAATTATGCCTATGTTACGTCACTACAAAAAATTCTGGAGGAGCAGAGATCTTACAAAAGCCACTAAGATCGGGCTTGTTCAAACACTGGTTCCCTATGACGCACGCACGCGTCACGCAGCGTCGGCATGTGGTGCTGGAGAAGAATGCTTCGTGGATTGAGATTGCACCAACACCTCTTTACGTCAAGAACTCGACATTAAAAAGCGTGTGTCTATTCTGGTCCAAACGCGCAACGCCCTAGACAAGAAACTACATGAGGACCACGACCGCTCTGACAAGAGTGCTACGAAGAAGAAAACGTCAATACACAAGTCCTGGAATGCTTAAAACTGGATAAACCTCAGAATCTTCGTACTCAACTCGTAATGAACGCATAAACATTCCATAATAAAGTGAGATCTCCACTTAGACCCCGATAAGTTACCTTTCGTCTCAGATGTCTATCTCAAAACGCCATAAAACTAATTTAAAGAATGCCTAACCGACATAATATAAACCCTGAAACTGCCTCTAAGGTCCAAATGATACGTGTTCAATAGAAATGAAATGACGTTTGATTACTCTCATTCATCGGCGACATCATAAACGACACAAATCCCGTCCTAAAACATTGTTATCAGTGTTCCCACTCTAATCTTAAGGCAATAAAATTTCGATGGCCCAAGAAAAACGGGGCAGCTCGATAACCATAAATTTGGGCCGAAACGGATGGGACAAATTTTTATAATGGGCCTCCCCCATTTGGGCGCTGAGTCGCGTTAATGACAACCTAACAGTTTGTTTTAACATCATTATAGGAGCGTATCGGGCATTCCATCACAGGTACCTGCGAGCACACCCGCGCGTATACACATGTCTCGACTCCCCAACTTGATACATGCACCGATTATTGTCATTCTCTTACCGATTCCAACCGATTGTAATCTTACGGACTCAATTCGATAGCGCTGGGTTAATTAATTACATTCCTAAGAAATATCAAGTCGAATGTACTTTAAGTACCTAAATAAAAACAGGTCGAGTATGATTGGGTTCTGATACCAAGGGTTCCTTAGTGTAATTCTTTTATATTTACATATTTCAGTGGTCTAGTGAACGTGAGTGAGGTATAGGCACGAAGTTCACTTTCAGGTTCAGCTTATACTTCAATATTTCAGTAATTATTTTGCACTTCTGGAGAAAGGGTGGGTAAAGAGAGAAATATTTTTTGGATGCATATTACTCAGTATTAACCAACAGGTAGAGTCAAGTTTCCAATCATCAGATTCCTTTATTTTGCTAAATTATGGATAAAGAAACGACCGATCTTTAGATGAGGACTATGTTTTTTCATTTCAAGCACAGAACCCAAAAAACGGTAACTGCCACTAATTAGAAACGGCTATTAAAATATTCCATTTTTTATATTCATTCCGACTGTCGTTCTCAATTATGTCGTTGACCTTTTGCGGCATTCATACCTAGGACAACAGGAATTAATTGAAAATGTTGCTTTTCGCTGTGTTGAACGTTAAATTATGTTCATATATTTTGAGCTCAACAAGCATATAAGGAAAGGGTTGGACGGAGGTACTGGCACGGTTAGCGGCAAAACGCGGCGTCCCACAGCAATATATCCCGAGGACAGCTACACGCATTCACAATTACCTTATCTCGGTCTGTGCCGGCTCCTGACATCACGCGACAAATATTCGTGATCATCGCACCAGCATCGACCAACTAAGATATTATATTTATAACATCCCCAAGTTCCTAGTTATTGCATCAGTTAAAGGAATTCGCTTTCACTAACTACTAAGTTACTCATTTGCATGCATGATTTTCCTCGTATTTTCCACAGCGCTAATTGATTTCATTCTGTCCGGGAAATTATTGTCAAAAACTTAATATGTCTCAATTATTCCCGCTTAATTAGCATGTTAATTAATGGATGTACTCCACGTACATCTCTATAATTATCCTTAAGTATAAAGATTGCGCAAAAAATTAGCATTCGGCTATAAAAAAGACAATAGAGCACTCGGCAATCGGAAATAAAAGTAAAAGGCGCAGTTTTTAATTGATTTTAGGCTCGCAGGACGTAAGGTAGGAAATTGACATTTCAATAGCAAAAAAGAAGATAGCGTGGTACAGTCACAACCAAAGTGATTTAGCGCAGTCGCAGACAGACGCGGTTCCCATGGGAAAGCGCCCGCAAATATTGACACTAAGGCAACATGTTTATATGCACTTAATGCATCGCTCACCTTTTTATATTTTATTTGTTCTGAGCGCGCGAGGCAGACGAAACGTCGGCCTCTTGTTTAAGTTGTTTTTCTCGTAATTCTGTTTAACAGGTAGTGTCTAATGCCGGTTATAAAAATGTTATTTTAGAATAACGAAACATGTGATAGACAAGTTTTTTAATATTCAACTATTCACAGTTCAATATTAGGATAGGTTTATCGTAAAGACCGTTACAAAGTTAGAAAATCAATTAATTTTCAGGCCACAACTGGGACCGGATAGGCTCAAATTATAAACCGCAAATTATAAGAAATGGTGAAACACGGAAACCAACTATTAAGACAATAAATAGCGAAAGGCAAGCTAATAGTACTTAGTTAGTTTTTCTTCTATGTAGCCGCTTGTTACACCGTAGCGTAACAAAAAAATGCGTAAGTGCCAATTAGTGTGTTTTTATAAATGTTTATTCAGATTTATTTGAAGCAGAAGCAGAAGTTGGTAATACAATGTTCATCGAATTATTATTATTTGTCTGCCAGAAATATTGTTTGGGAACTTGTAACACTTAGATCAACGTTGAATGAATAATTGACATATACCTAGTGTGTCGATCGCTCTGGAATGTCCATTGTCTATACGGCTCTTACGATGATTTTCTTTACGTTGATTTAGTAGTGTACTAGTGTAGTGTAGGCCTTTCTATTATCTAGTGGAAAATGACCCACAATCCTCGGAAAATTCACTTAGACGATTATATTGATTTTTTTTTTCTTTGAAGTCTATTAATTACTTATGGTCACGTTTCCACGGTGGACACGGTGTGACTACAGTCACTTTGTGGTCGAAATAATGGGTCAAAATTATGTGTTATGTCCTTGGTTGTCCATGTGGGAATGCGCAACATGGTGCGTCACGTCCCCCTAATTACGTGTCGATGTGGATGCACAAATTATAGGCTGCGACGGTCCTGGGACAAGCCACCATCTCGGTTGGAATGTCTTTGATACGTTTTTGGCCTAATCATTTTGTGTGAGACAAAACCTTTGGTGATTTTTTACATGATTTATTGATTCACTTAGGCAGTTAGGCCCTCGTTTTTTTCCACGACGTAGATGCTGCGTCAAATGTCTTTTTTTAGACCCGAACATATAATATTAGGAGATGAAAAAATTATCTTACCTTTATTTAATCACTGGCGAAACTTTTACGATTCATGTAGAGTAATATAGAGGCCATATAATGGATTTTTATTACTTCGTCATTTGAATACTCATACCTACTAATGATATTGTTTCATCAGTCTCCCAAGTCTGCTAAGGATAGGGGAAGGAATGTGTAATG
This sequence comes from Apamea sordens, assembly GCA_945859715.1. Classification (NCBI taxonomy): domain Eukaryota; kingdom Metazoa; phylum Arthropoda; class Insecta; order Lepidoptera; family Noctuidae; genus Apamea; species Apamea sordens. The sequence goes on from OX243994.1 coordinate 9,738,572, forward strand.
GCAATAATTAGATAACAACATAAGCTCTCAAGTTATTAGACTCAACGAGGAGCGCGGCGCTCTTTGAGCCACCAACTTGTTAACACTTGTACGTTAACGTTATCTCTTTTTATTTTATTCCTGACTCAAACCTCTTCCAATACATCCCCTATTAGGTTAACCATAAAAGAGAAAAACATCACATTCTCTACACTGTATATTCAAATCAAAACATATTCATTATTCCATGACATGGAATGTTCAAAACATAAAAGTAGGCAGCGTTTATAAAAATACATTTCAAAATATACAATCGAGAATATTTTATGTTTAAGACATCAAAATCAATTATTATTCCCCAACTGGACCTATCCTTTCGGTTATTTATCATTATGATCTCGATCACAAAAGGACAACAACACGGAATAACTTATTTAGTTGGTTCACACAACTTTATGTCTTACGGGCTAGGGGCGAGGTGCGTGTATTCTTTTATCAGCGTGTTGGATGCTCGGAGCGATTTCGATTTGGGATACATGAAAGCGTGCAAAGGATTTGGACTGTTTACGACTACGTGGGTGGTTGTGGGCGTGGCATCCTCCATCCTCGTTCCTCTTAAGATATTTACATATCTCTGTCTCACGCGCGGCCGCTCCCACAGGATCATTCTTGTTAACATATTTTTTGTTCCTCTCAGCTTGCTTTATGGAATGGTCAGGCGAGCAAATATTTACTCACGATTTTGAAAATCTTGTTTTCATACTACCAGTGCTTAACGTATAGATGATGACTGTTCACTTTACAAGGATTAGGATCCTTCTTAACATTGTATGTATCTTTATGTAAAACATAAACTAAACGGATTATGTTCGTACAGTAGCATTAAGTTCATTGTTCTCATAATTCTACGGTTTTAAGCGGGATTCATTAGATAGACGCTTGAAACGCAATTAAGAGATATAAATGATGCTACATAGCGTCTTTCCAAAAGTTTTCAGTAAAAGGAATTCGACAATTACTTCCTGACGCTATTAAACTTTATTTCCCACACTAACATTTATATGTGTTATAGATGTGTGTGTATATAAATTTTATTTCCCTTAATTGAAAAACACTTAGGTAGTTTGGGTAGGTGTTGGAGACTCGGCGGCATGGACCAAAGGCAGGCTCGGACCTCACGCGCGCCCTCTGCCGACGATAAAGAAATTATCCGCTTTCGAACATCTTTCGTACTAACGACCGCCAATCCGGCGCACGGTGCCTAATTGGTAGGTACCGGCAGTACCTATCGAATCGAAGCCTTAAGAACATAATTACGAGCAACTATGTCTTAATACGTTTTGTGCTGTAGATCCATCATTTTCCCTGTAAAATGGCCTTGTAATACCGAAGAGAAAAACTCACATAGAAAAGATTTCAACGCGTTCAGAGTCAGTTTTATTTTTTTAGTTTACTTTTGCAAGTTGCATCTTGTGAATTGTTATATTTTATGTGTTTTCAGTTTGAGTTGGTATGGATTTACGATTATTAAGAAGTTTTCGTTTTATTAAAATATTATTCTTTTAGGAATGGTAGCTAATTAACTAATGTCTAAGTTACCGGTAAATGTGTTCAAGTACCCATTTACCAGTTCATACTTGTTCGCAATTCTTTAAACAAGCAGAACCAATAATACGACCTCTCATTTTCAACGAAAAGGTAAATAGTACTGTCTTCTTTTGTGTTAAACAAAAGCTGTTGAAAGGTGATATTAACGTTTTTGAATAGGGTATAACGTAAAAACATTGACTCACCAAACGGGGAGCATGAATCACGCCACGTATTTACACCGCTATTTCGTAACATTGTACTGATAACTAGATAACGATAACATCAGTAAGTACAAATAAAAGGACAGTAACACCGACCTCACACAATGAAGTACTTCATTTAATCCTACTATTTAGGGCCTAAATGTTCAAGTTAAACAATTGGTTTGACTAAAGATAAAAGCACATAGTTGTAAGTACAGAAGCTTGTCTGCGATGCCGCTGGCACTTGCAGGACAATGGCGATTATCTAACGCTCAGACGAATACAAACAGTACGATATTACACCGCTGTGAAAAAATTGACAGCGGCGCTAAGGGAAAGTCAACAGGCACACAAAGGCCGGCCCACAAGTTTTAAGATAACGCAAACAAGCATTTTGTGAAATATGCAGTGTACGGTACCCTTTTGTGTTGGAGCACATTGTTCGATACTTGTCCTGTTACATTTCTGACGATGACATCATAGTTTACGTGACAATTTCCCTCATGTATGCATCGTGAAGAGAGAAAACTTGTTATGCATTTAACTTGTTCACGTGAAAAGCTTCAAATTATCTAATGACATCTCCCGCTACCAAAATAAATTAACTATAATTCCAAGCACAACCACAAGCCTCATTTTTACCCGAGAAATGATTTCCAATAATTTTATTTACCTACATCTGTCTTTAAACAAAGTCGACTGATGACTAAACTTTACAGTACACATTAAACAATACACCTAATTATTAAGTAAATCCATCTAAAAATAATTAAACACGTTAAAACATGTGTGCACATCGATTAAAATTTGCGTTTACACAATCCATATTGACGGCATACCTAAGGGGTGACGCATTTACGAAGAGTGCTGATGTTAGAGGCAAGAGTGTGAGGCGGGGTGGCACTTACGCACTATTTTGGCTCTTATATTAAATCTTTTGTGTCGTAAAGTTAGCGCCACCATAAAAACTGTAGGCGACGGAAGTAAGCTCACAAAGCAAATGCCAGCGAGCAAAAAGTTCATGAAAAAAACAGCATAATGCGGTCGGGAGGCAGTGTGGCCACTCGACTGGTCTTGTAAAATTTATAACAGCTCTATTTTGTTTACCTGCTTGACTCCACTTTATATTGTGCTGTAATTGGAGGCATTTGACGATGACTTATTAATTTATTGACCATAGTTTCGCTTCAGTTTTTATGGAGGTGCTAAAACGTTCTTCGCTCGCTTTTGTTTATGTAGGTAGAGGTTTTTGTACAACGACAATTTTTACTTTTTATTACATTATTGTTTATGAGATGACGTAATTTGTTGCTCTTGTCTATAAAATAATGTTATGTAAGCAATGCAATGGGGATTGCATACCTTTATCTTTATCTATACATATTAACCAAGATACAGACTAACTGTCTAGTTCGGGGCTCACTAGCAAATAATATATTGTAACCTGTAGGTAGCATTTTAAGCTACTCATGTCATCTTAACTTGCTGTTAACCATTGAACCTGCTTACTCTATTACCTGGTCAATAAACATTTTCTATTTTAAATTCAAGTCGTTTTTCGTGTCTGTCTGTGTGATCGTGTTGTTCTTCGAAATTGCGCATCGGATTTTTATGAGGTTTTCACTATCATTTAGAGAATTTATTCCGAAAAGTTTTGTGTATATTTCATTAATATTAAACTTACGCATAATAAAGAAGTCTCTATATTTTATCAAGTCGTAAAAACCATGCGAAGCACTGCGGGGCACTGGTTCAAAATAAGATTTTCGAATAAATGGCATGCGTAGGATTTCGCAGATTTTACAAAAGTGCCCCGAATAATGCTTGAGCGACTTTTGACAAGTTTTCAAGTCCAAAGTCCGGGACATGTGTCTTGTCAATTCGTGCGTGACGAGCCTGCAGACCTTCACACAAGACTAAATTGTGACTATTTGATTATGTATGTCAGTGCTGAATGTTGTGACATGTTACAAGCTCGCGTGGCGGCCGCATAATATCCTGGACGGGTGCCCACTTGGCTCGCCCCTGGACGCTTTCTACACTAAATATAACTTTAAGCTTATGCAAGGACTCATGCATAAATATGTCCTTATAACTTACAAGCACTTACCTGCAAAGACATGTTTAAACATTCCTGGTGGCGGCGTATAAAAATAGGCAATGAAATAATGTGTAATATTTTTTGCTTAATAGGTTTACTTGGGAAACTTACTATAAAGAGGTACGAGTATTTTTCACTTTTATATTTCTTATATCCTCAGGAATTTTATGACATAACGTAATTTCAATGTCAAAATTCTGCTGAATTAAGAAAACGCCGTCGTTTCGTAATCCTAACAAGTATTTATCGATCATACATTTTTTAAGACTGTAATATAATTGCTTTGCCAAACAATGAGATTTCTCCCTAGATTTCTAAACTTATTTTTGCCTATAATTATTTTTAATAAATAAATGCAACATATAACGTTTGTTTATTATCCGTAGTTATTCCAAACAACCAAGTTCCTCACAACTCAATTTCGTAGGTAATTTCAAATAAAGTAATTAGTGAGCTATCTATTTGCCGTCATAATGATTATAAACAGTTTGGTGTGGCCGGCGCAGGCGCAGCGTGGGTAAGAACGCAGTTCCAGCTGGGATCGAGCTTACACACGCGATCACTCGTGTTACACTCTTTGTATTTGACACCAAACTAATATTATGTATTGAAAATGTTATTTTTAATATCAACTTGAAACATGCCAATAACAAACATGAACATCGCAACAAATGTAGACAACCGTACCTGCGTAGGCCTCAAAAAATGCCTTGCACAGTATTTTTGCATTGACAACGACTTCATGAAGTCTATAGAACCGCCAAAACAAAGCAACATGATATGCCATATTCTTTTAAGAACTTGCTCAGAAATGGGTCACAATTTTCTCCACAGGAAAATGTAATACTTAGTAGTTTTACCTGTTCAGTTTCAGTCTACAAGAAATTCCCGCAAAATTTATTTTTAACTGTGGTAACGATAAGCATCTGTATATTTCCTGATACCTACATTATTCTATTTTAAAGCTAATTTACTAGTACCTATAATATATTAAGGATTTGAATGTAGGTAACTGTAGCGTTGGAAGGCCTCCCACAAGGTGGAGCGATGACCTGGTGGAGCGGTTCTGTGCTTCTCGAATCCGCTGGATGCAAGAAGCACAGAACCGGTCGAAGTGGCGGTACTTGGGGGGCCTATGTCCAGCAGTGGACGTCTTTCGGCTGAAGTGATGAACTGGAACTATCTAAACTGTGCACTCATAGAATTCACGCAAAATAAATGTCAATTAATATGCATGATTGAAATGGTAGCTCGCAATTTTGTAATCTTTATAATCAACCAACTTAATAACTGTCACCAAGCAGAAATCTTTTCGATTTCAGTCCAATCATTTAAGTAATTACTGCATTAAAGTATCGTCTCAGTATTTCTGATTGTAAAGAGTATCGAACACCACTTGGTTACTCGGAGTACACTTCACAGCAGCCTATCAGCGGGCTGTGATTCTGTAGGAATTTGTGCCTTCACTAAATGATTATTACCTTTGTTTTGTTTTTCATCCGCGCCTCGACTCGTAATCTTTGAACATTATTATGAGTTTTATGTTGTGGGAGTCTGTGCTCAGGCAGATGGTATAGATTCATGAATTATGTCGTGACAGAACACACACGAAACATTCCACATGTTTGTATTATTTAACGTTTTTTCCTTTTCTAAAAACCATTAGTATATAGGTAGTTAGAAGACTAATAAAGTTCGCAAACTGTAATGTTTCATTCTAGCGTAGAAAATGGCCCATTTGCAGAGACCGTGAAGTTTGATTACTGCCCAATTCCATTGTTTGTAATATGGCCGGAAAGTAATGGAGCAATTAAAATATCTTTACCCGCGACTACGACGGCTACGACATTTTATTGATGCCAGGAAACCGCTTCGAGGCAAAATAAATTTCTAGTTTCTTCAACGAAGTCAGGAATAATGGCTAGCTGATTATCATAAATCGGAACTAAACTGAACTAGACGCTTCGGGCTAGTTGGTTCTAAACAGAAATGACTGCATAAACCACAAGACAATATTTCAAAACGAGCCTAAAAAGCCGTGAGACCTCTGTTTAAAAATCCCCTGCATGTATTCTCATCTATCGATATATACCAATAGTATCAGTTGCATTTCCACATCGTCTGAGCAACGCTGTCGCCCGCGTGTCTCGTACTACTTACACCTGTGACCTTCACCAAAACATGTCAAAATCTCTCACTACGCTGCGACACCTTTTGAATGGCAATTACATAACGCCGAGAAACACTGGCGCCCCGCTACACCGCCGACTTCGAGACGGCAATGGATATGTGACACACGAAATGTGTTATTCAAATGGTATGCGTAGTGCAGCATACAATTCAGGTTTTCTACGGCACCTGTAGACGAATGTGCCATTTACATTGTAATGCACGCGCACTGCTTCCAACCAGTTCGATTAGGAGGGGAATGCTGTCCACATCACATATCTAATACTTCGGTTTACAGATAAACTGCTATTGTTCACTATTTTTAGATACTTATACAGTTTAATAGGTACCTGCGTGTAGGCTTTTAATTGCAACGAAGGTGCCTTGATAGGAGTTGAAAAATAGTAGAGTGATTAAGAAAAACAATTTAAACATACCCAATCAAATCATTTGAGTGGGGGTATATGTATCGTTTAATGGTCCTATTTAATTGATATAAGTGCCGATGTATATGTATATGACAGCAAGTACCCATGTGTACAGGTACTTACGTGATTGATCCCGGCGTGGGGGGAGTGGGGAATGCGCTGGCGCAGCGGCAGTGACCGCTGCAGCCAGGTGCGTGCGGCCATCGACACCATAAAATTAATAACCCGTCGAGCCTCCTAACCAATGCACTCTTGAGAATCATGCGCACTTCACGCGAGTATGGGACTCGCAATGAAAAAATGACAATACTTTAAACTGTATTAACTAACTTTGTTGGTTAACTAATTTACTAACTTTGCATGATTAAAATATTGAAGTGTTGCAATTTCAGAGACACATTTTCACTGTTTATGAAATTTACATTAGGAATCATTTATCTTTCACGGCTTGTTTTTTTTTTTTTTGTACGTTATGTCATGACCGAGATAAAATACCCAGAAATATTTTTTCCTGTATGAATGGGCTCTTAGACCCCATCGTATTGCACTAATGGGGAGAACTCAGAGTGATGTCTGAAACCAGTTGCCATTGATATTTTTTCTTCAGATGCTTTTTACTTATTAAAGTATTATAAAAATAAACCTTGGAATTTTTCAATGGTAATTGCAATATCTGCAATTACCGATAGATGCTTTATTTTATTCTGCTTTTTATAAGAAGCTGTGGATGATATTTTTTTTTAAATGTTTTATGTATGTTTGCAAATCTAACTGATGGCTCCTCTTATTGTAAATGATTACCATATTAAGGAGTATGTTGATGTTACCAACAACGCATAACGAGACTACGTGAAAAAGTCTAAAATTACGCTGCATTATGGTAAAAGTACATATCGACGCTTGAAAGAAAAAAAATACTAAACGACAACTTTACAGGAAAACAGTTTAAAGTTTAACATTACAGAAAAAAAAACATAATTATAGATTATGATTCAGATGATAAAATAAGATTTCCAAAACAGTAAGAATAACGCCTGTAGGATGATTATAAAAATGTATATGTAAAAAATCATATATATTTTTTATTTCTGAAAAGTTAAACTTCAAACTGCACCCTAATTGCGTAACACACGATCAATCGGAATCTGAATCATTTTGAATCAAATTGCTAATCCATTGCTTCATAAGTTCGAAAAATTTGTCTGCTCAACACGTAAATAACGCAATGAATGTTGTTGAACTGTCAAAATGAAACCGATTCCGATTGATCGTGTGTTACGCAATTAGGGTGCTGTTCACCTGTTAAGTTAGCCTTATATCGCTTAGTCAATTTTGCCTTACAAGCATCGATATGTATCATATGTTTAACATAACATAACATCACGCCTTGTTTCACCGAAGGGTTGGGGAGAGGTATACCCATAGTACAGACGCCAGCAGGTCAAGCTACCCGAAAGTGTCAAATTTTTCCAATCAACCTTGAACCTTAATGCTTCAGAAATAAAGTTGAAAATCTATTAAAGAAATTTGACAGATTGTAGTAGCTTGATGTGCTGGTGTCTGTACCTACACCCATATTTCACCAGTTATATGTAAGTCACACGTAATAGCCTGCAAACCTATTGCCGCCGTCGGCGTCGCGCACAAATTCCAAACTCCGGACTGATACTGAGAAATTCCAGATGGAAAAGCCCAATAGCACTTTGCCCGACCTGGGAATCGAACCCAGGACCTCACGCTCAGCAGTAGCGCTTGCAACAACTAGACCAACGAGGCGATGTCTGTATAATATAAATACCTTATTTATAGTCATTGGTAATATAGAAGCTTAAAGTACTTAAAGGCTTACTTGCACCACAAATGTCTAAACGCGTTTAGCGCTAAACATATTTTATTTTCAAGGACATGGGAAAACATGAAAAAAATATTAAAAGCTAAGTTGTCCATTTGAAAGATGTATCTTAGTAAAGGTTTAACTATATTCTTAGCTAAAGAAGACACAAGATGTTACCTTCATGTACTCCTTCTAAATATGAGTATATTTTTATCTGTACAGAATAAAATAAAGTCGTAAAACCTTTCTATCCATAGAGCGTTAAAAGGTTTACACAATTTATAGTATAAATAAAATATTTCATTCGTTCTCTCACAAATTGAATTATCATAAATTGATCCTTTCAACGTATTAGGCTTCATTCAGCGCTGATGTTAGATTCGTATTTAATGGCAGCTCAGAGCGCGGGGCAGCTGCCCGTGCGCAGACGGATCGCCGCGACCCGCGGGTAGTGGGAGGGCGAGGGGGGAGAGTAGGCACGGACTCCTTCGAGACGGTGAGTCTGCCTGATAAAGGAGGATTTTATCCGCTCGATTTAGCATGAAATTGGAACACAAAGTGAATAAAGCCACAAGATTGTAAACATTACGAGGTTCCCTTTTTTTATTACTGGCATTCGGCTTATTTACGGTTCTCTTTTTATTGGTCACCGGTGTCTGCCTCGAACTCTCTATTTATTACCTTGTTAAACTCTAGTTAACGAACTGATCGCTCAGTACCAGTTCGGTGCTTGCGATGCACTTAATTGGAAATTTATCGCTTTACCCCAACAGAGCTTAATTGATTCGCGTTGTTCGCGACTGTAAACGGGGCTGTGCACCATTTCAGTAACAGAATTCGATTAAACCAAAAAAACGTAAGAAAATTTAAATGGACAGTTTTCAAGTGAAGTTAAGGCGATCGTTAACGCGGGTGTAACTCTCTAACGTGATCCGTTCCCACGCGAGAGGGTAACGTCGGATCCACCGGAATGAATGACTCACTAAACTCAAAGCTCCATTTCCACAAGTCATAGTGCAATTAATAATATGCGGCATCCTGTCGAATTATCTCTCGTCGTGGCAGGGGTCCGGGCGGCTTTAATTTACCACAATGGAAGTTGGTTCTGAGAAGCGTTCGCCGGCGAGGCGGGCCGATCTTCGACGAAAACAAACAGAAAATAATTATCATAAAGATGAAGAGCGGCCGCTCGAGGCTCGCCGCTGCTAATGGGGGGCCACCTGGCAGACTGGCTCCCTCCCTCGCGTGTGTGCGCACCTACCTACGGGCCCACGGCCCACCGGCCCACACATTCCTACCGACAGACCAGCACAGTCATGTTCCCGTCTAACTAATAAACACATGATTGGTTTTTGATTGCGCCTGCTCATATCTGGTAAAGTTTAGAAATACCTAACGCGTCCATACCGGCGCGTTTCGAACTTGAATCCATTAAAACCTCAATACACGTGCCTACGTAACCTTAACACTTATTACTGTTTACTGTAGAGAAAGTTCGATGCGGAAACTTTCAATTTTAATCAACAGCTAAACTACGGTATTTTTAGCGCTTATGTCATGTTATATCAAAATATGAGTCTCTAAACTAAACCACGGAGCAGTTTATCTTCGATACGCTACGACGTAGTAAGGATCTCGTAGAGTCTACGGGTGATTATTCTTACTTAGAGCTTTTTAATTATTATATAAGATTGTTTATTGAATTTCTCCTATGAGGGGTCATAATGACATATACCTATTAAGAATAAGTCCACAATTCTATCTGCAATCAATCCATCTTATTGATTTTCCATTAGCTATGAAAACTACTCTATAATGATCTAAGCCTAAGTAGCCATCACAGCTACGCTTATTGGCTTTCGTTATGAAAAACAATGACGTCAGTTTATATGACTTTGACAGTTTATATACAAGTTCCACGTCAAACTCAAACGTCAAAGCGTTGAATGGGCAATACAAAATAATTACCCACCTATTTTCCCACGACCCGAGTAAAGTTACCCTAAATTTCATGAAACTATGCTTTTACGCATTGGATAGGTGCAGGTATTGCGATGCCACTACTTATGTATTGTTTTACCTATTCAAAAGTGCATTCCTTTGTAGTTAGCGCTACTAACAGAAGCACCAGACAGCGATTGTGTCCCTAGTCTTTGTTTACTTTGGCGCTGATATTGTTCATATTTGTACAGTTACCTAATTTTTTAAACGGTTTCACTGATAACACTTCAACTCATTTACCTAGAGTAGGTGCACTTCATACATTTCCTAGGAGTTACCTGCTAACACTCAATGTTAACATTTTTGCGATCTTTTTATCTTTGTGTAACATTGTGAATGCTAAGATAAAAATGTCGGTTCCCATTACTTGATGGGAACCGACATTTTTATCATAGTATTCAAAAGGACGATTACGGTACTTTTACTAAACAATTAAAGCAGAAAATGGCTACTTAATAAAGTACTCTTAAAATAATGGAGCTTAGGCGAAAGGCTTCTCCGAAAGCCACAAGTTATGCGGACATTCAAAGAAAATAAGTCTACGAATATGTCTAAAGGGTCTCACATTACGTCGATAACTTTGTCTCGGCAATAACTTAACACTGGCCGCCATCGAACTGTGAAAGCTCGAGATAAAATACTTTGACGAATTCCTCGGCTGCCTACCTCAATGGCGAAATATGTTGTTTTTCGTATCCTTTTTCCGATGCCGATATTTCAGAGCGGTTTTTGCGTGGATGCCGCCGCGTATCGGTCGGTGGTCCATTAAACGTGAACAATGGACCACTCAGGTTCTATTTGCCGTTTTATCTAACTTTGACGCACATTATGTGAATTTTGTCGGGACGTTTTATGTTTACTTAATGACGCTCGTTGGCTAATGATTAATTAGATACACGTTTTAATTTTTGGGTGATTCTTAACACTTACTTATTCACTTATAGCCAGTAATGTTGTGTATAGGTAGATGTGACACCTGCCTATACAACGGAAATAAATACCTAATAAGTTTTTTAAAACGTACAATAAAACAGGCTTCGCTGTTAACGGAAAATAATTACACCGTCAAAATGCTCAATTAATTACAATCAGAAATTGATATTTCTATAGTTTATGTTTTATGTGTCAGTCAATTAATGACAAATAAATTAATATATTCCTGTTTACGAAGGAGTGTATCTCAAGTTAAAAAATAACAGGTACCTACGTTAAGTTAGATAAATCACTTGTCTATTTATAAGCGTATCGTAAGTAGGTAACATAAACGAGTATAAACACACGGCATCATCAATGAAATAAATAATATCAAAAAAATTATACAGAAAAAATGAGTCACTTCTTAAAATAGTAAAATGTCGAGAAGAAATTGAGTGGTGTGTTGAGAATTTTATCAATTATAGATGCTCCGAAGCCCCGGGCTGCGCCCCCCGCCGTTTTCAACTTTAGCCTTTAACGTTAACATGGAGACGGCTTCTTTATTGTATGTAATTAATTTAAATTAATTTTATAATGTTGAGGTGTCGGCATGTAATATGATATTGTTGTAAAGTCAAACTGTTAGCAATATCCATAGATCGTTCAGCTCAGGTGTTCAACTACGGTAATTTATCGAAACATAAAATTATTTTGCGGTGACATTAACACCTGCAAAATGGTAGACGAAGCTCAGCTTCGTCTACCATTTTGCAGGTGTTAATGTCACCGCAATAATGAAAAATAAGTCGTAATAGTCAGCTATTACAACTTATTTTTCATTATAAATTAGCAACGAATTGCTTATGCTTCTACATGTGTAGGTAATGGAGTAAAGGTAAGCAATTTACTTTACTACTTAGCTGTGTAGTCTAGGTGCATATTTTAACGAATTATGTATTACTGAAATACTACGCGCAAATTAATTTTATTGGTGAATTGTTCGAAGGAGAGAAGGTAGGTAGGTATGCCTTCGCCTAGTAGTGAGACATGGGGAGGCTAGCAAAAAAAAATTGGGATACTGGCCATCTCTACATAATAATTATGTAGCAATACAAGTCATGACAACGTTTTTTGATATTTCGTTTATTTAAATAGTCTATACTGAATTTCTTGCTCTGTAGCTGATTGAGGAGACTTGCAACTACATTATTATTATAACATAAAATAGATAAGTACCTAACTACTTTATTGTAACTGCGTTAAAATCAGTATTTACAGGAAGTATACAGTCTGGAAAATTGTAGGTCCACAATTTTCCAGACTTTTAGGTACAATTTTCCTACTAAAATGCTTCTCGTCGCGCGTCGGTGAGACTTGCACTTACTTGTAATACCTATTGCAGTTTCAGCTGCGCGATTTCTGCCATATATTCGTATTACCGCGTTCACTATAGGCAAACTATGCTCATTTTCTTTGCCCATCTCCAGTGGTGTCATAAGATAAAACCTTTTAAATAACGTACAACAGTTAAAATTATATTTTCCGGCTTTACATTCTTTCGTATGTTCTTTCAACGTTATCATTATTTTCTGAATTATATTTTATCATATTCCATCCTTATTAAGATTGTGTAAACTCCATTCGAAATGAAAGCGTTCGCCTTATTATGTCATCTACGAAACTATTCAAAAGCAAGTGCTTCGCGTGTGTTCGGGACTTTTACGATTTCTTCTACATTCCACAGAGCAGGGCGGACTATATGCAGTAACTGTACTCATGTATTGTGGCTCATACTTGCCGCCCGCCTAATCATATTTATGGCTAATTAGATGTATAGGCTAATTAGATACTTAATATAAGTATAATCAGTTTATAATGTTCCCACTGCTGGGACACAGGCCTCCTCTCTGTGAGAGAGAGTGGGCCGTAATCCACCACGCGGGCCCAGTGCAGGTTGGTAGATGTCACATGTCTTCTAAGTTTTGGTTCTAGGACATGCCGGTTTCGTCGCGATGTTTTCCTTCACCGTGTTGAGAGCAGTGGTAGATACTTGGTACCTAAAGTTTATGCTTCGTTGTATTAGTGGGTATATGTGTGTATCTAATCATCATCATTACCATTACAGCCGAAAAACGTCCACTGCTGGTCATAGACCTTCCCTGAGTACCGCAATTTCGACTGGTTCTGTGCTTCTCGAATCCAGCGGATTCCTGCGCCCTTCACCAGGTCATCGGTCCACTTTGTGGGAGGCCTTCCAAAGCTACGTCTTCCGGTACGTGGTCGCCATTCCAGAACCTATTGGCTCCATCGGCCATCTGCACCCTTTTTTCGCACACTATCAACCTCAATCTGAATCATTTTTAGTTCCAATGAATTGTTGTTGTTGAATCGAATGTTCATATGTTCATCATTCTTCATATATTCGAAAAAGGTGTCTGCTCAACAACGTAAATACCGCAATGAATGGCGTTGACTTGTCAAAATGAAATCCATCGCTACTGATAGTGTAGTATGTATAAGTACCCCGTTGTTCTACGAGCAATATGTCCTGCCCACTGTCACTTAAGTTTGGCAATTCTTCGGGCTATGTCTGTAACCTTGGTTGTCCTACGGATCTCTTCATTTCTGATTCGATCGCAGAATCTATTAAGTAATGAATATTATAAAATGAGCTTTATTTCTTGGGTCTACCTATCACGTCCGATAGAACTGTTTCCTAGTTTTACACTATCTCCAACTATCTGAGAGAAGAGTGAATATTTAATTAGTTAGATTGAAAGCATTCGTGCTCGTTTGATGGCAATAGGTTCGCTTCCTATTACATGTGACTTAAACATAACTGGCGAAATAAGGGTGTACAGTCACGAGCACCAATATGTCAACACTTGGAAACTTTCAATTGTAATTTTTTCGTGAAATAACGAATGCAACGTTGAAATACGACTCATTACATAAACCTATGGGTTCGAAAATGCTATGTTCGTAACAACATAAAATTTCATTCAAAAATAAAGGAGTAAATCGCTTTTTAATAAAGTCGAGTGTTTACATACTTTTGTTCGTGACTGTACTATATGGACTGCCTACCTGCCCTCGGGGATTACAGGCTCGATGTTATTCTTAGTTAGAAAGCCAAATGAAACAATTGGTAGTCGCCAATAAAGGCTAATGATGACTCACTAAACAATACATCGCATACATTCTTGCATCAAAAACACGTTTAATTGGTTTGAGCAAATCAGAAGTTGGGTACGGTACTTATTTGAAAGCCATTCAGAACTTTAATCAAGTCATTAATTCGAGTTCAGTCTAAATCTAATCTATTTTTTGACATGTAAGGACCTCATATTTTACAAGTGGTAACGGTAGGCATGGATGGAAGCAATACTTTGGGATAACCTACGTATTATTACAGTGATTTTGGTCTACACAAAAGCTGTATGTAAGTAGGTATAACAGTATTATTGAAATGATGAAACGAAATTGTTTTTATTTCTGTAAATTATGTATTTTAGACCTTTTATGACACTTTTTCACGTCAAATTTTTGGTTAATACTTTAAAACTAGATGTTGCCGGCATTTCTTAGCTGACTGATCCCTGACAAGAAATGCCGAAACAACCTCACATATATATTATGATACTTGCTTACATGCTTGTAATAGTAGGTAGTAGTACTAGTAGACATTTCTACGACTCAATTCGGCACACATACCTAGGTGTGTGCCGAGTTGAGTCGTAGAAATGTCATTAATTAGGTAGGTACATACATTGAGGACTAAAGCTAGACGTCTGAAAAACTGAAAAGCTGTCCGTAATCGCATTAGGTAGGTCTAGCTAGATACAGGTGAAAATCTACTAATGTTTTTCCATCTTGTTTTCTACGTATGAACAGAATATTTAATTATCCTTATAAGTTGCTGTTTGGGTACCTAAGTAATTTCCCTAACAAATATCTAGAATAAACGATTACGTACCTACCTACTCTGTCTATGCAAATATTCTTCGCTAGCTAAGTTATAGTTTCCTGGTTTTTCGCAGTGATCTACGGTGCCACGCACTTGCCTGTGAGCTGTGAGACAAGATAGGTATAGATACCTATACCTCGACTTTTAATCTTATTCAGTAACTTGACAGTTGACAAAAAAAAGGTAGTGAAGTGGTGCAAGAATGAACGAAATTGAATGGACTTAAGGTAGATGCTCCAAGGTAGCCCGCGAAATTCAAATTTTCTTACGTTTTTTGCAATTTGCTGGTCAGTACCTACTAAGTTGTACGTTGATTAAAACATGATTCGCGGCCGTAACAAATACGTATTTACAGAATTATAATCATTAGAATCAGTATAATACAACTTGTTAAGTTAGCATAATCCTAAAATGTCAAAATTTCATGAAATAGTCATTCAGTAGGATTAGGTAAGTACTTGATCTTAAAGAGTTGTCTTGATGACTTTAATGATTCTGTAAATACATATTTATTACGGCCGCGAATCATATTTTTGATTCGCTTGAAAGCAACACTTCGTCTTGCTTGCAAGCTTCAGACACCAAGGAAAATTCAAATCTGTGTTGTTCATTCTTCAAAAGACCATTTCAGACACTAATCTGCATGGTTCTCATATGGCCTGACCAAGATTACCAATAACTGGAATTTAAAAGAGACTGTGACCTCTTAGTTTGTTACGATCTTTCTTGTCAGAGTAGTCAGATAGGAAACACCGAACTCATATTTTTGAAGTGACATTTTAACCTGTTTTTTTTTTAACTGAATAATATGGGCTGATTTTTCAATCACAGATAATTTTTATTCGTGGAACAAATTGACGTGTGACAGATTTTGTATGGAAGAACTGCCAAAAATTCAAAATAATTATCCCTCTGAAAAAAATATCTGGCGTTAGAAAAATCAGCCCTTACAAAAATAAATATCGTTTATCAACTCAATAGGTAGATATTCTTTAGATAAAACTTTTTTCTTTTTCTAATTGGAAATGGAAAATACCACCTACCTACTTAGTGAAAAATAAATACCAATAGGAGCCATAGGTAGGTACCTACTGTTAGGAACGGAGTAAAACAGAAACCTTAATTTTATAACTCATCATCGGCAAAGGGCAACGCTCCAAAGCTCAGGATCCTCGCAGAGCTTCCTCCTCATAATTAGATGTTGTCCATGCGAATTATCCATCGTTCGACCGCACAATCAATGGGAGTTGGTAATTCCACTGTTATCAGACTATGATTGAATCAGGGCCGCCCGGCCGTAACGACCGGGCGAGAATCTGCTAGACTCCTAATTCATTTGATATAACGGATTACCTATTCATGAAGAAAACTATTATCGTGTCTCAATTGTTTCATGGGCATAAACCCCCTTAAGACTAGATTACGCGGAGTAAAGTTACAACCAATATAACTTCAGATTTACCATACATTTTCCGGGGGTTAAGTTTGGCATAACTTTACACCAAGTTTTTTTTACCAGCTTCTGCCCGCGACTATGTCCGCGCGTTTTAACATAAGACATACCATAGGTATGGCACTCGACAATAGAGTAGCTTTCTATGGTGAAAGAATTTTTGAATTCGTCTTATATCCAGACTCAAACTCAAATCATTTATTTCAATTAAACCATTTACAGGCACTTTTGAATTGTCAAAATTAAATAGTCGGTCAGTTAGTTAGAAAGTTGAAGCTAGTTGCCCATTCCAAAACGTAGATCTCTATGGAGAAGAACGGGCAAGAAACTCCACGGACACTCTTTTAAATCAAGATATAATTACAAAATCCTGGGTACATTATTCTTTTTGCTTCTATACCTATGTGAGAACAATGTAAAAAAGAAACAATTTAAAAAATAAGCCCTGGCAGTTAAGAGATGACCAGTCTCAACCGACGGGGCCCGTTCACGAACATGACGCGTGGATCAGCACCACCCAGCTCAACCATTTCGTAGGGAACCGAATGATCCAATACACGCGCCACCACTAGTGAGACATTTAAATGAGCATGATATATTCTCACCTGCCATGCTCTTTCAAGTCAACATCAAAATATAACAAAAAATAACATTTAAAAAATGCTTCTAAATTATACAAAACTATAGTTTACAATTTATTTAAGAAATGAGAAAAAAAATACTACCAATCAGGAATAGGTATTTAATATTGAGGTATTAAGAATTAAATCTTGATTAAAGAAAATAAACATTAAGTTCGTAATGTCAGAAACACTAAAAAAAAAACAACAAAAAACGGGGAAGCGATTCTAAATATTGAAATTGGTGATCAACTAGTGAGCCCAAGACCTGTGGAGCAGGACCAGCATTAAGCCAAGCATTTTTTATTTACGAAATACTCGTCCAACTTATAATATGCTTGCCATGTCTACATAGTGTGCGTTTAATACATGTTGAAGAATATCGAGTGGTGTTTTATTATAACATTTTACACAGTACCCCATAAAAGAAGTTTTTACTTTAGCCAATCTGACGCGCTTGATCTAGTTTGTTCCTATTCCTAGTGTTAAAATTATGCCTGTCACGTATCTTACTAAAAGGATGTAGATTTTTTCCAACGTAGGTACTATTTTTATACACGTATAATGTTTTCGTATATATATTGACAAGGAATCGTCATGATGTTAATTTTTTTAAACAGTTGCCTTTGAGATTCGCGTCTGCTGAGATTGTAGAGGGCTCTGACAGCCCTCTTTTGCAGAATGAAGATAGAATCAATATCTGCAGCCCGTCCCCACAGCAAAATACCGTAAGACATGATGCTATGGAAGTAACTAAAATACCAGTCTCGCGGTATCCACGTCTGTTAATTGACGGATTTTCCAAACAGCGTAAGCGGCTGAACTTAGCCGGAGTTAGCCGCCCTGCAAGTGATGTTAGGTGAGGACCCCACTGCAGCTTTGAGTCAAGCGTGATCCCCAAGAAAACCGTATTTTCGACGAATTCATGTATCTCCCTATTCAATACAACGGTACATTCGGTAAAGCATTCTTTATAATATTTGTATTATAAGGGGGCAAGTATCTTCATCATATGCTCGTCAGGACCAGTTTTTCGTAGATAATTAAAAGTGCTGATAGCTATGAAGCTCTTCATCGAAGATATTCCTTTTTTCAACACACTTTCCTAATTTTATTCCTTGTTGATTTTTGACGCCATGTTGTTTTTATTAGGTATAAAAAACAACAGTGATCCGGAAAATTATACAAACAGTTATGGACTACACTGAAGTCCTAAGAATCATATCTGTTGGGAATTGCTCAATAGATGAGTAGGTAATCAATCAAAAGGATGTGACTTATTTCCCAAACAATCTGAAGCGGTTGAGAATTGCAAAACAAACAATTGACTGTAGGTAACGGCTTGAGTAGGCAGCGGAAGGAAAACCACAAAACTATATTTACATACTTTTCATAGAAAATTATTTAATCTCGCACGGCACAAACGAAAAACAGCACACCGTTGTTTGTAAACGAAAAGACGGGAGCCTTGGGAAGTGCAGCTAACATGTTCCATCTTTAGCGAGCAAACTCACGCACAGCAAAAGAAACTCAACCCTCGACATAAGACATAAGGACTGAAATCCAATAACTATATGATCCCAATTTTCTCTTAATTTGTTCGTAAATTGTACTGAAAAGTAAAATCTAATTCGAAGCTCATAAGATTCAATTTGGCAATGCGCACTCTTGGAATCTTCGGGAATCGGGCACCAAAAAGTGTTTACTCGTAAACCACGCTCATTGTTTAAGTAAACTTCTATTTCGATGCTTTACTGTGAAGCACTCGCCGCCTGAGATTCGCGCTAACCATTATTTCTCAGTACCCTATAAGAAACGAAAGCTAACTGCGCACTTTAATATGGGCAAAGAAATCCGTTATTTAATTTATTTTAGTGCCGTCCGAACGCTCATATTTTTCATTGTTTACACCGCTGAACTTATTGCACGTAGGTAATAGCTGTGTCATTTGCCAAGCTTTAAAAAAAGGAATTGAACATTTTCAATAAAAGCATTGTTTTGGTTACCATAACCTTCACCTAGGTACCGACCTAATGCGCTGTTAGCTCCTTTTTACCCGCCAAATCTACCCTCTTTTCCATAGGTACAAGTAGATAGTAGGTACTAATTTTTAAGCTAAGAGACCTAATATTCCACTTTTTGCTGAAAATGACGTCTTTGTTTTTCTTGTTTGTTGCCTCTCAAGCAAGAGGCTTTTTTTTACTTTTTCAATTCATATGTACCTACTTCCTAAGCTTGTCTTAAACATCCCTGAGATTGGTGATGGAAAACATCCTGACTAATCCTGAGGACTGGTAGAGAGTTGGATCGAAGTAGTATCGGCCGAAAATTCGGCCGTTTCCTGCTATGAAGTTACTATTTGGTTCGGTCGGTTCTGATCCTACACTCTTTCGAATATTGACTATGGTCCCGACCCAACTGAGCCGATCCGAACTTTTTTCGCATTTTTCAAAAATATTCGGTTCGGCCATGTGTCGGTCCGATCAGAACACTCGCACTTTGCACTTCGGAGTAGAGTAGACCCTGTGGACTTAATAATAAGTCTGTAATCACCAATCCACCTTGAACAAGCGTGCTCATTTTTGCTCGTGCCTTCTCTGTAGGACAATAGGCTTTCGCCCTGCAATGGGACACAGGGTGGTATTATATGTATTAAGTAGGTACCACCTACGAGGTCTACCTGCTGATTGCCTAAGTCTTGGTTTATGCCAAACGAGGACATAACAAAAAATTTACAAAGTATGCTTACTTAGTTCGTTTGGTGATCTTGAGAGGATGAATGAAAGGCAACTAACAAAAGGCAGATGTGAGTGGAAACGCCGGGAGGGGACGCCCTAGGGGAACCTATAGAGACCTTATTGGGGATGTTCTTCAGAAAGGTCAGGTGTGTAGTACTCGCAACAGACGTGTGTGTGACCATTAGTAGGTACCTATGAACATAAGCAAGGCTAAAGATGTATGTAGGTAAGGATCGTAGCAGGGGGGCAATTCTCGTAATTTTAAGAACGTTCACAGTCTGATCTCAGTCTCAAACTGTCAAAAAATACTTTTAATTTCCCTACATTTCGACAAGTTTTTGACATTAATTTGTTTGTCGCCGAGATGAGACTGCGACTAGATTTTGAATGTTTTAAATTACGGGAATACAGGCCCTGTTATGCTCACACTATAAAATACTTAGTACCAGACACATATTTGATCGATTTTATTGCGATCAAAGAAAATCGTGTGGGAAAATGTGTAAACAACACACACAACACACGATCGGTATGATATTTTTGATCTGTCTCAATCTGTCAAAAATACCTATAATTTCCCTACATTTTGACAGTTGTTTGTCCCCGAGATGCGACTGCGACTAGATTTTGAACGTTTTAAATTACGAGGATTGTCCTTCTGGTGTCGTTCTGTAGTTTCTGCCTCCCCCGTGGGAAGAAGGCGTTACTTCATGTAGGTATGTAAGTAAGCCTAACGAAGTTAGCATCAATCTAGTTATAAAAGCTCCGGCGCTAGCGTTATACCCAAAGAGAATTTTATAGTCATTGGTTATACCGCTACACATTCATCATCCATCTCTAGTTTTCATAATTTCCAAGAGTGTAAACGAATTGTCGAGTGAAAAATATAAATGTCTGGAATATTCTCAAAAGATACAATGTTGTACAGACGCCAGCACATCAAGCTACTACAATCTGTCAGATTTCTTTAATAGATTTTCGACTTTATTGCTAAAGAGTTAGGTTCAAGGTTGATTGGGAAAATCTGACAGTTTCGGGTAGGTTGACCTGCTGGCGTCCGTACTACGAACTCTTTTGTTTTATGACTCATGTGTTTTGAAGTTAAATGGTTCTTATGATAATGATAATACATTTCACGTTAATTCCATTCATAACATGTTTACAGTTTTGAAAATCCTGCATGGCCAAGTGGAAGTCTTAGGGCCTGTGCACACCACGTTTTTTAAACGCGCCGTCGACGCGCGTTTTAGAAACGCGTGTCGACGGCGCGCTTTTATCCTACAGAGCAGTTTGTTGTCGTCTGGCTTGCGTGCGTATCGCGTCTGTATCGCTACAAACGCGCGTCAACGGCACGTTTAAAAAACGTGGTGTGCACAGGCCCTTATACTGTGACCAAGTACAGACGCCAGCACATCAAGCTACTACAATCTGTCAGATTTCTTTAATAGATTTTCGACTTTACTGCTAAACCATTAGGTTCAATGTTGATTGGGAAAATCTGACAGTTTCGGGTAGGTTGACCTGCTGGCGTCCGTACCTACATATAGTGAATCTAGGGTTAAGAACTTTCGAGTAGACACGCCGGCTCCGAAATGAGCAATATGAAATGAGAACCTTGGTTACGTTAAAAGATCATGGGGAGAAATTGAAAACTACATGTAGGTAGGAACAAGCGCGGATCTAGGTTTTCGCTCAAGGGGGGTCAAATGTATCTCTCTGGGAGGACGGGGGGGAATTTCACAAGCCGTGAAAGCCCTCTAAAAAAAACCTTCGGCACTTATTTTCTATAAACTCAACAATGTGGCCATGTGTGTGTGGTTTTCGAAGATGACTACGACTAATCTACCTATATTTTAGTAATATACCTACTGTATACAAACTGAAAATACCTACAGGTTATAAAACTGTCTTATTTATCATCTGCCTAGCCTTTTCCCAACTATGTTGGGGTCGGCTTCCAGTCTAACCGGATGCAGCTGAATACCAGTATTTTACATGGAGCGACTGCCTATCTAACCTCCACAACCCAGTTACTGGGTAATACCGATACCCCTTGGTAAGACTGGTTGTCAGACTTTCGGGCTTCTGACTACCCGTAACGACTGTCAAAGATCCACGAATGACAGCTGGGACCAACGGCTTAACGTGCTTTCCGAGGGACGGAGGGGTCTCGGTATGTAAAGATGGTCACCCATCCACAGACCAACCGCGGCAAGCGTAGCTTAACCTGACCGATCGACCTGTGCGGCTGTTATTATTTGGCCACGGGCCCGTATAAATACAAGCAATGCAACTGAGGCGGCACGGGCACGAAAACGGGTCAATAGGGTAACAAATACTGTGTTATGTAATGTAAGAGTAACCAAAAGAAGCACCTAAACTAAAATGTAGGTGAATCGTAGCGGGAGACGTTCATTATTATGTACCTAGTGTCTTGAAATCTTTTGCGTCCCTATTCCGTGGACGCAAAAAATTTTGATTGATTTTAACTACAATTATGAGAAATTAAGCAACCTTGAAACATTTTCGGTACAGTACCTGAATTTGACTACGCTAAATCAGCTGAAAATTAAGCCATCCCGTCGCATCAAGGTGATCTGCAGGACTGGATTAGGCCACCAATTTTGTTTGGTAATTACGTCACTGATAATGTTGGTAGGTTTTCCTCTTTTTAGGGTTCCGTAGCCAAATGGCAAAAAACGGAACCCTTATGGATTCGTCATGTCTGTTTGTCCGTCCGTATGTCACAGCCACTTTTTTCCGAAACTATAAGAGCTATACTGTTGAAACTTGGTAAGTAGATGTATTCTGTGAACCGCATTAAGATTTTTACACAAAAATAGAAAAAAAAAAACAATAAATTTTGGGGATTCCCCATACTTAGAACTGAAACTCATTTTTTTTTTTCATCAAATCCATACGTGTTGTATCTATGAATAGGTTTTCAAAAATGATATTGAGGTTTCTAAAATATATTTTTTTTATTATAAACTGAATAGTTTGCGCGAGAGACACTTCCAAAGTGGTGGTGGTTTTTAAAATGTGTGTCCCCTTTCCCCTGTAACTTCTAAAATAAGAGAATGATAAAACTATATGATGTATGTACATTACCATGTAAACTTCCACCGAAAATTGGTTTGAACGAGATCTAGTAAGTAGTTTTTTTTTAATACGTCATAAATCGTAAACCGCAATTTACCTTTCATTCAATCAACTAATGATTGATTTTTATAGATAATGGTACGGAACCCTTCGTGTGCGAGTCCGACTCGCACTTGGCCGGTTTTTTTTTATATTTCCGTAACGAATTTATTCTATGGTGAGACAAGTAGGCACTGGCTCGAGATTTAGATAGATAGAAGATAGAATAGGTACTCTTTATTGAGATTTAAATCTATTTTGGTATATGCCAGCGCCCCCTATGGCTGGAATGGAGAACTGGTGACTAGGGCTCCCCCTAGTCAGCGAATGGCGAGTTTTAAAAGAATAACGGTGGAGTTTCTTGACCATGCTTCTCCATATGAAACTACTTTTTCGAAGGGGCGGCAATTTTTATTTTTTGTAAATTTTTGACGTTCTATGGTGCCTTTTTAGTTTCTGTTTGAAATAAATTATTTAAATTTGCGAATGATTTGGAGCTCCGGGCAGAAAGCTGAGTGGAGAAAAAAAAGGCACCGTTCGCCAATTGGTAGGTTTAGCTCTGAATACGGAATAGGAAATTGATGAACCACAAATACACATACATTGAATTTATCATACATTTATTATTACTACAAATGACTACGCTACATACAAACTATCAATGTGACTCTTCTATTAGAAACTCTTTTACAGATTTGTTATATTTCTGTGGTAATATTTGCTGAAGTTCATTACGGGTTAGCCAGTCGCCTTTAGTCTTACTTGGTTTCCCACTTTTGTAATTAGCGTAATAGAAGAATACCTGAAAATGAGGTAATGTTTTTAATTATGAATTTATATAATATTTTTCTGCACTTTATCTTATACAGCATAATTAAAATATCTGAATACTTCGGTATAAGTTTCAAATTAGGTTAGGATATCAAGGCACGGTAAGAAGCAAATTTTTAGGTAATTGAAAATAGCGCATCGCGGCAACAAATAAGGTTCAAAACGGCGATGCGTTTAATATTGTACACAATTATGTACCAGTACCACCAAAATATGAGTACACAATTATAGATTATAACTCGTACACACGGCTACACGTCAAGCTATACAAAACCAGTTTGTCTTGGCCGCTCTTTGTATGATAATTTTCTCACAATGAACGGTCAGCCAATACTGGTTTTGCATAGCTTGATGTGTAGCCGTGTGTACCAATATGAACTGTGCAAGAAAAAACTGAGCATTTTATGGTGTCTAAACTTTGGGCAGCACCTTAACTAGAGTTGTTTACTACAGATTACTTTTTCTGCCTGTTAGGTTCTATACTTACTTTAGCCCCTATCTTTCCATTGATTTCTGAGGGATATTTGTACTTGTAAAACCCACAAGGTGCATTTGACAGAAATTGTACTTTTAGTTCGGGTCCGCACTGCTCTTTTACTATCCTTTCTGCTGTCTAAAACATAAAAAAGTTTACAAAAAGTTTTTTAGTTAACCCAGGCTAAGATTTTTTTACTTTCACTTGCAACTGCCATCAAAATATTATCTTTTATTATGACCATTACAGGGTCAAATTAAATTAGCTAGCGAAATTCCGCAGAAGCGATGGTTATCGAAATCTAAACATGATAAATCAAAAGATTTTTTTTTGTGGTGCACTTCCAGCGGTCCTTGACCCCCAAAAAAACATTAAATATTTGCTTATTTTATTTTATTGAAATAGTTACCCATCACATCTGCGTTTTGCTAGCTAATTTAATTTAACCATGTATAAAATTAGATTTCTTCTCATGGCCTGTTCCCCCTCTTCTGGCTAGGTTCCGAATAACTTATCTGGCAGATGATGCATATTTGGGTGCCTGTGAAATTATCCCTGTGTAGAATTTGAATAGTATTCAAAATCTGTTTTGTAGAGTACAAAATTAATAATAATAATCGTTTATTTATAAAAAGGGAATACATTTACATTTAATACCTTAACAATTAAAAATAATGTACAGTTGCTAATTTGCCTGAACTAGGTTGATCCTGTGCTTCAGGCTAGAAAGTGCATAAATACTTAATGAATTAAATTAACAATATTTAAATATAACGTAAAACTAAATTAAAAACTTGGGTAAATAAAAGTAAAATAGCATGTTAGTAGTTTTATTTGCAGACAATAAGTAGGTCTTCTGTCTGTGCATAATCGATGGTTAGTAAATAATTAAGTATAATTTTTTTACAGCTGTAGTAATTTAGTTTATAGATACTTGATTATACTTTATTAGACATGCATACTAGATCATTCCATCTCTTGTTAGTGTTGTCGGCATTGTAGGCAAGCATAGTGTGCTGTTTTAATACTAAGTGCATAATGAAAAGCTGACAAATAGTTAGTACATTGCAAGATTTATATAGCAGATCTGTGGGAAAAAAGAAGGGATGGAAGTTTACTATCTTCAAAATGGAAATTGAATGTTGTCTACCTGTCTTAAAGTTTCGCCTTCCTTCCACAAGCCTTGAGGCAGCAAGGTCTTCACATCTGAACCCAGCTTTATTGGTGCCACTAGCACCAAATGTCTTTGGAGGCACCTTTCTGTAGATGTTTTGTCACCTTTTTTGTCCGCATCTGAATAAAATTAATTAATTGATATCAATAAGAAAAATATTTCTACAATAAAAATGGGTAAAGAAGGGAAAATTGTATAAAAAAAAACCTAAAAAAATCAACATCATAATTCTCCTGCCCATAGCCAAAAAATAAAAAACAGAAAAAGAAAAGCCATTTAAAATTTTTATATTTTATTAGTTTTGATTCTCAACTGATGTTTTTCATGGTTTTTTTTTAACATAGTTTTAGGTAGAATATATTACCAGTCTCTAAACTGGCAAATTTAAACTGAGCCAGCTCTTCATTGGCAGCATCCTCCATGTCCTGGGCTGTGATTTTGCTCACTGCATCAATGTCCACATCAGCCGATTCATTTTTGAGAAGCTCAGCTTGGACCCTTTAAATATAGAAACAGGTATTTTATTACTTTATTAGCCAACAGGGCTCTTTTCACTAAAGTATTGAGCAGTTGAAAAATTGCCTTCTATCATTTATTAATAACTTCAGGCACAGAAATGTACATGACATAGGAATTTTCTACCAGCCAACCTTTGGGTAATGCAGGGACAAACAGTGGTAGGAGCAATTACGAGATATTGAGTAATAAATATTTATTTAAATATAACAACACATATTCCTTTATAGCAAATTAAGTTTAAAAGAACCTATTTGAAGCTTTCCACTTATTCTAGAGAAATGCAAGCTTCGGGATTCAAATCATGTTTTGGAAAATGTGAATGACATACACTTACTTATCATTTTCATGTCTAATTTCATGGTCAGACTTCATGCTCTTTTCAATTTCTAGGGTATACTGTAAATCCAAGTATTTTTTATACATCTCATTTAACGGTGGAGTAACCACTGGTAGTCTCTCTACACAAACTCCTGTTACAATATCCCATGATGATCTGGTGCTAAGACCTGTTAACAATATTGGTTTAGTAGAAAATCAAATAAAACTATATTAATTTACAAACTAACCTAAAAGTTATTTACCTCTTACAAAAATCCGGCGACATAAGTTTACTTCTGCCTGAATAAATGTTTTGAACAACATTGTCACCAAAAAACGTATTTAGATCTCAAATTGGGAATTTACACTTATTTTCATTTATTATTTCTTTTTACATCCAAGTCTAATTTTCTTTTTATTTTCCCGTACCTGACAGATGCTCAAGTGTTGTGTGACTGTGACAACTGACAAACTGTGACAAACAGCTGTTTCAATGTGAAATAGTTACTGATATTCTCGATGTAAATACCTACTATATTATTCTTCGAAAAGCTTCAAATGACAGAAATTGTAGGCTCAAAACACTTTTGGACGAATAATTTTATTAGTACTGCCGGCCGTCTCTTTATCTAGACGCTGCCGCCCGGCGCGGAGATTTCATGCTCAGGGGTACCGATAATAAAACAAAGTGTATTTTTTCTTTCAGAAACTCCAATCATATTAATTTGCTATAATAATATACAGAGATAAATTGAATAGAAAAAAAAAATCTAGATCAATCGATTAGTAATATTTCCCAGCTTATCAAGAATAACAGTCGTCTGACGTTTTATAATTTTGTATACTAGCAACACCTCTTTGCCGATTCTGCCTTTTCCGGCTCTTGTGTCAAAGAAAGTAGGTGAATATGTTTGTAATTGCAAAAATCCATGAAAATCTCCTAAATTATATTATTTATCGATGTGATAGTGATTAGTATAAATGAGGAATATCGTAAAGCACCAGTTTTAAACTATATTTCATATACCAAAAGTAAAACATAGCCTCCCGAGTTGACAAGTGTTACAACAAACAGGTTAAGTTCTGTAACTAAATTTATTATCGTTTTAGGCTTGACCATGAAGCAAATAGTTGCGAATCAAAAAGTGAAGATCCCTGAGGGGCTCACTGTACACGTGAAATCGCGGTTGGTGACAGTGAAAGGACCGCGCGGAGTGCTGAAGAGGAACTTCAAGCACTTGGCTGTTGACATTCGCATGGTGAACGCTCGAGTCCTGAAGGTCGAGAAATGGTTCGGCTCCAAGAAGGAGCTCGCCGCTGTCAGGACAGTCTGCTCGCACGTTGAGAACATGATCAAAGGTAATTGTTTACTTGTATTGTTATTCTACTAACTTGTGTTATAACCTGAAATATATTGGAGGTTAGTTTAGGTTTCCCTGAGTATAAGTTTACAAATTCAAAGAAATCAGTTTTCTAGAGCTAGCAGTGTTTGTTATCAGCAGTTGCAAACTTTGGGTTGACAACCCTAGGGGTTAGCTTTAGTTTGCCACTATAGCTTTGGATATTGTAGTACAACAATGACTTATTTCAGTGGCATTCTAACATAGCACCCTTAGATATTCATAGCCTGCTGTAACTCTCTAAACCTATGAGTGAGTAGTTTTTTGAAGTGTAACACTTCATAAAACTTGATTACTTTGTTGAGCATGGGCTTGGCCTGGGCAATATATTTACTGTGCCCCTTAGAGAGTAAGGGCCTGTTTAATAGTGTCTGAGCACTATCTATCAGATAATATGAAAGCCAGAACTTATTTAGGTCTTGACACATGTTGTTAATGTTTCATTTTAGGTAGGAATTTGATTTAAACTTCTTGATTGAGTTCCACAGATGTGCAGTTGCGGTAGATTAACACTGCTCAAGTGCTCACTGTACAAAATGTCTTAAAACCTGTCTTAACACGTTGACTGCCAGACAACAGACACAAAAGAAAATCTATTGTTGGCGGACACGGTGTGACCGCGGTGGCAGTCAATCTGTTAACAAATAGTTCAATTTCATGAATATTGTTAAAGTCATGTATATCTTTCTACAAGTTAACCATTGAATCTGGGTGTTTTTCTATCTATAATATGTATGTATTTACAAAAAAAAAAAAATGTATATCAAGTAGTTTATCAGCCATCTTGTTACCATAACACAAGCATTAGGTTGCTTAGCTTGGGACTAGATGGCGCTGTGTGAAATGTCCAGGGATATTATATTGAAGTCCAAATGCTAAGAACTGAAACAGACTGTTTGTTAAAGTTCATAACTTTAGCAAAATTAATATTATATTACCTTCAATGTTCCTAGCATTCTGCATACTACCCAAAATGTTCATTTACAAAGTTTGTGCTTATGACTTTTTTATTTACGAAACATGTGGCGGATAAACCCATACATATTTTTTTGTGAATTACATTTACCAAAGTATTGCAGCAACCGAGCAATGAACTTCTGGTGGACTAGTTATGATGTGTCATAGGTCTCGCACCAACATTGAAACAACATTTTAATAAGCTACATAGATTGACAACAAACATTTTTGGGAATATTAACTGTACCTGTTTTATAAATCACCTGAATTATTCACTTTTCAGGTGTGACCAAGGGTTTCCAATACAAAATGCGCTC
The DNA here is from genome assembly GCA_945859715.1 of Apamea sordens. Classification (NCBI taxonomy): domain Eukaryota; kingdom Metazoa; phylum Arthropoda; class Insecta; order Lepidoptera; family Noctuidae; genus Apamea; species Apamea sordens. The sequence continues at coordinate 9,767,702 of OX243994.1, forward strand.
CGTGTACGCCCATTTCCCCATCAACTGTGTCACCACTGAGGGTAACAGCGTCATTGAAATCCGTAATTTCCTTGGCGAGAAATACATCAGGAGGGTAAAGATGGCACCTGGTGTGACCGTTGTAAACTCGCCCAAGCAGAAGGATGAACTCATCATCGAAGGAAACTCCCTGGAGGATGTGTCCAGCTCCGCTGCCCTGATCCAACAATCCACCACAGTTAAAAACAAGGACATCAGAAAGTTCTTAGACGGTCTTTACGTGTCTGAGAAGACTACTGTTGTATTGGATGAGATATAAGGACATAAAATAATTTTAATTTGACTTTATTTGTATTATTTTCAAATCATGTAGTGATCCTAGTATTAGACAGAAATTATGCAGTTTAAACCTTGGAGATTAGTTGATCAATCTAGCATCAGCTAAATTCTTAATCTCAGTCTTGCAATGCTGGATTGACGCTAAATAACCATTTGGATTCTTATCAGCGGATGCCTGATCATCACCAGATGATGTGCACGATTACTAATCTGTCTAAGTGGCCATTCACAGCTATCCTTTTTACTTTCTCTTCTCTCTTATTTTCTATTCGTTTTCTCCATAACTTACAGAAATATTTGTTTGGTACTGGTAGGTACTCTACCAATCGATACTGATTAGAAATACGAATACAGGTACTATGTCTGGTACGGTACTACCCTGGTACCGTTATCACCCCAAGGCCAATGGTACTGTTTCCAAAAAATACCGGTACTTCAAGCCCTGCGTGCACATGTTACGGTAAACGTATACAGTAGTAAAATAGCGCAGGAGTCGCAAGCGCTACTGCTGAGCATGAGTTCCTGGGTTCGATTCCCAGGTCGGGTAGTGTTATTTTGGGTTTTCTACTTCGATCAATAATAGTACTAGATTAAGGATCAGAAACAAAAATCAGTCTCTCAAGTGGCCATGTTTGCACACGCATAAAACATCTACATTTCTTAGAAAAAAGTTTAATAATATTAACAACTTCAGTTTATTACAAACCTTAATGCTTAAACATAAAGTTTAATTGCCATTGCAAAATATATTTAAAATGTTGCTTGAAAATAAAATCATTCCATTTTTAAATTTTCAGTCATTTATTCTAAAATGAAACTTAAAGTCGAAGTAATAAGGTTAAAAACATAGTAATCTATACTTATAATAAATCTGTAGAAGTGAAAATTCTGTACATTGAAAATATCAAAAAAACAATTTACAGGGGGTGTTACTAGACCGACACCGAACCCAAAAATGTGATTAAAAAATTTTTTGTCTGTCTGTCTGTCGGTCTGTCTGTCTGTCTGTCTGTCTGTCTGTCTGTCTGTCTGTTTGTTCAGGCATCACGGAAAAACTACCGGTTCGATTACGATGAAACTTGGTATAATTATTCTTTAATATCCTGGGCACCACACTGGGTACTTTTTATCCCGGAAAAGTATATACAATAAAAAACAAACTTAATTTTGCGGTTCGATCCCTATACCCGATTACCACTGTCTGTACTGTATCAACCGCAAATACTAAGTTTGTCGTAGGTTGGGTCACCCGCAGTGGTGTTCATTTTTATTCCTTTTAGTTTTTAGAGTTATTTAGGTTTATTTTTATATGAGTCGTAGGTATAGATTTTAATTTTAAAGTATAGGTAGTATATTTGATAGTGTACGTAGTGACCGTAGGTTATTTTATAATACTGTTAGGTAGGATTAGTCATTCGTATAGATATTAGTTTTTAGGGATTTTGCTTATTTATTGAGTTTAGATTAGTTATCATCAGAAATAGGTTTATTTAGGTAGGTATTTAATTTTCTGTTATTGAGTTTTTTTTTTAATTAGGTAGGTACTTAGGTAAAGATATCATATAGGTACCCTCTTAATCACCACTAATGAGACACAATTGGTTTTCTACTATAATTAGCCACAAAGGGCCCGCGAGATAGATGGCATTCTGGGGAAGCACATACATTTTATCCTGTTAGCACGTTCCCGTGGGATAATTTCCGACATGCACGCGGGCGAAGCCGCGGGCAGAAGCTAGTTTGGAATAAGACCACAAAAGTATTTGTGTTCTTATTTTTCGGGCCGTTTCTGAAGCGCTTATCGGGAATCTACCTACTAATACTATTATTGATCGAAGGTTTTCTATCAAATAATTTCTCAGTAACCCAGTCTGGATTTGTGTCCAGTTGAAGGCAATGGTCTCGCCCCCTATTACATGGCACTTGAACAACGGCGAAATGTGTGTACCACAGACAGGTACACCTCTGCCTATCGGGGATTACAGGAGTGATGTTACTTAACCCTTAAATGCGCGGTGTTATTTAAAAATGATTCGAATAAAAATATCACGATTCGGTACTGATTACGGGGCCCAAGGCGCAAGACTCAATTTATTCAAAGAATATGCACAACCACTACAAACAAATTCGCTATCAATTTTTGCGTCTACTACTATCGGACTACACTTAACTCTTCCAAGGTACACACAGCTTCATCAACTAGGTACCCGTTCAAGGCACGTAAGTTAGGGCACGCCACGATAGCGACGGTAAGACTCCTCTTTGATTAGTGGCTAGAGAGGCGTCACGGCGTTCTCACCTACCGCCTGACGCAGGTCCTCTCCGGACACGGATGTTTCGGGAGGTTAAAAACACCGGTGATTATTGGGGCATCTCCATTAAACTTTTAAGTAATATATTATACATCGTAGCCCCCTATCTAGCTGTTACTTTTAATAAATGTGTTGATTTACGAACTTTTCCTGACCTCATGAAGAGTACCTATAGTAAAGTTATGACTTTACTACCATTATCTATACTTTTTAAAATAAAATCAGGTAATAAGAATGACGTTGGCAATTTCAGGCCTATTTCCATCTTACCTGCATTTAGCAAAATATTTGAAAAATTAATACTCAAGCAGTTGCTAAAACATTTTAATTTAAACAGCCTCCTTCATAATGAGCAATATGGCTTTATAAAAGGTCGTTCAACTACAGATGCGGGTGTTACTCTGCTGAAACCTTCGATCAATAGGTACTAGATTCCCGATAAGCGCTTCAAAAACGGCCCGAAAAATAAGACCACTTTTGTGGTCTTATTTCAAATTAGTATGTTTTTAAACTTATTACTTAGACTTGTAAGTTTCATTTTAGAATAAATGACTGAAAATTTAAAAAAAGAATGATTTTATTTTCAAGCGACATTTTAAATATATTTTGCAATGGTAATTAAACTTTATGTTTAAGCATTAAGGTTTATAATAAACTGAAGTTGTTAATATTATTAAACTTTTTTCTAAGAAATGTAGACGTTTACGTGTGTGCAAACATGGCCACTTGAGCGACTGATTTTTGTTCCTGATCCTTAATCTAGTACTATTATTGATCGAAGGCTGAGACACATATTTGACGCATGGGAGAAATCGCAAAATGCTATTGGAGTTTTCTGTGATCTCTCCAAAGTCTTTGATTGCGTACATGACACGCTTTTGCGTAAGTTACGTCATTACGGTGTCCAAAACGATGTTCTCAACGTAATAATTTCTTATTTACATAATAGGGTCCAATGTGTAGATGTTAATGGTGTGAAATCATCCGGGCTATCAGTTCAGTTAGGTGTTCCGCAAGGCTCAATACTGTGTCCATTCTTGTTCTTAGTATATATCAATGATTTACCATACCATTTGAAGGGCATAAAAAAGGGCATCTGTGACGTTGTACTGTTTGCAGATGATACCTCTCTTATTTTTAAAGTAGACAGGAATAGACAAGATTTTGACGACGTAAACAGTGTACTCTCAATAGTTATAGATTTGTTTACGTCAAATAACCTAGTTCTCAACGCCAAGAAAACGAAATGTGTAAAGTTCGCCATACTGAATGTTAGAAATCTAGGACCCAACATCGTCTTAGATAAAGAGGTGCTTGAACCTGTGGGCTCGGCAATTTTGTCTAAGGGTCAACTCACACCGAAAGAGCGGCGAAGGGCAGCGAAGCGGAGCGCAGTTTCAGTTTCATATGAATTTTAACTTTATTATCATTACCATAATACTTATTATCGCATGAATATCAATTCCCCGGAATTCCTGCGGCGCCGCGGGCATCCGCGCGACTCGTTCGAGTTTCTCATGCGATAATAAGTATTATGGTAATGATAATAAAGTTAAAATTCATATGAAACTGAAACTGCGCTCCGCTTCGCTGCCCTTCGCCGCTCTTTCGGTGTGAGTTGACCCTACGGCTAACAGTAGATACCAAACTTCAGTGGGGACCTCATGTATCAAGTCTAGCAGGAAGGCTCAGTTCGGCTGCCTACGCCGTCAGGAAAGTAAGACAATACATTGACGTTGATACAGCTCTTTTAGTTATTTTCACAGCGTTTTGTCCTACGATATTCTGCTGTGGGGCAAAGCCGTTGATATACAAAATATTTGTCGTTTTACTCGTTTAAAAAACGAACTGTTCGAGCAATTTACCAGCTAGGTGCCAGAGTTTCTCTAAGAGATTTTTTTAAAGATGTTGGTGTTCTCACGGTTGCATCACAATTCATCTTTGCCAACATCTTATAAATTAGGCAAAAGGCTACATAAGGTTCATAACTCATTTGTTGGGCTTGGTATAACCTTTTATAACAAGATACCCTCTTCTGCTACACTTGCCTTTTAATGCGTTTAAAGCTCAAGTAAAATCCAACCTTTGTTCAAAGGCATACCTACTATTCCATCAACGACTACTTACACGATAAGAATACGTGGTCACCCTAATTAACTCAAGACAATGTTTATGTTCTTTCTCCAGAATTAGCTTACTGACAGGTTATTGTTATTATTTATTTATTTTACTTCGATGGTCTTGGTTTATCATTTGTGACTTCAAGTGACAGCTATGTGAACAGAACCCAGCAATGCATAAATATGTACTTACCTAAGCTGTCACGCCCTTTATGCCTGGAGGCTTTTATTTGGGTAGTATTTATTTACATTTTAATTAATTATTTTTTAGCTTGAGTACATACAGTTTTTATTATATTTGTTGGTATATTGGCGTGGCTAGCTGACATATGGCAAATAATTTAATTTATGTTCAGAGGGCCAATTCATGTGACTCAGGTTGGCTGGACAAATCTTCAAAATAGCTTGCATTTAACTAGGTCAATATTAGGCCACTTTATGTGACGGCTAAACACCCTTATTTCAGAATTTGTGACGCTACAGAATCTTAGATAATCGATCGAAAACGTGTCCAGCCATCTTGAATAACCACTTTTCGCTGGTCTCTCAATCTCGGTAACGGAAGTGATTTTCACGACTTTTTGCATATCAACGGGCGTCACATAAATTTGTGACGGGCACCGAGCTAAAAGTTTTGTGATAAGTACAGTGGTTTAGTAGAAAAATGCAAAAATCTGTGTCCAGCCATCTTGAATTTACGTATAAAACTTATGGCTGGCACTTCCGAATCTCAATAACGGGGGCGTTTTCGAATATGGTTCCTTTACTAATACTTGGTGACGCAATTTGTGACAGTAATAACGTTTGATTTATGGCGTCACATGTAAGGGTTTACGAGAAATCAATAAAAACTTAATGTCCAGCCAACCTGAATTCAAGATGGCTGGACACATGTATCTCCACTGCCTGATGATCTACGACCTTCGAAATGTGTTCAAAATTTTGTGACGGGGACGATAATGATAACCTGAAATTGTGACGGAGAAACTTTGCGTAGTTTCAAAGATATTGACCATTTAAATTTTTCCATACAAACATCCATTAATATTATGAGGTGACCATAATTTTACATAAATAAAGGATTTTTTTTAAATCGATTCATTGACCGGTAGCATCCACGCCTGCTTTGTATTTGATTTCCCCGTGGGAATAAAAGGTTTTCCTGCAGTGAAAAGAGTAAGTACCTATGTGTTAATTCCAATGATATTCTAGTAAACAGATATGTTATACACTTACAAAACAACAGAAAAAAGTGTTCCGCGCCGAGAGGCAGCACACATACACACTTTTCATTCATTTTACAATTCACTACAAGTAAAAAGGATAGCTCGATAAAACCAATAAGAAAAAAAGTGACAGCTAGATGTTGTCAATTGCACGTGAATGTAAACAAACATTATTCGGGCCACCAATCACCGCACGTTGGCATCATAGACTAACAAATTAACTACGCAGAAAGTACAAACCGCGTGTACAGAATTTGCAGTCGGGATTTGTGCCTATGCAACGAATAAACACTATTAAAAGGTAGGTAGGTGAAAAATAAAACACGTTTTAAGAAGAAAGAAATATATATATTGTAAAAAAAATCATACACCTTCGAAAAGATTTAATTTATTTCTTTTCTGTCTCTTAGAGAGCTTTTTTATTTCGTGAGCGGAATGGAGGCGAACTGTTGTATACTTATCAATTATAGTTTTTTTGTTTAATTTATAATTTAAATATATCAAACAAAATTATAAAGAAAAGTTATTAAAAGGGAAACTAGAACTCTGCTGTAAAGATGACTTTACTGCCTAATATTCGCATCTGTACTTTTATTCTATGTCCGGAGTGCACGCATCCTTGTCGTTCTTACGACAAAAAATGTATTTTCCATCTCTTTCTTTTTTCTAACCTCCAAATATCAGAATATTAGGAAAATAATTGAAATATATTAATAAATCGAAGTATATTGTGTACTTCTGTGTGGTATGAGATCCCTTGTGTTTTATTAACTTTGGTAACATAATTGGTACACTTTTTATACACACAAGATGGCATTTTGGATGATAATTACGTAATAGCGCGCACCGTCTAACTCGTAGACGTGCGTGACACAGACTAAAGGCAATACGTCCCAATTAGGACGTTTTCTAGTCTTCACGATTTGCGCGCTCATAACATATCTGTTTACTAAAATATCATTGGTTAATTCAAAATAATAATTGATCACCAGCGCTGCAAGAGAGAGCCCACTTGTATTTTGCGTTTAGTTCATTATCTTATGTAACTGAAAATGAGAACTAAACTCGACAGCCGGCAGTGTATGCACTTACTTTTCGAAGTGTTATCACTAATCAAAGTACTAGTAACTATTAATTAATCTGCGGTAAGACAACCTAAATAAGAGTTAAGATTCGACCAGTTGTCCTAGTAGTACCAACTTTAAGCAATAGATGGCGACACCAACATCAGCTATCATGGCAGTATAGTTTGTCTGGTCCTCCGACGTTTTCGTGGTAGCCCGCGAAATTCAATTTTTCTTGAGTTTTTTGCAGTTATTTTTTTCTTTCGCGGAAACAAATAACTTATAGATATGTATGATGATTCTTATGGTTATAATTATGTAAATACATACTTGTTATTGTCGCGAATCATATTTTGATTTCTTTTAACGAACGAACGCAAGAAAAATTGAATTTCGCGGGCTACCACGAAAACGTCGGAGGACAAGACAAACTATACTGCCATGATAGCTGATGTTGGTGTCGCCATCTATTGCTTAAAGTTGGTACTACTAGGACAACTGGTCGAATCTTAACTCTTATTTAGGTTGTCTTACCGCAGATTAATTAATAGTTACTAGTACTTTGATTAGTGATAACACTTCGAAAAGTAAGTGCATACACTGCCGGCTGTCGAGTTTAGTTCTCATTTTCAGTTACATAAGATAATGAACTAAACGCAAAATACAAGTGGGCTCTCTCTTGCAGCGCTGGTGATCAATTATTATTTTGAATTAACACATACTTACTCTTTTCACTGCAGGAAAACCTTTTATTCCCACGGGGAAATCAAATACAAAGCAGGCGTGGATGCTACCGGTCAATGAATCGATTTAAAAAAAATCCTTTATTTATGTAAAATTATGGTCACCTCATAATATTAATGGATGTTTGTATGGAAAAATTTAAATGGTCAATATCTTTGAAACTACGCAAAGTTTCTCCGTCACAATTTCAGGTTATCATTATCGTCCCCGTCACAAAATTTTGAACACATTTCGAAGGTCGTAGATCATCAGGCAGTGGAGATACATGTGTCCAGCCATCTTGAATTCAGGTTGGCTGGACATTAAGTTTTTATTGATTTCTCGTAAACCCTTACATGTGACGCCATAAATCAAACGTTATTACTGTCACAAATTGCGTCACCAAGTATTAGTAAAGGAACCATATTCGAAAACGCCCCCGTTATTGAGATTCGGAAGTGCCAGCCATAAGTTTTATACGTAAATTCAAGATGGCTGGACACAGATTTTTGCATTTTTCTACTAAACCACTGTACTTATCACAAAACTTTTAGCTCGGTGCCCGTCACAAATTTATGTGACGCCCGTTGATATGCAAAAAGTCGTGAAAATCACTTCCGTTACCGAGATTGAGAGACCAGCGAAAAGTGGTTATTCAAGATGGCTGGACACGTTTTCGATCGATATCTAAGATTCTGTAGCGTCACAAATTCTGAAATAAGGGTGTTTAGCCGTCACATAAAGTGGCCTATTGACCTAGTTAAATGCAAGCTATTTTGAAGATTTGTCCAGCCAACCTGAGTCACATGCCAATTCTGGTAATTTTAAGAACGTTCACAGTTTGATCTTAGTCTCATTCTGTAAAAAATACGTCAAATTTCCCTACATTTTGACATTAGTTTGTCGCCGAGATGAGACTGCGACTAGATTTTGAACGTTTTAAATTACGAGAATTGGCCTTCTGGTCTTGTAATGTTAATTATGAACATAATATGTTCCTAGTATTGTATACAATCAACTATTTTCTAACTGAACAGACAGCTGTGCTGCTGGGAAGTTTGTTGCGCCACTTCTTCCCAGCGATAGCACTAGGAAGTGGTGAAGGGCGGGCGTTTTTGGTGGACTCTTGTAATTTTGACGTTCGAAAAGTGCTGATTCTCAGCCTAATTTGAATAAATGACTTTTGATTATGATTTAATAAAAACAATAATCGATTTTCAACGTAAATAATTTTATTCAAACTATTCTATTGAACATCACTAACTCATAAACATTGTACATCTGCAAATATGGATGTGGATTAAAATGTTAAACTACACTTTAAAAAGACATTATACACTTAATTTGCACAAACTCAATTTATTATTAAATAAAATACCTACTTATAAATGATAAAATAAATAGCTTTAAAAATAAACCATTTTCGTGACTATGGTGTTAATACATTGATATAGAATCTTAAAAATAAATTAAAATATCTATAATTATTATTATTTACAATACACAACAAAATCATAAAAAGGAATCACGACAAACGGCAGTGAATATAACTTTGTGTAAAATAGTGCTCGGCCAATATCGCTAATATAAACAGTGTCAAACCTCTTTGGTGGACTTAACAATTTATCAGTACTAATACACCAATATGTGTTTGTCGTAATGCCTTTCTTGTGTCGAAGTTTAAAATATTCTGTAATAATCGTCATTAGCATGTCATGTATGAGTTAATTAATACTTTAACATTCGCAATATATTTGAAACATTAATAAAATATTTAAGTACCATTGTTTTTAATATTTAAAAGTATATGCATCGTTTTGCTTATACTAAGGTAATACATAATACTCAGGGGTGATCATTACTTTGTTATTGGGGGCATAATAATTAAAAATACATACGCCATGACGTAACAACAAGTATATTGCAACCTAAGCTTTACATGCTCGCTTCTAGTGCCATATTTGCAGATGAGCATCAATTATTCCGTAAGAAAATAAAATTCTCAATAAATAAATGTCAAACACTATTTAAATCGGTGAGACATTTCACACCATATAACACAATTGCTTACTATAAAAATGATCAACAAACAACTTTGCACCTCGCCTAAAGTTTCAAGGAGGACAACGGTGTGCAGAAATGTCATGAGATTCAATGGTTACGATACGATATAGGTTGCTGCTTGAGCAAATAATCCTGATTATGTACGTCTTACACTAGCCATGCGTGAGGTGGGTCCAACTACACAGCGTAACTATATCATAACTAGCAGGTATACATTTTATATAGCCGGTCAATATCACCTGTGCACGTGATTCGTCTCATACGAAAAATCCACTATCTGAATAATGTAATTATAGTAAACTCTTAACTCTGACGAAAATTCAAAATGTATCTAGCAACCTGAGTAAATTAACATGTATAATACCATTTTAAAAGGTTATTAAATATACAATAAATTTACAGTTAATTGAAGCACAATTAGTGGGCTTTGTCAAATAATTAAAATAATAATTCGATATAAAACTTGCTTTAGACGACACGTCCTCGTTAATAGATTTGCACGATAAACATAAGCGTAAGTATATTGAACAACAGTGAATGCTATTAATAGCGAGTTCTTGGTCAACAATTTTATCCACATGTGATAATTTACATTAATTTTAGAAATAATCTCTTTAACGCTAAATTAACTCCGATATGGTCTATCTATGAAGCGGTGATTGAAGAAAGTCTGATCGTAATTCTAAAAAGACGCGAAAATCGCACGCTTAGCGCGCATATAACATGGCAGCGACGCGGGACGCTCTACTGTTTATTGCTGTCGGGAGGAGTCGCGCGGTCGCGGGACTTGGTAAAAAATATCGGAGCCGCACCTTCGTACGTAATGATGGCGAGTGGACTCGAGGCACTATGATAGGTACTAATTAGGTAGTACGTGGCTGCGGGGCTCGGGCTGCGCTATGGCACGCTACGTCACGCTGGCACGCTACGTCACGCCGGCGCGCTACGTCACACCGGCGCGCTGGCACGCTACGTCACGCCGGCACGCTGGCACGCTACGTCACGCTGGCACGCTACGTCACGCCGGCACGCTGGCACGCAACGTCACGCCGGCACGCTACGTCACGCCGGCACGCTACAGCGGCTCGCGGCGCGGCACCCACACGCTGGGCCCGCTCTCCGTCGTGATCACCGCCTTCACCTTGGCGTAGATCTCCTCTGGCGTGTCGCCCGTCACCACCGCTGCAGACACACAAAACATTTATTGCAGGTTCTATGCTTAGCCCAAGTTCGCACGGGCCATTTTTTTTTATCGCGCACCGGATTTTGAACTCTCGGTGTTGAGCCGAGCATTGATATTACAACAGTGTGCATCCTAGCGTCACAGTATTACAATATTTCCTACAGTAGCGCAACGCCTTTGATATCGCGCAATGCCGCCGCCAGTGTAGGTACTTACGCTGTCACATGCGAATATGCTAGGGTTGTCACCAAATGGGAAATAAAACAATTATGATTATTACTACTATGATGTAATCATTTATGCATATGTAAATTCAAAATAATTGTGATTATTAAATCTAATGTAATTATTTATTCATAAATATATATTTACATTTATGTTGCACTGCTAAATATTTACGTGACACTTTATTTTTGGATGTTCTTAATTGTCTATTATAAAATTTAACTACGTAATCTATTCGCATTCGGATGAACAATCTGATAAGAAAAGAACGAGGAAAACATGAACATGGCTGTGATTTAAATTCTACAGTAGAGTACCTACTGTAGAATTTAAATCACAGCCATGTTCATGTTTTCCTCATTCTTTTCTTAGGATTATTTGCTTAGTATTTCAAATAGGTAATCTATCTAAAATATTGTTTCCAACAAACGAGTGGAAATTTTGTCTAAAACAGGCTTGCAGTTTAGTACCTACAGTATTCAACGAAATCAGCTGGAGGTACCTGTAGTCCACCAAAGGTATCATGCATAGTATTGTATGCACGTTTACGTAAGCAAAAATTACTTGTTGTTGGTTCGTCAGAATAATTTGACGCGTAGTTAATCATTGATAAACATTTGTGTTCACCTACTGGGATTTCGATGTCGATTTACATCCATACACAGAACACTTTGTGCGCACCATTATAGAATATGTAACTATAATAAAATTATTACACAAAAAACACGCCCAAGTCTGCCCTTCGCGCTCGGTACCACAAACTAAGCGTGTTTGCGGTACGCGGCCCGTGCCGCCCGTCCCCCCGCGAGTTCCCCTCCGTTGCTCTGCGCAAGTACATTCGTTGCGCTACTGTAGGAAATATTGTAATACTGTGCTAGCGTGTCAAAAAATACACTGGTAGATTTTTCAACTCTCGGTGCTAAGCAGTGCGTTGAAAATCCGATACAGGGTCTCGGGTTTTACAGGGCCCAGGAAAAAATCGACGCATTAAAAAGCCGCTGTGGGTAAAAGGGCTAAAATTCATTCTAACTGAATTTGAGACCATAGGAGCTATAGCAGCTGTAGTGGTCTAACATCTGTGGCTATGGTGCCTTAAATTAATCAAAGTATACTAACCGGTGAAATATTCTGCGAATTCCTGTTCCATTTTTAGCGCACGTTCGTATGTTTTCTTCGCTTGTTCTTCAGTCATTCGCTTATTCATTTCCCTGTTAAAATATTTTAAAAATAATAACAAAATGTAAGGCAATATTGTTGCAACGAAATAAATACTTGTTGTATACTTACATTATAGACTCTATGCTCTTTGGTTTTATAAATATGGCAATAGGGTAAAGTTGCGCCACTTGTAACCTCTTGATTGCATTGCCGCTTACATCCAAAATGCAATGTTTGCCCTGCAATACAATAAAACGCATGAATATATTAAAATTTTAGGATTTTTTGGGAAAACGAAAGTGATATCGTATTTATATGTATAGTGGTAAGGGGGCGTCCATAAATTACGTGACGTGTTTAAGGGGGGGAGGGGGTCGAGTCAAATCTCATCTAATCTTACGTTGGAGAGAGGGGGGATCTCGGCAAATATCACGGAATTTATTTTCTTATTGAAACAAAACAAAAATTATACTGTTGTGGTCCATTTAATCCAGATTGTACATGCTTAAGATTTAGTCCTAAGCGTAATCGTAATACGATTAAGATCATTCACTAATTAGTTCGAAAAAAAATAATTTCATTCATACTTCGACGTTATACATCTACTGACTGTCAAACCACCATATTTGTTTTATACCAAATAGCTCAATTTAATCTGAATTTACGGTACAGTGTAGCCAGTCCTTTGTTTCCGCTTTAACCGTATAGTTCGGTAGCGCCCCCGAATGGACCCGAACACACGAACCTCCGCTGGCTCAGTAAGGGGTCCCATTGGACCTTGAAATGACGACATACGACACCCTTAATGATAATGTAAATATTGATTATGCTACCCATCAAATCTTATGAATGTGCGTTAATTAAGAGAGTTGGATAAAAAACTCATATGTTATCGCCATTCAATCTTCCATATTTAGCGCGCAAGTTTATTAATTTACCTTTATTAAATTCAAGTCTGTAAATGCGATAATCGCCATTTTGATGACAGTGGTGGTCGAGGCTAAAAAACATAAAAATTGGGGATTTCGAAAATCCAAACTTCACCACAGGGGCAATGAATAATACATGATTTAATTATTTGACGAATTCATCCATTGCTCATGTTAAATAAGTAGTGGTAATGTAGTTTTTTGATATCTAAAGTCGAAGTTTCGCGCCAATCGTGCGTGTTTACATTTTTACTTTTCACAAAAGTCACACACACACATGTAGATAAGATGTAAAATGTGAAAAATATTATTACAAATATTATAAAAAACACGAAAATGCCCAAATCATAACGTAATATTGAAACACAGATCCAATAACACGTATTATTCATTACCACTACTTAATTTGTGTTCAAAATCGCCGACCATTGTTGTTTTTTTTTATCGTAATGATGTGCGAAAGCGATTATGCCAAACGATTTTTTTTTAATTTCGATTGACCCGAGTAATTAAAATAAGGAATGTCAGAAATCGATTCTCAGAAATTGAAATAAAATTATTTTAAGCATTAAATACAACAAGCATTATTTATAATAATGATTTATGCTTTCCTAATGTAATGTTAATCGTTTTTTGGACATTATATTGAAACTGAGTCAATAACAGAGGACATATGACCACAGATAGTCATTTATTCAATTTCGCGCCGAATTGTTTCTATATTTGAATATATATTCGGAATGCGCTCGCTATTCAAAATTATTTTTATTTATTGTGCAATTGTTAATTTCTGATACTTTCTAATATTTTGCTACAGAATGCCCAGTATACATTTTTAGATAGGCTTAGCAAAAGTTTGGGAAACCGCAAACACTTTTCATTATGTTTTGTTAGCTGTAAGTATAAGCTTGGTAGTTTTTATTTATATTAGTTTACATGAGTAATAGAAATTGTTTACTTAATGTGGTAGTTTCCCAAAGAAATAAAAAAAAAAAACTGGCCAAGTGTATGTCGGACCATGCACAGTGAAAGGTCCCGTACTTGGGATGAATATTTACGCATGCACAGCGCATATCATTAATTTGATTGACTGCAGAAATAAGTTAGTATTTCATAAAAGTTCTCGAAAAAACTGTAAAAAACCAAGTTAATTCTGCGGTTTTAAACGAAAATATCTCATATCTCAAAAACGATTGACTTTAAAAGTTAAAGTCAATTAGAAACATCTTTATAATTTTAATAATAAGTTCCAACAATACCTCCCACACGCTTGTGTGCATAGATTTTTTTCAACCCTCGGGTACATGCATGGGGAATGCTACCTCTAATTATGTTTATCGTAATTTTACTACACCATTTTGCGTGCATAGAATACGAATACGATATAGTGTTATTAACACTCGTTAACGTCTACGACTAAAATGGTTAATGGCATTAACATCCGAACGCACGCACAGACTGACATGACGAAATTATGGGTTCCGTAAAAGTATTTTCAGATAATTTAAATTAGAAATCAGACAATTAAAGTTATTAAAATTTTATCCCAAGCTACAGAACGGCAGCTTGGGACATAAGGAGTGCTTACTTTGTCCCACAACGCGCGTCCACGAAAAGGCCCGCGTTAACCCTGTAAGAAAGGCTGGCCGGTGCAAATTGGTCAAAATCTAGATTTTACGGTTAGTTTAGGTTTGTACAGACGGCAGAGAGGCAGACCGACCGGCACATAGACAGACGGCCACATAACTTTTGTTTTAGTTATTAAGCAAATATATTTAAAACCCCCACAACAAGCCCTTTCATTTGATATGTCACACAGAGGTACAGCAAAGATATTTTTTTTTTCTAGTTTGGCCCCCAAGAGTGACCCCATTTTCAAAATTAATTTATTTACGTTACACGTCCGTCTTTGGGTCACAGAAATTCATATGTGTACCAAATTTCAATTTAATCGGTCCAGTAGATTCGAAGCAAATAACAAAAGACAAGACCCACAGACACAAGTGATCCTGCAAGGGTTCCGTTTTTTCATTTGGACGTACGGAACCATAAAAAATTACACACCTAACCACACCGTACGTGTACGTGTACATACGTACGGTAATTAAAATGATTAATTTAAAAAATAAATTAATTCATGAAAAATATACCAAAGAGGATTTATATAGTTTCTACACCTTTTTTTTTTTTGCAAATTCCGATTATCGATTAGACTTTATGCAATTTTTGAATCGAAATAAGAAAACTGGACGGATGGTCAGCACTAAGAAGTGTCATGACGAAACACATTTTTTTGTAATTTTTATCAAGACTTGATTGCGTTTTATAAGTAGTTTAAGTAAGAAAAATGGTAAAAGTAAGAACGCGGAGAGAATGATAATATCTTTATTTTTCCCTTTTGCATATTTTCAGCAAGAGAATAGGTTGTATATGTACATATTTCCAGCGAGTTTAAGGTGCCTACCTTTTGGATAGGTGTAGTAATACCTATTTTATACAACTTTCGTAGTAGACTAACGAAGTTTGACCGACCTCAACAAATATTTAAAGATATTTGCCACAAATATATTGTATAAAATAAGCGCGGAAACATATTTTTCTTAATAAATTTGAATGCTGAAAGTTGATGTAATTTACTGAATTTCATGACGTAATTCGCAAAATCCCGTCGAGTCAGCTGATATGTCATATGTCAAAATCTAGTCGAGCAGAGTGGTTAAACTCTCAGCAATATTGATTTATACTAGTCTTAGCTAGTCGTAAATATAAGCATGAAGCAAATATTTGTTTTCTTTTTACAGTAACAATCCAACGCGTTTACGTAAGAAACCCACATTTTGAAAAATCTCACGTGAGATTGGGGGATGGGGGGAGGGGGTTGAATAAAATCTCACGACATCTCACATTGTCATTGGGCATGAACACATTGTCTAGCTCTAGGGCTTAATTTAGAGCCAGTGCATCCTCTAAGAAGTGTCTGAATAACCACAGTAAGTGCAGACTGTTCATTGGTCATACTACGATGTCATAAAACTGTAGCTACCAGACTTTTCTTACCGCTCGGGCTAGTTTCCATAACAAAAATCTAATGCTCACTTCTCGCCTTCGGATCTATGATTCCTCGGCGCTTCAAAACCTTTTTATCAGCCAAACACATGCTTGCACATGCTTATAAACTTTTGTTCTATAAGCTAAAATAACCCAGATGTCATCAACCATGGGTTTATACACAGCTCCCTATTAAAAAAAATTATCTTGTCTCGGCTCGAATGACGTCATGGGAGCGCTTTTGATAAATAATTTTGTGAAATGTATTGAAAAAAAAAGAAGATGGCGGAGTTAGTTCTCATTTTGGTTACGCGCCAAAGGCTTATTGTATCGTAATTTGTACCTTCTCTGCGACTTCCCTAACAGAGGCGACGGAGGTACCGTACAAGTTGTCGTTGTACTGTCCCGCCTCAATGAAAAGGTGGTTCTGTATGTCGCGCTCCATCTGCTCGCGACTCGCTACGAAGTGGTAGTCGCGTCCGTCCACCTCGTAGTCGCGCCGCGGGCGGGTTGTGTCTGGAATGATACGACAGTTCATTGAAAACGGGGGTTAATAAATTACAATGAAATGTCTTAAGTAAAGTGCCTGCCTGGGTTCGAACCCACGACCTCGGAGCCGTTACCGTTGCGCCTCCACAGCCGTCAACTAGCAAGTTTGATGGGACTTATTGTCATCTGCAACCGACTTGCATTGTGTATCTGCAAGGATTTCGGGCGATGCTTACAAAATCGTTCGGTCAAGCTCGTCACCACCTATTTCGTCGTAAAGTCAATTGCACGATTATGGTAAGATTTTTTTTCCATCGTACGTAAGCGTGTTTCAACGAAAAACGGTTGGAAAAAACCATGAGCTATCTGTGGTAACCACAGTAGTGACTTCCGAATCATGTAAGCACAATTCGGAAGTCACTACTGTGTTAGATCCAGAGGTATAGTGAATCATGGCATTAAGATACTTACGAGGCACGCAGCTGCCGAATTTCTCAGGGAACTCAGATATTAGATCGTCGTTTATTCTGTCCTTGAGAGGGCCCAGGATTATGACGGGTCGCGTGTAAGTAATGGTCAACTGTTGTACGGTCTCATACGATAGCACCGTTTCATCTTGACCTGTAAAGATTACATTTTAGTATACAAATAAAATATGTTTCGTAATTTTCTACCTCCTCGGAGAAGACAGTCAAAGTGCCCATCTATGTGCGTTTATTTGATCTATACTTTTTTAAATTAAAGGACATGTCTCTCTATTATTCTACAACCTTAAATCCAGCTCAAATGGTAGTCAAGTCGCTTAGATTCGTGTAACCTTAACCATTTAAATGTGTACACAACATCATTCGTGCGATTTGTGCCGATATCAAAGTAATTTATTACGTGCAAAACTTGTGCTGCAAAATCAACCTTTTATATCAAAACACAATGAACACGTTTATGCAACGAAATCTAAAGAAAAGTTCATCTTATGGGCACACAAAAGTTCAAAAGTCTATGGTCTTATAGAATATAACATTCTATATTATTTATGAGACTATTATCAAGTTTTACCTAAACCTAATTTGTATATTTCTGAGAAGCAAATAACCTAATATTAAAGTGTATAAATATAATAAAAACTATAAGAGTTGTCGGTATTGTTTCGACGTACTTAGCGAGAAGGTATGCATTAAAACACCTGCTGCTACGCAAAATATAATTCTGGCATAAAATTACACTTCGACACAAGAAATAGTCATTCATCGTGGCCTTTGTACAATGATTGGGCGACTTCGTACGAAAACAGTATGAAAAATTGTGCGGAATTAATGAAATATTTCTTGGGTATCGAACTGTATTATGCTTTCTTCTAAATTACTCTAAATACCATGAATCTGTTCACTACTAGCCAAGATTAAATAAAAACCTGATTGTCTTGCCAACACGTTTCAAGGTATGATTTATTTAATTCTGGCTCAATAATTATGCCCATCAATATCATCTTCAACGGAAGTATAATAATAAGCAAGTGTACACATTTCAATACAACAATTACATGTATGTCAGCGACAGCTAGGCTAATAAAATAATTACAGCATCCCTACACATCTGAAGCGATAAAAACTAACTCTAAAAGAAACCAGCACAGCGTAGTTTTGAAAACGAAAACAAGCTCTTATGAGAATGTCGTGAGATCGAGAGTACATCTGAAACATGCCAGTAACGTAGTGTGTAGTGTAAACTAAAGGCAAAGCGCGTATAACTGTGCGAACATGCGTGGCGCCTGAAGCATCAGCTAGTGTGACAGAGGCGGCTCTTGTGTCCTCGTGTGCTTCCAGTGGCCCCACACTCCCTCCACAACCAACTAGCTAATCAATCGAGGCTCGAACAGCTGTTCGTACGCTCCGTACGAGTGAACCAGTGTGTGACGGCGGAGCTTCGCCCACAGCCGCCAACTAGTGAGCCCGGCGTGATTCAACAATTTAGAAACAATGATCCAAACACTTTCGTGAGCTCGATGGTATAATATTTTCGAGTGCGGAGAGGCTATTAGAGTAATCGCGTTGTATGAATTAAAAACAACTGAACATAAAGAAAGTATGACAAATAATAAAAAAACTGGAGTGTTATTGAAATGAAAACTACATTTCTAATTGATGATCATAACCAGAATGCGGGAGGTAAGGTATCGGCTACGGCACTCGCAAGCTACGCCTCACTCCCAAAACTTACTCTCGTCCTCGAGATAAATGAGCGTTATCTCCTCCATCATGGGAAGTTCCACTCGGTACAAGATTTCCCCTACACGTAGAAAAATTAACGTTACATATATTTATAATAAACGCAGCAATATGCGTCCGTACAGAGGTACGGGACCAGGGATGGGGAACCTCCGTTGGGGCAGAATGATTGACAGGTATGTTCGACATCACTCCCTAGCATGGTTGTATAGCAGAACTCTACAAGTTCATGAATAGCGGTTGGGAAAATAAATAGCAAATAATAAAAACTCGTCTCATAGACGGATGATAGTAGGATGTATCGTTGGCTTCGGTTAGGCAACTAGAAGCACGGGACGGCGGCCGACGTGTCTCAAACCAACCCGTGTGCTCGCTGCGACCACTTCTCATTATCAACATTAACTACTTGTGGAACACCAAATCGTAATTTCTAAGCTCTCATCACACACCCATGTTTCATAATTTACAAACACATTTTATTTTATATTGTGTAATATCTGCATCATATATCTGCAATATATATTGGTATCGTAGTAGCAAAGTCTGCTAATTATCATATTTGCATATTTGCAACACAGCTTACTTAAAATTGTATTGTAAAAATTGGTCACAGCTAAGATTCATGGTTGCATGAACACTTCATAGTTAAAATCTTACTAAACACAGTAGTGCGATAAGAGCTGCATATAAAAAAATAAAACTATCTAACACACAGAGGTAATAAGTACATAGCTCGTCACCGGTTGGCCGGTCGCCCCACAACATCGTATTATTCGACAAGCGACAATGATATGCCGATTACTGGCAACATTGCTAGACCTATATTTTAATATTATAGGCATCACCATGCGTCTCCAAACACACTACAAGCGATAATTTACTCACATAGATCCGGTACATTTTGATTAAAAATGGTACACACTACACTGTGATGTTTAGACGTTTACACAATAATGGTTTGTGTTCCTTGAAGATATATTTCGAGTTTCCAATATGTTAGATTTCACATTGTGATGATCAATCAAATTATTAAAAGGATAAAATACATAAAGTACAATAGAAAAAAAAAGATTCAAGATATAAAGGTTCTTTTCAAAAGTGAAAATTACGACTTGGACAAAAAAAAATTAGGGTATATAATATATACTGAAAAATCAATGTACTCAGGGCAATCAAGCTGGACACGTTTTATTTACTTATAGCTTAGCCTTGTGGCTTTGTAAACATTTGTAACTAGTGATATTATTCATTCCAAGTTCATTTTCATTATTTCCACAGTATCGGATTGCCCCCAGTAATCAACAGTGTACTCTTATTTCGTCGTAACGTATGAACCGTTCACGAAGCCAGCTTTATTCACTTGTTTAACATCGAACGTGAATTGGTTCTGTGGTTAGAAAAAGCGAATAGCCAATGGGCCAATGTAAAACGACCTAACTTTAAATAGTGGTTATTAGCAGCCGCATGAAAAAAAAACTGCGTAATGACCTACATACGATTAACAGCACAGTAGCGAAAGTAATAAATATGAGAGGACAAGGGAATGTGCACTTACCGTCCGCGTTAGCGTCCTCCTGTGTGTAACAAAGCATGAAAGCTGTAACAAAATTGTTTTATTAGTTTGTCTGTGCAGCAAAGCCTGTACTTAGACATACACCAAACCCCTGTGACGCAGAATGCGAGGGTGAATTACCAATTACTTCGTCGCTTTTGCACAAAACATACTGATTAATTCGTCGAACTCTTGAAATAGAATCATTATCATATTACATGTACCACTGCACCATATAATACATTATTTATAATGTTTGTGAACAGTTAATGATATTTAAATGTATGAGAAGTGATTCACGTGCTGTGAATGTGTGTACAGTAGTGAGAAGGAGTTAGGACATTGTTAGAACTTACGTTCTTGGTCTGAACCGTCTTCAGATTTGCCGTCCTCTCGACTCTTCATAAATGGAAACTTTCTGCTGAACGACAATGTTTTCTTTTTTCTTTCAAGTGTTGATTGGCTCTGAAATGGCATATAAATATTAATTGTTACAACTTCAGCTTTGATACATTTAATTGAATCTTAAATTCTTGAATCATGTGGTGAATAAAATATTAGCATTTATAGCTTTCAATTCTAGCTAACAAATAACGTTACCATTAAAGGATATAAGAAATCGATAAACATGAATTTAAAGTCAAGCTCTATCCAGTCACAACAACATTAGCATAGTTAAATAATAAATGTAAATTTTACTAAAATGTTAGTTTATCTGTTATAGATAGATTTATTTACGTACCTAACCGATTTATATGAAACCAACTTAACTCGATTGTTCTCGTTTTCATAACGACCAGAATATTCTCAATAAGTAAAATCGTAGAACACAGTAGTAAATAAATGAAAAGCTAATAATCCTCGTATCTCTTTCTTATCGATCAAAGTTGTTGGGGATAGAATAGAATAACGTTTATTGTCTCCAGTATTACATCTAGTAAAGTATATACACAAAACTATAATACTGGAAGCAAAAGGTTTAAGCGCCAAGCATTATGGTTAGGTCCGTTCAGCCTAAACCCTGGACTACTGTTTACAAAAAAAAAGAGTGGATGGGTTTATGTTGGGCTAGTTCATGTGTTCTAACTTTCTTCAGAGTTGATCAATACGAGAATGTCGTTATATTATCCTACAGCTGTCCGCTGTTTGACATAAGCGTCTCCCAAGTTACGTCACAATACCGGGTTCTCCGCGTTCCGCAACCAATATGTGCCAGTCGCTTTTGGTCTATCCGGCATTATAATTTAGTATGGAAACGATTTTTGTAAGTTTGCTGCATGCAATGGTAAATTAAGATTTGTAAAAAATAATGTGTAATGAAGAATATTGAACTACTCACAGTGCTAACAGGTGTGCCTTGTCCCTGGAACTTGACTTGTCGGTCTCGAGCTCTCTGCTTACGCTCCCACCGTCGCTTTGACGGGATGATGCCGATCGCGTCTGAGTCTGATTTGTCCAGCCGTCTGTAATCAAACATTTAAACATTAATATTTGTAATAATAGTAATCACAAAGCAAATTGGAACAATAACTTGAAAATTATCTTGAAGACTAGGTCCACTGATTAGGTTAATGGCCAGCATAACATGAGAAGTAAAATCAAAAATCCCTTTAGGATTCTAACAATACTTTGCCTGCTGGAAGATACGACGCAACTTGTACAAGGTAAATGATAACAATATAATGCTGTACCTAGCTTGCCACCATTCGTCGTCTGAAGCGTTGGTAACGTGCAGAATGTCTCCGTATCTGAATGGTAAACCTCTTGAAGGCAGGCCGTCGTCCCTGATTGGATCGTAGTCGAACAATGCTCTGAAAAACGATATTATTACACTTTATTACAATCATGAACATAGCTGATAGGCTAAGAGGAAATATGTACCTTTTTCCTTTAAACTTCTATTAATTAATGTGGTAAAATACAAATGATTCGGTGTCTGGGTACAGAGTTAATTAATCACAAAGCTATAAATGAATGGATTTAGAAGAAATGTTGATTGTAGGTAGAAATCATAATTTAACACATTTCATCTAGGAAAAATAAGTAGATTTATTTTACGTTAACAAGGATAAATGTTTTAAATATAGTAAATCGCAGGTTTACTACGAACAATCACGATAGGAAGGAAGAATATTTTGTGTGCACACAAAATTATTCATAAATGTAAATAAAATTGGCGGTGATCTCACCTAACATAAAGGGATCGCTTTTGGGATGTTCGCAGAAGCGTATGATGCTGCTTCAGTTCGTTGATACGCGCTTCGAACTTGTTGTACTCTTGAGGTCTATATACAACTGTTAACTTCACATTCTGTCCCGTGCTCTGAAATGTTATAAGATTTGTGGTGAGATTACTGCCAGGCAGTTCAGTGGGTTGCATTCCACCCGTGACTTCGTCCGCGTAAAATTTTGGCCCCCAACCCTCCGCGTCGCATCCTATCGCCCCCTCGCGCGATTACTTTTCGTTTAGCGTTTTTCAGACTATTTTTCTTTTTGCTCCTAAGGATCGTAGCGTTATGTTAAATAGTTTCAGAGTTTAGCGCGTTCAAACAAACAAACAAACTCTTCCAGCTTTATTAGTATAAGCATAATATAGTGTTAAGCTGTCCACACTAGCCATGGATCGAAACATCTAGAAGCCATGTGGGAGGCTTGTGCCCAACAATGGGATGCTGCAGGTGGACAGTAACCAGTAAGGTAATCGACAATCTACAAAACATTGACCATTAGACTGATTTTATGTGATGATATCAACATTTATCATAAGTCTGCTTCATAGAGCTTTACTCCAGAGCCCAATAAATAACCTACAAGGCCAAATAAAATCTTAACGTTTAACTTTTAATTATAAACGATCAAGTTCCTTATTCATATCAACACTAACTATGTCATACAATGCATCCAGTAGTTTTCGAATGACACTACAACAATTTATTGGCTCCTACTCAATGCTACTGGTATATTGATACTTTAGTAAATAGAATCATGATAATATAGATTACCTTCAAAGCTTTAGCGGCTTGTTCGTGCGTGGCGTGAGTAATGTCTACGTCATTGACGGCGAGGAGTCGGTCGCCGCGCCGCAGCTGGCCCGAGCGCTCGGCGGGCCCGCCGGCCAGCAGGAACGATACGTAAATGCCGTGCCCGTCTTCACCCCCCACAATGTTGAACCCGAGCCCTTGCTGACCCTTCTCGAGGTCAACGACCCGGGATTCTTCATTGCTATCCGTAACATCCTCCCGACGCAGTGAATTCGCTGCGCTCGACACTGTCTCAGTATTTTCAATCGTCATTCTCGTGGCTGTGTGTGCAATATTTAACATGATAAATAAGTAAATAATAGTTAAGTACAAATTACATCAGTCTGTTTGAACTGGTAATCAAGTATGGCATTGGTAAGAGGCCCTCAGTTTAGGGCCAGGCTATTAAGGTCAGCAGTGATGTAACTCACGTGTGTTGGCGCGAGATGTGCGGGGGGAGGGTTGTCCGTGGCGCGGGCCCGGTACGAGCACGAGTAGCACTCGTTCGCCCGTCGCTTTCAGCGCGGCCACAGCATCCTCGTGTGTCACATTGTCTAGGTTCACATCCCCGTGCTGGAAACAAAACAACATCATAAAAATATGCTAAGCAGTTTTAGGTTTGCTAAGGCTGTTACACAGCGAGGGTTATACTACAATGAGGCAGACACAAAAGTCAAGCCTCCGATGTGTAACGCCTTTCGTGAATATAGTGTTAAACACCAAAACTTACCGAAGTATTCTTGACCATTAGCAGTTTATCACCAACCCTCAAACGGCCGTCTCTATGAGCAGCACCACCAGCCATTATCTTGGTCACATAAATACCATTATCACCCGGGATATGTTGATTACCGAGACCCCCCGCTATACTGAACCCGAGACCTGAGCCACCTTTCACCAGCTCGATCTCTACGGATTCCTCGGGCTTTGTTACTTGTAAAGAATTTGAAGTATCTTCCGTCGCGCGACGTCGTATTTTCTGTAAAGAGTATAAATAAAATTTTATAGTAGCAAAGACGGGCGCGTTTAACAGCAGTGAGTCATGTCTTTCGCGGGACAATGTTTATTGTAAAAGAGTCCTTGTATGAAGGTCAAACGCTGGAGTTTCGTATAATAGTGTGCCCTCAATAGTTCGATTATGAATCAAAGTTGGCAAGAAGTAGTGGTCGGCAATCAATTCTCCTAACACAATGACAGAATGACTCTGTCCATGTAATAATGTCTCCACTTGTATTGTGCCTACACATACATTGATTCTTCTGATTGCATTTAATAGTAACTCCTTCATGGCTCGTTTAATTGTTCGATACGAACGGACATCGGAATGCGTTCACTTGCTGTAACACCGCGCAATAATACACGCGGCACTGTTTATTCTTGTATCGCATGAACGGATCCTGTCACTAAATTCAAAATAATAACTACTTTGCGAGCAGAATTTACTTCAAATTACACACCACACCTACTCAGAAACTCAAGTAGTCAAGCGTATTGACTTACGAAATAGGTACATTAAGTTTTTTCTATAAGTACCCGAATGTGGAAACTCCTTAAATGCTGTGCCGACTGTGTTATCAAATGACGTGAATGAGCCATTAAGCTTGTAGCTTGAGTCACATATTTGCTTAATCTCGTAACAGCTGTTGTTTGACATGTAATAAAGTAAATAAACAAACTCACCAGTCTCACAGTATTGCCAGCCTTTTTTAATGCATCAACTGCGTCAGCGTGCGTAACACTGTCAACATTAGTATCATTCACCTGTGGGACAAATAAAACAAGTTACGAAGTACTTAAACAAAATAGATTACCAAAAAGTAGCCCATAGTTTACGCGGAGTAGTGAGTAACTGGAGTGCTAATTTGCAGGGGGTCATTTCTTCAATGCCACCGATCGGAAAATTCAGAAGTCTCATAATATGCGATTTGATCCTAGGGTCGACGGCAGATGGATTTTCCCTCCG
The DNA here is from genome assembly GCA_945859715.1 of Apamea sordens. NCBI lineage: Eukaryota > Metazoa > Arthropoda > Insecta > Lepidoptera > Noctuidae > Apamea > Apamea sordens. The sequence continues at coordinate 9,793,321 of OX243994.1, forward strand.
AACACGATTTTTAGGGCCATAATAAGTTTTACCAATCGCTTAAACTATGTGTTGTAATTTATTGATAACGTCAAGGCCTCTCATAGCCTTTAAGTACTTTACAAGACATATCAGTTATTTTTGTCATAGATTATTTTAATAACTGGATTAAAACCTTACCTGCAATATCGCATCATTGATCTGCAGCTGGCTTGCCGCCGCCGCTCCTCCAGGAATGAGTTTAGTGACGTAGATGTGTGGATCATCGGCTACGTGAGGGTTGTCGGAGCCTCCGGCGATGCTGAAGCCAAGCCCGGCGCCGCCCGCGCGTGACAACACCACCGTCATGTAGATGTACCCATCCTCACCTTGTGTACGCTCCGTGCCACCACCTTCTATGCCATTTACCTGCAAAGGCTACAAGTTTTGTTTAGTATACTAATAATAAAATTCAAAGTCAAATCATCTATTTCAAGTAGGCTATTATAAGGCGCTTTTGAACTTCAACATTTACACGAACATAGAATTGATTCGAATTGTTAAGGTGGCCAGGATTCGAGTCTTAAGATCACGAGAGTCGAATGATAATTATATGGGTACACAGAGTAACAGCAACTGCTGTCTGCGACAAAATGAACGAAATGCGACAAATAAGGCCAGTTAGAACCTAACTAAACCTCCATTTTTAGGAGATGTGTGTTTTTTACACTCCATTTGCTTACTCTGCTCATCTGCTGTGGTAGATAGAATCTAGCTGGTGACTAGTTAATTTAAGCAGAATAAGAAAGTTGAGAAACCACTTTTACAGTCAACAAAAGAGATAAGTATGCAGGGTCGTCGGATATAGTTGAAGTTTAGTAAGAAACGGATTGATGTTTTCAGATAAAATTTTATTTAATTAATAGAAAACAAACAGATCATTTATCAAACCAAATTTCATTCAAAAACATCCATCGGTGCCATACTAAACTTCAACTATATCCGACGACCCTGCATACTTATCTCTTTTGTTGACTGTACAGTAATAATTCTGAATGCAATAATCAATCATCAATTTATTAAAACTTTAGACATTTAATTTCTTAACATTTCTCGGCACCCTGGTGTCCCGGACCTTTGGAAGGTGTACGAGGGATGAAAGCCAACTCGCAAATACTTAATTATTATACTATTAAATTGAATTATTTACCTGCTTCATTTCTGGTGATGTGACGTGAGCCTGAAAATAATAGTTAAATTAACTTTATCATAATAATGAGAGGATTACAATGAGTACTTTCGATAACTACTATAAGTAGGCCATTGAGGTGTGTAGATAAATCTTTTTATGTAAAAAAAATTGCGTAGTAACTAAAATAAGTGAGTAGTAAATAGGTAGGTACATAAAATTCTGCAGCAAGTTAAAGAGGAATTAAGAAGAGCCTTAAGGCATGAAGCTAAAAATATCTGTGGTATTAAATAAACAGGTTTATTTACTAATTTAAATTCTGGTTTATCCACAGTACAAACGTTTTATAAGACCAAGGACAAAACATAATAATATTAGTATTGGAATATTGAGGTATTTTGTATACCTTCTGTGGCAACAGATACAGGTAAACAATTCATAGAAACTGTCTTGTTTATTAATCAAAGTATGTTTTTAATAATAAATTATTATTCAAATTTTAATAAAAGGTTTAGGGTATTGGACAAATATTGCTTTAAATCAAGAATATTCTGTATTAAAGTTTAGATAACAACAGAATGCAATCTTCTAAAAATATATGAGTACTCATTGACATAATGTGATTAGTTATAATGAATATTAATGATAGAAACAGGAGGGTCAAACCAAACTGATGAACATCATTCACACACATAATATACAGGTTGTATGTACAGAGGAACGGCTATATAAAAAACAGTAATTAAAATGTAAATAGGTAAACAGTATGTTATATCTATTAGGGATTAGTAGATATCAAGATATTATACTCAGAAATCAACTATATTACATAATATTAGTAAAAATAATAAAGTGTACTTAAATGAATACTTAAATACTTATATGAATAATAATCTGTAAATCTGCCAATTATTAATATATATTCTAGAAGAATAAGCAACAGTATTGTCATGAGACAATGGTGAAAATTCATTAATATTTTATTGCCTGGTATTGAATCAAATTGATGTCATGTCACCTACTCACCGTATCAAGATTAAACAAGGAGGAGACTTTCCGAAGGAATCCATTATGAGTTTTTTTCTTCCGTCTTTCTGTCATTTTCAAGACCAAGTGTGCATAGCCCTCGGGGAATTTATTTTGCTGTCCGTACTACACTATGTACACTGCATGCATTGTTAGTTACACACTTGTGTCCACTTTCAGCTTACTTGACGATGTTCAGCATGCACCATTCTCTACCTAGAACCCACAACTAACTTGCACCAAAACATATCAAAAGTATGTAACCTTTTCTAAGGTATGCAACCTCTTTTCATGTTGCAGGTAATCCCATTACATTGAAAGCTCTTTATCATGTTAGCTTGGTTTAAATTGCAGCAGTCCTTATCTAATGAATGGACGAAACCTTAGCCGAGCCCTTTATTGATAGCGATTTTAGTAGATAAATGTATGTATGGCTGGGTAAAATTATTAGGCGTGTTACCAACTTGTGTTCGATGATAGGATGGTATGAATGTCAAAGCGATGAACCTTAATTAGAATGTCCGTGTTATATTATTAGTGTGCAATTTATGGACACTTGATAGTATCTTAGTACTTATATTGTACCTATCAACCATGGGCAAGTAACAGCGAATTGTTACAAGCAAAACTAACTCCGAAGTCGCATTAGTCTCACCAAGAATTGAAAACGTTCCCAGAGTAAAGAAATTACTAAACGTTTAAAAATAGATTAGTGTTTATTAAATGGCCTTACTTGCAACGAATACGAAATCTCGGCAGTGTGAATGTCAAAATTTTGTGTGCAATATCATTTCACTGATTATCATTTAAAGCAGTATACTTTCAGTCGATGTAGCGTTCGTACGTCATTGGCACAATTGTGAAATTTAACGGCACCGATCCACACAACGAAGAAACGTTAGCGCACATATCGCCGAAAACTTGTACTATATTTTAGGTTATAAATAGTACTACGAGACGCGAAACACCAACCATCCGCCATTACCGTCCACTTGTTGTACCTAGCGCTCCGTTCAGCCACTTTCGTAAACGTCACGTCATCAAAATAAAAAAAAATTGAATCATCGCATCGATCCTCCGCCCGATCCGCAACTAAAACTCTTTGGATTTACGAAAGATGGCGCTGTGCGTAATAAAGGTTGTGATTAGGGCAACAATAATTGTTACAAAATAATAAAAGAAAAGCCCCGGCAATATTCAAGATATAAAAATATCCATTAGTTAGGAATTTTCACCATTGTTTTCTACTATTACCTATACCTATGCACATACAAAAAGTATTGCAAATTGAAGTCTTTTGTTCTTCATTCATCTTCTTCATAAAAAAACTAAAAGAGTAGAATATCACTTAGGTACCTTTTTTTCCTCGATGTCTCCAGACGGTAGAACGACAGAATAGGCCTAAACAAAGGACAAAGTATTATGAATTACCTTTTCTGGTAGGTAGGTTGAAGGGTTATGCTATAATGGAACCGTCAGATTTATTCCAGAAATCCAGGGACTGGTCATTGTGGTCAAGTGGTACACCGTACACGATTCGATAACCATCTGAGCTATCTATGTTGGTCGTGACCATGAATACACTACGCTTATTTCCTTCTGTTGTATGAATGACAAGGCTACGTACGGGGCCAATCTTAGTCGGTATCTTATAGTACTCTTTGGTACTGAGTCCTAACCCTCCTGAGGTTGGATCCACCAATATTATTTTGCGACGTTAGCGACATCTATTGGTAGCGGCCGTGTAATGCATTAATCTGTTAGGATGTTGCGTGCAGACCTGCAGAATCAGATGTTACGGCCACGGGCTAATATCTTATCATGATTAAGTAATGTGGCATAATGCCGGCTCGAATTGCAATTTACTTGTCTGATAGTCTAATCGGAAAACCGTCACGGACATACTTCAGGACATTTTTAGATAGTAAGATGAAGTGTGTGATATAATCGTAAAGTGTTTTTTTCGCAGAGCTAGGTTACTAGGTACTCCGTTTCCTAGGCCTTCTTAGGAGTACCTACCCTACCTTTTTATTCATTCCTAACACTTGTCAGCATTAAAATTTTGCAATCTGTGCCGAAACTATCTCTTCGAGTTTTGGCATTTTAAATTCCGGGCCTTATAGCTATACCTATTCTATTTTACGAATAAAATCTTATTTCAATTTCCCAGCCTTCGAATCGAACCCGTGTGGACACGGATAGTGCCAATGACATTTTCTCTGCATCTTTTTTTGCGTAAATCTTTAACCATTTCTTATGCTTATCTTATTTTACCCGACAATTCCAGAAGGAGAGTTAATTAGGAGGGTAGGTATGTTTTTTAATAAGTAAATGTAATACGAACATTACGGACCTTCGTCGAATCTGGCGTGGCATTTCGAGTTTCAGATTTTCTGTGATTCTCTTGAAGGAATGCATTGGATACGCTTCGATAGTCATTGTCTTCTGTGTGTGGTATCTGCAAAGGACATTTACTTATTAAGATTCCAATAATTTAAGTTCACATGCATACATGTCTTCGTCGGCTGGCAGGTAAGTAGGTACATACAAAGTGAGCAACGTCAATTGATGCTAACTTTTTAACGCTAACCTGCACCCTAATTGCGTAACACACAATCTATGGGAATCAGAATCATTTTGAAGCAAATTGCTAATCCATTGCTTCATAACTTCGAAAAATTTGTCTGCTCAACACGTAAATAACGCAATGAATATTGTTGAACTGTCAAAATGAAAGCTATTGCTACTGATAGTGTGTTACGCAATTCCCCGCCAGGTGCTGCGACAGACAAGACATTATGAGACATGATTATAAATCTGGGTCTCATCAAATAAATAAACTATTGCCTTATTCTGTTGCTTCTTTTTTAACAAGGTACAAAGGGCAAAGACCCCGTATAAGTACCCACATCTGAATAGGACTCAAAACGAAACATCTAGATTTACCTAACAGTGCAGTGCCTGAAACATTTGTGTCATAATATTATAGTTATAGCTAGGTATCTGCTGCAAATTGCCGCTTGTAATAAATTTACAAAGTAAAAAACCACACCGGTCGGTCGTGAGGCAAGCCACAATGAAATGAAGTCAATAAAAAACAGACATCGGGAAGTTTACAATGAAACTGTAAATAACCCAGTTAAAACTGCAAAATCGTGGGGTAAAGATTGCATAAAAATTCAACAATCACCGTTGCACGTTGCTTCCATAAAAAATCTACTTATTTTATTTCAATAAAATCTGAAGTATGTTAATGATTATAAATTACATTAAAATTCACTTACTTCGCGTCGCACGTTGTCAGCTTCCCATTTGTTCGCGATGCGTATCGTTTCCGCAGTCTTTTGTTGAACCGACTTTGTGTCATCGAGAAGTGTGAGCTCGTAGAACTCTTGAATATCTGTGAGACAACAGAATTTTGAATAGAATGCCACCAATCAATCGATTTTCTCAGAGCCTTGAATTGTCATCATAACTTATGCATTTAGGACTTTAGGTAGGTAGTTTGTTTACCTAGCTGCTCTGATTAGACAAAGAACTCGCATAATGTTCATGGTATTGTAAGAAGGAAGCAATGGATTGTTTAGTTGAATATGCCTATAAAGGCTTATCTGAAAGAGTTAATCTGGAACAATTCCTTTCAATGGTAGGTGGGTAGGTAGGTACAAGAAAATATCGCGTGAGTCGTGTCGTGTTGAGATCGATATCGAGCGTGCGGGCGGCGACCCCACGGTGTTTCATGGAACTTAGTGCATATTGTATTATGAAAATTTACTAAGTATAGGATACGAGGGTGGCCAAGGCAGCTTTGGTCGGATTTTACAGTCTGCTTCACAGTGTCTTTTGATCGTAGCGCAGCCCATAAAACTTATAGATAGATATTATAGATACATAGATAGAACCTATTAGATATCAAAATCAAGTCATTTATTCAAATTAGGCTGAGAATCAGCACTTTTCGAACGTCAAAATTACAAAAGACTGTCCCCCAAAAACGCCCGCCCTTCACCACTTCCTACTTCCTAGTGCTATCTGGGAAGAAGAAGTGGCGCAACAAACTCCCCAGCAGCTGTCTGTTCAGTTAGAAAATACTTGATACTTGATTGTATACAATACTAGGTGTTAAGTAATTAACATCTAGTAAATTGTACCTATCCTAGATAGATCATAACTATTCTCTAAAAATCTCATCGTGAAAACTTAAGTGAAGTGTGCTGTCATTTCACCAGATGGATTAACATTAATAATGACAGCTTACTTCACCAAATTTTTACGGTGAGATATTTACAGAATAGATCGGCTGGTAGCTTAGGTATATGGATTGTTCGGAAGTAGTCGTGGATCGAGTTACGGTAGGTAGGTATCTATTATGCAACACAATAAACTTTGTTTGGGTAAAGAATTCCCATCACTAGTCCGATGTAGTTTCATCCATGCGACATGGCGACAGTGCAGTGTCAGACAGTAATACAACGAGTACCTACGGATGTACTATGCCAAATCGAATGCCAAATAATCGAATATCAATTGATCGAACCTACCTAATGGTCATAATTAGATTAACTTTTCAGCTGTTTTTACTTACAAACATTCTGGCACGTAGATATCTATACTTATAATAAATCTGTAGAAGTGAAAATTCTGTACATTGAAAATATCCAAAAAATAAATGGCAGGGGGTGTTACTTGACCGACACCGAACCCAAAAATGTGATTAAAAAAATTTTTGTCTGTCTGTCTGTCTGTTTGTTCAGGCATCACGCAAAAACTACCGGTTCGATTACGATGAAACTTGGTATAATTATTCTTTAATATCCTGGGCACCACACTGGGTACTTTTTATCCCGGAAAAGTATATACATTAAAAAACAAACTTAATTTTGCGGTTCGATCCCTATACCCGATTACCACTGTCTGTACTGTACCAACCGCAAATACTAAGTTTGTCGTAGGTTGGGTCACCCGCAGTGGAGTTCATTTTTATTCCTTTTAGTTTTTAGAGTTATTTAGGTTTATTTTTATATAAGTCGTAGGTATACATTTTAATTTTAAAGTAAAGGTAAATATTTGATAGTGTACGTAGTGACCGTAGGTTATTTTATAATACTGTTAGGTAGGTTTAGTCATTCGTATAGATATTAGTTTTTAGGGAGTTTGCTTATTTATTGAGTTTAGATTAGTTATCATCAGAAATAGGTTTATTTAGGTAGGTAGGTATTTAATTTTCTGTTATTGAGTTTTTTTTTAAATTAGTTAGGTACTTAGGTAAAGATATCATATAGGTACCCTCTTAATCACCACTAATGAGACACAATTGGTTTTCTATTGTAATTAGCCACAAAGGGCCCGCGACATAGATGGCATTCTGGGGAAGCACATACATTTTATCCTGTTAGCACGTTCCCGTGGGTAAATTTCCGACATCCACGCGGGCGAAGCCGCGGGCAGAAGCTAGTTCTATAATAAATTATGATATTCTATGAGAAAAGCCAAAATATAATAAAGTATCTTAACAAAACTGTCACGTGGATCTTGAGAAAATGGTTGTGATTTTTTTTACTGACGAGTCTGCTCAGTGACTATTATAGAGACATGTAGAGGTGATGTGCCTTTAGGTGTCGCAAAGGTAATCTTGCGACTTACGTAGGTACTTAAGCGTTCATTACCATAGAAATGTAAAAACAGCTTTTCTATGCAACTTCTTTCCTATATCTATGGTTCATTACCAACCAACTCTTGTTTAGACTTACTTGAAGTTAGACGAATTAAATAAATCATAGAACATGTCGACTACTTGGCTATCAACATCTTATGGTTATACGCGTTAAACCACAAAGAAATAACTATAATAGGCATGTAGATAAGCGATATTTCTACGGTTGTTACGCGCAGTCGGCAAGACCTACATATTGGTGACGCAAGCACCGAGATTTATATGATCAAACTACCTACATGCTACATCATAATTTCAGCAGTACTATCTGAATATTGCTTCGTGAAATTGCACAGACTCGTCCTGAAAAAAGTACACTGAAAAAGTTAAACTTCCACCCTTAGGTATGTACGGCGGGCGCAAGCGATCAAGCGTAGTGTTTGTTCGTAATAGTTGCATGGAGGGTTATTCAATAAAAAAATGGTTGAACAGTTCAGCTCACGTAGTTTAAAATTTCAATTAAAACATGTCGAAGAGCGAATTGTGTTGGCGAAGGCTCAGTTGAAGCCGGTGACCCGTTTATAGGAGATGTAGGTCAAACAGACCACCGCACATATTGTCGTGTTTAGGTACGAACATACGAACGCATCCGTCTGCCGCACCACGATATGGACTGATAGATTTTGTGAATTTTCAATCAAAGTTTCATATGAGGGTAGGTTGTAGAGTCGGGTGACTCGGGAAACCGCAAGCAGCACGTTTGTTTTGCATTGATAACAAACTGTTTTCAAGGAAAATACATAATGCAAAATTGTTTATGAAAACAACAATATGTTCAAAGTGCAGTACATCACTCTACCCACACATTCATTGACTAACTAAAGTTTTAGGAACCTTGTTGGTGATTTAATAATATAATAATATCCCTGGACATTTCACACAGCGCCATCTAGTCCCAAGCTAAGCAACCTAATGCTTGTGTTATGGTAACAAGATGGCTGATAAACTACTTATATACATTTTCTTTTTTTGTAAATACATACATATTATAGATAGAAAAACACCCAGACTCGGAACAAATACATGTAGGTCATACAAATATTTGTTCCGTGCGGGAATCGAACCCGCGACACGCAGCGCAGCAGTCAATCGCTTAACCACTGCGCCAACCGTGCCGTCGTTTGTATTTGGGCTGAATTAATTAAGTTTACCCATGAGTTTACCTACTTAATTACCTATGCATTTTCGAATAAGACGTTAAGTAATTATACCTACCTATGCTAATTTTGTCGTTGCACAGGTACAGTCAACAGCAAAAGTACATGATCAAAATCAGAAATTCAATACCTACTAATGAACGGAGTTCGCGTCAGAACTGTGTGGCGTCGAAGTGATTCAAAAGTATGTGATTGTAAATTATACCAAACATTTACTACTAGTACAGCTGCCATATAGCTGCGAACTCCGTTCATTTAGTACCTATTGAATTTCTGATTTTGATCATCTACTTTTGCTGTTGACTGTACGTCCTGCGTTTGTAGTTACACAAATTACGTTACTAGGTACATGGCTACTACGTTCAAACACAATGGAGGGTAATAGGTGGAGATCTTGGTGCAAAGAGCACCTTGTTCTTGTAAGACAATTTGACTATAAAGTACGAATGAATCGTGGTAAGAAGCAAATTTTTAGGTAATTGGTAATAGCGCATCGCGGCAACATTATAAGGTTCAAAATAGCGACGCGTTTGATGATAGTTGAATCGAATGACCAACATAAAAGTAATTTTGCAGTTATAATTAAATAAAAAAATAAGTGCACGACTCAGTGGATTAGTTTTTAGGTATTTATTTAGTTATTCTTATGTCTTTTGTAATTTTGACGTTCGAAAAGTGCTGACTCTCAGCCTAATTTGAATAAATGACTTTTGATTTTGATTGATTTTGATTTTGATTCGAATTGTTATCATTAAGTTAATGTAGTTTAAGTTAAAAATTTCGAAAAAGATGTGACGAAAAAAATTGAGGTTGTCTTATTGTAGGTATGTACCTATCATGAATTCATGATACCATTTTATTTTTATGAATTATTTTTGAATACTTAAGTCTTTTCTTTGAACATTTCACAATAGTCCACTATTTTTTTTTTCTGGCATGTAATATACATACCTGATAATAATGATGGGTGACCATCTTTACATACCGAGACCCCTCCGTGCCTCGGAAAGCACGTTAAGCCGGGTCCCCGCTGTCATTCGTGGATCTTTGACAGTTGTTACGGGTAGTCAGAGGCCCGAAAGTCTGACAACCAGTCTTACCAAGGGGTATCGTATTACCCAGTAACTGGGTTGTGGAGGTCAGATAGGCAGTCGCTCCATGTAAAATACTGGTATTCAGCTGCATCCGGTTAGACTGGAAGCCGACCCCAACATAGTTGGGAAAAGGCTAAGCAGATGATGATGTAATATACATACCAATGCGCCTAACTGTGCGCAAAAAAACTGAGCGTTTGACGGTGTCCTACGTTTGGGCAGCGCGCCCGAAACAGCACCGGCATTATTATTTCCATTCAATATTTTTATTTTCTAATGATAATGAGCACAGAAATGTAATATTATCTATACATAAGTACCCCAAGTAGATAGGTACCTATTCAAAATAACCTTATCTTAAAGTCATTTAGTATCTTTAGTAATAAAACTCATCAACAGAGGCTGGACTACTCAGTTATCTTATCACGTCCAACTTATAAACAAGAGGACTGAGACGAGATTATTCATATTATTTTCAACTGATAAATGCATTACGTGCGTAATAAGCGACACATTAGATAAATAACAGAACTTTAAACTGCGTGCGTACTTAATCACACTGATCGAGTTTAATTATAGTTTCTGTTAGAGATTTGTGTCAACAGTAAAACAATATTATCTGGACATTCAAATACATCAGCACCAGAGGCGTAAATATTTTTGTGAACCACGTTAGGAGATTACCAAATAACAGACTGGATCTACAAATCTATTAATAGAAAATAGAAATAGAAAATATTTATTGTTCAGGTAATATAGAACCTAACCAGATTCACAGTTTAACAGCAAGTTGAGACGACATGAGTAGCTTAAAATATTACCTACAGCTAGGTTACAAATAATCTTATTTTCCAGTGAGCACCAAACTGTCTAGTTTGGTGCTCACTGGAAAATAGCCCCAAGATACAGAATAGGTACCTATTCTGTATCTTGGGGCTCGGGGTACGAAGCCCAAGCTCGGGGTGTGAAGACTAGAGAGGTGGTTTCAGGAATGGTATTGTTTGTGTGGTGGATATCCTACTGATTGATACTCGAGTTTCTTGATTTGACGCTTAATACGTACAACACTATAGTTTTCTTCGAATATTCAATGAAATTTTTTATCTTCCATCAATGGAAAACAGAAGGGTTAATTTATACGAGCAAGTTGAATAACTTCACGCCTGTGACTGATGCAGTGAAGCCCATGTGTGTTCATTACACATGACGCATGCAGTCAGCTGCAATCAAGTACGCATCGACTACGGGGCAAGGTTAATCCAATGTAGATAGAATGCACGTTACAGTTTTGTTTAACTTTTAACTAAACTTGATCACAACTGACACTTTTTATTTTTAAAAGTGCACTATTTGGTCAGCATTACCCAAACCTAATCTCAATGCCTACAATGTTACCCGCCCAAAATGCAAAAATCGACTTCAGATTCTGCACTTCTGGTATGAATGTATATGCAGTCCACTGCGCTGCTGGGTGAGGAATTTTGGCTGTGTTGAATTCTTAAAGAACCAGTTACCTAGGTACCAAGTAAACTGCCCACGTTCAGACCAGCATGGAGACTGCCAAAATAAGCCTTAGGGATTGTGTGTTGAATTAGACCGTCTGAAGGCACTCTATTATACGTTCTAAGAAGTAGGTCATCTATTCACACCTCTTATAAGTCTTTATAGGTGCTTAGATTTTATAGGGTCTTATTACTATAATATTAGTAAGTTTTAAGCACAAGAACCTTTTTGATTAAAATTAGAGTAATTAGGCCTGACCATATCAGTCACTACCTTATGAGGTAGGTATAATTTACATACGAAGTACCTATTTGAAATACAGTTGTTGCCTTTATGCTTACATACGAACACTTCATCTAGACCTGTCTGTCTGTCTGATTCATAAATGAGATGGGATAAAGTTTCCGCTCCAAGGCAAGATTTCCAGCCCACAAGAAACAGGCTGACACCTAAGATTATCTCAAAGTTAGTTAATTATTTTGCATTTCATGGAACGATTTGCCCTAGATTTTCTATCTAGAATATGTTGTACATACAGAAATACTGCTTACAAATAATTTATCCAACAGCGTTCTGCGGGTAGAGACCTTCGTGTTGTTGATATCAGATATACTAGACTAGTGTACTGTTCATTACAACCGGCTAAATATATCGTATCACAATAGCAGTGTCGTGGTCAAGGAAGATTCAAGAGCGCCAGTGACGCGATGTGCGGTCACGCGCCTGTTCCGTATATTTATAGCATAGCGAGCTGAATCGGTCCCTTCGACCACTGAACTTCAAAGTCGAACTGAAGTTCAAAGCTAACGGCTAATTCAAAAGGGGTGTTTGCTTCTTTATTGTCGATTATTTTCGGAACACCCATTGTTCAAGGGGGGTTAGCGCTTGCTAAGCGCGGGTTATTGGGCACTTGAAAGTCAATCAATCTGCCTAGCTTTTTCCCAACTATGGGGTCGACTGCCAGTATAACCTTATGCAGCTGAACTGACTGCCAGTATTTTACTTGGAGCGACTGCCTATCTAACCTCCACATCCCTGTTACTGGGTAACACGATACCCCTTCGTAAGATAGGTAAGACTGCAATTGGAAACTACAATATGTACCTAAATATTATTTTTCATGACAAAGAAAAAGGTATCTTCCGCTTCGGCACATAGGGGAAATCTGATTCAGTCTTAATATTTTCTCGTATGATTAATTTCATTACGGGTCCCGTGACTGTACCCTGCGACACGCCGCGCGACATTCAACATACGTCGAGTACCTACCTGCCCTGTAACCCGGCACTCCTATGACCCCTTCACAGGAGAGGCTGTTGTAGGTAGGTATACCCACCCACGTGACGTCACATTATTGTCATCACTTAAAGGAAGGGATGGGGAAGGGTTACTTACGCATTTAATTAAACGTTTTAATTAGAAAGATTTAAATAAAATCGGGGACTCCTATAATAGAAGGCGGGAAGATTTCCTGATTCCAGTTGTATTTGTCTGGTAGCCTGTGGAGAAAACTACGAAAGTCTGCAACTGCCGACGGCACATTTGGCGGTGATCTCATTCAAGTCACGTCAATTGGTTCTGATGGCATGTGCAACATTACGGCAGTATCCATACCAAGACTTCTGACTGGAGAGAATGAATCTGTTAAAGATTTATTACCCAGGTAGGTACTTACTCCACTAGAAATCAATAAGACATACACCCGTTTTCGGAAAGGCTTATCAAAAACGTCTCAAAATTAAACACTTGTCAAGTGATTTCATTGGCTGTTGTCGTTTCAGTCTCCCAATCACACCAGGTAGATTTTTAACAGTCTGCTAGCTTATTTTTGTCTTTGGGCTTTCAGAAGTTTATTTACCTAATTTTCGGTACCAGTAAAATAATATACCTACCTACTAATCTAGTTACTACCAATGAAAGGTTCGAGTATCGAACGTAATATATACTGGCTTTAGTCTGACTCATAAATAACGACAATACAAGGGATATCCTACCTGTGTCGTAACTTCCTGTTCGATTCACCCCAGAAAAGTATCACTAGTTGAGACAGGTAGATATAATACCTACGTAATAATGTAGGTCACTCGAGTTATTAAAACCGGTACGTATGGTAAGTATACCTACATAATACACTTGAGAGTCGGTATGGTGTCGTACTATTCGTGCTTACTAGGGTTAAGTGACGTAATGTAAAGCGACCTCAACGCAGCTCTTAATAGAACAATTTAGAGTTCCTTACCCTATGATGACTTATAAAGTTATAACGTACAGCCTATAGGTTACAAAAAAGCAGTAGGTATATTAATTCTATTGACTCACCAAGTAGAGCTTGAAAAAGACGTGATTTAAAAATCCTAATGACTCTCTCGATGGCAAGGCGAAGTTGTCGGTCCTGCGGCTTCACCAGTTTGCTGTGGTAGTCTTCCAGCAGTTCTAATGCTCGGTGGGCCTCTGTGACACCAACAGCAATACATCAACAAAGGGCACATTGATTCGTCTTCGGTAAAAATAGGCACATTGAAACTGGGTCATGTTTACTTCTTGTTTTCAAAATTTATTAGACAGCTATTAGATACTAGGCAAGGTTACGAAGACAATAAAGTTTGAGGGTAATTTAGGCATTCTACTTAGAATAAAATGTATTAGCAACAGCAAAGTTGATTAAAGCGCATGAGGTGGATGTGTGAGTAGTGGAGTGAGTAGGCTATATTATGCTCGACCTACATTTTATTGAAACGAAGGGCATGTTTTATAAGTGGTAGCAATAAAACGAAACAATAAGGGATTTATAGTTTAATACAGGAAGGATAAATAAGAGGTAGGTATGCATACTCGGTATGGAACGCAAGAGCGGGTGCTTTACAACCCTCATAATATCGATACGGATCAACAAAAGGGTGCTGCGGCAAGCGCTGCCAACCCCTTGTGCAAATTAAATAATAAGAATGACAGCACGGACTAAACACGACCACTATAGACCATAAACGTCGATATCTGAATATCGAAATTCACCTTGCTTACGAACTGGCATCACGGCACCACCCCCTCACGATATTTTAGAAAACTAATACACTTGAGACAAAATAAAATGGAAATGATTTTTCACAGTGACAAAATGATGACACTGATCATGTTAAACAATTTTAATCACAGCTAGGATGATTTTGGAACGGCACATATTGTCGCACAACGAAAACATTTAGAAGATAAGGTACGAAGCAAAGCGCGGTAGTGATGCCGCTTTTAAGGGCCATCGAACACTGCGCCCGATGGGATTGGTCGATTTTCACAGTGACGTCAGAGGGTGGAAGCATAGACAATGAAAAATGTAGTCAGGGGTTGGGAAAAAGTAAATTGGGGATGCCAGCTAGAACGCTCCACTTGTTGTAGAAAACTTCGACAACATTTTATTTTTATTTAGTAGTAGGTATTCCGCGTCATATTACCTGCAATAATTTCTATGTAGCTTAGTTTTTTTGGCACCACTGATCTGACTGATCTACCTAGTACCTACTAACCAAGTAACCATCATACGATACGTGCACTGATACTTCACGCACGGTAGGTACCTAAGTTTTTACCAAACTTAATGCTTAGTTAATATCGCCCTAATTAATCAATTATAGAACTAAAAATAACATTTCGATTGGAGGACGAGGATGTAGGTAATCAGTACAGGTAGGTAGGTACAGACGCCAGCACATCAAGCTACTACAATCTGTCAAATTTATTTAATAGATTTTCAACTTTATTGCTAAAGCACTATGTTTAAGGTTGATTTTGGGTTGATTGGGAAAATTTGACAGTTTCGGGTAGCTTGATGTGCTGGCGTCTGTACATACGTGCTGTCTGTGCTGCTGCTATGAGTTGAGACTGAGAGACCCTGTGAAAATCTAGTTATAGCGAAACATTCTTAAATTATGTTTTCTTCTAAATGTCAATAAAATTATTATTATATCGTTATTAGTAATTATAAAAGTCCTTAATTTGATTTCTTAATAATTGATGTCTGAGGGGAAGAACCGTAGAAAGCGAACGTGATAAATATACCTATTAACTATAAAATAAATTAACCGCCGATATACCAATTTTTAAAATAATTATTTTGCAAACTGTTCTTTACTTGCTCAACTTAACAAGACCAAAGTTAAATAAATAGAACTTCATGGCCCGCTGTCGCCTGTTACGTTTTGAAGTAATTATTCTATGCAATTGCGTAACTCGTCTTTGTTTAATTATAGAAAAGAGACGCAGAATATTGAATATCAATAATATCTACATGAGCAAATTCATTTTGATCAATTGCTTGTAGTGCAAACTTGATTTTGAGTGGGGTAATGTGTGTCGCGAGTGTGACATATTGGTGATAAGTTTACGTTTTATTTTACCTAATGCCATTTGTTATCACAAGTTTACAAATTGTATTTTAAATTAAGATTCAGTTTTAATCTTCACTAAATGCTTAAATAATTAAGGATATGATGAAAACTTTGTAACTAAATACGTGAAAATGCCGCTTTTTTAACAATAACTATTTCTAATAATGAAGATAACGTGGAATAAAACGCATAACGGATTTTTGACAAATCGTCTGACCTTGGGCGCCCTGCGCAACATTCGTGAATCCAACCGAGCAAGATTATTGTTCTGTCGAGCTAGTCTCGACATACCTATCTACATTCTACAGTGTGTGTGTAGATATTTAATAAGTAGTAGTGTAGTTCAAAATCTGCGAGTGTGGGGCGCGAAGATGCCTCTTTTTGGCAAAAAAGATTTCGGGAGAAAGTCCAAAAAAGATGGAAAAGAGTCAGAGAAGCAGCCGTCAATCGAAGACAAGTACGCCGTCAAAGATCTACTGGGCACAGGAGCATTTTCCGAGGTACGTTTGATAGAGAGCAAAGAAAACGGGCAGATGTTCGCTTGTAAAATTATCGACAAGAAGGCTCTCAAAGGCAAGGAAGATTCATTAGAAAACGAAATTCGTGTCTTGAAAAGGTTTAGCGAGCAAGCCAAAGGCGAGGGTGCCGAGAAGAAAATGTTTTCCCATCCGAATATTGTCCAGCTGCTCGAGACATACGAAGACAAAAATAAAGTGTACCTAGTGATGGAACTTGTCACAGGTGGCGAACTGTTCGATAGAATCGTTGAGAAAGGCTCTTACACCGAAAAAGATGCGTCCAATCTAATTAGGCAAGTGTTGGAAGCAGTAGATTACATGCACTCCCAAGGAGTAGTGCACAGAGATCTGAAACCAGAGAATTTGCTGTACTACAGTGCTGATGAGGATAGTAAGATCATGATCAGTGATTTTGGATTGTCTAAGATAGAAGACTCTGGTATTATGGCCACAGCATGTGGTACACCTGGATATGTGGCTCCTGAGGTGTTGGCCCAGAAACCTTATGGCAAGGCTGTGGATGTGTGGAGCATAGGAGTAATATCATATATTCTACTGTGTGGATATCCTCCATTTTATGATGAGAATGATGCCAATTTGTTCGCTCAGATCTTGAAAGGAGACTTTGAATTTGACGCACCATACTGGGATGATATTAGTGACTCGGCAAAAGATTTTATCCGTCATCTAATGTGTGTTGATGTGGACAAGAGATACACTTGCAAGTAAGTCTCAGAGTATTCAAATTTTTTAAACATATTTCATGTCAGCCTCCAATCATAGTTATATTTCATATTATAATTATTGAGGGTCGTTGAGGGTTGCCTTGCCTTTTGCATGTGTGCCTCAATAACTAGTACAAATGACTATAATTTTAAATACTTTATTATTTATATGTCATCACTCATCATCGTCATCTGCCTAGCCTTTTCCCAACTATGTTGGGGTTGGCTATTATTATTTATATGTATGCAAATTATTATCAAAATAAGGTTTTTTATAATTATTTTCTAAAATAAATCTAATTTTGATAATAATTTGCATTTTAAGTTTTGCTAAAATGTCATCATTTAATTTAATAGAAAAGCTTTGTTGCTCAAGGTTAACTGCTATTCGGTCTAATATTTTAATAAAGATACATTCTAGGCAAACCGGTGACATGGACCCCTGTATTAATTAAGAATTGTAATTGTAAACCACACTAATGTTTGTATGGTTTACAATTCTTTAAAATTATATTAATCCCAAACATATTTTACACAATAGAACATTTAATATATTGCAGTCAAAATATAACAAAGTATCCATAAATTATAATCTTGAAAATGTTTCTTTTTAAATTATCTCTTATAATGTGTTAATTAATGCACATATTAATGAAGTAATAATATTAAAGGATTCATTGAGGTTCTGGCATTGTTACACGTCTTATGAACAGATTATAAGTTATTGTGTACCTAATTGGTTTGGTTTGTACTTAATTTAACCGAGACTATTGTGGTTTCTCTATCTTATTTATCCAAAATTTTCACATAAGAAGTATAGATGACTGAGTTTTGGAGTGACATCACCGAGAGTAGTTTTCCATAAGAAATGATGGTAGATATGTTCTAAAAAGGTTCATAAAAATAATTGTTGTTATTTTAAAATAACAACAATATTTTGAATAGTTGATGAGGTTCAAACATTTTGACCAACATGTAGTACCTACTTTATATTTATTATTTTTTCCTGTAGGAATTTTTTCTTGATTGTTATAACATTATAACAGTCACAAATAAATAATAAGGAAAGACCTACATAACTCCTATTTTTTTTTATAACAACATAAAATGTGTCATTGTTATTTACTGAGATTAGAGTATACAGACTGACTTTTTTATAGTCTGGACAAAAACAGGGTAAAAAAGGTGACCGGAGTAGCAGGCTATAATAATAATAATAATCTTTTATTTCTACCAACAGTGGATCATATACAAAAAATACAAAATACAAAGGCTATGGGACGGATCTCTTTTTTTTGTCACAAAAAATGAAATTATCTTTTTTTATACATCATCTTTTGATTGATGCTGGCTCATGGCTTCAATCAAAGGATTGAATGTCGCTACGAATTCATTGATAATTTTCACATCTAACTAATTCATTGATAATTTCCACGTGTAGAGTAGGATCTGCCTATAAGTTGAATTTTTATTTTATGATAATTGGTTTTACCTTCAAAAGTTAATTTCAATTACGTAATAGTATTTATTGATAGGTTAATTTCACATTAGATTATTGAAAAAATAAAAATAGAGATTTCAGTGTTATATAGGCATCTACTCTGTTCACCTTTTAGAACCTGTTTTTGTCCAGACATTAAAAAAAGTCAGACAGTATAAAAAGACTTAGGTAGTTTAGTATAGAATATATTATTAGTTTTCCTTATTTCGAAATTGAAGATAATCTTCAAAAAATAAATTGGTTTGGTTTTCGGCATTTATTGATCCATTAAGATAGGAGGATTCTGGCTATTGTAAGACATTAGTTTCACATGTCAAAAATATTATTATTTGAGTACATATACTAATAAAGCTAACATTTTACAAATCATTACTATTAGCCACTAAAGCTTGGAGCTTATCTTATGGTGTTATAACTTTTTATGTATTTTGGGTCTGTGGCCGTGAACTTAAAACCTGTTGCTGTTAAAATGTCTAACCAGTGTTCAGTACAGATAAGCAAACTTGAACAAAATAAATCATTGCCTACAAATCTACCTAGCCTTTTTCCAACTTGTTGGGGTCAGATGCAGCTGAATACGTGTATTTTTCATGGGGCAACTATATATATATCAGACACCCACAACCCAGTTACTGGGTAAAGCAATACCCCCCTTGGTAAGACTGGTTGTCGGGTCCAACAGCTTAATGTGCTTTCCAAAGCACGGAGGGGTTTAGGTATGTAAAGATCCCATCCACGAACCGACCGCGGGAAACGAAGCTTAATTTGATCGATCGACCCGTGCGGCTGTTATCACTTAGCCACAAGCCCCATAAAGACGCAACACATTGCCTAAAATAACGTGGTAATTCCTACTGTATGATTTATGCAGTTTAGCTAGCACATTCATAACATAATTCATAGAAATTGTAATCATGTCATTATGAAGAATTTTAGCATTCCTTATAAAATGTGTCGGGTTATTGTTAGTCATTATTTTATTCAGGACATCATAAAAACACCAATCTATTTTGACAGACCGTTTAAATCCAGAATTGACCCTGACCATGAACTACGGAAATTAATTTAGTATGACGTGCATATTGGGAGTTATTGATTCTTCCGTGCTAAAAAAAAACATATATTGTTCCAGGCAAGCTTTGGATCACCCATGGATTTCAGGAAACGCTGCCAGCAACAAGAACATACATGGTACTGTATCTGAGCAGCTCAAGAAGAACTTCGCCAAGTCGCGCTGGAAACAGGCATACCATGCAACTACGGTCATCAGACAAATGAAGAAGATGGCGCTTAACAGCAGCAGCAGCTCAAGTCGCACTGCTAGCGCCTCAGGCAAACAATAGCTATATTGTTTGCCTGCCCACCTTCCAATTGCCATTGTTACACCTGCCTAGAAAGGTACCTTATATAGTAGGTTTTTAATGGTCTCGAAATGACTAAGTTCTACGCGATCCTGTTATGCAGCACCATTCGGTGTAATGCTTGTTGAATTGGTAGATATCACAATTAATTGGAATTCATTGTCAAACCAGTCGCTAAGAGACTCATCTGAGATTCGTGTCATCGCTATAATTATCGTGATGCCTTTATGCCATGTTTTCCTTTTAATCAGCGCTTCTCGAAATCTATATGGGGCAGTGCTTATAAAACTATATCGTAGGCATGTTACATAATGATTAAAAATCAACGAACTGTTTATAAGACATTTTGTCTAGTCATCTATCATTTCTGCTTGCATAAAGGTATGTACCATTTTAATTGGATTCATAATTATGAATAATATGATAACTGTAGTCAAGGTAACAAAATATTATGGAGTTACTATGCTGACCTCTTCAACTCATCATTGATATTCCTATTCTACATTTCATAATACATGTATCTCCTGTTTGATACTTATCTTTTGATGTTAAATAACACTTTAACAGCAACATGTATGTATATCTATTTTCTATTATATTCTCTTGACCATGAATCTTTTTACGAATTTTCAAATTTAATTTTTAAATGCATTTCCAAACTAATTAGGTAGGATAATAAAATGTTCTCTTTAAAAGATACTGACTAAATAGTTATTACTTAGGTATGGTGATACTGACAAATCACATAAAAATAAGGTCTGTTGCAAAATTCATTAGAATTACAAATTAATAAAGTGACGAATATTTACACTTAAATGATAATGGTTGGATATGATAAAGTATATTAGGCAATGAGAATGTTGAACCGCTTCTTACATCCCATATCCATTTGGAGTACCTAATTAGGTACTGGTTAATGAAATTGCTGTAGTGACGACATGTATTGTGATTATTCTATTTGACCCTTCAAAGTAGTTGTTTTAAAGTTTGTTAAATGATCACCCTATGCTATGCCTAGCGTAAGTTTTGTGATTCTAAAGCTAAGTCCTATATATCCACTGTCATATTCAAATACCTGTTAAGTAGTGATTTATGATATCTTACCTATATGCACTGTTGAATTCAATGTTGTTATAATATAATACTCCGCGTTTAAAAAAAGGATTGTAAAATAGCGCTGTTTTCGCAAAGTATCAATCTCATAACATTTCCTAGCTACATGATTTAATCCAACAATATTTTGCGCAACTCAACTTATTGCTTTATCGGTAAGGGTGAAAGATCTGTACGCAAGACTGAAATTGTAAAGTGATAGCTAGTTTTTTTCAGTAAAACCCTGATGTAGGTAATTTCCGCAGCATTTTCGATATTCCATTGTTTTGAGTAAAATGTAAGGTAAATGTTAACGACGGTTTATGCATTTGATAAAATATGTTGTTTCTCCGTAGCAGTAGAATAGAGAAAATGTTTATTGGGTATAAACGATGTAAAAGGAGTTATCACAGTATCGCTAACACGGGATTTACGTAACGCTAAATCTTGAAACGATGATTAGTTATGTTTGAACATGGACATTTCTATTTTACTGTGCCTAGCTTCCTGCTACATTTGGACGGCCCAATTTATCATATAAGAGCGTATCATGTACAGATTCAATGAATCTCATTTTTTTCCTTTTTAAATACTTATATTTAAAACAAAAACTGATCTGCAATCACAGCGTGCTATGCATGACATCGATGTCAAAACCAGCCTTTTTAAAGCAAAATTCCCTTTTGTTACGTAATGAACTTTCCCTGCCAAATGCCGAAGTCCAAAATGTTAACATTCCGCAGTGAATTATAATTTGGCATATTTGAAATGAATTCTAAAACTTTTTACATTCCATTTCTTCAGTATATTTTTATACAGGAATATTATACTTGTATATCTCGATTGTGTTTGTAAAAACAGGGAGCGAAGAGCATTTGTTTTATATTATTTTCATTTATTAGCGTTGATGTACTTATCTATTTTATACATCGATGGTAAGTACTTAGTAGATTATATACTATGCATTTGCAAAGCTTATACACAAAATTAATGAACATTCCAATTAGGATTTTATTTAGTTACTGTAATACGAAGCTATTTGTGTTCATGTAATCGTTTTTAATGTCTATTTATGAGAGAAAGGGTGGCGAAGATGCGAGTGCTTTTTGGAAAAGTCCAATTTTACTTTTGTAATTGCTGTTTGTTATGTATCTTCCGTCCATAACTTACACTGGGATTTTGTTTTTTAACACAGCTTATTGAATTAGTCTGCAAATCCGTGCCATGGTGTTGGTAATGATTTTTTAGCATTTAATAATTACATAAGTTTACCAATTTTCCATTACATGTTTATGAAAATTGGCCTAATGAATCTTATAAGTCTGATATCATATTGTGTGTTGTGTCAAAAATCAAGCTTCCGTTCCGTAACACTTTATTGAGATAAAGTAACATGCATAAACTGTAACATGAATAAAGGCCAATCAACGCCGTGGCGCGGCGATCTAATGTGCGGTACGAAAGTATTCAATAACTCTCTCAGTAAGAAACAGGACAGGAAGGTATTTTGATCGATTTTTTTTTACAAAAATATTTTATTTTAATATTGAAATAATTTATATTTATCTTGACCCAAATACTAGTTGATGATTTGACTTGTTGATAAGTGACGCGCCTCCGAGTTAAACAAGAGCCAATCAGCGTGTGTTATTCGTTAATGTTTTCGAGCTATTGTCATAATAAATCATCGCTTGATTGTTAAGCATGCACTGCTTTAAAGTTTTTAATAATAAGTGTAGTAACGTTCAATAAATAATTGTCTAAATGCGCCTTAATATCTGTGTAATTTTAGTAGTTCTGTCAGTGCTCCTTGTATTTAATATAGTTTAAATATTAAGAGTACTAATATAGGTTTCGTCATACTTTTAGAAGCAGAGAATTTCATTTACTTGTCGACAGAATTATTATTCTTACGTCAATATCTAATTTATGTAACTCCGTTGTGTATGTTTTTATCTAGGTAATGTTGGTATACTATGTAAAAGTGATTGATCTTTATGAGGATTTTTATAGTCATGTATTTTATGAATTGACATAGATCCCAATATAATCTCTTAATATTATAGTAATCTTCGTTTTAACTTACCAATTTTGTGTCAATGGCTAAATATACAAAGTGCCATGTCTACCAATAGATGTGTTTTACTACTTATTTATAAATTATGTGATCGATTTAATATTTCAATTTCCATGATCTTTTTTTAACTGCGCACAATGTTTTAAATAAGTCTTAATTTTAAGGCTAACTATCTTCTTCATGTCGCTGGCACGATTGAATATGATTTATGTAAAATGTACCGAAAGCTGTTTGCTTTGTAATGTGTCAATGATTATTTCCTATAATTCTATTCCTTTTTCTGCACAAACACTTATATCCACTAAACCGTTGTAATTCATGTATAACCGAATAATAGTAGATACGCTTATGTGATCTTGCCATTGTTACACACTTTTAGCAGTATACACGACTTCAAGTTTGCTCTCTAGGTATTTTCAATTTTGTTATTAGTTTAGTTTTCACTGTGCCAAAACCATATCATGATCAGATAAATATTATACTATAACATATAAGATTTTTTGTTCGTTAGACACTTTAAAAACGAGTTTTATCGCAATAGATAGCAACCGCAGTGCTACGCGAGATATTCAAGTTCCTTGTCATTTGAATACTAATTATTTTTTGTTTATTCATTAATGTATGTTTAGTGTAAGAGTAATCTATAACATATTTACTATTTTTCGAAGGTTATTAACTATGTATATGTTTTAAATAAACATACACGCTTTAGTTTCTATATTTATCTAATTAAGCACAATAGTCTAAGGGCTGGGATGAAATTCAACAAGTTTGTTTATTCGGTATCTGCAATGTGTTTCTGTTCTATGTATTGTTTGGGTTGTGAAATTGTTTTCTTTTCAAGTCTTTACATGACGGATATTTCATCGGGAAAGTTGTAATATCTTGTAACTAAGATCTGATTAATGTTGAAAAAAATATCTTGTGATTTAGATTTTATACTTCTTGTTTAAAACAATCAAAATTTATTAGTAGATTCTTAGATGTTAGCTATATTTTCAATGTCATTGTAAATAAAATGCCAACTTGTTGAGACATTTGTTTCATTGCCTTTACAACAAACCACCGATCTTTATTATAATTTAAATTATTTATAACGTTAACTTTATATTACAATATACATAATTGGATATAATATCAGACGTGTGAGGAATGTCTACTGTATCTCCTCGCCGAGGAGGGACAGTTGTTTGAGGAACTGCGACGCGTTGGGGAGCGTGGTCGCGCCGTAAATGATCTTCCTGGAAGTGCCGCCGCTCGTCGCTTGTTGCTGTAACATATTATTATTAGTAGTAAAGGCTAAACTGCTTTTCTTAGGTTTTGCATAATGCGACCCAGACTGGCTGGACAAATCTTCAAAGTAGTTCGCATTTAACTAGGTCAATAGGGCACTTTATGTGACGGCTAAACACCCTTATTTCAGAATTTGTAACACTACAGAATCTTAGATAATCGATCGAAAACATGTCCAGCCAGCTTGAAAAACCACTTTCCGCTGGTCTTTCAATCTCGGTAACGGAAGTGATTTTGACGACTTTTTGCATATCAACGGGCGTTACATAAATTTGTAACAGGCATCGAGCTGAAAGTCTTGTGATACGTACAGCGGTTTAGTAGAAAAATGCAAAAATCTGTCCAGCCAGCTTGAATTTACGTCTAAAACTTCTGGCTGGCACTTCCGAATCTCAATAACGGGAGCGTTTTCGAATATGGTTACTTTACTAACATTTAGCGACGCAATTTGTGACAGTAATAACGTTTGATTTATGGCGTCACATGTAAGGGTTTACGAGAAATCAATAAAACTTAATGTCCAGCCAACCTGAGTTCAAGCTGGCTGGACACGTGTATCTCCGCTGCCTGATGATCTACGACCTTCGAAAGGTGTTCAAAATTTTGTGACGGGGACGATAATTATAACCTGAATTTGTAACGGAGAAAGCGTAGTTTCAAAGATATTGATCATTTAAATTTTCCCATACAAACACTGCAGTAGGGGGACCAATATTGTAGGTTTTATGTAGGACTAAGTATATTTTAAGGTGTTACTCTTTAGAATTAGTTTTTAATCAACGTTCGATATAACGTGTTCTGCCGGTGTACCTAATACTTAAATAAATAAAACAGGGCGCATACATCCAACTGACGACACAAATCGTAAAAACTAACAACTCGCAAAAAAAACATTGTAATTCACGTTACTTACCAAGGACCGTACGCAAAATACGCGCATTGTCGTGGAGTTGCGGATACCAGCCCGCTGTACCTATTACCTACCTATTACTTACCAAGGACACATTAGTTTTTAAACAAAACACAAACTGTTACTAATTGCGTCACTAAATGTTAGTAAAGTAACCATATTCGAAAACGCTCCCGTTTTGAGATTCGGAAGTGCCAGCCAGAAGTTTTATACGTAAATTCAAGCAGGCTGGACACAGATTTTTGCATTTTTCTACTAAACCGCGTATCACAAAACTTTTAGCTCGATGCCTGTTACAAATTTATGTAACGCCCGTTGATATGCAAAAAGTCGTCAAAATCACTTCCGTTACCGAGATTGAGAGACCAGCCAGCCAGCCAGCCTTTTCGCTGGTTTCGTTTTCGATCGATTATCTAAGATTCTGTAGCGTTACAAATTCTAAAATAAGGTTGTTTAGCCGTCACATAAAGTGCCCTATTGACCTAGTTAAATGCGAGCTATTTTGAAGATTTGTCCAGCCAGTCTGGATCACATTTTGCATAGATGTGAACTAGTCAAGAACTATTTGGATTGGACTCGAAAAAGTGCTGTAGGTAGCGCAGAACCGAAGATTTTCTGATGACAGAATGGTAAACTGTATATTCAGGGTAACAAAATGAATATGAGCTCAATTTGAGGACCTAAGAGCATTTGGAAGAAGATAAACAACAAATAATTTCATTTGTCTAGAATATAATACCTGCAACACACAAGTAAGTACGCAAATTTGACAAATATTTAATTTACTTCTAAGTAACTTGGAAGTGACATGGTTACTTCGTGAAGTTACGACTTGCCAGAGCCAGAGCCGGCACGTGTGTTACGTCGCTTGCGAACCGGCCCCATAAAGGTCAAAGGCCTACCTCCACAATCCAGTTAGCAGTTCTCTCGGTAAGTCTGTTTGTTAGACTAGGGCTTCTGGCTACCCGTAACGACTGTCAAAGATTAACAAAACGAACGGGACAAACAAACAGGACCAACGGCTTAACGTGCTTTCCGAGACACGAAGGGGTAATGGATGGTCACCCATTCACAATCTCGTAAAGGTACACTAACCAATAAAAAAAAGATTACCTTAGCGAAATCAATAAGATTGTGATACTCGATGTAGTTGCCTCCGCCCACGATGAACACCACGGCGTCGGTGGGCGGCGCGTGCCTGGCGGCGCGCGCGCGGGCGGCCGCGTCCGTGCGCGCGGCGCGCGGGTCCAGCCACAGCAGCTCGCCGCCCGCCTCCGCGCCGTTCAGTGCCGCCTCCACGGCGCGACTTACTGGCAGTTTCTGTGACGTTTATACACGGATTTGAATTGAGGAGCTGGTGCAGTTTCGAAGTACGATTATTTCCTCGAATTTTGCATTATTAAGCGGATGCCAAGGCGTTCCGTCTTTTTACTTTACTAGCGAACCGATGCTTCGTACGATTGGCAACACTTCAACAAAAACATCGAGTTTTCTACTAAATCTAAGTTATCTAATAATGTATTCTACTTATGGACCTACTGGAATAAATGCCCTAAATGATGATGAAAAGGTCAAAATTTTCTAAAGTACACAATGGATTTTGATCCGGTCACACCGACAGTCACGAAAAGAGAATTGTTTCAAACTATGTATAGATTTGTCATTTTTGAATTTAATAGAAAAATTGCTTAGACCTATCTGCCACGGAGTTAATATCAAATGAAGTGCTCAGACTAGCAATAATTTATCAATACCTCTACCTTTTGTTGTAAAACTCTTTTTACAGAATAGTAAACTGTTAATATTTATAATAGTTAAGAAATAAAGAAAAATTTCGACTTTAGTACGTTGAGTTGATTTTGCTATCGCTAGTAATAAATTCGACACACACTGGTCACACACTTTATGATTGAGAAACAACTGTTACGCAAGATCATAAAACAACTTAAATTATAAGCTTATCGTCATTATTACTCACGTGTTTCTTCACGACTAAGTTCTTAACCCCCTCCATCACGAACGAAGATCCCTGGGACACTAGTTTGGAGAACATGGAGACAGTTTTAGTGCCGCCACCTTCATACTGGCTGGACATTTTCGTGAAGCCTCTGGAAAGGATAGAAACACTTTCATGAATATTTTTTACCTTATCTAGGTATACTAATAATATAAACCGGTCAAATTTGTTTGTTTGTATGTAGAGGGTAATCTCCGAAACTTCGAGTTGGATTTGAAAAATTATTTTTGCATCGTTAATAGCTCAATTCTTGAGAAAGGCTATAGACTACTTAACATCACGCTAGGGCCCACTAGCCGCTAGCCGAGCATAAACAAAAAAAGTCAGAAAGAGCGAAAACGAAATAATAGCGCGGGCAGGCGATGCAATACGACAGGACCAAAAGATGATATAAAAAAAGCCGAAGAGTGATGGTACTAAGCGTTCGTGGATCGCGTCTCACATAGGTTAAATAACAAGAATAAGACTTTACAAGAGGTAGTTTAGGTTTACTGCATGTATAGTTGAAATCAGAGGGATTATCTATACTTATAATAAATCTGTAGAAGTGAAAATTCTGTACATTGAAAATATCAAAAAAATAATTTACAGGGGGTGTTACTAGACCGATACCGAACCCAAAAATGTGATTAAAAAAATTTTTGTCTGTCTGTCTGTCGGTCTGTCTGTCTGTCTGTTTGTTCAGGCATCACGCAAAAACTACCGGTTCGATTACGATGAAACTTGGTATAATTATTCTTTAATATCCTGGGCACCACACTGGGTACTTTTTATCCCGGAAAAGTATATACAATAAAAAACAAACTTAATTTTGCGGTTCGATCCCTATACCCGATTACCACTGTCTGTACTGTACCAACCGCAAATACTAAGTTTGTCGTAGGTTGGGTCACCCGCAGTGGAGTTCATTTTTATTCCTTTTAGTTTTTAGAGTTATTTAGGTTTATTTTTATATGAGTCGTAGGTATAGATTTTAAGTTTAAAGTATAGGTAGTATATTTGATAGTGTACGTAGTGACCGTAGGTTATTTTATAATACTGTTAGGTAGGATTAGTCATTCGTATAGATATTAGTTTTTAGGGATTTTGCTTATTTATTGAGTTTAGATTAGTTATCATCAGAAATAGGTTTATTTAGGTAGTTATTTAATTTTCTGTTATTGAGTTTTTTTTTTTAATTAGGTAGGTACTTAGGTAAAGATATCATATAGGTACCCTCTTAATCACCACTAATGAGACACAATTGGTTTTCTACTGTAATTAGCCACAAAGGGCCCGCGAGATAGATGGCATTCTGGGGAAGCACATACATTTTATCCTGTTAGCACGTTCCCGTGGGATAACTTCCGACATCCACGCGGGCGAAGCCGCGGGCAGAAGCTATTAATAATAAATTAAGTGTTTTTACTTACTTCCACCTCCTCATGTAAGCCATAGGTTTGATGTCACATTCGGCGCTTACTAGTGCAGCTTCGTACCTCTTGTACTCGTCTTCAGGTATTTGTGACGTGCACAGATAATAAATGATGAAGAGCCTCATCTTATCTTCAGGGGTCCCAGCGTTAGGGTCCGATAAAAGGTCCATTACAGCCTTGTATTCAATACCGGTGCTTTTACTCATTATTTTTTCTTCCAATTCGAAAAATGAATCTAATCGCCTGGATTTTATTGAGTTTAGTATAGCTGGAAAAATAAAAGTGGATTTGAGTTCTTGTAAAAACCACAACTGTTCCCTAAAAGTAAAAAGGTTTTTCATAAAAGAGAGAAAATAGTAAGCACTCCATTTTTAACTTATCCAGAGAAGGTCTGACACGATATTACAGATTATATCGTCGGCTCTGGCCCAAGACCAAGCTGGTTTTTGGTGTTTTAGCTTGATGGCATGGATTGTACTTGTAGCACAGCATCAAGGTTGCTTTTTAACTTACCCGTAGCAATAGTGGTGTGCATATCGATAAGCCGTTTCTTCTCCATGAGTTGTGGCAAGGAGTTGACGGCGCTCGTCAGTCGTTGGGTGTTGTCGCTGACCATGCTTAGAGCTAGATCACTTTCGCCGTCAAGCCCCATGGAGGTTTTTAACTTCTTCACTTCGGCTTCTGAACTCCTACAGGAATTAAAGATACGGGATTATTTTAAAATGTGTTCACTGCAATTTCATCGAAAATGATTTTGCTGATCCAGCAATCCGTAAAGCTGCACGCAATGAGCAGCGACTTCAATAAACGATGTGAAAGCAAACCGGGTGCATTCTTTTTTTCATACTGAGCAGAATTAGCATTTTAGCTATAGTTTTTAGAATATCGGTTTATTTTTAATTGTATTATTAGCTATAAATTGACTGGACTAGCTAGGGTTACAGGTCCGAATGAGATTTATTTCATGTGTATTGTAATGTAACGGGAATAGTGTGGATGGCAAACGAACTTTAAACGATACATTAAAACCGCGTACAGACGCGTGTTCTACGCGTACACGCGTCTGTACGTGGTTTAATGTATCGTTTAAAGTAATGCGATTTCTTCGTGTGGATGGCTATGCGAGATGCAAGAGTCCTTGTGTGGCGACTGCAAATTCGATTTTTTTAATACAAAATACAACCGACTTCCTATTGGAAGTCGGTTGTATTGCTGTCCACGCGTATAAAATTCTAAGTGTACGATTTTTCACTTAGTAAAGTGAAAAATAACTTTAATTTTAGAAGGTTGGTGTTGTTGGTTTAGTATTTTCGTATATTGTCACCGACTTGGAAGAGGCCTGTGTCCAGCAGTAGACCACGCTGGGCTGAGTTTTAGAACTTACCTATATTTATCGAGATCTTCTTGTATAGCTTCAGCGACGGTGGGGAATGGGCTACCCTTGTGTTCGGTCCACAAAGGGTCTCTGGAGTCCAGGTCACATACTCGCGTCTTTGATTTCTGCTCCTGCACTGTAGGGGTTTGGTTTTCAGGTACCACTGCTCTGAGGAAAGAATATTCACATACTTTAATACGGAAATGCAAAGAAACGTCAATTATCAGTTGATATTATCGAAAAACATACCTATTCAATGATAAATCTAAGACATCGTGTGCCAAAGCCTGGTATGTCCATGTGTGATGTAAAGGTGTTGCCATATCGATATTTCTATCCAGCAATATCAACATTGGTCGAGTAAAACTGAATGACCCTGCTTGACCAGTGTTGCCATGGAATAAATTATTTCTAGCGTCCCACAGGTTTTCTCGTAGTTTTTTATCGAGTTTTTTGGCCACCATTTCCGCAGCGTTGCCTTTGCTACTCCTTATTATAGGAACATTACCTAAAATTAAACAAATTAATAATTAAAACATTTTTGGATTCATTCATTCATTCACTCGCTGACAGACAATACACAGCCTAAACCGCTGGGTGTAGAAGCATGGAATTTTACACAAGAGCTCTTTATATAACAAAAGTGAGCACCAACAGATCATTTTTGAAAATTCATCCCTTAAAGGGGTTAAATGAGGGATGAAAGTCTGTATATGTATAAACTCATCATCATTCATCCCCTAAGGCCCTTTGTACACGGCACGGTTTCATTACGGTACGGCGCGGCGTAGAAACCGCGCCGTAGAAAAAAGGTGTCCGTGTACCTACAATCTTCCATAGTGATCCATACAACACTGACAAACCGTGCCTACACGCGGTGAATTTACCGTAGTTTATCACGGCAAGAAAAACGTGTGTTTACTCACGCTCCTGAGGCTACCGCTGGGAAATCCCATTGGGCACACGGCTTGTCACTTAGGTTTAAAGAATCTTTATTTCTCATAAGAACAAGATACAGTTCACTTAAATGAGATTTAAAATTTAACATAAAAATAATCGTCGTCTAATGACGAAGCATGCAGATGTAGAATAAGTAAAACAATAACAACAATCAGTAGCAAACAAAGCAAAAATGTAGGTAGTTGCACAATATTATTTATAACAAGTTAATACAGCTGGCCAATTTGATACCAAGGTACCCTCTTCAGTAGTAATTATTCACTTGGTGAGGAACACAAAAAACGTTTAAGAAGCGAAGTACTGCGTGAATGTGTTTGTGCGTGCTAGCATAGTGCATGCACGTGTTTGTTTACCTGTGTGCAACAAGTATAGTCTCAGAGACAGCGGTCTCTCATCGGCGCGAATCATTTATAATTTTGATTATTACGTGTGTTCTGGTTTTATGTGTTCTTATTTTGTAAGTATTCACTTACAAAATAAGAACACACAAAACCAGTACTTATTAGTTGTGTGTAGTTTTTTTTTTTTTTTTTTTTTTTTCTTCTTGTGTTATAGTAGTAGTATTTTATATTTTAGTATAGTTATAGTTTAGTTAGTATTTAATATTGTGTTATCAGGTTATTTATGTATATATATTATATTTTAGTAGTTTAGTTTGTATGTTATATTGTGTTGTCAGGGAATTTGTGTAGAAATTACATTTTGCATAATATAATCCTTTAGTTTTCTTTTATAAATATTAAAACTTTTGCACTCTTTGATATCATTTGGCAATTTATTATATAATTGGACCCCTTCATATAAAAAGTTCTTTTTTCCATATTTTACTGTTCTGGGAAAACGCAGAACTACTTCGTTTCTATTTCTTAGGTTATGTGTGTATGTCTTTTTTGTAAGTTTAATGTTGGTTTGTGTAGTGTTATCTAAAATTTTTCTTACTAATATGCAAGTATTGTAATTGTATAATTGACGAAGATTGAAAATTTTAGTTTTCTCATATAGCTGTTTCGTAGGTGTTAGAAAGTCATAACAATATAACCGTTTTATAATTTTGTTTTGGGTCCTCTGTATGTAATTGAGGTTAGTCTTGGATGCCAATCCCCAAATCTCAATCAGGTACTCTAGGTTAGGTTTTACTAATGAATTGTAGATAGTGTGTTTTATCTTAGGTGGTAAGCAGTTTCCCATTTTGCGAAGAGCTCCAGAAAGTGATACAAGCTTGGCTCTTACGTGATCGATATGGGGTTTCCAGGATAGTTTGTCATCTAATAGTAGACCAAGATACTTTTCTGTACTGGACTGTTTGATAGTTATGTTATTAATAATCAAAGGGGCGTGGGGTAGAATCTTTTTGTTTTTGGCTGTAAATATCATGTAAGATGTTTTAGAAGTATTAATGGTAAGTAAGTTATGAAGAAACCACTCATTTATTACGTTTAAATCGTTTTGCGCCTCACTAATGATATCGTGCATGGATTGACCGAAGTAGAATAAACTAGTATCATCTGCGTAAAGTGTTAGATATCCCGTTAACCCTATCTGATTGATGTTGTTTACATAAATAAGAAATAACGGTGGTCCCAGAATAGATCCTTGTGGGACTCCGCATGTGATTTTTTGAGGAATACTCTTGTAGCTTCCAATTTTAACAATCTGGCATCTGTTTGTTAAATAGGATTCGAATAAGTTGTAAGCTATTCCAGTGATACCCAAGTTAATTAGTTTTTGTAGTAGTTTTGCATGAGAAACAGTATCAAACGCCTTTTTCAAATCAATAAAAATACCTAAACCTATATTTGTTTTATCTAGATTTGCTTTTATATTAGTTACTAGGTCAATGGTTGCTGACAAGGTGTTTGATTTTGATCTAAAACCATATTGCTGATCTATTAGGAAGCTTTTCTTATTTAAGTATTCAATTAAGCGGTTGTATATAATTTTTTCAAAGATTTTTGATATCACCGGAAGCACAGAAATTGGCCTATAATTGTTCGGGTCCGTTTTCGTACCCGACTTGAAGATAGGAGAAACTTTTGCCAACTTCAGGCTATCAGGAAACGTACCATGGTCAAGACATTTATTAACGCAACTAACTAAGGGTGAAATTATAACATTCTTAATACATTTTAATGCTTTTGTGCTAATTCCGTCCACACCTGTGCTAGTATCAGCATCCATATTATCGATAAGTTTAGTAACCTCCTCGATTGTACAAGGTCTAAATTGAGTAAGCTTTTCTGTATGTTCATGTCCATCTTTGTACATAAGTGTGTTACCTGAATTTAAATGGTATCCCGATGGTATCCCATTGGCCAGCTCTGTACCAATAGTGGCGAAGTAAACATTCAGTATATCGCAGATTTTTTCACCCTCTGTTACACTTTGTGAATTTACTATTAGCTTTGGAGGTAAACTATTCGTTTTAGTCTCATTCATAGCTAGAGAATTAATAGTCTTCCACATCTTCTTCGGATTATTGTTACATTTTTGGAATTTGTTGTAATAGTAACTGTTTTTATCATTATTTATCTTCCTATTTACTTTATTTCGTTCCGTTATAAACTTCTTTTTCAAAATTGTATTTGCTTCTTCACTTTTTAACTGTTGCCACAAGGTATTTCTGTTATCGATCATCTTAATAACTTCTTTGCTAATCCAGTCATCCTTTGGTAAGTTCATTATTTTTGATTTTTGCTTCTTGTTTTGTGATATGTGTGACGTAATGAAGGCTTCTAGGCATTTGTAATCATCATCTATGCCTATGCATGCAGCTTTGCTAATACTTTTGTATAAGTTTTCGTAGTCTATGGCCTCATATTGGATCTTTTGTTTGATTTTTGGCTTGTATTTAAACATTTCCAGATAAATCTGTTTATGGTCAGACATAGCCGACTCCAGAATAACAAAGTGGAAGGACTGTTTTTGTAGGTCTGTTGCAACATGATCCAAGATGGTGCTTGTTGTTTGAGTTTGCCTCGTGGAGTATTCCTTATCTATTTTATTTAAAATATCGTAGCCACTTTCTTCTAGTTCTGATAGGTATTGAGTGACACATGTGTTTGGATTCAGTAGGTCTAAGTTAAAATCACCAAACACGATCGATCTCTTTCTAGCTTCCAGTTGCAAGGTATATCTTTCAAGAAACTCTTTAATGTTCGAATGGCCTGGTTTGTAGATACCACCAATATGCAGCGCATATTTGGGAAGATATATCCATAGGTAGTGGTTGCTATCCTTGTAGGTGTCCTCTGTTACTTCAAAGGGAATGCCTTCATGAATGTAGATAGATACGCCTCCTCCCTTACTATCATGTCTGTAATTGTAAATATGTTTGTAGTTAGGTAGATCGTATAACTTTGCATCTTGTTCTGATGTTATCCATGTCTCAGTTAGAATTACGACATGTATTGCAGAAGGAATTGCTTTTAGGATGCACTGTAGCTCTTCAAGTTTTCCTGGAGTGCGGATACTTCTCACATTAGCATAGAAGGTTTTGAGGAATGATGACTTTGAGGACAAATCTTTGTACTTTTGAATTATTTGGTATGTAATATTTCCTGGGCTAGCATTATTGGAACAACTGGTGTTAGCCCCGGTTAGTTTTTTGAATTGTAGTTGTTTTTGGTTATAGTAGGAACTCCTTTGATATATTTAATAATTAAATTGGTTTCCCCGTTTTGCTCACGCTCTTTGAGCTCAGTTTGGAGATTTTGTATATAAGTCCTTTGCGCTGGTGTTTGGTCCGAATATATTTTTATAGTCTTAGGCAGTTTCGATCGATTTTTCAGTAGATATTTTGGTGTATCTGGAGAATCAAATACAATTTTTATAGGGCGGGGTTTATCTGGATTATATTTGCCCAATCTTGTAGATATTACGGGCTTAGGACAATCTTGATAGGCTTGTGTTAGGATTTTATGAACTTCTTCAGAGTCGCAATTATTGCCTTTGGAGAGATCGGTGACATCTTGCTCATTCAGGCCCACCAATATTATGTTCTTGTCTCTTTGAAGTCTACCTTGCATTTCGAGAAAAAACTCGTGTTGTGCTCCAAAATTTAATGCGGGTTTTCGGTTTTCACTTTTAAGTTGATGTAGCTCATCCTCGATTGCTATAATTTTACTTTGAGTAATTTTATGTTCAGTTGAAATATTTTCCACGGATTCATGCAGTTTCTTATATTCTTCTGCTAGGTTATCAGTTGTTAATTTCAGATCTTGAATGTCTTGCCTAATTTCGTTCCGCATTTGTGTTATATTATCAATTTGTTCGTTCATCGCTTCCTTTATACAGCCCATTATTTCACTACGAAATTGGGCTAAATCTCTTTTGAAATCATATTCCAGAGTGTGTGGTCTTCTCTTTCTTGAGTCTTTGTTAACTCGGCGTTCGTCATCCTCAAAATTGGACAAATTAGAGGTTGATCCACCACTCACACTCCCGCCAAACATTTGTTTCCTTGGAGTTCGCGGTAAACTCATGCTGCCTAGCTCTCGAACTAGGCTCACAGAACCGGTTACGGCCTCTTATCTTTCTCGACCGTAGGTAAACTGTTTGTGTGATTTATGTACTTTTTAACAATACACTTTATTTATAACAACACAGAAGTGAATTTCGTATAGCTTGAGCTTTAATATTTTATACTTTAACGATATTTTATTTAGTAAGTTTTAAGCACGCGTCCGCACACTCCGACGCTCGGCGAGCGAAAAAAGTACTTCGTATTTTTTAATTAGGCCTAAGGAAAGTCATTATCCAAATAGTAACAGTTCTTGTTGTATGATAATATGCATTATGTACTTTTAATGAGCGTTAAAATTGTTTTATTGCTTTACTGATTATTCATGTACTGGGTCACTGTGCTATGAGTCAGAAACTGATAGCTTTTAACTTACCTAATGTCACAAATACTGAGAATAGACTTTCAACTATATTGTCCATTATGGCTTCCATTTCAGTGTCCTTTGTGTCACCTCTGTTGATAGCTGGAAAGAGATTCAGGAATTGAAAATTAAGTTAATATGTTGAATAAACCAAATACAGGATGGCAGGGACATGACGCGCAACCTGTTACCATGGATTCAGTATATGAATCTGTAGTTTTTTTTTTAGTTATATAATAAAATAAAAAAAGACAGCAGTTTCCTATAATACCTACCGGGTTAAATGTATGGAACAGATTTTTCTTTAGATGCATATGTCCCTGTCAACCTTATTACATTATCTCATACAAATAATGGATACAAAAATCCATTAAAAGTCATTCCTATAATTTACTGTAGCATGGTACCTATATTGGATTCTTATTAACAGTTTGTAGCTGTAGTCCACTGTTGGACATAGGCCTCCTTCTCCCACACAGCCATTGGTGGCTATAGTAAGTTGGATTGAAGCACACTTTCTCATGAAAATAAAACTAATCATAACTACATTGGAAAGTATAAGATGTGCCCTGTGAAAGGCATCATTTATATGTGAAAGTTAATAAAGCGTTTTTTGGTGCTTATTATATCTCATTGTATATGTGCAGCCTCTGGGTGAATTACACACTAAAAACGTAAGACGCCTTCCGCATTCAATATAACAACGCCTTCAGAGCACTGATGGGGCTGCCGCGATATTGTAGTGCTTCGGGCATGTCTGGCGAAGTTAGCGTCGACTGCTTCTATGCAACGATGCATAAGCAAAGCTCGTCTCTGCTGCGCAGGGTGCGCGACAGCTCCAACAGCGTGCTGATGATGACAGCAGACAGGCTCGACTGTCCATACATACGTCACTGCAGTGTCTTGCATGTCATCTACAGTTGTCAGTCTTAAATGTATTGTTTGATGTATATTCTTTTAATGTTTTCCCAAAATATTAAGCAATATATTTACCATAGTAAGATAATGCATCGGACTGCTGATGTTTCATAATAAACAGGTCATCTTCCAGACATATGAAGTTCAAATACTGGTCAAACACTTTATGAATGTTTACAGCCGAATTGGATTGGATGGCCGACGCTGCCAAGTCCTCAAGTTTTTGTCTAGTGATTGGTGAAATGAAGTTCAGGTGGTACTGGTCGTAGATGCCATTGTCCAGGTCTTGGCAGATTCGGCCAAGGTTCTCCTCAGTTGGGGCACAGAAGTATACAGCAGGCACTTCTGGTATTGGGTCCCGGTCAGAATGCAGTTGGCTGGAATAGGAATTTGGGTTAAAGATAGAGAATTGTTTCCATTAAAGGGTCTGTTTTAAATAATATGCTACTCAAAATCAGTATCAGAATTTATTTATTTGTCAGATTGTAGTTTTACATAGTATGATGAATGTACATATAGAACTACTACAACTACTACTACTTGAAGTAAGATATTTAGTAGTAAAGTTGAGTTTACACAAATGTTTTATTGAAAAATGTAATAATATTTTCATGTTAACATTTATTCATAAGTAGCTTCTGCCCGCGGCTTTGTCCGCGTGCAGCAACTTTCTTAATTTCTTTTCCCGTAAGAACGTTCTACAAAGTATTAGAAAACTTAAAAAAGAAGTTGGATGAAATTGGTAAAGTCGTTCTCAAGTTATGGCGTGACCAAGAGAAATAGGGATTCATTTTTATATATATAGATAAAGATAAGGATAAATGATTTCTTATAGTGTAACAGTCATTTATTTATACAAGATGACTTTTTCATAAAAGACCAAGTAATTGATATTGTTATCGACAAAATCATGCTTTATAACAGGTGATATATATCCAGCCAGTTTACTTTCATATAATTATGCCCAATTGGTGTTTGAGATTAACACTTTTACTTTAGAATGTTTTGAAATCCAATTACTTACAGTAAATAATTAAGTTAAGTACAGTGACCATATTGTTGTGTCAGAAGGTTTATAACTATGTACATAATGAATTGTTTATTTTGTACAATCTTTATCCTCAAACCTGACATTATACTTTGAAATATTTTATCAGACCAGGAAGTCAGTCAATTTCAGAGGTGCAAAGAGTAAGTAAGCAAGAGGTTTCATCAATGTATAACTCCTACTTGAATGTGTCAGACTGACCTAATGGATAATATAGGACTGGCTAAATATAACTAGGGTGCATATTTAGGGTGCCAAGGTACATATTGTAATGATTACTCACACATGCAGAGTCACGCCGAGCTCTCGAAGCTCCTTGACAGATATCAGTGGAGATATAACATCTTGACCCACTCTGTCGTAGATCAACACTTTCCACGTAGGTTCAGATGCCACGCTCTTTGTTAGGGGCTGATTCAAATTCAGCATTTGCTTCAAAGCATCTGTAATATTACAACACAAATAAATAATCCGTGATGTGCACTACGTGTAATCGTCAATTATCATCAAATCACTATACGCACTGAGCTGTCGTTCACGTAAAGTACTCATTTTGTTCTGCTAATTAGATAACCCTTTCATTCAATGGTAATATCTGTCTAATTTCACAACTTTAAAACGTATAATTCCGCTTATTTTCTTCGGGAGTTGTATTTCTCCCAAATGTCAAATTTGACGTTTGAAACAGCGACACGTCGGCCGCGAAGAGTTCGTTCAAAAATAATTCGGATACACATCCAAAATAAATCTTTGGTTATTTCAGGCGAATATTAGTGGCACTTTGTGCAGTAAAAAAACATTAAAGCCTTTAAAGTAATTTTATGATTAAACACATTTTTTTTAAACTTTTTTTATGGGTTTTTAGATTTTTATTTATGCAAGGTGGCTAGTACTTTTATTGACAATCCAGAATAATAAACTTTTTGGTGGACATGATTTCTCCAATAGTTACTATACTCTTTGGATTTCTCTATTAACATTTTTTTTTTGTAGGAATCATAATCAGGCCATTATTGCTAGCTTGTTTGCTAAGCCTAGTTTGCTTTGTGCATTGGTCATAGGTACGTACTGACCATGTAATTTGGGCACTGATTGCAGCACTGAATTACCCACCGTCAATAAAAATCGGTGCCTCTATTAAATTTATCTTGTGGGCTTCACTTAGAACTATTTTCCAAGCGGGCTTCCTACTGTGTATTCCCCTGCTCGATGTAGTGCATTCCGGACTGTTCTCGGGGTGCAGTCAAATTCTTCTGAAAACAGTCTGGTGGGCGTAAAAGGTTGTTCTTCAAACTGCTGAATTAGTCTTTCCACATGCTGGGGGTCGATAATAATTGTGGAGTATATCTCTGTAAAAAATAAATGCATTTAAAAAAAAATTGTTTACACCTGGAACTGGAACTGGAGGTAAACAATAATAGTTGTTGCTATTTTGTAACACAAACTGCCGTCTCCTATAGTTTCCTGGCGCGCCCGCTAGGGCGCCAGAACACTAATAGTAAACACACCTTCCAATATATAAATATAAAAGGATAATAAACGTATTATATAAATCCTTATAACAAGCCTTTTCTTGGTGTTCATCCATTAACCCTAACAGGTAACCACTAGGTACTGGTACTAACCATGCATGACAAAAAGTTGGTGATTGTATACTTGCCGATCGCTGTAAGCGTAGCTTATCCATCGATGGACCCGTGCTGTTATCATTTAGCCACGAACCCCTCACAAGACAATAACGAGCCACAGCTACTACTACATAATTGCTTAGGTGCCTAAATAAATAACCATTCTGTCACGATCGGTCAAATATTTGACTAACTACCGATCACATAGTCATAGCAGCTTCAATACCTTCTATACATATGCGTAAGTTAATTAACCTACTGCAAGAACCTACGCGCGCAACAATGTCCAATTATGGCGTCCCTATTACAAAATCTAGCTACATGATGAATTTGGATTAAAACATGTATGTCATTCATTATCTGCCTAGCCCTTTCCCAACTATGTTAGAGTCGGCTTCCGGTCTAACCGGATGCAGCTGAATACCAGTATATTACATGGAGCGACTGCGTATCTGACTTCCACAACCCAGTTACTGGGTAACACGATACCCCTTGGTAAGACTTGGTAAAACATTTAGGTCATTAAAACTTTTTTAACATAATTTCTGTTCTAGTTTAAAACACTGATTAACAGATAAATTAATGATGTTTCAAGTAGTAATTAGCGCTACTGCTGAGCTTGAGGTCCTGGGGGTCTACTCCGAAGTAGTATCGGCCGAATGTTCCATTTCCTGCTACGAAGTTACTGTTTGGTTCGGTCGGTTCCGATCCTACACTCCTACACTCTTTCGAATATTGACTGTGGTTCCGACCCAACTGAGCCGATCCGAACGTTTTTTCGCATTTTTCAATAATATTCGGTTCGGCCATGTGTCGGTCCGATCCGATCCGAACATTCGCACTTTGCACTTCGGAGTAGGCCCCCTGGGGTCGGGCAATGTGTTATTGGGCTTTTTCCATCTGGAATATCTCATTAGCAGCCCGGAGACTTCATTTGCGCCCGGTAGATGGCAATAGGCTCGCCCGCTATTACATGGGTCTATGTCGGTGTGGGTGTAGGTACTATAGGTACACTTCTGCCTTTGGGGAATACAGGCGTAATGTTATGGTTTGCTATGTTTAAATTAGTAGGTAAGTGCT
Organism: Apamea sordens; assembly: GCA_945859715.1. NCBI lineage: Eukaryota > Metazoa > Arthropoda > Insecta > Lepidoptera > Noctuidae > Apamea > Apamea sordens. The sequence goes on from OX243994.1 coordinate 9,834,141, forward strand.
ATGGTGTCTATTTAATGAAGGATGACCTTGTTGGTCGTGTGTTGCGGGGTCCGAAGTTTGATCTCCAGCACTCTAATTGCGTAACACACTTCAAACACCTGTAAGTGACAAATTCACTCTAGATTTCAAGTTCAATTGTTACAGTACCCGAAAAATTGTATTAGTGAATAAATCGTTGGAGTGCCACAATTAAATAAATAATTTAAACTAGTGCTTGACTGCGATTCCGCCTGATGGAAAGCAGTGATGCAATCGTTGGTGGTAAAGTGCACTAATTTATTATGAGCCCATTCATTCTAGCCTTGAAACCACTTCAATTATAATCGGACGGGAAGACCGCTGTAGGCAAAAATAAACACACTATCAATCTCAGTCTGTATCATTTTGAAGGATATTGCTAATCCATTGCTTCATAATGTTCGAAAAATGTGTCTGCTCAACAACGTAAATAACGCAATGAATGTTATTTTACTGTCACAATGGCACCCGTGTGTTACGCAATTACCCCGCGGGTTGGGCAGTGTCATTCAGTTTTGCCATTATGAAGTCACCATTACATAAAGATCGTAGACCACAAAGGTAATGCGGGCAGATAGGTTCAAGGTCGTAGAGGTAGGTAATAATACCAGATGAGAGAGATATAGCCATATAGGTACCCACCCAAGCCTTGAAGAGCTCAATGCTATGGCTTAGCGGTCATGGGAATTACCAATGAGTGACTACAGAACATGTATTTACGAGTGTTTCGACAGTAACAATAAAAGAAAATATGTATATGTATATTCACTGTAGACACACACGAATGAATTGTTATAACTGCAAGGGCATTGTTAAAGTGGTTTGTTCACACATGCTTACACTCACTGTCGCTCTGTCAGCGGCAAACGTCACACTCACACTACTCACAGTTACCCAACCAGTATAACTATTCACAACCACTCGATACGCTTCCGTAGCGTATCGAACATCAATCAATGTTATCGTAGGACTCCTTTAAACGCTGTTCACAAGTCCAAAACCCGAAAATTTTGTCAGTTTAAATCAAACAGACGACCACTATTCTTCCGACAACTGTTAGCTGTCAGGGGCCAGGCAAATCAAGTTATCAAAATGTGTACCTATTTACGATACGACAGCCTGTCGGGTGGTTGTGAATAGCTATGCTGATCTGAGATCAGACCCGATGAACAATCACTAATATAGTATTTATTAAGGCGGCTCTGGTTTGAATAGCTCTATTCGGGTCTTTGAATGGCCCTGGTCTGGTTCGAAATGTGGTGCTGGAGGTGGTTGCTCCGAATACCATGGACAGCCAAACGCACGAATGTGCCTGTCCTTTCCCAATTCGATAACAAGACCGGATTGTCTAAAGTTTGCTTAGGTACAGTACAGCGTATTTTGACTGATTTCGGCGACATAATGCGAAGGGGACATAGCAGCCTTGACAAGCTGGTCATTGTTGGCTTGATCCCGCCATCTTCTTTTTACCGCCGGACCACCAGACGTACTGCAGCGTACCATCCACACTTGGTTGATATCCCGACGAGTCGTACTCAGCTATTCTCCTCCACATTTTTATGCGCACAGCCAAAGTGTGGAACTCTCTGCCGGCATTTGTGTTCCATCCTGTGTTAAATGTGAGACATTTAACCCGTCTGCCTTCAAAGCAAGAGTGAATAGGCATCTTCTGGGCCCGCTCGTTTCATCATAGACCTCATCCATCGTTTTCCATCAGGCGTGATCGAGGTCAAGAAGAGGCCCATTTAGCAAAAAAAAAAAAGTTCTGAAGGTACGAGGGGCGACCGGCCGACTGCCTCGTGCTCTTTGCACGAGGCAGTCGGCCAGTCGCCGACACGATGGTCTGGTACCAAGTAAAACTAGTTACGTTTTGAACCAAATTTCAGCAGGTGGTGATGGCAACTTAGGACCAGAGTCGATGGAGGCAGATTGTCCGCTTAAAGGGGTCCAGTAACCAAGATCCTAAGTAACGAGGGCCTGATTGAAGAAGGTTTGAATAGGTATTAATAACAATATTGCTCCACTGTATCACTGTATCTGTGTCCTCTTCTCCTACAGAGAAGGCCCGAGCACACATCACCACGCTTGCTCAATAGGTATTGTTATGGTATTTTGTGTGTCTAACTAATATGTACTAATGCAAATACATCTTTAAACTAGGTTAAGTGGCGCTTGCTGCGGTCAGCCAAGGCATTGGTTGCTACTTAATTATTTATTTTACACTGAAAGTCTACATAGATATAACAGAAACAGGTATAATATAGTGGTAACTTAGTACTACAGACCTGTCTCTTGAGAGCATTCCAGGCAGAAATAAAAACACAGGTAAGTATGAATAAGAAAACCAATTGCAGTAATTCAGGTAGCCTGAAACCCGTCTACCGTTATAATCTTGGAATAGGTATCGGATATACGGAGACAAGGAGACATAGGACACACACACACAACCACAATACATCGGAATGGTCCCAGTAATTAGGCTGTGCCTGTGGAATCTGTGCTTCATGTAATATAGTTACTAAGCCGCATCTGGTTGATCTTGGAGTTCATTCTTATTTTTGGCCTCAAATCCTGCGTTTTCCTCTACTCAATTTTGGCCAGGAGGAAGGGCACGTCATCTAGGTATTTGGTTATTTGCCTCCATCGGTACTGGCAGACGATTTGCATTAAATGTACTTATTCGAGTTACCTATAAGACCCACTTGTTGATACTCATAGATACTTTTTTCGTTTTCATGGAGCCAGGTAACAGAATTCGAAATAAAAACCTAAAGTTCCAAAGTAAGCCGCTTAGGTATTAGAATACAGGGTTATGAAGTTTTTCTAGAACCACGCACACCGGCGCTGTGATCTCAACAACGAGTAGCGAAGCGAAGTTACATGTTTTTATATAAGGGTCATCTTCACCTATTGCATCAGTGCCTTTCCATTTAAAAGCGATATATTGTCAATATCATTGGCTGCACACGGAACCTAATTTGACACCAATGCGGCACGTAAGCAGCACCTACCTTTATTTGACGAATGTCAGGGGGTTTGAGGAGAAAGCCGCCCGCGGAGGTCGGCTGGTGATGGCAGCGCGCGACGCGGCGCCGGCGCAGTACGCGCGCGCCGGTGAAAGGCACCATGTCGATACTACACGCAGTGAACAGTGCGCGGACCGCGAACGCCATGGCCGGGCTACCATATATGCGAATATTACTCATTTGTGCTATTTTAATCAATGGTTTGTTCCAATTAATTTACGATATATATTTTTATTTATGACCATCTTATTCAGTGATATATCACCACTTTAGAACGGTTTCTACATATAAGGAATTAAAAATCGACCAATGCGTAATTCGTAATCTTATGCAAGCGGTGCGGCGATCAATTTGTTAGTTGTTAACGTAACTGTTACAACGAAATGATACTTAGTGAAAGCTATGCATCGTGTTTAGCTACAATTTTTACTATTTCATAAAATAACGTTGAATGTGAAAGCGTGCGAGAAACATCTCTGTTATAGGCGTTTCTCATTACTTAGTGAATTACGAATAATATGTTATATTTAGAAAGTGTCAAAGGTGGCTGTATAATAGACTTAATTGTACTTCGTCTGGCATGTTCTATCTTTCTCTTGACATTGAGGCCTGTGACCGGTTGCTATCGAGGATATTGACACTTACGTGGGTACTTAATGTAGTTACCTGATTTAACGTCTACTTATCTTGCAAGGCTCTAGTCCGGAAATTTATAGCCGACAGCTTTGCAGACTTTGTTGTCGTTGAAGTCTTTTGACGGTCGATTCTCATTTGCTCGATAATTACGCGATAGAGGTGAGATTTTCATAAAAGCCAAATGAAGGTAGTTAGAAAAAACTTGAGGCAATTGGATCTCAACAAATAAGGCTATTGAAATTACAGAATTTTTAAATTAACTTCAGATCTAATAAAGTCTACGCCCGAACGTCTGCACCCGTAATTTAGAAGTACTCCTTAAGTGTTTAGGTTTACCAAAACGAATTTCGTAAATTCAAAGCTCTCAGGAGCAAAGCGCGGCTAACTCTCGGTACAGTCTACAACAAAAGTAATTAACAACTGTCAAACAAACCAAAAGAACAAACCTAAACCGATGTTTAGTTCGACCATGAATGTGTCTAGTGGAAATATTTCTTCGAATTCATGCCTTTAAGTAACTTCAAACCGTGAAATACATGTACAGAACATGAAGAAACTTCGGTAGCTGTTGGTAATGTACATTTCAAAACGAATAATGCGTAATTTCAGTATTAAACAATTTATTGGCACGTTAAGCAGACGTATACGATCAATTCACAAGCCTCCGAAGGCCCACTAAATTTTTAATCAGTTAGCTTATATATAATGAATGAGGTATGCGATGTGGTTTGTCTGTCTGGTTACAAACTGTGAGATAAGCATTCAAAGATTAATCTACAAGATCTACAATTGAATGAGAACGAAACATAGAGCTACCGAAAACTCTCAGACCTATTGTGTCTATGGGCGATTGTTTTCTTAGAAAAATGCTGCATGAATAAATTGAGGGCCTTGGCTTAATTATTTTTTTGGTTTTGATGTTTGTCGTTGACGTTTTTTGATTTAAAAGTTAATTATTTACAAATTACCTTTCAGGTAAAAATTGTTCTCAACCTCAACATATTTTTAAGACAACTCAAAAGAGACGAAGTCAGTAATGATGATTTTGTTTGAAGATAAACTGTAATGTAAAGAACTTTGTAAACGTCTTTATTAGCAGAAAATATCTTGTTATTATGCTAAAGTGGATGATGGATGTGTAAAAATAAGAAAAAATTACCATTTTTTAGTATTTTCGAGTCCCTATGGTATTTTAAAGTGAGACGTGAGGTACCAAGGCCCCAGCCGTTACAAGACGTCATTCTAACTGGCCGTAATTTGGCAAGATGTCTAGACAGCTTAGCGTCAGTCTTTTCTAATAGCTTTTATATTCTAGAAATGTCTAACAGCGGCATTACATTTGTATTTGGCTAAAATCTTTTAAAAACATAGGTAATATATTTTCTTGAAACTTTTGCAAAGTTGTTTTTCTAGGTGTATTGGAGCTTGAAGCTTCTGAATGGCACTTTTAAATAATATAATAGATAATAATAATATCCCTGGACATTTCACACAGCGCCATCTAGTCCCAAGCTAAGCAACCTAATGCTTGTGTTATGGTAACAAGAGATGGCTGATAAACTACTTATATACATTTTTTTTGTTGTAAATACATATATATTATAGATAGAAAAACACCCAGACTCGGAACAAATACAAGTAGGTCATACAAATATTTGTTCCGTGCGGGAATCGAACCCGCGACACGCAGCGCAGCAGTCAATTGCTTAACCACTGCGCCAACCGTGCCGACCGAAATTTAAAGTAAAACTTCGTTTTTTTTTCACTGCATCATTGTATTGCTTACCACTTTTTTTATATTACGACAAAATCCTTCATCAATCTACTGGGCACTTCACCAAGACATATTGTCACATGCTTACCTTCAAAGTTAAAAATAAAACTCAAGATTGTCCACTTACGCTACCAGTACGTTTTTAACACATCCTTGAATGATTTTAAATAAAATTATGTGTAAAATAATACATAATCGCTTAATTAAATGATATAATGACGTCTCGCATATTATTGTGGTCAAGGAATGCGATAATCAGTCTGATAAAGAAGATCCATAAAATAAATAATATCTAAATCGTGACTTCCCTATTCAATAGTGTCCAATCAATTCGGGACTATGAAATGTTTTGCGTAACAAACTTTCTCTTTTGAATATAATAATACTAAATTGAAGTCGAAAGTACTTGTGCTGGCACTGGCACCTATTAAAAGTTTGAAAATAATAAATTAGTTGAATAAAAGTTGAGGTATTAAATTGGCGGTTTAATTAGTCACGATCTCTCTAAAGCGAGGTAAAAGAAATACATATACTACAAATTGTAGAATATAATTACACGAGATACGACATTATGTCTATCCGACTGTTAACAAATGCGTCTTTATGTATCTAAGAGAAAATTCCACTGAGAAAATCAAATAGAAACTGTTCTCACGTTTTCCCTTAATAAAGTAAAGACTTTCTAGTCTCCTGTCTGTGTTAAAGCCTGAAGCTCGCTATTTGTTCAGGACAGAGTTTTAAATATCTAGGAGTCCTAGAACAAGGTGACACAATGCTAACAGAGTTGTCTAGGTATACCAACCTACTTTCGGGACTATAAACTGCTTTATTGATTTTCAGGAAGCTACCAGCAGAAAGATAAAGATAAGCCTGAAGACTTTGTTTGTCCTGAAGGCACCACGGGCAATGGAAACTTTGCTGACCCCGCCACATGCAGGCGGTTTTATCAAGTAAGAATTTCATTAATTTAGTTTTCATGTACCTATGTTTTTTCAAAGCCAGTTTATGTGACACTTGCCAACGGTTTAATGTATCCATAAACTATGAGCTGTTTATTGGCGCTGACTTTGTTTGTATGTATGAAACACCTTTTTGTCTAGCTTACAGAAAAACAAAAAAACCCTTTCATAGAGTGGTGTGATAATTATTTAATAGTCGCTATCGTCGCGTCGACTGTACTCGCGCGACGTGATTTATATAAGTAAACATTTTATAATTCGCCCACCTGAAGTTCCGCGTACCCTGGTAGGTAATGGTTAAATATACCCTTCAATCTTTCTATAAGTTAACTGCTTCCTATATAAATATTATGTAATGAGGATTCAACTGTTTACTTTTGTTTTCCAAACCTCACCGATTTAGCTTCTAAAGCGAGAATGCGATCGCAATTTCGTTGGGAAAGCTAATTTAGAGATTTACCTTATACAGTAATATTAATGGTGCCTAACTGAGTCTACATTCGAAGAGTCGAACTGTTTATTTTACTTGTGCCCAGATTTCTACAGTAGATTTAGGTATTTTGAATATCCGTGATCATGTACTTATGAGGCAAAAAGCTGCTTTAAAAACGAACAACGTTCCTACGTTGTTCGTTTTTGAATGATTCCGACTTATTATGTATATTATTCGATGGAGCATATTATACATACGTACGAACGTAACAGCATAATTATTCATCTGAATGTGTTTTCATAGTTGATGAATTCAAGGAAAACACGTAGACAATTAAATGCTTACATTATTCATGAAATAATTCTTCAGTAATGTATATTAAACTTCACTTTCCTATATACCTACTTTTACAATCATGAAACATTGTATGAAAACAAATCAATCTATTATGCTTATGTCTAGACATACATATGTATAAATACGGCACTAAATTGGTTAAGAAATTTAAAGATAATTTCTACATGAATACTATCAATCATTCGAATTATTTATTTAGTAGTAATATAACTTAATTTTGATTATGATTAGCGGTAATCATCATAATAATATTTTATTATACAGATGGACGATAAAATATTACGTATATAAACGTCATGAATACGAGTAAGCTGTTAGTTGGGTGTTTTATTAAGGAAATAGTATTTATTTTTGGCATTTATTGACCTTTCATTTTCGAATCTCGAACGACCGGTTTCGAAATAACCAGTGGAACCAGACTGGTTTAATTTAAACAATGGTAAAGTCTCGGAATTGGAACGTAAAAATGATTGGGCCCCAGTTTTTTGTATGCGCTGTAAGTATTTATCGAGAAATATCGGTATTTGAGGTATTTTTGTATTGGTGGCCGGACCTCTGCGGGGTTTTTGTTATTCACGCATCTTTATTACCTATGGCCGTTGAATGTTAAGTCGATGGAGGTGTGATGGCCCGCTGGGGGCTGTGACACATTTATTCTCAGACAAGTATTGCTACCTACATAGAACTTGCAGTTAGAGAGCAGTCCGTCTATTTATAACACTGCATTGATGCCACATCGATAAAAAGTAGGTAGTGGCGATAGTTCCAGGTAGTAATATTAAAACATCAATGTACTTGTATGTACATTGTAAAAGTACAAGTATGGCTCACAAAGTCATTGTACTTACTTAACTTTTTATTGAATGAACACGATACCGTAATCGAATACATTTTTATGAAGATTACGTTTAAAAGCTGCAAAAAACCTGAAATAATTGCGATAAAACGTGTGTATTCGGTAGAAACTATGACCTTGATCTTGATCGTCTTGAGTTCAGTGAGTTTGAGGCTGTATGGGTCAACAAGTTATTAAAAATCGACAGTGTTTTTTTTTCGTGCCTCTACCTAACAGGTTTAGACTTAAGATATCTGTATTCCGACTTAGTTTGACAAGGGTAGATGGCAGTCATGCCGAGCAAAACTTACCTAACTATATTATATTTGGAGGTGCATTCTGGTTAAACTGGAAACTGATCCCAACACAGGAAAAAGGTACCCAAATGTAGATCATCGACATGTATTAATACACAGGTAGGTAGATCCGAAGGCGCGTATTACGATCACCATATCCTGCGAAGAATAAATAGTTAGATATAACCGCTACATTCATATTTTTATGGACAAACACCGAACATTTTTCGCATAAAACGCGGTGGATTCCCTTTTTCGTATGCCGTTGTATGTAATAACGTAACCCTGCGTGACTAACCCCCCTGGGATTACACTTGAGTTTATGTTACGTCCGCGAAATTGGACGGATTCAAAAATAAAAATGGTTGCCCATAACCGTGGCTAGGTAATATCTAGTTGTTTGTTATAGTTATTATAGTACTTCTTTTGTTTTGTCATAGTTTTTGCCTTGAAACTGGTTATGGGCGAAACTGTTATAATATAATATTGCCTATAATAAAAACTTTATTCCCAAAGAAGTTGGTAGGTATGTGCCTCCCCTCTACACCAGCGGTGCTATTCTGTAAACATCTCATCGTGAAAACTTAGGTGAAGTGAGCTTGTGTCGTCGGGTGGAACGATAGCTCACTTCACCTAAGTTTTCACGGTGAGATTTTTACAGAATAGACCTGTAGTAGGTACAAGATAAGGTTGCCTTATAAGATGACAGGGTTATACTAAGAAGATGGTGATATTAGTCAAGAGAATGCTCCTAAATGCAAAATGCTTACAATCCATGCTGGTGACGTGGTGACCATCCTGGCATATAGGTACTCATGATGATTTATACATACCTTATAATATAAGTGGCTCATATGTTTTTGCTGTATGCGTTTACAGGTAGACGACAGTATCCCAAAAGTTTCTAGTAGGAACTGTCATGTGATAAGAAACAAACGAATATAATTTCAGAATAAACCTATTATACGTGACTGAAACAAAACATTTTCAGCAATGAAAAGACTAGGACCTTGTAAGTAACAAGTGCGAGGAAATTGAAGTTGATACGTGGAACGTACTTATTATTTTATTTCCAAGTAAAAGGCGTAAGAAGCCTTCGCTTTTGCGCAGATTGATTCCAAGAAATACTGTTAGCTGTAGGTACCTCTACATACGTCTATCTTCTAACTAAGGTATTGTAAAAAACAATCGATTTTGCGCTCGTATTTCGTACTTCTGTTTTTTCCAGTTTACTGTGCCTATCTATGAAAATCGATAATAGGTCCTACCTAGAGTCACTGCTCACAGTGAAATCTGGATTCTAGATCATATCAGGTACAGTCACTAAAGGAGATAAGTAACCAGGGTCGTCGGATATAGTTGAAGTTTAGTAAGAATCCAATGGATATTTTCGAATGAATTTTAATTTGATAAATGAATTGTTTTTTTTTTCTATTAATTTTATTCAAAAATATCCATCGGTTTCTGACAAAACTTCAACTATATTCGACGACCCTGGTTACTTATCTCCTTCGGTGACCGTACATTATATTTTTAGACACACATGTACATTAGTATGATAGATGTCCGTAGTCCCTGTATTTCATTGCGATTTACTTAGACCACGCGATTAACCGATTTTTAATTTTAAAGTTCATTACTTAATTGAATGAAGGTGCGAAAGCCAACTACTCGAGTAAACCGAAGTAGTGAAGTTCTGCGGCTTAAACTTAATTATTTATACTCATGACATTAGCCCGTTTCCCCTAAGGCACTAGGGTCCTACCATAATTACCCTGCTTAGTGCTTAGCTGGCGGATTGCTTGCTTGAGCTGGCACAGTCTATGTACCTACCCTACTGTACTTAAAATGTTGCTAATATGTCACGTTGAGTTCTCGAAAGAGGCTGTCTTAAAGATATGCATAATTGGCACGATGTTCTACAAGGTGTAACAGAAGAAAGGCAAGTACTGAAAGTAGTTGGTTCATAATGTACTAATAAATAGGGTTTAAGTAACTATTAATATAAGTATAAAAAAAAATGTTTTGCCATACTGGCTGCCAATTGAGCCAAAGAAAATTAAATCTTATTTCAAGCCTATAAGACTCAATTTAAAATGCATGAAGTAATGCTAGAGTCAACACGATTTTCTTTAAAAAAAATTGTAAGCTTTAAAAAAAATTTTGGTCATTGTATTATGGTTTTAACTCAATACTCTAATTGGGCTGTATGAGGTCTTGCGTTAATTATGTTACATATTGTATATGCAGGTAATGTAGGTATATAAAGGAAAACATTTTCTACTATTCTACTTTTACTGTAATGTTAGGCAATTTTCAAACAAATTCCTTACCCACATAGCACTTGTGCGAACTGTCAAATGTTGACGGTGACGTAATCCGAAAAATATAATAAGGTGCGAGTAAATATTAATCTTAGGGTGTTAACATATGTATTTACTAGCTACGCCCCGCGGTTTCACCTGCATAAGTTGCGATCCTATGTGTTATTCCTGGTTATAAACCACCTGTGTGCCAAATTTCATCCAAATCCGTTCAGTAGTTTTTGCGTGAAAGAGTATAACAAACATCCATCCATCCATCCATCCACACAAATTTTCACGTTTCTAATATTAGTAGGATAGTAGGATTCCGTGACTGTACCCACCTTGAGCTATACTTATTCTAAGTTTACAAGAACATACTTTTAAGTAAAAGTCTTGCAAGACGTACTAAGAACGTACTCATATCTAAAAACGCGGGCGAGAACCAGTTGTTTGGCTGTTGACCAAACAGTGGGCGAATAAAACTTGGTTAGCGGGTTGTGGAGCTTTTTATGTGCCTGCAAAGAAGGGTTTAAAGGAGTTTTTTTTTTGAGAACGCACAGCAAACAGGCTGATCCGATGAAAAATGGATACCACCTGTAACGCCAAGGAAATTTCCAACCTTGGCGACTTGGCAGTAAAGAAACAACTCATGTTTTTATTTTAATTTTATCAGGTGTAGCTTATCTGTTTGAATTGAAACAGCATTCTTCGTCGGGCAGCATTTAGCAATGCTGTTTAAAAGTAGTACTTGCCTAAGAATGCTGTTGGTACTTTCCAGATAACCCCTTTCACAGAGTTCTCTAGGATTACGGTCATTGATTATAATAATATAATAATAATATCCCTGGACATTTCACACAGCGCCATCTAGTCCCAAGCTAAGCAACCTAATGCTTGTGTTATGGTAACAAGATGGCTGATAAACTACTTATATACATTTTTTTTTTGTAAATACATACATATTATAGATAGAAAAACACCCAGACTCAGAACAAATACATGTAGGACTTACAAATATTTGTTCTGTGCGGGAATCGAACCCGCGACACGCAGCGCAGCAGTCCGATCGCTCAGCCACTGCGCTAACCGTGTTGATCGATTGATTGATTCATTTGATAATTACTTTCGTTTTGTTCCAGTGCGTCGATGGCTACCCCTACCTGAACAGATGCCCCTCCGGTTTGTACTTCGACGATATCAGCAAGTTCTGTACCTTCAAAGTCGAAGCCAGATGCGGCCCCATCGCCACAAGTAGGTACCTAAAATTATAATGCTTAGACATTTAAGAGGATTTTTATAAAGTTTCAAAGTAGCTTTTCGCAAAAAAATATATTGCAAAACCAACGAGCAATGGCTTCCATAAGTTCTATGTACAAGTCCTGGGGACAGGCCTTGTCCTGCAGAGGGATGACTGATTAAGGCTTAAAATACAGTCATTGCAAGATGTGTCTAAGGATTAGGCACATTTTACAATGACTTAGGCCCTAAGCGCATCTAGTAAAATCATTCAACAAGTGTAGGCATAACAATTTGTAAATTTTTGAGAAATAAAATGATGTACCTATTTATTACCTTGAATAATTCTAATAATAATTTCCCTAGGATATCATTTGGTATCCTAGATGTTCTTAGGGCCTAAGTCATTGCTTGCTCAAAAACCCTCTGGGCTCCCCTACCAATAACTATTATGAATACTATAAACAACAAAAAAAGAAATCGTAAGGCCTAAACCAAGTAGCGGGATCGTCCGAAAGGGTTACCGCTGCCCTGGAACATAAAGGGCTAAGGAAGGAACACGGGTGGGTTTTAGTCAGTAAGAGTCTGACACTCCCTTCTGCTCCACCCAGAGCGGGAGGAGTCATTTAATGATTTCCCATCCTGCAAAAAAAAAAGGCCAAAACCAAACAAATACATGACATATAGGAAGGTATACAATACAGATACACGTAGGTAATTCAATTAATCGGTTCGTTGATTGGCTGTGAAATTGCACATCTGCAAGCAAATGCCTTGAATTAAACTTTGCCTTGTAACATTTAGCTTTTGCTACTTTGATGTCATGTAAACTTTATTTTAATGGTGTCTAACTCATGATTTCATTCTGTATTACCTAAGTTCTTTGTATTAAACACTTAGTCAGGTCTATTTTAAAACTTGACCCATGTGCCAGAAAGGTCATATTATTTGTAATTTTTCCCAAAGGAGACACCAGCATGCACATCAAGCTACCCGAAACTGTCTAATTTTTCCCAATCAACCTTGAACCTAATAGTTTAGTGATAAAGTTGAAAATCTATTAAAGAGATTTGACAGATTAGCTCGATATGCTGGCGTCTGTACATTTATTTGAAAATCCGTTTAATTGTTTCTTTATATGTTTTTTTGCGAGAAACTTAGAGCCTATTTAAAAATAATTTTATCTTTATTAAGCGCCTGCGCCGATCACGGAAACGCCCCTGGACTTGGCAGAAAAGTGCGACACTGGCGAGTGCCAGTTGCCTTACTGCTTCTGCTCCAAAGACGGCACCCTCATCCCTGGAGGTCTTGACCCAGAAGACGTAAGTAATTAATCTACATATTTTGTTGTGTATATTGCTGGCTTCGTTTTCTCCTCTACCGATCGTTATTTTTCCTGACAAAGTTTATTTTGTGTATATGTAGGTATGTATCTATGTATTAGTGTTTATTCTTGTATTTTATAGTTATTTCCGAGCTATCTATCCCGTATGTTGCACCTGCCATGTTTTGTCTGTGCATCACCCTGTGGTTGACTTATAGAAAATGCCTCAGGCATTAATTCCGCCTTTGTACAGTTTTTTTTCTTGTGCATTAAGTGTTAACAAGTAAATAAATTTATAATATGGGACACGGACATTTCCTATATGTGTGCATATCCTTTCAGCTATTAAGTACAACAACGTGATAGAGCAACAAACATACAAACACTTAATTTTATTAGTTTGAATCAGATATTTACTAGCTGCTGCTATAAATATTTGACATTGACTATATACAGCTATCTAATGTGAACAAAGACATTAAATTATTTATTTATGTAAATGATTATCGGGTCATTTCCTAGAAAATAGCTCTGTTTACGAAAAGCTCTAAATAAACGAAATTTGATTATGATTATTCAATGTAACAGGTATAACTGGAATCAAATTAAAGTCGACAGTCGTTATTTATTTAGATTTAGTATGCCATTCACAAAATCAGCCTTGAAAATATTCAATACTGTTAACGTACCTACGTAATCAAATATTAATTTCGAGGAGCAATTTAGATAGGCTAGTAGGTATCATGTTCTATATATATACTTAGCTCTAAACCGCAATGTCAGTCTTAATGGTTTCTCATTAATTATGATAATCGTTGCAAAGTTGTCGTAATATGTATAATTTAGCAACAACACCGTCTTGAAGCACCATCGCTTCTTGTCTGTGACCTACACAGTTTACCGTATTTATACAAATCCTCCATTGCATAACAATGCATAAAAAGCTCTGCCGTACACGTAAATAGTCGAAAAGTCGTATCACGTGCATAACATAATTATGTTGTTTTGTTTACGGCCAATGCCTACTTTAAAAGCCTAACGTTTCGTAAAAATCGTAAGTTTAAAGAAAAAGTGTTATGTTCTTAGGCACAGGGGTTACGAATGAAAGAACATAAGCCTGCGCAGTCCGGGAAAAATGTTATACCTACATTTTTCCTAGTAAAATTGTCCCGCCTATCTACCCGTCCTACCTGCGAGAATTCAATGTAGCTTGGCCAAATTTAATATATAGTCTTCTTACTCGATTATTTAGCCCAGCAGATCCGAATTGATCTTTGTGTGACAGAGACTTTTATATTATTATTGTGTTCTCTTATTATTAGGTAATAGGTACAATAAATACAAAATGGTGGATCGAACGGTCGTTAAATAATTAAGGCATTTACCTAATGCCTTAATTATTTAACGACCGCATGATGTAATTTGCTGATTTACATGTTTTGTTGAAAAGGAATGTTTTGTTGGAGGTTCTTTTTTATAAAAAGGAATTGGTTTCATTTAAAAATACTGTTATTCTTCTATTATATAGATCTCTATATAGTGCCAAAACTGACCTCAATTCTGTCAACAATTCTGCGAACTTTACGTGCAAAAAGTGGTTGTAAAAACTTCGTTCTCATTTTTTAATTCGCAGACGCCCCAAATGATAATGCTGACATTCGACGGTGCTGTTAACTTGAACAACTTCGAACTGTACAAGAAAGTATTCAATGGGAAAATCAAGAACCCTAATGGTTGCGCCATTAGAGGCACTTTCTTCCTGTCACACGAGTACAGGTAATTATAAAATGTGTCATTACTTCCATTCAGGGACGAGACCAAGAGTAAATATTTGTCAGAGACCAAGGTTCAAACAATCGTTGCTTCCGCTGTGGGCCCATTTATACGGTCTGCATTTGCACTGCAATCTAGCTGCAAATGAGATTTTGTACAGTTGACGTAACTGCAATGCAAAATACTGTAGCCAATTGTGCACTCCGCTTGCAGTTGGCGGCCAGCTCTACGACTGTGGTGGCTGTTCAATCTCAGACAGTAATGCGTCAGTATCACACACAGCTAGATTATATAGAGATTGGTCTCTATTTCGAATATTTATTCAAGACATTTAAAAGGTTTGTTTGTGTCGTCAAAATAATTTTAGTTGAAGAACAGCAATAGCCTACCTAAAATATAAAAAAATGAGAGAGCATGATAGTTAACCTAATTTTCCGCTTCAGATTTTCTCATGAAAGCTGTGTCCAAAATTAATATCTAGGTACCTATATTTCAATTAATTAGTGACAAACAATTTGCTAAGTTCCTGTGATTAATTTGGACGGTAGTTTGGTAATTACTTACACAAGTTTCTTGTTAATTACTAAATTATATATAACTTTAATGGTACATAGTCAACTTGTTTGTTGTTGTATAGGCATGTTAGCACCAGTGTGATAATAGTACCGGGATAAATAACACGCGCGTTTTATAGTTTAATTTACATAGTTATTCAACTCAATGGATATCATAATTTTTACATTTTTGACATCACGACACGCGCTTATCAGATCGACACTCCTCATTGTTTTTTTCTATTTGTAATACGAATTGGCGTTTGTCTCATAGTATGCCATACACTGATAAACTATTTATAAATGTTGCATATCATAGAGGTTAAAGGCTCTTACAGTAAAGTATATTATGTGTGACCGCAGTTATTGGGACTTTAAATCAGATGAAGTGATTTTTTGCTCCGTTGGTGTAATTGCCGTATGGCGTTCCAGTGTGAGGATAAATAAATAAATTTACCGATGAATATAAATACAAGTTAATTGAATTTCACTGAATAAAATGTTCAGCTCTTAATAAAGAAAGTTAAATTAAATAGGTTTCAGGATGGATAGATCTGAGGCAAACAAACCACCACTGCAGATGTTCTAGGAAACTGATTAATTCAAAGATATTTACCTAATCTTCTATGTGTTCAAAATGTTTTTTAAAATGGACGAAATAAGGTAGGAATGTGATAGTCATATTGAATGTATTCTTTGTTATTTACAGTAACTACGTGCAAGTGCAACATCTTGCGCACGACGGCCATGAGGTGAGGTTTTAATTCATGAGTACTTATGCTATAAGCTAAATTTAAAATTTTTTGTCATGGTCTGGCAGTTTGAGTAATTAATGCGGCCTACCCAAATGTCCTTTCTTTGGTATTGTTCGTCGGATCGTTGAGCTCCTTAAGTTTTGAGTTGAGCTGCACGATTTCTGACAAATGCGTGCACTGACTGGACAGGTCCTCTCAATCTGTGTGGTTCTTTCCTCAAAAGACCATCTCAGACATCGACCTACATGGTCTTCATATGATCTGACCAAGATTATGTCTGGACTTTAAAAGAGACTGTGACGTCTGAGTTTGTTTCGGCCTTTCTTCTCAGACTAGACAGATAGGAAACGCCGACCTCATCTAGTTTTAAAATATGATTGACGTGTAAAAGTGTTTGTACAAACCTACTTACAAAATAAAATCATTTATCATTTGAAATAATAATATGTACATATATAAAACAAAACAAGGGCAAAGAATCATAGGGAATCAAAATGTTCGTCCACATCGCTGTCAGCGGGAAAAGTGCTCAAAAGGCAGCATTGCCACGTTGTATGCTATACTATTTTAATTAATCTGCCAATGTCAGCGTGGAAACCTGTTTATTTGATGATGAAAATAGGATACTATATTTATTAAGGGTGAAAACACACAACATCGATCATTTCGGGGTTCAAAGCTCGGGCTAAATTAACGTGAGATAGATATCCTCGGCATTATAAATTGAGACGTATCATATAAATTTTCCCACTTCAACCAGTTTTCATAAAAAGTCCAGTTGGTAGTTAGTATGGGGTATATATTCCTATTTTTCATCTCTTATTCTGTTTCATTGGTGCGTTTCAAAGTCAAAGTCAATACAGTACAGTACATTTATTTCAAAAGTATAGATAGGCACATAAAACCTTTGCACGTCAAAATTTATAATATGGAGATAAATCAACTCATGTTCTAAACAACTGCGCAGACTAAGATAGGCTATACAACGCCGATCTCTGCCACTGCGCCAATGTATTCGACAGACCTCTCCATTCTCTCCACAATCTGTCAAAACGATCTAAAAAAAACAATGCTTATATTCACAGATAGCGACAGGCACAGTGTCGCAGCAGCAAGGCCTTCAAGACAAAGGCTATGAAGAATGGGCCGGCGAGATGATCGGCATGCGCGAGATTCTTGGCAAGTTTGCGAATGTGTCGCGCTCTGAGATCGTCGGCGCAAGAGCACCTTTCTTGAAACCTGGGAGGAATACGCAGTTCAAGGTAATGAAACTACTGTCTGTTGTCCGCTATTTTAATATAAATATCCAGAGTGAGATGTTGCCAATATGCTTCTGTAGGTTCCAGGCTACCTGTCTGTAAAATTTCATTAAGATCAGTTAGGTGGTTTAAGCGTGAAAAGCTAACAGACAGACAGAGTTGCTATCGTATATTATAATACCAGCACCTGCCCGCGGCTTCGCCTGCGCGGATTTCGGAAATTATCCCACGGGAACGTGCTATCGGGACAAAAAGTAGCTTATGTCCTTCCCCGGGATGCCAACTATCTCCTCCTCTCAAATTTGATTGAAATCCGTTCAGTGGTTTAGGAGTGAAAAGGTAACATAGACAGAGTTACTTTCGAATTTATAAATATTAGTATGGTTTATAGTTTTTTTATAGAATTATAGTTACCTATAGCGGAAAGCTCTCCCAAGTGCATCAATCAACTCAGCCTATCGCAGTCCACTGCTGGACATAGGCCTCTCCCAGACTGCGCCACAACACCCTGTCCTCCGCCTTCCGCATCCAGTCTACCCCAGTGCAAGATATCTTGGCTTTTTGTTACCAAAATTATTTGTGTGAACTTCCTAAGACCGCATACTTAGAGAATAGAATTTGCGATTGTCTGCCAGACTAGCTTTTGTCTTCTAACCAAGGATACGACAACCTTAGTCTAAAGATATTTACAAACAATCTTCCTTCCGTAATTTTGAAATATTTTTGATGTGCTATTCATTTCATTTTTTTATATTAATATTCATTTATTGCATTCCATATTGTATAAAAAGATGTTACAAAAGCTTAAATCTGGCTACCCTGTAAGGATAAAATTAAGATTACAAAACAACCCAAGCCAACCCAATCTATCTATTTTATATAATTTAAGCAAATATCACTTTATTTAGCCAATCCCATCTCAATAGGACTTCAGTTGACAACCAAACTTCCTGCAAAGGAAGTTTACAACACAGAAAAACGTAGGGTGCTTTTTATCTCGGCTAGGTAGGCGGTTCCTTAGGGTACAGAATAAAATATGAGACTGAATAAATTCTCTTTGTGATGTGGGTCACAAACATCAATAAGAAATTGTATCAAGCTGGAGAAAAAATTAAAACTATTGTAAAGTTCTTGCGGACAAAATAATGTACAGAGCCCTCCAAAAGTTAGTTGACATTTTTCTACTTCAGGCGTGAAGCCACATTATGATTTAAAATAAAAAAAATAATCAGGTGATCCTAACGGATTACTTAATTATTTTTATGGTATGTCATCGGTAGTTGAATTTGACAATAAAAAACATTATAGTGCACAGGTCAAACATTAGGAACCAGAGTTTTAAATTATAATTCGGCATCACAGCTGAAGTGGAAAAACGTCAACTAACTTTTGGAGGGCACTTAGCAACATTATCTCAAAAGAATGTAAGGTAAACAATATTGATATTTTACTCCGAAATAATAATAGCTACCTACAATCCTTATTACGTGAAATTGACGTTGATAAGTGCTTACATAACGAAATTATATGTGTTCGTGTATTTCAAACGTCAAATCATTCTAGCATATTTTTTCTGACGAATTCGTCGAACATTCTTTTGTCTCCAAATTGGCCTACATCAAATATCAGGCAGCTTATTAGGGTAATATTTTGACAGTCATTCGATATACTGCGTGCGCCCCAAGTACAACGTCGCTACACTTAGTGTCAATATTTCAGCGGTGCGTCTATTCGTTACCTGACAATTACGGCCGTCACGTTCCCAATACAAAGTGAAATACGTGGAGAATTTTTTTGCAGTGCGTCGTCATCAGGGAGCTCCGTCAGTTGTCAAACAAGCCGGCGCGCTCCAGTATCGACGTTTTGATAGGCACCGATCGACGAACGTATCTAAATAAAACTGATTGAAGTACACTTTGTATGGGATTTGTTGTGCGAGATGACGGTTTGGAGCGTACGATTAAATTACACGTAGAGGAAAATAAATATTTTGAACGAATGTAAACATGGTCATTGTACTTATAGGTACGCGTTGACAGCGAACTGCAAATTGTAAAAGATTTTTCGGTAAAAATCAACCACAATAGGCAACGTAGCTGCTGAAACAATTTCGATTTATTTATTTAATACTCTAAGCCCACAAATATACAGAGGCGGACTTAATGCCTAGGCAATTTCGATTGACGAACAGATTATTGGCAATAAGGTTTCTCTTATGAATTGGAGTTTCCGGGAACAACAGTTTCAGGAACACATACCTACTTATTCACTATATACTATTTTATAGGAATATCAAACGAAAATCTGTTTTAAACACGATTGTAATTAGAGAAGCACACACTCGTGTGATCTCCTATATGCGAAAAACGTGCGTTTGATCGCCCTCATAGATTCCTGCCCGAACCACGAACGAAAAACTTAAGTACCTACCTAATATAAAAAGCTCAATCCTTTCTAACACATAACCTCTTTGTTCACAGGTGTTAGAGGACTTCGGCTACATCTACGACAGTTCGGTGGGCGTGCCCCCGCAGCCGATCCCCGTGTGGCCCTACACGCTCGACTACAAGATCGCGCACGAGTGCAAGTCAGGCACTTGTCCCACCAAGTCGTTCCCAGGTGGGTGGCCGTAACTTAGCTACTCGATAAACTAGCTAAGAACTAGAAAAGATTTCTTAGGAAGCGCAGCGGGAGCGGAAATTATAGACAAATGATGCCCTTTGTGTAAAAGGTTGAGCTAGATTCTGTGCCATTCTTTGTCACTATAGGTACCTTGCAACTGAACCGTAGCGGTAAGAGAAATCACAGCTATTGTTAATTTTAGAACTGTGAAGCGACGAAAATTTGTTTGCATCTAACAGTCCTCGCCTGAGTTTCAAGTGTGTAAAACTTCACATTTTGCGCTACGCTTTCCACGTAGGTTTTTGCGTGAAAACCAATAGTGATCACCGCGTTTCCAAGTTTTCGTATCGCGTGCGGTGTGGTGTTAGATAGAACGAGGTGCTCACACATTTCCTATACAAACGCCAAGTTGGTAGCTCCACGCGGTCGGAACAATGCACTCACCGAGTTTAATTAGAACCAACCGAAACTATGCCATCCGTACGTACTTTTTTGGTGAAAAACAATTTCAGGAGAGAATAAAACTCATCTAATTTTATCCATAAAGTTGTTTTCTCGTATGCGTAGTACTATAATAGCTGTGCATAAGAGTAAAGTACACAGTCTGTTTGCACGTGCCTCTGTCAACATTTTTTTAACTGCGCTGCTGTTTAATGATTCGTCAGAGAATACACAACATACCCGTATTTGATTTAAAAGCATTTTCATAGGTATATATAAAGACGTTATTTGTTTGCAGGTCTGTGGGAGGTGCCGTTCAACGCTCACTACGTTGAAACGTATGAGGGCGGACACTGCCCCTATCTCGATCAGTGTGTGCTACATAATCACGATTCGGATGAGGTGAGTACACAATGTTTTGTTTTTGTTTTGGCGAAAATAGGTCTACCATTTGCAGGCACTTATCGTCTATGCTAGGATGTTTGTTTTGGTCAAACGATAGATTCAAGAATTGATTCATGAACCGATTACGTTGCTTTGTGTCTCGTCATCTATTTCAACATTTGGGTTTAGGTAGTTTGGTAGAGTTTATGTCAAAAAGTTGTTGTAGTTTGTAGGCGACTTAAACTAACCCGTTGTTACGTATATCAATTCACAGACAGGTTTGAAAATATTATATTTAACATTTAAAATATTATATTTAAATAAAATTGACTCGCACTTGACTATTTTATTTATTTATTCACGTAACAGCGGCATTCGAATCATCATAATTATGTATTATATAATCATGGTAACTTTTTATGGTAAATACGATGATATAAGCTCTATAAACATTTGCATAATTCTGTTAAACTTTACGAATACACAATTATTAGTTGGCGTTTGCGTGCATTTCCATTTTTATAGCTAATTTAATTTGCATTTAATATGCACGCGTGTTTCTATTGATCCTCGTAGTAATTTTGATCGGACCCTAATTGACCAAACTAAATGGCTGAATACGCTTTTAACAGAACGACCACAATTAAAAATAAGTTAACATTACGCCGATAGTCCCCAAAGGGTATGGCAGAGGTGTCCCTCTAGTCTACCCACATTTCGCCAGTTATGTTAAAGTCCTATATAATAGGGTGCAAGTCTATTGGCATCAACTGCGCATGAATCCGGACTCCGAGAAATTCCTGATGGAAAACCTCAATAAAACTGCCTGACCTGGAAATCGAATTTAGGACCTCATGCTCAGCAGGAGCGCGACCAGGGGGTCTACTCCGAAGTAGTATCGGCCGAATGTTCGGCCGTTTCCTGCTAGAATAGAATAGAATAGAATAGGTCTTTATTTGCTTAGAATGTAGGTACATAAAATAAGTTGTAAAATTATATAATAGGCTCCATGTACATTCTGCCTTAATATAGCATGCAAATTTATACAAAATACGAGAAAATAATTACTACTACATAACTAAAGATTATCATTTAGGAAATCCTGTACAGAATAATAACATTTTTCTAATAGTAATTCTGTGAAGCGTTTTTTAAATTTATGCAACGGTAAATTTTTAATTTGGTCAAGTATTTTATTAAATATTACAGGAGCCATACAAATCACATTTCTTTTTAATAAGCTAGTTTTAAATACACCCGTGCATAGTAGATTCTGGTATTGAGATCTCATAGCTGTACTTCGTTTTCTAGTTTCGATCAAAGTTGGAAATAGACATCGATTGGTCATTACAAATATTGCTATTTCAAAGATGTAAAGGCATGGGAAGTTAACAATTTGTGAGACTTAAATATAGGTACGCAACTGTCAGTTACTTTAAGACCAAATATTGCTCGCAGGCAGCGCTTTTGGGCTTTAAAAATGCTTTCGCGTTCACTACAGTGACCCCAAAATATTATAACAAATCTTAAGATAGAAATAACTAGACCATGGTAAGCCACTAGTATAGTTGGTAAATTTACTTTTTTTGCTAGGTTGTATAACATAAACGCAGCTGTGCTTAAACGTTTACATATATCTTCTGCTTGCGGCTTCCAAGTTAACTGATTGTCAATAAGGATTCCTAAAATTTTTGTTATATTTACTGTTTCTATAGTTTGACCATTGTAGTTTATAACCAAATTTCCTGCAGATATTCTTTGGTAAAAGTGCATGATTTTGGTTTTTTGGAGATTAATTACTAAATTATTATTATCAAGCCACTTTATTAAGCTACTAATTGTATTATTAATGTCATTTACATATGTTTCTTTGTTAATACATGAAACAATTGATGTGCTATCATCTGCAAATAAAACCATAGGCTGAAGTATATGACGTGGCAGATCATTAATATATAATAGAAAAAGTAAGGGTCCCAGGACGCTACCCTGTGGGACACCATATTTTATTTCCCTAAAAGATGATATAAATTTTAATTCCTTTCTAGATCTTAAACATAGGCTCGATATCTCCGTACACTGTCTACGACCTTTTAGGTAGATTTTGATTAAATTAAGGGCATTGCCACGAATACCGTAAGTGTGAAGTTTGGTTAGAAGGGTGTCGTGGTCCACACAGTCAAAAGCCTTCGACATGTCGGCATAAATTGCGCATACAGGTATTTTAGAGTCTACTTTTGCTACGAAGTTACTATTTGGTTCGGTCGGTTCCGATCCTACACTCCTACACTCTTTTAAATATTGACTATAGTCCCGACCCAACTGAGCCAATCCGAAGCTTTTTCGCATTTTTCAATAATATTCGGTTCGGCCATGTGTCGGTCCGATCCGAACATTCGCACTTTGCACTTCGGAGTAGGGCCCCAGTAGACTAACAAGGAAGTTTCAATGATTTGGTTCTAATCGAGTTTCCATATGAAATAGCATGAGAAGAACTCCGTAACTGTCAGGAATTAAAGCACAGACTATTTTGCTGAGATTCCTCTGATTCCTGAAACACCCAGGGATTAATAGGGGTGAGAATGGCTTGTACTCACTGTGCGATATTTCCCCCAGCCCGCATGCGGTGGCGATTGTGTTCCAACTATGTTGTGGGCTGAACACAAACCTTTTCTTTCTCACATCGTATTTTCATTACCACGAAATCATATTTAACAGGAAAATGCAGACAGACATTGGAGAGTAAGAAGCTAAGCAGAATTAATTCGTTTGTACTTTCCAGGCAGATTAGTTGGTCTGTCCTCAGGCTTTCCGATATCCTTTTAAACAGATCTAAAACAGACTTCTGTTTGCTTTTAAACAGTATTAAATATGCTCTTTGAAATGTACCTACAGAGCTGGAGCTTTAATATTCTAAATTGTGAAACAAAATTACATTAAAAAAATATTATGCTCTCGTGCTCAGGTTCGTTTTCATAGTTTTGTACAATTTGCAAACTCCGATTATTTTCCAATATTTTCTAAATCATCATCTGCCTAGCCTTTTTCCGAATATTTTTGGGGTCGGCTTCCAGTCTAACCGGATGCAGCCGAATACCAGTATTTTACGTACAGCGACTGCCTATATCCAGTTCCTGGGTAACGGGATAACCCTTGGTAAGACTGGTTGTCAGACTTTCGGGCCCCTGCCAACTTGTAACTACTGTCAAAGATCTACGAACTACAGCCGGGATGTGTGGTTAAAGATATTTATTTCTCACTAGCTTCTGCCCGCGGCTTCGCCCGCGTGGATGTCGGAAATTATCCCACGGGAACGTGCTAACAGGATAAAATGTATGTGCTTCCCGAGAATGCCATCTATCTCGCGGGCCCTTTGTGGCTAATTACAATAGAAAACCAATTGTGTCTCATTAGTTGTGATTAAGAAGGTACCTATATGATATCCTTACCTAAGTACCTACCTAATTTAAAAAAAAATAAACTCAATAACAGAAAATAAATTACCTACCTACCTAAATAAACCTATTTCTGATGACAACTAAACTAAACTCAATAAATAAGCAAAATCCCTAAAAACTAATATCTATACGAATGACTAATCCTACCTAACAGTATTATAAAATAACCTACGGTCACTACGTACACTATCAAATATACTACCTATACCTACTTTAAAATTAAAATCTATACCTACGACTTATATAAAAATAAACCTAAATAACTCTAAAAACTAAAAGGAATAAAAATTAACTCCACTGCGGGTAACGTAACCTACGACAAACTTATTATTTGCGGTTGTTATAGTAATCGGGTCTAGGGATCGAACCGCAAAATTAAGTTTGTTTTTTATTGTATATACTTTTCCGGGATAAAAAGTACCCAGTGTGGTGCCCAGGATATTAAAGAATAATTATACCAAGTTTCATCGTAATCGAACCGGTAGTTTTTGCGTGATGCCTGAACAAACAGACAGACAGACAGACAGACAGACAGACCGACAGACAGACAGACAGACAAAAATTTTTTTAATCACATTTTTGGGTTCGGTGTCGGTCTAGTAACACCCCCTGCCATTTATTTTTTTGATATTTTCAATGTACAGAATTTTCACTTCTACAGATTTATTATAAGTATATAGATAAGAACTTAAATAACATAGTTCACCTAAAATGAGATACAAAGTACTGATATCTAAATGATAAATAATAATATCATACTTAATTATTTGCCTCTGGGGCGTTGTCGACTTTACAGGGTACATACATATTTCTTAAGTTTTGCCTTAAATATGTTTATAAGAGTACTATCACACCTCTTTAAATCTTTCGGTAAATCATTAAACAGTTGTGCCCCTTCAAACAATATTGTTTTTTTTCCGTAATTAGTCCGGCACGTGCAGTTATTAGTTGGAATTTGTTTTTGCTTCTTGTGTTGTATGTTATTGTTTTTTTATGTAGTTGTATGTTTGATTGTACGGAATTCGTGGTGATTTTTTTATGAGAATGCAAGTGTAATATGTGTATAGTTGTGTGAGATTTAGTAGATTAGTTTTTTTGGTATAATTTTTGTTGTTGGATATAGATAGTGATAGTGAAATAATACTTTGATCAACAGCTTAATGTGCTTTCCGAGGCACGAAGGGGTCTCGGTATGTACAGATGGTCCATCCACGGACCGACCGCGGCAAGCGTAGCTTAACCTGATAGATCGACCCGTGTGGCTGTTATTACTAAGTCACGAGCCCATCATTATTTCCTCAATAGTGGAATGAATATGAAAATAGCTAATATTTTATAAAAATAACTTTTCCAATCTGTGGTAGAAAATGGCCGTTTATATAATGTTAGTACAGGTAAGCAAATGTTTGTAGTTGCGCATAGTTGAATCGAGAAGTGGAGCGGAAGGCAGCAGAGAATAATTTCATATACGCACGTACGCGGTCGAGTGACCAGTATTTTATCTCTCGCTTTAATTTAATAACCGAAGCCTGGCTAAACAAGTATAAAAAAGTTTATAATACACTATTTGTACACCAGTGTTGTATCAGTTAGTACTAGTTATTATCTAGTTACCCTGTTCGTGACTGGGACCACTCGACCGGTCGGCTGATATGTTTTATGTAGATGACCGTATTACGACTATACGACGATATCTTTTTTAACTCTCTAGATAAAAGGAAACGCGCCGGAAGTGTAATATGTGTGATGGTCGTACACATATATATTTTATTATATCGTGTTTTAGTTTCATAACTCATCAATGAGGTCCTCGTTTTAATGCGGTTTTCTTTGAAGTTTTAGAGACACGGAGTCAACACCTTTGAGCATGAAATATGAAAATGAATATTGGTATTGAACCGCAGCAACTTGTTGATTAAACAGGGTTGTTCGGTTTCGTTTTTGTTTGTTCAAAATGGTTATAGCTTCGTTTGTAAAAAGTGTGGTGTTATTTGAAGCACTTGCTCTTTCGCTCACCAATTTTCATGCCAGTGTTAATTTTACACAAAGCGTTTGAGTTTTGAATTGCAATTAGGTACTGGTTGCACTTTAATTTGTATTCAACAATGAAATATTATGATACTTCGATAAAATATTATTAGACCTTGGCTCAATTTATGATTGGTGGCTTAACACCTTTGCCTAGACCGTAACATTGTCTTGTCTTACAGTGTCATTAATAACATCCCACATTGCAGGTGCTAGAATGGCTGCAGGAAGACTTCAATCGGTACTACGAACAGAACCGCGCGCCATACATGATGCCCTTCCACACGAACTGGTTCCAGATTAAGGAGCTGGAAAGAGGTCTTCACAAGTTCCTGCAATGGGCCTCCGACCAGTGAGTATGCTTACATACAGCCTTAAATTATGTTCACTGACGTGTGACAGTTCTAGTAACATACAGAATGCGTTCCTGACACGTGTCAAGGTGTCAGAACGCATTCTCTCGACGGCCGGACTGAAGAAAGGTATGTGCTTTGGCGATCTTCGTGTTTCCGAATTAACACGAACGTCTCGCCGTAGAGCTTGTGGTTACCGCGTTTTTTAAGAGTGCACATATATCATTGCGCGTTTGAATGAAGTTTTCTGTCTGTCGGGTTACCTACTCCGGTCGCAGATCGTCATCAGTCACATAAAAGGTTTAAGAATTGAGTTGTAAATCTATAGGATTTCGAAATATAGTAATAAAAAAAATTATATGCTTTTTTCATTTCATGGTGCGATTTTTACAGAATAGATCGCCTTTTTCGTGAAAGGTTGTTATGACGTAGCGATGAGTACTTGTGGGAAAATTCAAATAAATGGCTGTGGTTGTTATCTACAGTCAATCAGACATCAGTGGTATCTATTTGGCATTGACCGAGTCTTAATGTCGTAGCAGTAAGGGTGATTTTCGTAGTGCTAGTCACTACGAAACTGATATGCGATTGTTTGTACCTAAGGAGTCTTGCGTTTTTTTTTAACATAGTGTAAAGTATCAATATCAATCAAATTAAAGATACTTGACAACTAATAATAATAAGTTTTATTTAATAATTGATAAAACAAAAGTACACAAAAGTTATAGCATCTGGTGCCGAACTAGGAGGAACCTGTATCTCGGCTAACAGCGCCAATCCCCTCAAGTTACATTAGTTTAGAGTTCTTAAATGCTAGCATTTTACAAAACAAAGGAAAAAAAAAACTGTTAATAATTGATAATTAAAACAATCCGAAATACTTTGACCATCCGGAAACAGTGGTCTTTTGAAAGGTCAATTTACATAACACAATAAAATCATAGTTTTAAAAGAGATATTTATCCTGCTTACGTATTAACTTAACTTTAATGTTATTAAGTTCTAAGCCAAGGCAGACGTGTAATATTTCGGATTGCTTTGGACTTGAATAATTGGCTGGAAACGAAACTAAGATGGAGCGAGTTGCTGGCATGAAATATGAGATAGAATTTTAAGTGTCTATGAAACACTCAGACATTTTTAAACTGGGATAAGCAGCTAAGTTTCATGCCTGCACGTCGTTTATAGGGACTTTTGTATAGCCAATGATACGTACGATTGTAGATATAGGTACGTTTAGTAAATATACAGGGTGGCAGGGACATCGACGCTCAATCTGTTACCATGGATTCAGTACCTACATGATTCTGATTCAGTAAGCATTTTTCGTCGGTTATAAAAAAAATCATGTTGTTCCATACATTTTGACCATGTAGGTATTGCACTTTTGTATGTAACAGCAGATTTTTTTTGATAACCGTTGAAAAATATCTGCGCTAGGGGTCTAGAATCTTGTGCTGAATTCATGTTTACAGTTTGCGAGTAAAAAAATTGGTAAAAACATTGTAAGCTCTTTCTTTTTATCTTGCATTTATCGGATTTCTCTTCAAAGTGATCATTGTAATGTAAAACTTTATAGGCATAAAAAATATTTTCCTAACAAACAATGCACAAAGCAATGTTTCGCGAAACCTTACTGGTTTTGCGAAACAAAAATACCTACTGCTATATCAAATGTTGATTTTTCATTCATTTTTGCGTCCATAAACCGACATTTTTTACATGCTGAGAGCACGGGTAAAACGTATTTATTTACGGGAACAGTAACCATAAAATTTATGAACTGTTAAATTTTTACTCATTAAAGTAAGAACCAAAAGTGGAGTGACAGTGTCACGAAGCAATAGATTGACACTTCTGTTTAACTTACGACCTTCTTCTAATGAGTAATTTCTATACTATAGACAAACACTCTCACATTCGTTTGAAACTGATTGTAGTTCATAAATTAGGTTATATGGCATGATAGCCTAGCGGTTATCATACGTCGGTAAGTACGTTCATACGTAGCGAGCCGGTTCGAATCTCTCGCGCGGTGATAATCTTTTAAAATGTTTTTACAATTACCTACTCGAATAATCACGCTATTGAATATAGTTCCGTATCATGTTCGCCTTGTTCACATAATTCGTTAAACTTTATGATTATACCCACAGAAATCTAAATAAATAAATTATAAGGTAGACAGATGCCGTTAACTTACGACTCATTCAGTGCGACTAAATAAAACGTTATTTGTTTTTGGTTGGTTGTTATTGTAGATTAGTGACGTGTGTTTAATCTATTAGCGGTGTTGTAGTTCATTTTGAAATGCAAGGAAATTTAAATATTGAGATGAAAGCAGATATTATTGCGATGCGTAAAAGTGGACTTAATATTATATCGCAGATATTTGATGAAACCGGACTGAGTGTGAGTATTATGATTTAATTATTTTATCGATTTTTTTTCTAATTAAAGTACAACTGCTGATCCTTTTAGTTATTTTTTAAAACGTTTTATATTTATCATAAAGCCTAAATAGAAGAAAAATAAATGAATGATGAATATAAAATATAACATTAAGAATAATAATATAATATGTAACATTTCTATTTTCAAAATAATATGGTTTCAAATTGGTAATATTCGTATTTTGCTAGTAGCCTAACAGTACTCTTTTTTTGTTTTAGAGTGACCCACCTACTGTGAGTCGGAGGGTCAAAAGATGGCCCCAGCTAGTCAGTGAATAATGAAACAAGTGGGTTCATACCAAAGAGATATTTTGCCGAATTATTCGACACATCTTTACGAACCGTTCGCCGTGTAAACGAAAACCAACGAAAACCAGCTTTTTGAGCTGGTTTTTAACGTCTACATTTTGCGATACAGCGATGCACGGAATGAGAGATCTGATGAGCAGTTGAAGTTGCATTGCATGGAAATATGGGAACATTAATTAAGAGGAACAGATTTATGTTTCAATATTGTTGGATTCATGCGCCAGCGTTTACTTGATAGCATTGATAATAATGGGGGTTATACAAACAAAGTATTAAGTTATAAATTACAAATTGATTTTAGTAATATTAAAATAATATTGTCATATCCGTAATAAGGTTTATTTTGAGGTTTAGTTTCAATCTTCTTTTCATAATGAAAATGAATACTTAAGCTATAACCGCAATAAGTCCTAATGAATACGATTTGTTAACTTTGACGTTTGAGATAGGCAACTAAAGTTTAAACGAACGCACTGGCAGTAAACGAAAAGTAGTACTACTGAGTAATTTAATTGTATTGTGATAAGGAGTTCACACTTATTTTATTTACGTGGGTATATTTGCTAGTTGTGATTTCCCACACACATTTGTATTTAAAGCACAATATTATTATATTACTAAGATACAATATTTTAAGTCTAAGGGTCGTAGTTCACTGATTACCTGCTTTAATTCAATAAATGGTTCTTCATGACAAAATAAACTGTTTTGTCTAGAAGTTTATTTATTTTTATTCTTTTTTAGTTTATAAAATTATAACGAATAAAAATTTTGAAATCACTTATAAAACATTTTTATTTTAACCCCGTATTACAATAGCAATATAATAAAGAAAATAAAATAATTATTCCATTATGATTCTTGTTTGTTAATTTATAAAAAACGAATAACAAAATAACCGTTAAAGATTATTGTTGGAAAAGAAAAATAAAAGTCTCAACTCGAGATTGGAACCCAGACCTATGCGTTCAATAATCCAATATGTAAGACTATCAGCTATCGGTACTTGATGTAATGAGTTCAATTTTAGCAATGGTATGAACCAACCAATATCATACGTAATTACGTAGCCTGTGTGCAAAAGCAACGGTATGTTGTTTGTTACGTTTGACGCCAGCCAGTGTTATGAGTGAGTTCTGTGTTGAAACATCACTTTATGCACACCGACTTAGGTACGGCCTTTACCTCGCGTTCACAGCAATACAGTCCTTAAGGTGATACTGCATTAATAATCGAAACTGTACCTAAAGCAAAAGTAACTGAAAGCATACAAAAAATCTTGTTGTATCTTTGAGGACAATAAGTGTATACCAAAATACTGTAGATTTACCGACCATCATACCAAAATACTAACTTTAAAAAGTATAGGAATGTCTATTAATATTAACACAATAATAATATCATTTACCATTTTCATAAAAACCAATTGTTTATTTAACGCACGAAAACAGTCCAATTGTAAATAAACAGTAAGGGAAAGTTCAAAGGGGAAGATTGTATAAAATGAAATACAAAAACAAAAATACCGTTCCAAAAAAGAAAAAAGATGACCACTATTTATACTGGCTGTTTACACTTACATCAATCCCAGCATACGAGTTGGTAATATTATACGGATGCCTTTAATTAAAAATATAATTAACCTACAGGATGTTTCTCTCGTGATTTTTAAATCAGCGACATCCATCTGTAAAACAAGCTTATTATGTTCTTCGCCGATTCATCATCTCGTCATGTAACGTTGGTATTTAATGTTGGTCAATTAAAAGTGCCTCGTTAAGCCTTGATTAACATTATATTACTGTTAATTGGGTAGATACGGAAGCGTTCCTTTGTATCGGCACTTACACAACGCTGTTATACAAAGTATAAACAATACCATGCAGCAAGGTTGTAAAATGGGGCCTGGGGGTGCTTTGGTCATACTATTTAATTCTGTCATGCACGATTTTAAAACAAGTGACAATGCAAACATAAACCTGACTAACGACATTGGTGATATACAGGGTGGCAGGGAGAATTAGACGCGGAAACTGTAAACTGAGCACATGATTTTAGACATTTTTAGTAGGTTATCAAAAAACAATCAACTGTTTCATAGAAAAGTGCAATACCTACGCAAACAAAATATATGGAACAGCAATTTTAATTTAATAGCCGACGAAAATGCGACGAAAACGCAGTGGGGTACAGGATCATGTGCTGAACTTATAGTTATAGTTTGGACGTCGATCCTGCCACCCCAAGTCAAAGTCAAATCATTTATTTCAAATAGGCACATAAAATGCACTTTTTATTGTAAACATTTACAAAAAATAGAATTGATTCTAGTCGCCCCTTCCAAAAGGTAGTTTCCCTGTATAGATTGCTGTCTGAAACCACTCGTAGGCAGAAACCATAATATGTGCCCATGGGCAGTCTACTGAATCCTAAGCATCTCATCATCTGCCTAGCCTTTTCCCAACTATATTGGGGTCGGCTTCCAGTCTAACCGAATGCAGCTGAATACCAGTATTTTACATAGAGCGACTGCCTATCTGACTTCCACAACCCAGTTACTGGGTAATACGATACCCCTTGGTAAGACTGGTTGTCAGACATCCGGGCTTCTAACTACCAATAACGACTGTCAAAGATCCACGAATGACAGCCGGGACCAACAGGTTAACGTACTTTCCGAGGCACGGAGACTAATTTATTTAACACATTTCACACTACACTACACCACTCGTTCCAATACTATACTACTCAACACAACACATAAAATAACAGTATACAGATGATTTTCTCTTTAATGAGTTTAACATAGAAAAAAAGTAAAAATGATATAAAATATATTTTTATTTCTCTGTCTATAGATCCTACAATATGAAACTCCGAATTGATATTTGTTTACCTGTATTAACTTGAGAGCCCTGACACCCATAACACAAGTTCAATCTGTAAAGTGTTGGAAGTCAATTTCTAGGCTACAAGG
Source organism: Apamea sordens (assembly GCA_945859715.1). NCBI lineage: Eukaryota > Metazoa > Arthropoda > Insecta > Lepidoptera > Noctuidae > Apamea > Apamea sordens. The sequence continues at coordinate 9,866,707 of OX243994.1, forward strand.
TTGTGTCTATGGTAAGCCCTGCATCTTAAGAACCATTAACTCCCAAAATACAAGCTTGACTTAGTTTGGGAGTTGGTAGATCATCAAATACGTGCTGCTGTACAACCATCAAATACCTTACTAAATTGTACTGTACATAGATTAAGTTTCTTTGTTGTACTTTGAGAGCGAAAATTTTAAAATTGGCATTAAATTAATCATATCGGTTTCGGTTTAAAGAAACTTTATTCCCAATAAAGATATAAGTCACTTACTTGAGAACAATACTAAAAATATAGATTACAATATGTTCGTCATCAGTATTAAAATTTAATAGTTACCCATCCAATGCATTCATTTCTCCAGAAGTGATCGATTCGCAATGATGTGCTGGCTAAGTTGAGTTTTGATTGCATATCGTTAATCATATCGTAATCTTAGCTTGGGTGTCAGAGGTTTATAACTCTGTATAAACCTATAATTTATAATACTATAAATTGTATGATAAATCAAGTGGTAATGTAAATTGTTAAATTGGTAACAAAGATTTTATTATTATATTACTATTACCTGAAACACAGGTTTTGCATAAACCTAGATCAGGCAGGTCTACATTACAGCTAGAATTTAACTTTCCTCGATTGTAATTAACGTAAATCATATTTTTACTTTACTTTTACTTGAATAAAAAAAATATTTATTTATTATTTACTAGCTTCTGCCCGCGGCTTCGCCCGCGTGGATGTCGGAAATTTACCCACGGGAACGTGCTAACAGGATAAAATGTATGTGCTTCCCCAGAATGCCATCTATGTCGCGGGCCCTTTGTGGCTAATTACAATAGAAAACCAATTGTGTCTCATTAGTGGTGATTAAGAGGGTACCTATATGATATCTTTAGCTAAGTACCTAACTAATTTAAAAAAAAAACCTCAATGACAGAAAATTAAATACCTACCTACCTAAATAAACCTATTTCTGATGATAACTAATCTAAACTCAATAAATAAGCAAACTCCCTAAAACTAATATCTATACGAATGACTAAACCTACCTAACAGTATTATAAAATAACCTACGGTCACTACGTACACTATCAAATATACTGCCTATACTTTAAAATTAAAATCTATACCTACGACTCATATAAAAATAAACCTAAATAACTCTAAAAACTAAAAGGAATAAAAATGAACTCCACTGCGGGTGACCCAACCTACGACAAACTTAGTATTTGCGGTTGGTACAGTACAGACAGTGGTAATCGGGTATAGGGATCGAACCGCAAAATTAAGTTTGTTTTTTATTGTATATACTTTTCCGGGATAAAAAGTACCCAGTGTGGTGCCCAGAATATTAAAGAATAATTATACCAAGTTTCATCGTAATCGAACCGGTAGTTTTTGCGTGATGCCTGAACAAACAGACAGACAGACAGACAGACAGACAAAAATTTTTTTAATCACATTTTTGGGTTCGGTGTCGGTCAAGTAACACCCCCTGCCATTTATTTTTTGGATATTTTCAATGTACAGAATTTTCACTTCTACAGATTTATTATAAGTATAGATTTATATTTAACCAACATTTTTCACTACCACAGGCCAGACGTATGGTTCGTGACAGTCACCCAAGCTCTGACGTGGATAACGGACCCGAAGCCAGCCAAGACTCTGAACAACTACGAAGCATGGAAGTGTGACCGCAAGGACTGGCCGCTGGCTCCGTGTAATCTGTCTAACAAGTGTGCACTGTCCTTCAAGCCTGCTGACATGAACATCACTGACACGAGATATATGGAGACCTGCACTGAATGCCCAAAACAGTAAGTTTTTTTTTTCACATTATAATTAAATTTCATGTTCCCCCGACCCACACCGTTGCATCGCATCGCATCGCCTAACCGCACTTTTACTTCGTTTTCCCTAAGCATTTTTCTTTTCTGACTTTCTTTCTTTTTGCTAGGCTCCTAAGGGTTTTAGCGTGATGTTAGCCTATAGCCTCAATAATGGGTCTGAATAAATGCAAAAAGATTTTTTTTAACCTGCTGGTACTTCCAGACATTAGCGCTTCAAACATACAGTCACGAACACCAATATGTCAACACTTGGCAACTTTCAATTGCGATTTTTTCGATTTTCTTTTCGATTTTTTTTGAAATACGACACATTACATAAACTTATGGGTTCGAAAATGCTATGTTCGTAACAACATAAAATTTAATTAAAAAATAAAGGAGTAAATCGCTTTTGAATAAAGCCGAGTGTATACATACTTTTGCTCGTGACTGTACAAACTCTTTAGATTTATTATTAGTATGCATGCAAAGGATGCAAGAGCGGCCTTTTTCCAGTAGTATCTAGTCGTCTTTCGGCTGCTATGAAGCTGGTGAAAGATAAAATAGAAAATGCATATGCATTGAAGAATCTGTTGTAATGGTGCAGCACGGAGGAACTGTAGCTCATGAAGTGTAGCAGGGAGTTTAATGTCATAAATAGTAATGCACAATCTATGTATATAAACGATTTACCAAAATGCACTGAACATCAAACTATTCTATTTGCCGATGACATCACAGTAATCGTGCCCTGTAAAGACATAAAAACATATGAAAATGACATAAACAGTTCTCTACAAAATATAATTAATTGGTTAAAAATAAATAAATTAAAAATAAACTTAGATAAAACAAAAATAATGTAATTTTATCAACGGACAAATCAATCACAATTAAATGTCATTTATGAAAATACAACAATAGCTGACACAAGAATGACCAGGTTCTTGGGACTGCATTTAGATAGTCATCATCATCATCTTGGAATCACATTGAAAAAAAAAATCTCGCATTGAAATCTCTCTCTCTCTCTTATGCACTTTATAACTTGAAAAAAAAATGTAAATGAGTCCGTCATTCTAGTAGCGTAAAATGCCTACGTAACATCTACTTTACGCTATGGAATTATATACTGGGGAAATTGTACACATAAACTCATCGCATCCAAGGCACAGAAAAAATATATTATTTACGATCTGTCTCCAAGCTAAAATCAACTGACAGTTGCTTGCCATTTTTAAAAAGTATAAGTTACTAACCCTACCATGTTTATATATTTATGAGACAGCAGTATTCGCGAAATCAAACTTATATCTATTTATAACATTGAAATCGAAACTTCGCAACAATGAGATTTGCGCTAATACATACAACGCAGCTTTTTACACAAAAAGTTTTAATATAATACATAAGAAATATTATAATGTTTCTAATATTTTAAATGCTCTAAACAAATTTTGTATGCAATATTGTTAAGTTTGATAGTGGATAGTTAACTCTGTTACTCGTAGCTTGTCATTTAATTTTTAATTGTAACTTCGCATGGTTTTGCGTAATTTCCCTACTTGATATTTGTACGCTGTTAACGACAAAACATAGAGATCTCTGTACCTATTCTATTTCAAACACCTATTTTTACACCTATGTTTTACAAATAAAACTTTGACTTTGACAAACTTCTGGTGGAATTTAAATGTAGTTATTTCCGTCAATCTTCTTCTACCTGCCCTAGTCCCATGTCAATTGGGGTCAGCGCAATATGTTTCAGTACCTGCATTAAGACATACTACTGCTGCAGTGTGAGAGCACTAGTAGCCCAGTGGCGGCGCGGTGGCGGCTCGAACTTACGAGTTTTAGGTCGTGGGTTCGAACCCTGACAAGCGCTTTACTTTGTGTATATTATGTCATCACTATTGCTCTCAAAACGGTGAAGGAAAACATCGTGAGAAAACCGGTATGTCCAAAACTTCGAAGACATGTGACATATACCAACCTGCACTGGGCCCGCGTGTCGGATTACGGCCACTCACGGAGAGGAGGCCTATGTCCCAGCAGTGGGAACATTATAGTTTGATTATGAGTAGTATTGCCTAATGCGTAAAAATATCTAAGCCAGAAATCTTTTGACGCATTTTCAGCGCCAGCAATAGCACTGAAGTTATGTTCTTACTCGTTCATTTTACGGCGCATCACGCAAAGATGATCTTGCTTACTTTGTTACGGGAGTTTTAAATTTTAAAAGTTTTTTAACACGGTGTCAGGGTTCCGTCTATCGCGGGTTGACTCGGCTTTCACGAGCGAAGGGGGACGATGTGATTTTGTAACATCGTTGTGTTGAATAATTTTTATAGGTTTACCTAAGTTGGTATGCATCAAGAAAAATGTGGTTGGAAAAACTTCATTTACCTCAAAAATGATAGAGCTGGGTTATTATTCTGTGATATTTCTAAAGGGGCAAATGTGGGTGATTTGGTTTTATTTGAAAAAAAGAAAGAAAATGCGTTTAGTTGTGGTTAACATGACGCTGAGAAAGAACAGAAACAAAAAAATATGCGTCACATCCACGCAAAACGTTCATTGGGAGCGGTGGGCGTTCATTGGTAAATCAAGTAGCAGCAAATGTGACAATAAAAAACAAAACCGACATAATATCAAATGCCAACTTTACAGAGATAAAATTAAGCAAGCAGATAGAAAATGATCTCCAGACACTCTAAAAACTCGGCTATTTCAGACGACCAAGACAGATTTGTAATACGATTATTATTTTCAGGTACCCATGGCTAGGCGACTCCGGCGGGACAGGCATCCCCGGCAAAGACAACTACATACCCGACAATCTCAGGAGGAGGTAGTGTGTAAACGAGTAGTCCTCTATTACCCCTGTATACGATCTATTCAGTTCAGTCGAATTTCATCACTGCAGTCAACACTTAAGCTATCATTTCCCATGCAGCCACTCTTTGGTTCGACAGTTTGACATTTATAACATGGATACTTACAGTACTCGTATTATCATAATGTAGGATATTATAGAGCAATAGTTACCGGAGAATTCACGAGTGTATTGTTAGGTTAAACCTACGCATTTCTACGTTTCACAGAAACGTTTTAGAATCAATCCCGCTTTCTAAATTGTAATAGAGAACTTGAAACTCGGTGAAGGATCATTTCTTGGACTTGTACGAAATAACGCATATTATGTGTAAAATCTAAATGGGCTCAAAGGCAGGGCTTGTTAGATGAATATAATTCGGTATTTGAAATAACTTTGAGTAAGTATTTGAATTACTTCAAATCTTTGAATTTAAATGTCAAATCTTCAGCGTTACAATGCAATGTGGAATGAGTCTAAACTCAGATTTTTTATTTGCTAGACGATAATGACAGCTGCGATCGACTTTTTTTGACCACATGACATTGTTTAGTATTCAGGGTGTCCGGTAATTAATGGATAACCTCTTAAGGGGTTATTGTACTTATCATTATGAACAACTTTTATTACGGGAACAAACATGAAATTGCGAAATAAAATCAGCTGTACCTACATTTAAGTTCGCATAACTCGTCAAAATGTAGGAAACAGCTGATATTTTTTTCACGATTTAGGTTCTGTCCCATAGTAATAGTTTAATAGGTTTTTTTTTCACGGGAAACCCTGTATTTTAGCTGTCATTTTGGTTCACGATCACGTTGTAGTTGAGAATTTTTGAAATCTATTACCTAACAGTTAGAAAAAGCTTCAAGGTGGGTTTAAAAAATCAACGTCACATCTGGATCCTGTACTGAATAGATTATATTCAAGCTTTTTGTATATATTTCGTTTTTTAAGTAATTAAGGCTAGTACTAGTCGTCGCAATTTATTATTTTTAATAATTATGATTTGAGACTTTCTAGTACTTTGTGACGAGACAACTCGAACCATTTATTTAATGATTTCTAAGATATAAAATTTCGTGTAATTATTATTGAATAGTTGCCATGTTTGAACCAAAATACTCCTTTTAACAATGACAGTATCGAGGGCATGTAGAGTAATAGAAGTTTATGACTCATACATCGTCATGTAGAGTGCTGGAATGTAAAGGATTGCTGAAAGTAATACATTCAGTAGATGTTATTTTGAAGAATAAATTAAATTAGGAGCGTAAGTTTTTATATCAATATGTTGTTCAAATTCAATGTTTTCAATCTGTGTTTTGAACTTTAGTTTTCGATGTTGTTAAACAAATACCTCGAGTATGTCGAGCTATTTGCCTAGCTTGGTATACATAATAATATATATTTCCCTGAAAACTTTGGTGCTTTGTATTAAATGATAAGTGGTAACAAATAACTGTTTTCATTGTTAAAGAATAAATACAAATATTTTTACAAACGGCTTTTAATTTAATACCTGACAAACGTAGGTCGTAAACCGGAAAAGGAAAACATCGTGAGTAAACTTGCATGTCCTAGAACTAAAAATTCTAAGACATGTGACATCTACCAACCCGCACTGGGCCCGCGTGGTAGATCACAGCCCACTCCCGCTTGAAGATTGGAGGCCTGTGTCCCGGCTGTGGGAACATTATAGGGTGATTATGATAAACGTGGGTCAACGGGTTTCAATGCCCTTTGTGGTACATATGGGAGGCCAATTAAAAATGTTTCCACAGCACAATAAAACCTATCTATATTTAGATTATCACAAGTACACGCAACTCGTGGATAGTCAGACCTCAACTAATCAATCAATCAACTCAGCCTATCGCAGTCCACTGCTGGATATAGGCTGTCCTCCGCCTTCCACATTCAGTCCGACTCAGAAACCTTCTTAAGGTCGTCCGTCCATCTCAGCCGGTAGGCGTCCCACACTACGCTCGCCAATACGCGGTCTCCACTCCAAGACTCGTCTGCTCCACCGGCTATCGGTCCTTCGATAAACATAGCCAGCCCACTGCCCACACCCACTGCCACACACCTACTGCTACCTATTTATATAACTGTATAATGAGAAAGGCCGGAGGAAAATAGCTTAATGGTTATAATGGATGTTTTTACCGTACTCCGTTGATCTCGTGGCCGCCAGGGCGACTGCAAATTGTGGGGTCCTGGGTTCGATTCTCAGGTCGGGCAAAGTGTTATTGGGTTTTGAAGTTGGCCAGGAGTTTGGAATTTGGCGGTGTGATAACCCCTTGCCTCGGAAAGCACGCTATGCCATTGGTCCTGCGCCTGATCTCTCTCCGATTGTGTGGGATTGCGGTCCCATCGGAATATTATGAGAGGGAAGGAAGAATGAGTGCATCTGTGTCTGCGCACAAACTTGTTTACTATAAAATCTCCCGCGTATCTCAGATTTACTGTCATGGCCGAAATTATGTCTGGAAGACTATTATTATTACACAGCATAGAAATAAATGCTACTCGCCCATACCCATACTCTAATGGCACGCTACGGTGAAATAAAGCTTGTTTCACACAAAACGTACGTGTGCGATGTGGCATAAGTTGCAGTGCTAGTATGAAATGATATGCAAGATGCCACAACTAATTCAGTGCGTTTGCACGTCAGTAGCAGATAGCGGACTTCAGCACAATCTTGCGCTGTATAAATACGTAGAGCGTTGCTGCAGCGCTGCAAACGTGTGCTTTTAGTGTGTCCAAGCTTTAAACGAGACCACAAGGTGAGTGCAACCACACTTTATTCACTAGAGGTGCCTTTGTAGGCAGTGTTTAGGATTCAGTAAAGCATGAACAGTATTCTAATTAAATCCCCGTAGTCCCTGCTTGCATGCTTGCGTGCGATATCTTTGCAGTTATGACTCTAGTGTTTATGAATTTGAAAAATAATTTGAAAGATCAGATAAGTTTATTAATGTTATAATTCAATAAAACCAAATTGAATACATACTGTAATCATACACTCAAAGAAACATTCGAAGCCCAAGAGGAACAAAAAAAAAAGGAAACCCAGGAAAAATTGTCACGCAGACTTGTCAGTGTTTAAAACTCCAACTGCCGCCAACACGCGGGGCTTAAAAAACAATTCGTGTTTAGCCTTATAAACAGGTTTGTGGTCTATACATTACCTAATAAAAGTCCCGAAAAAAGACTATTGTATACATATTTTATAACGATGGCTGGCATTTCGCGTCTCCGACCCGCCGGCAGATTTAATTTGAGATTGCGCTGCGAATGGCTCGGAATCGGAAACTTTCTCCATATTCACATGCATTAGCTCCTATTACAGCGAGTTTTTGTTATACATATTCTGAATGGGTCCCACTCCATCCTCGATGTCTTCCTCTCAGAATCAATATTCTTAGTTACTGTTTAAGACGATAGATAAGGGCGGCGCAACTTCGGCAACGGAGGCTGTAAAATGTAATTTGTGAAGTTGAGATATATAGACGTATCTCGTGTCATTCACACGTAATTTGAGGACGTGTTTTGGGATTTAGTCGGTAGTAAATGACGAAGTTCCGCATCGTTTTGGGTTATTTTATTAGGGGCACATATGTATAGACATTCGGGAGGATGAACGACAAGAGCAGTACCTACCCAATCTGTGGGCAATTGTGTGCCAGTGACCGTCTCTAAGGAAAAGGAGTTTGTTCCAAAGTCATTATTTTATTTTTCCTGTGTGATCTAATTTGAATTTATATTTAAAAAAATATGTAGACCTTCATTTTATAAATATAAAACGATGCACCTAAGGGCCAACAACAGAGTAAGAAAGTATCATCTTTAAATCAGTCCTACACAGATCCGTTGAATAATGTCTCTCCATCTCTTGATTCACAAGGTCGGTCCAACTTGTGGGAGGCCTTCCAACGCTACGTTTTCCGGTACGCGGTCGCCACTCCAGAACCTTTCAGCCGCAGGAACCCGTTGGATGCGAGAAGCACAGGACCGGAGGCCTATGTCCAGCAGTGAACCTCTTTCAGCTGAAATGATGATGATGATGATTTCTTCATTGTTTAAGCTATTAGTAAAATAGCTTCGTAACCTCGTAGCTTCGTAGCAGTAGGTATTGTTCGTAGACTGCTACGAAACGACAGATATCATTAAAGCAAATAATATATTCTCTCTCTCTTGTTTTAGCATAAAAATAAAATGCCTACGAAACTTGCGTGCAGGGGGCACGCAAGATCCTAATGTCAAATTATTAATGCTATTGTTACCAGATAACTCGTAGCCATAAATGTGCAAAAATAACAGCATCTTGGCACGTACAGAAAACACTTTTCCTCAATACGTGGATACAAATCACGACACATATGAACATAAATACTAAAAGCAGAGGGTAATGGAGAAAGGTGGTAATAAGATCTAGTGACAATGTCGCCGAGTGGCGAACATTACAAATCCCCTCAGGCATGCAAGGGAGCTTCATAAAATATAATAAGGCCACGCGAGCCCTCGCTGGAAACAGGTCAGCCGCCTCAACGATACGAAATAGGCTGAAACACCCATTCCTACAAGGTATGTTTTTATTTGTGACCGCAAATAAATTAGATTTACTATGTAGGTAGACGTGCATCTGTAGGCTTTCTTCCCAATTTTCAACATTCACAAAAATGGTTTATATGTTAATAATATAAAATGACACAAGAACTTTATGGCTAGCGAAATCTCCTCGATTTATCGTGAATATCTACCTAGCTAATATAATTTTATGACGACGACGGCTGGTTATGTGTGTATGAGAATGGATATTCCAGAAATCCATTTCATGCGAAAATTATCCAAGGATTCATCTGTCGACTATGAAGTCGACCGTGAAACTTTCCTAAATATGTAAATGGAAACATTGGAAACAGAGGAGACAGAGTTTACGACATGGGACAAGCGAAGCCAAGTCAGACAATTCCGAAAAAATACTTTTTGGATTACAATCTCACCACGAATAATCACATCAGACTTTATTAAGTCGGCCACAACAACAAGTTAATCGGAATCGATCCGTATAAGTCTTCTCATTATTTCCCCTTATCAATGTAGGTACGCAGATAAAAGCTCCAAGTTATTCTCTTGGACGACATTTTTATGTCGTAAGAATAGGGAAATAACGAACTCATAAATGGCAGTCGGACGATAAACAAGCCATAGCCTCTGAGATAAGAGTCTGTTCTCTCTGCGAAGTAATGTGCCTGCGAAAACGCGGATAATAACTATACTACCTGTTTTACATACGAAAAGCATACGAGTGCCGAGGGTCCTCTGAACTTTCAATACATGACGTCATAAAATACTTAGATGAGCTTCTTGTTTGGTCTCCAGTTGATTTTATTATGCCGGTGTTTATACAACTGAGTATTGTGGCTGTTCTTTTACGAATATTTTGGGCGTTAAACACTTTTTATTGTAAACGAAAACCGAGATGATATTACTTTCCATAAAGAAGAAACGTAACAAGGGAACGGGTTTCAGTTTATAGGGAAGATGGACGAGTTACCTGTGAGTTGAACGAATGTTGTTTATAGCCTCAAGCGGTTCCGTAAGACATGGGTTTCTACTCACCCTGTGCGGGATAAAAGTGTGGCATTCACACACACAAACACACACGCATAATAACCTACAGTCTACAAACGATCGATTTTCCATTGTTGACAGTATAACTAAAGTAACTATTGTGTAGAAGTAACCTCAACATCTGGACACGAATAGCACAAGTTTCAAGTGAACACGGATCCAAAGATGTCAAGAGTTGGTTTTCAAAGGAGCTCGCATTTCCTTCGTGAAACTGACAAAACATAATTCTAGTGAAGAAATGTTAAGGAATACTAACATTTTACGTTAAAAAATGTATAAGTATAAATAAACATGCGATTGTCGTGATGTTATGAGAAATAGGTCGGCTGCCAGTGACGTCTGACCCGCAGGTGACATTCAGGTAGCAGGGTTTATATTGGGCGGACAGATACCGGATTCACCTTGACAACATCACTCGTTCAAGTGAGCTCATTATGGTATTATTTTCAGGAGGGATATACGTCTACGTTAGGTTTATATTCAGGTGGGTGGGTGGTGGATGCTCAAAATATGTACGAAGAATATAGGTAAACTTGGTACCCGAGTATATCAGGTGTCCCGTTAAACAAGAAGGAAAAAGAAGCCATAATTATGTGTTCGGACACAAACCTACGAGAAAAATCTAAATTAAACCCTCATATTTACGGCTGCCTAAAATTTCTCTTGTATAATATATTTTATCGCAGCTCTATATTTCGGACAGTGTTTGCCTTAAGTAGCGTATAGCGTGCATTTTTATTGGATCAGAGACATTTTGTATTCCTAAACAGTTCGCCAGCTTTGGCCTGTCCGGACGAAGGCATTTGGCTGACTTTTGTATTTTCCTCAAGACAAATAACATGTTTCATCTGATAAGGGGCTGTCGTCGGCTCGTCTGTCTACGGAACCAATCGCTTTGTGGACGTTCCTTGTTATTCCATCTTGTTTTTATTGCGCAAGCTTGAGCGTTTGTTTTTTGAAAGCGTATTAACGTCTCTCCTTTTGTAATAAGAAGCTCTTAAATACTTAGGTTTATTTCACCACATTTATGTGGGAAATATTGAAGTCATTAGGGCAAGTTTTTTATAACCGCGTAGGTGTTTCTTCTTCTCTAACAGCGAAATAAAAGGGCTCACCTAGTAAAAAGATTGATTGAGATTGACAGTGGGACAGACTAGGTATCTACTTAAAGTATAAAAACCGCGATAGAAGCCCGGACGGTATATTGGCTTAGTTGTCAAGATTAAATTCAAATTGTCCGAGGTACATTCCTGTAAGCACAGAATGACTGAACGCTGCACGTAATCGCCGCCCGGCTGCGGCTGCATTATGAATTTGTACTCTTTTGTCCGCAGTTTTTAATTCTACCGGTAAAATGTATTGTTCATGGAACAAAAGTCTCTAGTGTCATTGTTGTTGGCCAAAGTTCATTTAAATTCCGCGCCCGTGAGAGGGAACAGTAGCAAATATGAATTCCTTTGCTCCTATTGTCAAACTGCTTTTGCTCGCTTTGGTATAATGCTTTTGAAAGCCACATTGTGTTTGATATACATGTAGGAACACAACTCTATTTGAATCTTTTTTAGTTAACAAAGAAACAGAATATGATATAACAATATGAAATTAGCGTGTTTGTGTAAAATAAAGTTTAAACTTGAAGGCAAGGGGAAGTGCGCTAAACTGCTGTTGTTGACGGCCGACTCCTTTTCCCTGGCTTACTAGCATGTAGTCGTGAATATTCAAAACGTTGTACTAATTAAAATTCCGAAATTGCACAACAGGTAGACGCTTTATAAAGGAACATTTATCATTAACAGACCGAAAACCTTAGGAGCTTAAACCAGACATGCTAAAATATTTTTAAAACAATACTAAATGTGTAGCGCAGTTGTAATCGAAGCATTGCAAAGTTTCGATGGCTGGCAAAGAAAAAGGAATGACCGCTGCGCACTGGCTCCGGTCCAGATCCGTCGCTTTTCATCACGTTTTACAGGCGTCGCAACAAGTTATGGGCCTCTTTTTGGAAACTCTCCCCCATCATACTTGAGGAATAGCGTGCAATACGGGATATTATCAATTCCAATCAATCAATCAATCAATCATTTATTTTGTTAAACATAGGTATGGTTACAGATATTATATAGTCAAAGATATGTGCACTATGTTTTGCCAATATATGGCGTACAAAATTAACATAACATGGAATTAATAATAATAATAAGGTACAATCAATAAAGGCATGTCAATAGATTACATTATTTTAAGAAAGAAAAAGCATGTCAAATATAATGAATTAAATAAATAAGTGTAAATAATAAAATCATAAATGTTTGATTGGCATGTCGCAATCGTCATACTTCTGTTTATCATTAGTAAACTCAGTGATGGAGTAGTAACATCTATCTAAAAGGAATTTAAACAAAGACCTCTTAAAGGATCCCAGACACTCTTTATTTCTAATAGCTGCTGGTATACTATTAAATATTTTTGGGGCCATACCTAGCACATTTTTACCGAAAAATGCGGTTTTGTGAGGGGTAACTTGAATGGTATTTCGATAACGGCGAGAGCGCAGTTTTTCAAATAAATGAAGGTTACATCGGACAAACACCCCCATTTCATATATGTACATAGACGGTAAAGTGAGCAAACTAAGTTCCTCAAACAATGGTTTACAACTATCAATCGATTGTAATTTGGTAAACGATCGCAAGCATTTCTTCTGAGCTTTAAAAGCAATGTCTCTGTCAGTGGAGTTGCCCCAGAAAATGATTCCGTACCTAATGCCAGAAGTCACATAAGCATTATAAGCTATTTGTACTGTAATGCGGTTTACCGTTTTTGACAGTTTGTACAGAGCATACAATCCACATTAGGTACTTCGCCGTTTTTCATTCCATTACGCGAAAACTCCGTGTTTGTGTCAGCCGTTAATGTTAACGTGTATTTAGATAAGCGTTCTGACTTATGACAGCAAAAAATGGGCGGACTTGACAATTCTTTGCCAGGAAAAGGAAAACAAAAATACTTAGTTGTAAAAGACAATGAAGAAAAATGATAGAACCTTTCGCAGACGCGCCAACAACAGCGTTAATTACAATTAAAAAACATTTTTATACTTTTTAATGAGACAATTAATTCACACAAGTTTCAAAAAATTTACATAATTTCTTTGGAACCCCGGTACATTACCGAGCTAGGGAATAATTTGATTCATGTAATTATTACAGTCAATTTTCATCATTCCTTGGTTCAAATGGCGGGTTGCGGGGCTGAAGTAATTTTGTCCGGGCCAACAGAAGTTGAAAAAGGAAAATTACACAATTTGCTAATGGCCACGGCGGCACGGATAATAATTTGTTGCGCGGTTTTTATTACTAGGAAAGATATTAATGTGAATTGAAATTTATATTTATGGCTTATGATTGAGTTACGGGGCGGTGAACGGGGAATGTATTGGCTCTTTTTATGTTCGTCCATCAAGTATGGAAATATGATCGTTAAGTTAGTGCCATGGGCCATCGAAATGTCTTTGGCGTAAATTAAATGGAAATACTCAAACTTAAATCATTTATTTCAATTAAACCATTTACAGGCACTTTTGAATTGTCAAAATTAAATAGTCGGTCAGTTAGTCATAAAGTTGAAGCTAGTTGCCCATTCCAAAACGTAGATCTCAATGGAGAAGAACCGGCAAGAAACTCCACGGACACTCTTTTAAATCAAGATATTATTACAAAATATACAAACCAGAATAAGATGTTCTTCAGCATGGTGTCTCTAGTAGGTATGTCTTTCAGCGTTTATTGTAGGAAGCATATTATTGGAACGAAGTTCCTTATCGCGCGTTGCGAAAGGGGGCTAGACGGAAAAAATTAAGACCAAAAGTTGGAACGACACTTTTTGCTATAGTTGTAAGCCGTGCGGAGTGCGCGTGTTTCTCTGTCTGTCTCTCTCTCTCTCTTTGAGCTTCGTTCCATCCGGGTGTCCCTTGACATCTCTCGAGTTTTTTTTTAATTTATTTTCTTGTACCGTCCCACTGCTGGGAAGCTGCTGCTGAAGGTATCCCCCATAGATTTCCACTAATCCTTGTGCGTCACCTTTTGAATATTTCGCATAATCAGCCTATGTATGAGTGGGCTGTTATGTACCACGGCGGCCCAGTGCTAGATGTCACATGTCTTCGATATTTTGGTTCTAGGGCATGCTGGTTTCCTTCACCCTTTGCCCGGTGGTAACAGCCCTGACTTACCGAGTTGAAGGTTGTGGGTTCGAACTCAGGCAGGCGCTTTGCTTTGTGTAAATAATTTCATCAAGCTCTTCAAATCGTGAAGGAAAACATCGTGAGGAAATCGGCATGCCCTTTGAACATTAACATGGAAAAGAAGCATAAGTATATACACTGGGAAGCTCCTCCTATTTTTCATCGTTTCAAAATGTAGGTATTGCATTGACGACTGAACTAACAGTTAAAGAAAGAAAAGATAATTTTCCTTCTAACTGATCTAACAGTGCTCCTTCGATGTCTTTAAAAAACAAACTTTTAATAATAAAGGAAGTGTACAAAGCAATTCCATTATAAATGAAAAAGTTTCGGTTAAGTAGTTTAGTAACTGTGGTAAAAGACCTGGCACCAAGAAACGAAGACTCCATCGACACTAACCGAGTTGCACAAAATACTTTGCCATTCAATGTAGGTTAAAATAAAAACTAGGCAGAGTCCGCGGGAATTCTGCCACTGTCAACAATGCCCGCTGCAAACAGAAGGAAGTTTGGTAAAAATGGAATGTAATTAAACTGGGCGAAATACAAAATACAAGCACTTTTGAAGGAAGTCCGGCCGCTGTTGCCTTTCCACACCCTGTGAGCTTGAGGGGCGATGCCTCGTGGAAACATTTGATGAGACCGGTCGGGAGACTTGTTTGTAACTTAATTACTATGTGCACAAAATGTACGTTTAACAGTGTTCATAATCTCAGATTATTTACATTCCATCGTCACTTAATCAGTTGTCTACTTTAGTGAAATGTATTCTAAGTTGATTTTTTTTAAGTGACCATTTGCAACAAAAAGGTCCTGATAAGTTTTTGGTTGCAATGGAATTTTAATTTTGTTAAGTATAGTTTGAGGTTCTATAACTTGAAAATTATTTCAAATATAGACACGTTATTTTATTTAAAAATTCTTCCCTCCAAAAAGGTTCATCCCTATTATGGGTGCGTTTGTACTTAAGCCCTTTTAATCTTCCATAATTACACATAACACAAAACTGCATACAAAAATATTTGCCCCGAGCCAAATTCAAACCCGTTACTTTGTTAGATAGCCAACCAAGCCAGCAGAAAATCCACTGCCTGTTATAGTCTAGAAGACCACAAAAATAAAATAGCATAGGTACGTACTTACATACAGGTTCATGGCTCCCGTAACTACGAGACGTTATTAAAACTATCGGTAGAACCATCCACGGGAGTTCAATTTTTGCCAGGTCCGTAACGAAAGCGGTTAAGGCGTTTGAGGTCAGTCGAGTTGTATAAACGTCCAATTCGGCGGCAAATTTACAACTTTTTCTCACTTCCCTGTCTCAAGTCGGGGCAGTAAACTGGGAAGCAATCTCGCCCCGACTACAGAGTTATTTCGCAGAATATTGCGGAGCGAGACTAATAAAATGACAAATGGTTGGTGTTTGTGCAGTAGAGAGCCGACATGAAGCAAGATGCATGCGGCGACATACTTTCCAAATGTATTTGCCAATAATTTGCATATAATGCGGTCTTACTATCGATATTGAAATATATTGCGGTCATACATTGTAGGTAATATGGTTGTGGTCGGTGTTAGTTCCGGTCGGGTGAACATAATAGTAGTGTGCTCAGTATAACCGATACCTTGGAAGGCGGGCTCGCTATGCTCAAATTCTTGAGTAGAAGTGCTCTTACCCACAATATCGGCCGGCCTCTCCCAACCGTCTCGATTTCACCTCGGCTGAGGACGTCGATACGTTCTACCTGTGGAACCCTAATCCAATCTGTCCATGTCTGTATGCACGTTAACGTATATAGTAGCTTGTACGTAGGCATCATGTTGCCAACTATTGGTTTACAATTTTGTTTTGGATTTAAATACGACCCGTATTTACTATTAATTTGTTACTAACACACTAACATTTTGTGATTTTATGTTTTTGTGATGTGATTATGTAACCTACATAATATATAATATGGAGTGTTCTCGGAAATAAATAAATAATTATTTTATCAATGAAGCTATCAATAGTTTACCGGAACTTGGTTAAGAGTTAAGTACGTCCTATACATAGTAGGTGTGTACCATTGTAAACACTGTCTAAATCAATATCAAAAGTTATTTATTCAAACTAGGCTGCGAATCAGCCCATTTTCAACGTCAAAATTACAAAAGATAGTCCCCCTTCACTACTTCCTAGTGCTTTAGCTGGGAAGAAGAAGTGGCGCAACAAACTCCCCAGCATCCCAGCTGTCTGTAAGCCGTGTGTGTGTCTAGACCGCATAAATAAATTCTACTAAACAATCGAATTATTCAGCCTAGAGTAGCGATTAATAAAGCCGAGTTCAATCGCTGTTCATTCGACCTCCGATTCCGTAAATAATTATGTGCTACACACATACGTCAGTCACAAAGAAAACGTGCCTAACCAATAAAACGAAACAACGAGGCTATCAGAAACAGACGCAAGCGTCACTGCCGCTCTGACATTGACAAATAAGCCATTCTGAAAAAGATCCCATTTTACCCAAGACCCCTACTACGTACGACTATTAATAACAATTAAAGAAACGAAAATAGCGCTGAAATGCAAATTAATGGCGGGAATATTCCAAGAAAATTCGTTATTAAATTTGTGTCTTTATTAAACTGCCGTCAGCTTCAGTATGCGGCAGGTTTTTTCACAAATTTGTATTTGCGCAAAGTAACGATCAATAATTGTCCCGATCGTGATTGGATTTAATTTTCCTTCATTTGAATTTCTATTACTAGGTACTAGAACATCAACAAACGACCATCTTGTTCGTATTATTCAGCCTTGTTAACATATTCATTAACCTTTCTTGAAATAATATCGTCGGTTTCAGGTTTCATAAAATCGGGCGAAACGGCTTCCCGTACAATACCAGCGGTTTTAAAATGTATTATCTGAACGTGTTGAAATGTAATTTCGTTCATATTGATACAATGTGTGAAGTTTATACTTTTATGGAGTGAACGTGAGGCTATGAAAACGGCATTCAAGGAACGAATGTTCGTTAAAACGGCTTAGCAATAAATATTTTGTGGCCGCTAATGTGTTTAATCTTGTATAGATCTAAAGTTAACGATACGTTCAGGTAGTCGGGAGACATTAAAATGCTATTTCGAATGAAGCTACACAGTAATAAAGTCTAGATCTAAATCCGATCAGTCGGCCAACAGACCGTTTTTGCTATGCGATAGGCGGGCGGTTTCCGAATTCGTATACAATCTATTTCCTATAACGTGCATCATGTGACGACTTTGTGGAAACGTTAAAGCTCCGGCGATATCAAAGGCATGGAACTAATGCAGCTGGTAGTCACCCGGTGGTAATATCGAGTTGCATGTGATTCGTGGGGAGAACTCGATATCTGTTAACGTTTACGCAAATTCCTGTAGTAGGCGCACTGAATACGGAACTGAGCCAAACGGAAGCCGTATTACGAATTTAATCTCGCAGAAATGTGGTATCGTGGAAATTGCTGCAACAAAGCCTCTGTTTACGACAAACGTCTAGAAGCAATATTACCTAGGGGAAAAATTTAGAACAGCTCGATTATAATATTTTCTACATGCAATCTTAAGAGTTCCGTTGGTAAGGCGGTAACCTTATTCGTTTCAATGGTTCGACCGTCGCTCCAATGACTTCTGTTCTCCGCCTCTCCGGTAATTCTAGTAGACTTTGCACATTGATTTTTTCGGTAAATAATATTGTTTGCAAGTTTATTTTTTTTGTGGTTGAATAGATTTTACTAAGGTATATATATGTATACTCAGCTCTCCAGAGGGGCTTGTGGCTAAGTAATAACAGCCGCACGGGTCGGTCGATCAGGTAAAGCTACGCTTGCTGCGGTTGGTCCGTGGATTGGTGACCATTTTCACATATCAAGACCCCTCCGTGCCTCGGAAAACACGTTAAGCCGTTGGTCCCGGCTGTCATTCGTGGATCTTTGACAGTCGTTACGGGTCGTCAGTAGCCCGAAAGTCAGACAACCAGTCTTACCAAGGGGTAACGTATTAACCCAGTAACTGGGTTGTGGAGGTCAGATAGGCAGTCGCTCCATATAAAATACTGATATTCAGCTGCATCCGGATGGACTAGAGGCCAACCCCAACATGGTTGGGAAAAGGCTAGGCAGATGATGACTCAGCTTTCCAGCAGATCTGTATCCTTGCTTCACAACCTTTATAAAACACTAGCTGCGCTCCGCGGTCTAACCCTCGTAAGTCACATTGATAAAAAGTATCCTATGTCCTCATGTAGGTCATAATCAAATTTAATTCAAATCCGTTAAACTGTTTCAGCGTGAAAGCGTAACAAACATAGAAAAAATCTGATCTTCTCTCTATAATTATAATATTAGTCTAGATATAAGAGGAGTTCTAAGAAATAGTTCAGTTTAGATATTTCCAAAATATCATTAATACTATTTACTATTTGAAGACGTTTATTGCAAAGTTGAATAAATAAGTATTGCTTGCTAGTTACGGTAATATGAGAAGCGCAGTAGAACAGGCACAGAGCAATAGCACGTTGCAGCATGAGAAGTTTTCCAATCTAACTTCATGGTACATCAGGAATTGCTCGCTTCTTACGTGCCGTTCTCAATGTAATTTTGTGTTTATATCCACAGTTCAGCCATCGGCGTGGCGTTCTTGCATCGCACGATTCGCACCGGTAAATAATTTCGGTAATGAATACTGTATGAAAGCGGGCTTTTAACATTAACTCTTTTAGGAACCTCTTAAAAGGGAGCTTTTAGCATGTTTTTTCAGTTTATTTCTGTAGCTGAATGGAAGCAGGGGTTCCAGTTAGGAGGTGGCTGCCGACTATTCTAACGTAGCGAGATTAAAGGATGGCGTTATTCAGCATGTCAAGTCGCCAAGCGAAATGTTCTGTATAAATAATCCCGAATAAAGCCTTCACACAAAATGGGGGAGGGAGAGATTTATCCTCTTGAATCTAATCTTGCGGATGGCGAAAAGAGCAGTTTCTACAAAAAAATTGTGTGAGTTGTCGCGTCTCGACCCGTCTCGCGACTGTATTGAGACAATTCCCGCCGTCTGCGCTCAACTCATCTGGCGTCCTGGCGGTGATGCCATCTGAGCGCTCTTTAAAAAGTCGTAGAAACGTAGTACTTATTTGTTGGTAGCATCTACATAGCCCCACCCAAGTTAAGATAAGAAAATAGCGGTGAATACTCGTTTAGCATGGTCTTACACTATTTCTACACTTCTCATTTATATTTTAAAATCTTTGTTCATAATGTATTCAGAGCAGCAATTTCAAATTAAACAAAGAAAGCTAAATTTATCAGTGGAAACTTTTAAATGGCCCTCAAATGCATATTATTTATGAACACTATATTAGCTGTAAGTTTCCCGAATAGAATAAAATAAAATTAATTGACATACAAGTCATGAAAACGATCCAATTTTCATATTTTCAATACATTAATGTTTCCCGAAGGTTTGTTTCGTATACTTAAACGTCCATTGAAAGGGATTTCCGTCCAATTATTTAGAGATGTGAAGTGAATGAAGGAAGTTTTTATATAATAAATCCGATTTCCAATTTACCTTTACCAACAAAATACTCTAATAAGGCCGGATATAAAATTTATTTTATTGTTGGTCCACGTGGTGCGTCGGTACAGTCAAGAGCAAAAATTTCAGATGATGAATGACTATACAAGTAACTGTATTCAATAATACAGTTACTTGTATAGTCATTCATCATCATTTCAGCCCAGAATCAGCCACTACTGGGTACAGGCCTCCCCTTTCTTCTGCCATACTTCCCGGTTCCGTGCGTCCCTCATCCAGGTTGCCCGCGACCTTGACGATATCATCAACCCAACACGCTTTTGGACGGCTCTGGTTTCTTCGACCTAACCTTGGCCACCATTCGGTCACAGCTTTACTCCATCGGCCATCTCCTCGTCTAACTAGATGTCTTGCCCAACTAAACTCGAGACGCATCGCTCTGTTTCCGACGTCGTAGACTTTCGACCGATGAAGGATTTCGGTGTTACGCAGCCGGTCTAGTAGGGCAGTAGTTATGCCAAGCATGGCTCGCTCCATGGCCTTTGTGCTACTCGTATACGGTGGACAGTCCTTTGTGAGCGTCAACGTCTTGGAAGACAAATATTGCTTTACTTGAGTCATTGTTGCCAAATATTTGTCTGAAATCAATAATTTATCAAGCTTTAAATAACAATAAAACAAACAAGGTCTTGAATGTTTTACACACATTAACATTTAACGTTAGTTACGTTACCTTTGTTGTCGAATGTACGGTTACTGTTCGACGTAGGTACTCCAGTAGAATGGTTTCCGAGTTAATTTAAGATTAAAAGGAAATAAAGGTGCACAGTGAGTGAACTCGCCCGCGGTGAACCAACTTTGTGATTAAGTGGACCAACCCACTCCAACACTAATTTTGTATGGATGGTCTGAACTCTGGATTAGTTTAACATTTTAACGGAAATATTTAATTTAAAAGTTACTTATTTGACCTGGTCGGTTATTGCTGTTAATAAATTTTAGTTGTGTTTGAGGTTGGAGTGTTTTTGGTTTACTCAGTTATGAAATTTTGGGTAGAAATATAGCTTCATTGTTTCATAATGAAAGTTGGAAAGTTGAACATTTAATTTCATTTTTGCGTAAGATCCCGTAAAAATTAATTTTGTCAAATGCCAACGATTATTAGGTTTAAACTGTTATATTTTTACCCCAGTGGCTGTGCGTTAGTTATGAATACTATCAACTTGGTCCCTATCAAATTCTTGGAAAAAATATTATATTCATATTTCCTTATGATGCTTTTTAAAGTAGACTTATCTTTTACATATCTGAAAGGACAATATTTTCTCAGTATAGAGTTACATCTTGATAATTAAGTTTCGTATTTCTGTATAAAGCAGTTCCTGGATGCTTTGCGATTTACTTAGAAAACTCGTAGTTTTATACGTAAGGCAAACGAGAGAAGAGCAGAGCTAGCTTCCTTACTTTCCTGCAAATGCAAAAAATATCTGACATCGTCTAACTGGAGACGTAAAAGGACATGTCGCGGGTTTCAGAGAATTTTGTTAACTGTACTTTTCATGTTTTATATTAATATTATATCGTACCTGCTTCGCACGGTTGTTATAAATAAGTTTAATATGAATGTTGAACCTACAAATAAACCTTTCGGAATATATTCTATATATGAATTCTCCAAATCCGCTGTGTGGTTTAGAAAAACAACGCGATCACAGAAAAGACCCGAAAAGCACCTTCAATTTGTAATATGCACAGGTGATGTCTTGTTTAACAGGTACTAGAAGATACTACAAAGATATACCTTTGCTAGACATTACATTGTTAAAAAGACGGCACTTCATAGTAACATCGCATTGTATAAACTCTATGTTCAGCAGCGGATTGTATGATTGATGGTTGTTTCTGAGGGTGCCTACCCAGGGTTGCAGTACTCAGGAACCTACACTACCTACTAAAGTACATATAGAGGTACCTACCCCTTTTGGGGTCGAATTTTCGACCCGCTTGCACCACAAATCACTAATGAAGCGTTTAGCGCTAAACATATTTAAATCATTGTGTCTCTTTCATCTCTAAAAGATTAACGTAAACAGAACGGTGTTTTAAATTCGTGTAGCGCTACATGCGTTTCATCATCTGTGGTGTAAACATTGGAAAGTGCAGTCATAAGCATAACATAATCAGCCTATAATATTCCCACAGCTGGGACACAGGCATCATCATCACCATGCGGGCCCAGTGCGGGTTGCTAGATGTCATATATCTTCGAGTTTTTGGTCCTAAGATGTTTTCCTTCACCGTTCACCGAGAGCAGTTGTGATGAAATAATTTATTCAAAGTAAAGCGCCAGTCAGGGTTCGAACCTACGACCTACAACTTGTAAGTCGCGGCCGTTACCACTGAGCCACCACTGCTGCTGCTGCTGCGGAGTCATAGAAAACGTCAAGTCATTTATATACATTAGAATTCGTCAAAGTACTCAATGATTCATCTCTGTACCTACTCTTATATCTTCTCGAACGAGTTCTTTCAGTAGACAACGGTTGATACTGAATTAAAATTGATGAGCGGGAATTTATTCAAGCATCTTGATTTCAGCATAAACCACAAAACATGCGGCTTGTAAATGATTCGTGTTCTTATTTTTGTAATGGCGGATGAAAAAATTCTCTTTCAAGGAGCTATAAAGCTTTTTGAATAAAATAAATGGTGCATGCAATGGGTGCATATTGTCGCGCGCCGGACTTTGCTTGAAAACTTTCCAATTTAGGATTTTCCAGACTTCGTTTTCTGTGCTAGATCATGGCCCGATTATTCTTCTTAAAATGTTGTTACTACGAATTAAACTTTGTTGATTCTTTCCTTTCTGATACTATATAATTATAATATTGTATGTTCCCATTATTAACCGCTATTCCCATTCCCATTATTTCCCATTGTTCCCATTATTTCCCATTATGGACCGCTACTATTTTAAGCTTTAACAGAACGTTAGGCTAATAATTAGAGCGGTCCCCCGACGGGACAATATTTAATCAAAAAATTTCATACGTACTTACGTAGGGTCATAATTTCAAGGTTATTTTTTTCTTTTTATAGGGTTTTACGTTGTCGGGGGTTTTTTTTTAATTTTTTTTAATTTTTACTTACCTCATTTTTGTGATTTTTTGCTTTGACAAAGTTTATGTTACTAAATTGTTGCTCAAGCATTAATAAATGGGAACTGCTTGAATGCAGGCGTAAGCACTATCAAGTGCCAAATTAAAACACTAGCTAACCTAAAAAATCAATCTCACTTTAGCCATCAAATAGGTATCCACACAACTAGGACTTTGTTTTCCTGTCATTCCCAAATCGGCAAGAAATCATACAACAAATATAGGTACGTACATATCAATGTGTCTATTTGTCACATCCATTTTGGTTGAAAGTGGAATCCTAGGGGGATAAAAATAACTTTTTTGTTTTACAAATTCTATGTGAGTGACGCCCGGGGCGAGAGTTTATTATAGGTACAACGCTGAGTAACATGTATTCCATACCCAAACAGGGTATACTCACATGAAAGGGCGAACACAATCACAATACCTTAAGTAAGGCGTTAGGCAATTTAATAGTTCCTCGAAAGTTGTGAAAGATAAACGAAGCTTCTCTTTGTGTTTTACCAAGTTAATCTGTTTTAACCTTTAAAGGTCGATGCACATAGCCGGCGTGGCGGGGCACGGCGTGGCGGGCGGCAGCGGTCACACTGCGGGCGCGATCATGTCCCGTCCCGCCGCGCCCCTTCACGCCGACCGTGTCGCAGCGCGATTCTTTAATCAGAAGCGAGCGATTCAGACGTGGAAACCGCTTACCGCTTTTATTCAACTCTCTTCCTATAGATTCCCAAAGTAAATTTTTAACAACAGTGTTTTTATATTGCCTATGGCTCAAATCGTACTAACATACGTGAGCACGAACACATTCGATTAGTTTTTCGGCATCCATTTTTGTAAAACAATACAAAATCACATTCACGTCCCGTCCTGTCTGACGCGACCTGTTCACGCCCCGCTGGCAGTGTGACTACTACATCTATATATATAAAATTCAAAGTCCTGACTGACTGACTGACTGACTGACTGACTGATAGATCAACGCACAGCCTAAACCGCTGGTCCTAGAGACATGAAATTTGGAGGGTGTGTTCTTCGTGAAGAGTAGGCATCCACTAAGAAAGGATTTTTAGAAATTCCACCCCTAAGAGGGTGAAAAGGGGGGAATTCGTTTGTATGAAAAATCTTATTCCTTGAGTTAATAAACTTGAAACTTGGCACGAATACTTACCAAAATAAATTATGAAGATTGTCATTTTTTTTCTTCTAAACTACCCCCTAATAAGGGATTGGGGGGTTTCAAAGTTTGTATGGAAGAATTTTAGCGCGTAGTCCGATTTACTCGAAACTCAGTATTTATACCTAATATTGAAAGTAAAGAATAATGTATATCAGGGTTTTTTGAAAATCTATCCCTGACGGGCTGGAATGGGGTAGTCAATTTTTCAGGGGCGGATTTTACTGCATGGCTTGATTAACTCAAAAATTGGTATAAATAATCTTTGAATCAAGTTATGAATAATCCCAAACGATTTTTCTAAATTCCATCCCTGTGGGGGTGAAAAGCGGGGGACACAGTTTATATGAAAAATCTTATTCATTTAGTTAATAAACTTGAAACTTGGCAAGAATACTTGCGTAAGTAAGTAATAAAGTTTATCATTATAAGTTTTTCAAAATTACCCCTCAAAAAGGGGATATAGGGGTGTTAAGTTTGTGTGGAAGAAATTGAATGCGCGGTCCGAGTAACTCGAAACTCAGTGTTTATACTTAAGACCAAAAATAAAGAGTAATATGTATCAGGGTTTTCGAAAATCTACCCCTAACGGGTTGAAAAGGGGTAGTTAATTTTACAAGGGAGGATTATAATGCGTGGCTTGATTAACTCGAAAATTGGTATAAATAATCTTTGAATCAAGTTATGAATAATCCCAAACGATTTTTCAAAGTTCCACCCCTGTGGGGGTGAAAGCGGGGGATACAGTTTATATGAAAAATATTATTCGTTTAGTTAATAAACTTGAAACTTGGCAAGAATACTTGCCTAAGTAAGTAATAAAGTTTATCATTATAAGTTTTTCAAAACTACCCCTCAAAGGGTGTTAAACTTAACACCCCTTAACACCCTTAAGGGGTGTTAAGTTTGTGTGGAAGAAATTGAATGCGCGGTCCAATCAACTCGAAACTCACTATTAATACTTTTGACATAAAATGATTAATAATAAGTATGTAAAGTTGTCGAAAATTTACCACTGACGGGACAAAAAGGGGTAATTCAGTTTTTAAGGGGAGGATTTGAACTTGAAACTGTATGTTACATTTTCACGCCTAAACCACTGAACTTCTGATTTGGCATAGAGATAGATGGCATCCTGGGGAAGCACATACATTTTATCCTGTTAGCACGTTCCCGTGGGATAATTTCCGACATCCACGCGGGCGAAGCCGCGGGCAGAAGCTAGTACAACATAAAGCGTCGGCGTCCTGCCGGGCGCTGCGCTCGCGTCCCGCCACGCCCCGCCCCGCCGCTTCTGACTTGTGTTCCCACTCGGTTCGGCGGGCGGCGTGGCGCGACTGTTACCGTGGCGTCGAGTGGGACGGCTCAGTGTGGCGTCGTCCGTAATATCTACTACAGGGCTGTCCAGACTAGATAGGATCTAGGGCCAATAAAAATTACTAAATACATTAGGGGGCCGCAAAATATTTTTAAAAACAAAATACAGGTACCTATAGTATCATTAGTTTTATTGCTTTTTCATAAATTTATCTTTTACAATTCTGTAAACACCAACATTAATATTGGTAGTAGCTAGACGCAGTGCATGCTTATGTGATGTTTCTGTTAATGAATACCTATATTTCAATTTTATAAACTTCATTGTTGAATATACACTTTCACAAAGATTTGGCGGGCCGCATTAATTAAAGCCGCGGGCCTTGGTTTGGACAGCTCTGATCTAGTACATTACAACTGCTCAGCGTCGCGTCGCCGTCCCGTCCCGCCGCGCCGCGCCGGGCCCGCTGTGTGCAGAGACCTTTAATTCGAGATAAGCATCTCGTGTGTTAACGGTTGGAATGTTCGAGACAGGGCTGTCGATACGTAGTTCTGTAAGTTTGCTCGGTTCTTAGGACGGCGGGTCGACGTTGAGAGTCAGATTTATTTAGTCACGTAACCCCCAGTCCGAACTCGCTTCTTTCGCGTACTTTCTAATCTGCTATCAAACTAACTTTTTTATTACTTGGTAACTAGTAAACAACGTTGCAGGAGCGTTTGTTTACTGTAACATGAGTTGAACGTAGGTAGGTAATAATAATAATATAACTTTATTTCCAATGTTACAATTTGCGGCAATAAGATAATTCTATGACATTAAACTTGCATAAATCACTGATTACTCCACTGGGACCCTAGCTAAGATTAAACTTGTGTTAGTAGTAGTGTAGGTACATATAACACGAATAAAATAATTAGTAAGGATGCTTACTTAAATTAAATTAGCGTTAAACCACTTCTGTTCACACTTAATAACTCAACACGAAAAGTTCTGCAACTACACTCAATCTTGAAGAGTACTTTTCTACCAATCTTTTTTATTTATTACGCGATGAAAAATCTATAGGCGCCATCTATTCAATAAGTAAAAAGCCTCTCCGATAGACTGTAAATAGCCTCTAATCGCCATTGAAAATCGCGGCAGAAGAAAAAATACATGATTGAAAGTAATAACGTTTTCCATTTTAATCATGATTTTCCTAAGGGGAGCGGTGAAAAATTGTGAAATCGAATCACGATTGCGGACGTGAGAAAGTAATCAAAATTTATTATTCTTCTCTTCAATGTCGGTGACGTTACTTACAAATCGAATATAAGATTCATCTGTGTTTTCCTTTTATTATTTCTGCGTACGCAGCGGTGTGCGCTGTGCCCTCGTGCGAAGCCTCTAAATGAAAATAGCACTGAATTACTTAACACCACTAATTTTGGTGGCGAAGTGGTGTTCCATGTTTTCCAAGGAAACGTCAATACAGTTTGGTTTTTCATGCATTATACAAAGGCAATTTTCTTGCTTTTAGTACAAAATTTCCCGTAAGTGGATATAACCTCGCCAAAAGTGCTTATTTTCCTATTTGGAAGGTGACAATAAATATTGAGATAGTACAAAGTACTAGGTAAAGTTAAAACTAACTTTGAATTGATTCATCATTTTAAGCAGATTTTTTTTACTGCGTGGTAACTGTGTAATACACTAACTGCAGCAATGGGTTTAATTTTGTCAGTTCAACAACATTCATTGCGTTATTTAAGTTCTAGAACATATGAAGCAATGGATTAGCAATATCCTTCAAAATGATGCAGATTGTGTTTGACGCAATTAGGGTGCAGAAAATAGGACGCTAAAATACATACAACATTATAAAACAAAAGACTACACAATCATGATGTGGGTACCTAAATAAGCAAGAACAGTAACCAGATTATCAACTGACAGAACAATAGTCTGACAATCGAGAACGTTGTGATCAACGTATTGTATACAAACTATTACGAAAGGTTTGATACGCAATCGGAGTCGGCTCATGAATAAAATTATGTAACTCGTCGAAATATTCAGCATTATCCGTCGTGGCGGTGTAGGGGCTGCTATTGCTCTACTGGGTGTACTTACTTTCATTTTAACTTCCACAACGATGTGAAAATATTTCTCGAGGCGTTTATTGCTAGCCAGAGAGTTGCGGTGCGAACGGAGCCGGGATATAGTTATTCAGTTGAGTTATTATAACTACTCCATGTAACCTTCGGGTTATATTAATGCAGGGTGTGTTTTTACCTGGTTTTCTTTGCGAGGGAAACGTAAATCGGCTTATCGTAAATGTTTTGTTAGGAAGATTATAAGATAGGTTCTTGTAGAGCTTGTTTATGAAAGGGTTATAAAGCCCATGGAACATGACGAAGACTATTTCTGATAGGTACCTGGCTGTCAGGTTACACTAAGGATTGTAGAAGAAAATTATTCTTATAAAATGAATCAACTAACAGTTTCTGGGGTCGGTGCCAAACTGTAACGAATTGAAATCAAATCAAATTGAAGGAAATACATCGAATTGAAAAGTTATTCCCTTATAAATTGAAGATTTTTTAAAATTTCTTTTACTATCTTACACTCGACACAAATCATGGAGGACTGCGACCACAATATTGGATAGCTATAAATCAATAGGACAAAAAAAAATCTAGGAAATATAGAGGCAGAATATTGTTAAGAAAAATGAAAATTGCAGTAAAGTTGTCATGGAAAGACAAGGACTTTCTTGGGATACGTGAAGTATTTTATTCCGTTATAGTTGGATATGCAAGAAGAATACCCTTCCCTGGGGCATGCAGAACTAAAACTTATCACACCACACAATTTATATATGTACTTACATAAAGAAATGCGTACCTAATTCTTTTGAACACATAATGTTCCATTTCTGGGCCTCAAGTCTGCCATTACAATAGTGTCAGAATGGTCTATCATTGATTTCATAATGGTTGATTTGACAAGTTTGGTAATCTACTAACATAATGGCGTCATTATGACTTTCCAGTGGTCAACCACTGACACTCCATTGAAAGAAATGGCATAGAATGGTAATCTCGTACATAATGATAAATGAATGACTGACTTACATAGAAAACTTGACTTTGTATAAAAAACTAATAAATAATATTTAAAAATATATATAAATGAAATTTGGCATAAATAAAGTAGTGGTAGGTTTTCGAAAATCATTTCTACTAAGGGTTTTACAATAAAGGCAATACGACAATGTCATTATGACACAATTCTATTACGAGACCATTGACCGACCAATGATCGCCATTAAGAATTTAGCAGATTACGAACTTTAAGCAAAATGACAATGGGATGGGAATGGGATCGTGTTGGAATGACAAATTTATAAAAATAGCAGACTTGGGGCCCCGTTCTTCTTCGTGTCGCTGGCGCGACTGTATTTCAGATTTTGTTGGCCCAAAACTTCGTCACTTCCACGGCGTCGTTGGCAGTTCAGAGGTCACTTAGCCTGCATGTTTTGGGACATAGAGGGCAGAATTCCTATCCTGCCCTCAAAAAAAGAATAGATGTCGCAAACTATGCCATACCTCCTGGGGGCCTAAAAAGGCCACTTTGACAGAATCATAATATGATAACAACAACAACAATCATATTAAAAATCGTAAAATGGTCTCAAACTGACAATTCAAACTCAAATCAATCAACAACCACTCAACTCAATCAACAATCAATTCTCAATCAACTATCATTATTTTGATTTTCTCAATCTCAATTCAATCTGTGTGCAATTCATATCATAATGAAATAACATTTAAACTGTAGAAAAAAAAAAACATTTTGATTAATAAAAACTGTAATGAAAAATTTACCGATAAAATTACGGTTTTTATTATTTTCATGCGGCAATGTTCACACCAAATATGAAATGAATTTTTAAGAAAATTATAGCAATTGCTAATGATCTGCTGGGAATTCAGGAAATGAATAGCTTTTCGAGGTATTGCTTAAAGTGGCCTTTTTAGGCCCCCTGGGCATAGTTTGCGACATCTATTCTTTTCTATTGCTGTTGAGTATAATATATGTATATATAGGTACCTATTATTCTATAACAACAAAAAAATAAAATCAATATCGTTTATTTGAATAAAATGTGGTAGGTACAAAAGATTTTACATAAAATTTCAGTGCAAAGACGCTTTCCGCCATGTAATTGCTGTAATGATGGCATGCAAATATTTAATAGATAGACTTGGTGCATTGTAATACAGTAATAGACAAATTATTAAAAAATAAAAAGGTGTTCTATATTTATCATCTTCTTAGGACTTATTTTTCAATTATCTGATAACTTTATTTGAGGAATAATTTTGAAATTTTGACAGTTATTTCATATAAAAACTGTCAAACGTCAATTTTATTTGTCGAATAAAAATTATCTGGCGATGAAAAAATCTATGATAGTAACAAGACCGGAAAAAAAAATCACCAAAAACCAAAACCGTATAAAAAAAAACTTTTGGTTATTTTTCTTAGAGCCAATATTGCAACTGCAAGTTTTCAATTTTATAAAAGCAACTCTAACATACCTAAACTAAAATATTCATACTCTAACATATCCTTCAGTGTATATTTAAGTAATTTATCTCCGTTAGATTTAGATACCATAATTTCGGAAAAACGAGGGATGAAAACTTTTATAGCTTCGAAAGCTTTTAACGCGGGCTGGTGTATCGGGAATGCTATAATTTTAAAGTATGTTCCCTGTTACAGCCCGAGGAAGTTTTAGTGTGTTTCTTTTGTTACTACACTCATTGTTGCTCATAAGAAACAGTTTCCCCTGACAAGTTAGATTAATATTGCAATCCTCCTAATATAATATATCCTACTAATATTATAAACGGGGAAGTTTGTGAGGATGGATGGATGGATTGTTACTCTTTCACGCAAAAACTACTCAACGGATTTTGATGAGAGTACAGTAATATAGTTTATACATCGGAATAACACATAATATACTTTTATCCCGATATTCCCATGGGATCGACATAATGCGGATGAAACCGCGTGAAATATGAAAGTTTATATGTTTGGATGTTTGTTACCCAATCACGCAAAAACGGCTGAACGGATTTGGATGAAATTTGACGTACAAATAGTTTATAACCTGGATTAACACATAAAATACTTTTTATCCCGCTAGTACGTTCACATGGGATAAGTTCCAGCAGCCGCGCGGGCGAAGCCGCTGTCAACAGCCAGTATTAAATAAAACACGACGTAAATGTACCACAATAAATAAAAGCTTTGACTGAAAGAAATTGTATCGGTTGTAGATTAAAAATGTAGTAGTTGTACCCACTATATTATCGATAGGTACTTCGTTATTATGCCGCCTCACTGGGCACCAAGTACTGAGCACAGCTCCGCTGGTAAGTACTGGATCCTCGACAAAAATAGAAAAAATATTGCTGTTTCATTCAAAGCGTACCAACGTTGATTGTCGGAGAAATTCTTGTAAAGAAAAATCACTGGCAGACGCTGCAGTCACAATTCCAGTCCAACACAGTTACCCACGGTGGTAAGAATTCCTTGAAAGTAGGTTAGATAAAAATGATGTTAGAAATATATCGGGTTCCTACTTTGTTAATACTTTGTTTTGATCATTAAAACTTATAATTAGTGTTAGACTTAACTGTGGAGAATTTACTTTAAGACAACAAGGTAGGCAAATTATTTTTTACGCTAAGTTTTAACTATTCTTGTTCAACAGTTCTGTGCTTAATAAATATTTAGTGCTAGTTATAAACCTAAAGGTGTTAGCGATAAAAATGGTGATTGAAGTATTTTTTATTATAATTTTTATAACGTCTCATAATCATAATTTTCACCATCTTTTCTACAATGATGGCTATGAAAATCACACAGGAGACTATAAAAGTATACGAGGCGCCATTATCACGATTTAAACCACAATCTTTGTACACAGAGCAGCACCGCCAGCAAGCTTTACCAGAAATTAAAATTCCACACTTAAGCCAAGTACTAAAACAGATTCGCGGCAACTTCGCCTTAATTCTCTTCGCGTGCCGACTTACCTTCGTCCTAATTTATTGGAACAGTGGAACAAGGAAGAGTTCGATCGGTACAATAAATTTCAAATTTCATTATTTGAAGAGGAAGTCGCGAGTTGCCAATTGCAATTTGGTTTTCCGATCACGTCTCCATACTATTGGTGAGGATATTCGAGCCACCTGTGCCCGCACTCTATGAGGCTTTAAACGCGCCTCTGCTCTTTCGATAAACCGACTGTGAAATATTCGCGGTGTACGCCAGACGCCGCATTTCCTTATGAATGATACATGCCACACCGCCACACCGGTCGCCGTTCTCTAGCTGCAAACGTTATCGAACCACTCGGATCTGGCAGTCAGTGCATAATTTCTAACTCCGCTGTGAAATCTGACTCGGTACCAAGTGTTCAATATAACTTAATAACTTTGTATAAAGCTCGCCAAGTTATTTGTCACCTCTGGTTGTTGTCCGCAGGGCATAGTATCGTTTTGTCGAAAACACAGTTCGCGATAAATGTCATAACTTATTAATAAGTGGACTAGGTAACTGTTGGCTAATGTTTGCTCATCGATATTAAAGATTATTCTCGACTATAATAACATAGCTCGCATCTGATTGGAATTTATTTCGTGTCGTTAATCTTGCGACATAAATGACTAAATGGATCTATAACATAAGATATTTATGTTGTACTTTTGAGTGTCTAATGATGTCGTTTCATGTTAATTTTGGAATCTAATGATATGATTATGATTCTATTATTTGCCTTTACCTTTACATAAATTAGTAATAATAGCCCAAAACAGTAATATTTACCGTAAACCCAGTTGAATGGCGTGCAAAAGGAGAGGCCTATGTCCAGCAGTGGACTGCTATAGGCTGATGATGATGATGATGATACACAATTATCATAACAATGACATATGTGATCATCCTTCACATTTGAATTGCTAACAAGCAAATTATAGTTACTTAATAGCGACACAAGAATCTTGCTGGCATCTCAATATATCATTAAACTGTTGGCTGCTAAAATGTGCCGAGAGCAGTATTAAAGTAATACAATGGCAGCTAATTCTGTGTATAGTTACGTAAAAACTTGGCGACGGCGGCGTGTGGTCGCGACCGTATCTCAAATTAAATCTCACCAACAAATCTTCGCGGGGGGATGAACCGCGGCGACCTCTACCATCGACCTCTTATATTTGCTTTGAATTCTCCTAGATTTTTGTTTGAAATATTTGAAAGGGAGTTGTGTACTATATTTAGACAGGTCTAACGAAATAAATAAATAAAAAACCTACGATGGTTAATCTGTAAAGATCAGCGCCAAGAACTAAAGAAAGAAAGAGAGGAGTTATTTTTTTGTTTTTCTCATCTTCTGTACCAGAGGTATCTGCTGCAAGGAAGAAAATCATGAAAATGACTTTGTTAACTCCTTCCAGAAGCCTGAACGCCTGTAGTCATGATAACACTAAACACTCCATAATATTTCATCGTGTCGCAGTGTTAATTTTGGTCGCCATGTTTAACAGTTTGTGTAACGTGGTAAGGGCTCGAGCTCGCGTCCTGGTTGCCTGCGAACGTTCGGAGTCGCAATTTGTTCCCGTACAGCCTTAAAAATCCGCATTTTATTGTTCCGCCTCTCATTTCTACTTGAACTGTACTCGCTAGGGCCTCAATGAGCTCACCCATGCAAAACTTTTGTGTTTTTATAACTCAAATAAATATGTTATACTGCACTGAAAAACTAATGGTTTTTTGTTAAACACTTGCAGACAAAATGAGGGCTTGTGGCTAAGTAATAACAGCCGCACGGGTCGATCGATCAGGTTAAGCTACACTTGCCGCGGTTGGTTCCTGCCATGGACCAACCGCGGCAAGTGTAGCTGTAAGTGTAGCATGGACTCCGTGGATGGGTGACCAACTTTACATACCAAGGGGTTTCGTATTACCCAGTAAAGTAACTGGGTTGTGGAGGTCAGATAGGCAGTCGCTCCATGAAAAATACTGGTATTCAGCTTCATCCGGTTTGACTGGTAGCCAACCCCAACATAGTTGGGAAAAGGCTAGGCAGATTATACTTGCATACAAAATAAATAATATTCTATTCTATTCTAAACTACCTACTAAAACTACTTGGGATGCAAATGTCAATGAATAATTAATATTAGATGAATTTATTAATGTTGATATTCAACAAATTACACCCACGGGTGTGCCGAGTCTACACGAAACACAATTAGAATTTTAACGGTTCACAAATAAAACTTTAATTACTTGTCTATTGAGGTCAAAGAATTTTGGGGATAGAAGTTAATTAAACCATTTCAGAGCCACCTAGCGCCAAAGTAAAATTTGATGTTAATAAATAATGTTTTTACAAAAAACGTACGACATTAGATGATAAAAATGAAACCTAGACTAAGTATTATGAATGACAATAATTAACTACTTTTTATTCGTAAATAATTTATCAAAGAATTTAGATACCTACCCAACCCCCCGATCCCACGACCCCCGATCCCCTGACCCCCAATCCCTTTTATTTCCAATAAATTCTCACGTCTATGTTAAGTTGAACATATTGAGTTTATTTAAGTTGAGCTTCTTACCATTTATTTATGTAAGTACCCAGGTCATATAATGGATACCGACGTCAGATTGTCTGATGATCAATGATCCAACGATAATATTTTCAGCCTAAAGTTACGCTGCAAGTCAAAAAGATACTCATTACCGAAATGAATCCGATGAAAAATGCGATTCCTGATTTCACACGATTCATTGTCCAATTTATTACATTCAATGAATAATAATTTTTAAATTTACAAACAGATTATTTTAACATCTCAATTCAGGTTAATCTGTAGATAACTTACGTAGGTACGGTCAGCATCAAAAGTCGGTTAACACTTTAGTTGTTTAAATCTTAATTATTGAAAAAATTATCCTTAAAAAACATATATTAATAAGATATTTAAGAATAATTAACTCTTTGCTATTACATGAAATAGAGAAAACCAATGTATCGCATCATTTTGTATCAATTTAGATGATTTGTAAAAGTAACAGTGTTAATTGACTTTTGATGCTGACTGTACCTACCTGAATCCTTTTTAAATATAATTTTCCTCATTATAATTTAATTTATTAATAGCTACATTGAGCGTAAAACCGACGAATGTATTATCTGAATTAAACTGTACCTACATATCAAGCATATACATTTCCAGTATAAGCAGACTTCTCATTGTACGAAAAACCTATACAATGGGAGGTCAGCTAAAACTGGAAATTTATAGCTTGATATCTCGCTCTGTGTACATACACTACCCGTACATACCGTGGTCGGTACATACCTATGTTCGAACGTGGTGCAAGCTGAGAAGTCATCAATCCTACTCTGCCTTCTATTCCTAGAAAATAGTTTCACTGCTCATTACCACATCTGACATATGCATGATATACTGTGATGCATTATGACGCCATACACAGGATACGCATTTGCAACGTTAGGGGAATAATTAAATGATGCTATTTACATACGAATTCTACACAATTTCGGGCCTCCAAATGGAACATAAATTATTTGTAGATACAGTTTCGTGCACTGTGCCTGTTATTATTTTACTAACTTATTATTTTTGTGGAGCAGCTGTTACTATTTTAATCTGAGCAAATCTTAGCGATGTTTTCAAGCATATTATTTGGACACCGGCGGCAGAGGGTTTAGTTTAAGTAAACATTTTTCGTAATCATAAATTAAAATTTTTGGTAGAATTTCGATGTTGTCAGAAATAATATATCTGTAGGTTAGACAGAGGTATGATCTAATATGTACAATGAAAATCAGGCATGTTATAAAACGACCTGGATTTGCTAGGGAGCAAGTTAAAGAGAAAAGTCTTAATACATTTAGTCTTGTCTTCTTGTATTAATATCTAGGTACTACACCTAGATATTAATACAAAAAGACAAGTGCTAGGTTTTCTGATCGACATGGCAGAAACTGCTAAAAGATATTCAGCCGGTCTATTCTGTAAAAAACTTACCGTGAAAACTTAGGTGAAGTAAAGTGTCATTCCACCTTATGATCAATCTCTATTGACACTATGTATGGACAACTCACTCTACGCTCACTTCACCTAAGTTTTCAAAGTGTGATTTCTCCAGAATAGATCAGCAGGTCTGCTTGAAATGTTCAAAATAAAGTTGCGCTTCCACCAAATATTATTTAGGAATAAAAAAGCCCAGCTACTTTTTCAGCATGAGCTTATAAGTCGGCCCCTGACTTACCTACATTAGCGCCGCTGAACTTTCCTACTATCGAGCAAATGACAAGCATGTTCCTCTATAAACCTTTTATTCCTAGTTCAGTATGATAAATACACGAATAAGTAGCACGGTCGAGTCTCGCTGACACACAAAGTGAAATAAATTGTATGAGTTGGTAGTTGCGTGTGATCGCCCGCGTTGGCCGCGCCGCCCGCGCCTAGCGTGCACCTGTCAATTCCTTTCCCAACTTTTATTTTTCTTGATTCTATTCAGCTGGCATTTGGAATCGAAAATTTATCTCTATGTAGTTAAGAATGGCGAATTTTAACGTGGTAACAAATCAATCATGATCTTTTCAGTTGATTCAGCTGGTTTATCTGTTAAAGATTATTAAGAGTGATGGTGTTTGGATAAAGCTGTTTTTAATGTGTTGAATTTATTTTAGCTAAGTATTCATTCATCATTGATTCTTCAGTCTCTGATTTTTGCTCCAAATTCACTTGTTTTCATAATAATGAAAATGTTTACGAACTTTGACAGTTAAACCTTTGTAGATCAGTTTTATTTCGGCAAGAATTTCGACAAAAAATAACCAATTCCAAAGCCTTCTTTGATTGTTTCGGCTGGACATGCTCACAATCTAAATCAATCTCTATCCAGATAAAAACTTATTTAAAAAAGGAATGCATACAAATGACGTCACCGGGAGAAATAAAATATTAAATTTGTGAAAAGAGGCCGTATTACGCGGACGTTTCCCGCCGAGATTCGGATCGCGCTCGGAACAAACAACGTCAGTGGGGCCGTGCAAAATGGAGCGGATAAAACGCGCCTATCACAGCATTCTTCAAGTACCTCTACATAAATTGCCTGAGCTTAATATTACCCGCGGATTTTTCGTATAATTGCAAAAAAATATTTATTTTCTGTGTTTGGGGTTGATGCTTATCGGGCTTATTCATAGTTTCACACTCAATACGAATTCAACTGGTTTGGAATGTTTGGACACCTTTGGTATTAATTGAATTGATTAAAAATACAAAACTATTAAATTATGGAGGCCAGACAAATTGTGTGGTTCCAAAACCGGGTATCTACTTATGTATCAATATGAAATTGTGGTTTAAACCTATACGGTGCGGCACCTAAAGCAGAACGATGCGCGATGTAAGGAAAACTGGACTAACAGCATAATATTAATTTCAGATGTAGTTAGCTTCCAGTATAAAAGTAATACTAGAACAAAAATTGCAAATATTCAACTGCCTAAAACAGAATTTTAGATTTCCTAAACTTTTAGAATCGAAAATACACGGGCACGATGAAAATTTGATTAAAATTCGTTCTGTAGTATTTCCAAAGAGAATACGATCAAGTTGAATTTTCCATAAACGCTTTCTCTAATCCTATGATTCAATGGAACCACATTTTTGCAGAATTACCTATCACGTAAAATGTGAGCGAGTGAAATTGACTTCTTTATTATTTCAATTTCGAAGACTCACGAGTCACGGCTCTATTTCTTCCGAAAAAGTTATAAGTATTATTTTATTACATCAGGGCTATATCACCTCGGATACAGTCACGAACAGTCCCCTTAACCAAATTAAAATCCGGCAATAGACCTCGAAAAAGAAAAAGACACCATTAATAAAAGTTCCCCCGCCACGCTTCGTTAGATAGTGTTGCCATCATGAAAATTAATTACCCCAAATCATCAGTGTAATTTTTAACAGCCCAAAAGTGTTGCCAGCTGTGACAGATGTAATTACTTATTGGCGATGCGAACTCGCCATAAATGTAATTGGCTTCATCGTACTTTAATGGACTCGCATTAATACAAATGGATTAAGTGAGATTTTATGCATCCGTTGCTGATTTAAATATTAAATTTTGCGCTGATCTATCTTGTCATGTTGATGTGATAGTAAAACCAACGCGTGGGTAGATCACACGTTCGTATTGTTGGATTTTGATATTAATTGATGGATATTGAAAATTGATAGGGGTTAGTGACTAAATAATAACAGCCGTGCGGGTATATCTAAGGTGGATGAGATTCGTGGATGGGTGACCATCCATTACATATATCGAGACACCACCGTGCCTTGAATAGTACGTTAAGGCTTCGCTGTCCGTCTGTCTGTCTGTCAGAGGGCTGTATCTCATAAACCGTAATAGGTAGACAGTTGAAATTTTCACACTGTGTATTTCTATTGCCGCTATAACAACAAACAATAAAAATAAAATAATCGAACGGTGGTACGAAACCCTTTGTGTGCGAGTCCGACACGCACTTGGTCGGTATTTTTGAAATAGTACCAGTTATAAATAATAATAAATAGAAACCTGTTTATAAATAAATCTCATCATCATCATCATCTGCCTAGCCTTTTCCCAACTATGTTGGGGTCGGCTTCCAGTCTCACCGGATGCAGCTGAATACCAATATTTTACATGAAGCGACTGCCTATCTGACCTTCACAACCCAGTCACTGGGTAATACGATACCCCTTGGTAAGACTGGTTGTCAGACTTTCGGGCTTCTGACGACCCGTAACGACTGTCAAAGATCCACGAATGACAGCCGAACCAACAATTTAACGTGCTTTCCGAGGCACGGAGGGGTCTTGATATAAAAAGATGGTCACCCATCCACGGACCAACCACGGCAAGCGTAGCGTAACCTAATTGACTGACCCGTGCGGCTGTTATTACTTAGCCACAAGCCTCATCCCTTCTAATATCACATACTAGCTTTTGCCAGCGGGTTCGCCCGCGTGGAGGTCAGAAATCATCCCACGGGAACATACTGCCGGGATAAAAAGTATCCTATGTGTTAATCCAGGTTATAAACTATCTGTGTGCCAAATTTCATCCAAATCTGTTCAGGAGTTTTCGCGTGAGTAAGAGTAACAAACATCCATCCATCCATACAAGCTTTCACGTTTATAATACTCGTATTAGTAGGAAGTAGGAATAATAACTTCAACATAATTATAGTGCGCGGCCATTTTGAAAGAACGTGCAAGACTACAAAACATTCCTCAGGTGTACAGAATATAAAAGTCCACTGCAATATTGTGTTACAACATCTAATTACTGTCAGGCAGCAAAGAAGGAAGAAAGTGTACACCATTGTAGTTACCTTTGCCTTTAAGTGGTCGTTTTTGTTCCAATCTACGTAAGAACTGGATTCAACTAAACGCAGGGAAGAGACACTTTGTTTAGAGCAAGTCTTGCGAACGTTCCTGTGGGGTAATTGCGTAACAAACTATCAGTAACAATGGATTTCATTTTGACAGTTCAACAACATGATCATTTATAGGGGAAAAAAGACTGTCAGCGGAGGGAAAGTTGAGTAAACGTTAATTGTGGAACAGCAATTAAAATGTGTCTTAAGTTAAAGGAAGACCATGAGATTCTTCTTGAATAATTTACGTTTACAAAATTATTCAGAGTGAGATTGATAATGTTTTAGGCAATTGGGATGCTGAAATGAAATAAAAACTATTGCATTTAAGATTCATATTCGTAACAGTCCGTAAACTATCAGTTTTTCATTTCATTTAGTAGGTATGAGAAGGTATTCTGTCTTTATTTTCTTTTACCAACCCTCTAATGACGGCACTTAGCAGACTGATATGTCATTGCTCTCTTAATCGCTGCTTGTAGCAGATAATGATAAGGCCTACGTATAGCTGTGGATATATACAGGCTGAAATGGATGTAGACATTACTTGCTAAAATTTCATACGATCGCATGTTGAAGTAACAGGTTCTTAAAAACTTTTGTAATCAAAATGAACATACGTTTGAAGTCATAATTCTACCGCCTAAAACTCATCCACCTTCCTTCTTCCCTTAAACTTAACTACTTTCAAAACTAAGGACATAATGGACGGAACAAACAAACGCCACCTTCAGATGGCTACAGTTCCTAACCTGAACTAACAGCTCCAGGTCAGAGCAGTTATTTACTTCCTGCGAACTGCGTATCAAAGGCGACTGCGGAAATTAGGGGCGGTACACACTCTCTGCGCAAAGTGTTCACACCTCACTAATGGCGTCACGGAAACGATACCCCACGGCTCTTCCTAACGGCTGTATTATCAACCAAAAGATACCACTCATTATATTATTTAAAGCTCGGTTATCGTTTTGCCATCTACACAATCTACCTCCCCCATTTTCTCGGGCAATCTCTGTGTTATCGATTATCAATAAGAAATAATTGGGTAACGAAAATATCTAACAACATCGCCAGCTTTTAGTACTTTCAATAACAATAGTCGTTTAAAAACACTCCTACAGAATTGTAGAGCTCTCAAATCAGGAGTCTTTATAATTATTATGCTAAAAGGAGGAGTGGAGCGAGTCGCGGATTCGTAAAATTGAAAATAAGATGTTGAAGTAGACCCATATTTTAGGGGACGACCAGCACAAAAAATGTTTTTTTTTTTAAAGACACTCTTGTTTATAAGGCGGCCATTGGCCGGATCCCATTCAGTTCGGTCTCGTCGACTACATTAAACTGATTGCTGCAATTAGCGAATGGTGTAATTCTCGTTTTTCAAGCGTCTCCCGTCGCTGGGGCCCGTCGTTGGGCCCTCACCCCCTTTAGGAAATTACTTGAGCCCCGCAGGTCGTGGCGACTTTCCTGGGATTAAATAAAATTGAAGAACTCGAATGAAATTGTTTTGGATTTCTCGTCTTGATCAGTTAGGTTTGTCGGCGTTCAACTCGGGATTGTGGCCTTAATTATAGTAAGTGGATTGCTAATCGCATTTATTTCGAGATTGTGCGGAATTTCTGCGAATTTTGGCGAGCTCGATTTGGCGACAGAATTATGTTGGTATTACTTTCATTGTTACCGCTCCCACAGACGTTATTATTTTCAGGCGCTGTTTACTTAAAGAAAGGCTGGGACAAGGCTAATGTAGTCCAACCTGATTTAAAATTTATTCCTTAGGAATTTTCATTTACTTTTTTTATGAATCTTCTTACTATCTAATCGTTCTCATTTGTTCTTTCACGAATAAAGTGATACAACTTTTATTTCAGTGCAGTCGAATATATCGTCCGAGAGAAAAACGAATGTCATAAAGATAGCTAACTAGAGTCACATCACTGGCTCATAGGATTCGAGCCAAGCAGTATTCTTAACAAGATGCAGCTCCGCCAACAAATCGGCTCCGAAATGAGGCAATACGGGAATTCAAAGGCGACGGTAAAGTGGTAAAATGATATATTTCTGGCATGTATCGCGAGGACAATAGCGGATTGTGTATGGCACTGTTATACTAGTTTTGTATTATATGGAGGGGGATGGCAATAAACAGGACGATTGCACGGCCAGCCCTCGTCCCTGCTACGAGTATATACGAGTTTATGTACATACGTACGTGTACACTGTACATGTCCACTCGCCGACATACGTTATACGATATCATAAAAATATGTGTTTTACTAGAATTTTTCTGATATCACATATTGAGAGGAAACGCGATTGAGAGGTGGAGTTTCAAAGATTGTAGACATTACTTTAATGAGGTTAGTTTATTGCTTCACGATGAATAGGAGTAAGTAATTGAATGAACATACAAACGTGATCATTAGACGAAAAATATCATAGAAACGCAAACGCGTTAATCATAAACTTAGCCATCAGATAAATGTCTATCTGCACACCCGACTAAGCATAGTTTCCAAAGTTGAGGGGTGACTCAATAGTATTCTATAATGTAACTCCAGTATACCGGACATACAAACTTTATGGTCAAACGGTCACGCGTGAATTGTTCAAACTGCTATTAAATCTGCGACTACGTTACTGCGATGTAGTGTGGTGACGTAACGAAGTTTCAACCGCTCTCGCCCCTCGCAGTATATCGACGGTAAAATGTAACATAGTGGCTAAAGTCGGAGTTAAGAGTGATTCATGTGGTACATACATGCAAATAAAATACCTCATAGTTATACTAATGTGGATTTACAACGAGACGATGAAGAAAAAATTGTGGCGCTACCGTTTTAATAAATTCTCAGGTAACTACTATTATGGACGACTGTACGCTCGCACGTATCATGTAGAGCATAAATTAATAATGCAGTCAGACACTGCTTTATATTACATGCTTACGTATGAAGAAAATGAGAAAAACATTCATTTTATTACAGTTTAATGACCCCTCAATAGCAACCGAAAGTAGGAAAGAGCCCGAGTCACGCATCAAAACGTTAAGTGGCGTTAGGTAACAGAATCCCTCCTAGGTGTACCGTCCAACTATTCCAAGTTCCACGAAACTATTCGAGAAGTTATACAGGAAAGACGTAGTAACGTTGGGGGTTATTAGGCACATAGCTTACCCAAAACAATATCCTAAACATCAGGCGTAACATAGTTGGCTGTCAGTTTCGTATTGTGTAGGAGCGGTTGGGCTGCCCACCCATAAACACAGATATATGAAAGTTAATAACATTTACCTAACGCAATAAAATATATTAATGTTAGTCCCTTGTAGGGCTGGGTGGCTCAGCGGCACAGCGGCGCAATATGGGCTGTATTCGTGCGATCAAACATGGCTCCCAACCACACGTACGAATAATTCATCGCTTCGTATTGTTAATCTCTCACGCATCACTCTCTCCACTAATTGTTTCTTGTCGTCTACCGATAGTCATATAATAATTAATCAGTTATTTATTGGTAATACGTTGTTATCGGATATTTCGTTTTCTTTATCTGATGGAAAAAAGAGCTTCATGATTACTTTGTACTTGATCGGCTTTTGTCTGCTTTATTTTTTTATGTGAATACAGCTTATGATATCGTTGTTCCTTTGAGAATAAGAGCTTTATTAAATATTTTTCGCATATTGGATTATACCTAGTTACCCAAATTACCTATAATAGTTATGTATCTACTTCCATAAATTTTAACTGAAAAATCTCGCGTTTATAAGCGTTGAAATCCGTTTTGATTTCCAATATTCACACTTTTCACGTTCGCGAATTTTCGCAGGTATTACGCTAAAATAGAATAGGCGTGATAAAATAAACATTTTTATGACATTGCTCGGGCGAATTGCTTCATAAAACGCAATTATCCCAGGAATAAGGCCAAGCTAACGATATAGGAAGGTCATTGGTTAGTTGCGAAAGTATTATCTACTTTGATTTCGGTGAAGTACTTTTGTATTATTGTTTAGGGGTGTAGCTACAAGCATTCAGTATCTAAGTATCAATAACACGGTAAGAATACGAAAACTTACCTAAGTACTTAGATATAGCTTCGAGGAATCAAGTGTAAATATTTTCCTTATATTTTTAATTTAGGTAATGAAATTCTGAAATTAATTTAGTAAGTTATTTTTTTTGTAGAAGATTTTAGTTATCAAGTTTTCTTGAAAAAAGGTCTCATGGAAAAGACACGAGACCAAATCTTTGATCAGGCCTATCCAAGTTGATAGTGAACAATTTTATCAGCAAACGAAAAATCACAATTCGTTCTTGGAAATAGTCATGTCTCAAAAAATACCGTCACGAACTCGGCCTAGAATTGGTTAAGTATCTAACATCGAAAAGGAAATATTTAGGCAGGATATAAATACTGGACTGGTCAAGACAATGGCGCCGGCTGTCTATTAGTGGTTGACTGACAAATAGATTCATTTATTTATTTAATACTTCAAGCACATACATGTACAGGCGCGGACACATTTTCTACCAGTCAACCCTTGGGTGATGCAGAGGTAAACAGCGGTCAATCATGAAAAAGGAATAAATATCTATATCTATACTTATAATAAATCTGTAGAAGTGAAAATTCTGTACATTGAAAATATCAAAAAAATAAATGGCAGGGGGTGTTACTAGACCGACACCGAACCCAAAAATGTGATTAAAAAATTTTTTGTCTGTCTGTCTGTCGGTCTGTCTGTCTGTCTGTCTGTTTGTTCAGGCATCACGCAAAAACTACCGGTTCGATTACGATGAAACTTGGTATAATTATTCTTTAATATCCTGGGCACCACACTGGGTACTTTTTATCCCGGAAAAGTATATACAATAAAAAACAAACTTAATTTTGCGGTTCGATCCCTAGACCCGATTACTGCACCAACCGCAAATAATAAGTTTGTCGTAGGTTAAGTCACCCGCAATGGAGTTCATTTTTATTCCTTTT
This sequence comes from Apamea sordens, assembly GCA_945859715.1. NCBI lineage: Eukaryota > Metazoa > Arthropoda > Insecta > Lepidoptera > Noctuidae > Apamea > Apamea sordens. Next base: position 9,911,027 of record OX243994.1, read on the forward strand.
AGTTTTTAGAGTTATTTTGGTTTATTTTTATATAAGTCGTAGGTATAGATTTTAATTGTAAAGTATAGGTACTATATTTGATAGTGTACGTAGTGACCGTAGGTTATTTTATAATACTGTTAGGCAGGATTAGTCATTCGTATAGATATTAGTTTTTAGGGATTTTGATTATTTTATTGAGTTTAGATTAGTTATCATCAGAAATAGGTTTATTTAGGTAGGTAGGTATTTAATTTTCTGTTATTGAGTTCTTTTTTTTTAATTAGGTAGGTACTTAGGTAAAGATATCATATAGGTACCCTCTTAATCACCACTAATGAGACACAATTGGTTTTCTATTGTAATTAGCCACAAAGGGCCCGCGAGATAGATGGCATTCTGGGGAAGCACATACATTTTATCCTGTTAGCACGTTCCCGTGGGATAATTTCCGACATCCACGCGGGCGAAGCCGCGGGCAGAAGCTAGTTTTAAATATATGCATAAACCTATTAAAACAACAAACAAACACAAAAAAAATAAGCAGCACAAATAAATAAACATAAATACATGAATATATAAATATATTATAATATAAATAAAAAGATTAACTTTTACCTGCAGATAAAACAAAAAAAGGGGTGACGCTAAAGTCTCTATTTCACACATACCGTTCGAAAACACACACACACTAACATATACACATTACACATACGTACACAACGTTACGTACGTTATATTTCATTTTCTACTATATGTAGTAGAAAATGAAATGTAACGTACGTAACGTTGTGACGAAATGCAATAGACTTAGGACTCATGCATACCTTTATCACTTAAAACATATAAACTAGAATAGTTCGTGAATTGATAGCTCTAAACCTACTAAATGGTATCCAGATGGCATATTTTCTAACATCATTGATAAATAGTTTTTGTATGGTCTCGGTTGTGATTATGTTTTTGTCCTCAAGGAAAGGATTTAGAGGGTCCATCCTGGCTCTAGTCCTAATGTCATTTTGATTGAAACTGTTCCACTTATATTAGAATAAAAACTTAGTTATTAAAATGGTTTTTATTTTAGGCTTAGACTTTGTTATTTATTCGTCAGAGTTTGTTAGTTTTTCTACTGCAAAGGATTTCAAAATATAGGATGCTACGTCGGCTTCAAAAAGATGTGTGGAATGCAATAATATCGGACATGTCTTGCGTTATAAATATCTGCTTATTCAGTTAAATTCAGATGAATGTGATACTGTTTTGTTTTATAATTGGCATGTCGTAGTTGACCTAGAGAGGTCGTGACTACTTAACCGGGCTGTCCTGTGGTTGCCTTAAGTAAACTTAAAGCCTCCAGCCAGGGCTTAAAACTAATTAAAACTTGAATGTGATACGTCGTTGTGATAAGAAATATCTGACATCACTTTGGCAGCAAAAAAACCTCACAGTTCAAGGTGTCGGGTTTTATTCTACGAGTGTATCGCAATCAGTGCCGCTCATATTGCAAAAATATGTGACATCCCACTATAAATATCAGACAGATAATGTTTCTAACCGTTTTTGGCGTCGCTTGTCTCGTCAGTAAATAGTTTTGGTGTTCCTTTATCATCTTCCTGCCCTTATCTCATGTTACTTGTGGTCAGCGCAACACGTTTTCTTCTTCCATTCTCCACTGTCAACCGTCACGCTATCATTCACTCCCTTCTCTTTCATATCATACCTCACACAATCCGTCCATCTTTTCTTCTTCCCTCTCCATCCATCCACATGTATATTCATCACTCTTTTAGTCACATGCGTTTCGTCCCTTCCAGTTTTGGTGTTGCTTCGATGTCACATATTTGTGCTGTCATTTGTCCCATATATGCCTCCCACAAATGATCACATATATTTGCCATCATCTTGACGACAGATATTAATTGATGAATCATTAAATTAGATATTATTGCCGAGCTTTCCATAGTATTAATACTTGTGACAGTACATACGTTACGGTTTTTTAATCTACAACACATATTTGTAGGTTTAAATTTCTGAATGCAGCCTTTATCTAGGTTGAGGAAAAATAAAAATCGTACTATAACTGGATATGGGGAGGGCTAGCAAGTTAACGGAAGGATTTTTTCGTAAAAAGTATCCCAGCTATATTTTTTGTTCGAATCAAGTTCAGAACCTCGAGTTTCATGCCAATTCCATTATTTGCTTGAACTACTAATAAAGAGCATAACGCAAAGCTCAGTTTTAATAATTATTTATGACTAAGTAAGTATGCAATAAACACGTTTTAAGATTAAATTCGTTTATGAGTTCTAAAGCTAACGAAAATACCTCGTAATAATTTTATTATTTTTGGCACAGCACCACAGGTTGATTTATGGTAATGGTATATTTTGTGAAACGGTTTTAATATCTGATAATTATAATATTTGAGAACAAAATGTTTAATAAAAGAATTGTCCACGTTTTATCACATTGAAGCAATCGAAAAGGCAAAAAAAAAATCCCCTCAATTGAGAACCAACATTATTTACTAGTAAACCAAACAGTCCCACAAAAATCTATCCCACATTCACTAAAATAGTTGAAAATCCCGCCGGCTGCACTTAAAAATCGCATATCTCAATCCTTTTGTTAGCTTTAACAATAGGTAGGTAACTGAACCAGTTGGCTGTTGAAAAAGAAACAATGGGATACAAATTTATAATGCAGTCTGGAAATGAATCACGTCATGCCTGGGTCCTTCGGGAGCTGCCCTGAATGAAAATGAACAACAATACTGATTCAACGTGGACATGAATATAAAATATTTTCAAATAATCCATCATAGAGAGAATCTCTCTGTTGGCTTATTTTCAGAGAAACTCGCAATCCGACGTAGCTTTGTACTGGGATGCTTCTTTTACTTGCCTTGTTTAGATTGTTTCTTTAGATTGTATTTGTAGTTTTGCAGGGGAGCGTACACAAGGCGGATAACTCACATATCAATCTTTATACGGGCGGTGCATTCATATACCGACTGATGAGACTGACGATCGACTGAAAGCAAAACGATCACCAAATATCTATCTCAAAACACCCTGTAAAGCATCAGACTCACTGAAGCGAAACCTCTGGCTTCGTGTAACATCACCACAATTGCGTAGTGACTGACTTTCGATTTCCAATAAACATTAGATTGAACAAATAATGCCCTAGTTCCAATTTACTATCGAAGGATTGTTACAAACTGATGCAGTTCCAATAATAGGTAGGTATGATACATCGCTGAAATCAATGCTGCTATCATGCTGAACATCAGATATAAATAAATTAACATTCTGTGTTGCAGTTGTGTTAATTTGAGTCCCAATTAACAGCGATGTTCGATGTTAATTATAATTACTGTAACTTGTTATTAAAGAAGGAGTTCAGACTTTTATACATAGTATAAAATAAAGTCGGTCTGTGTGGTCGCTTAGTTCTTCTAATCTACCCAATGGATTTATTCCGTAAAGTTTGTGTGTATTCTAAATGAATATTAATCTTAAATATAGCACAGAAATTTCGATGTTTTAACACCACACACGCACACATACCAGTACACCAGTACCGCCACATCAGTAAATTGCACCCGTGCAATGTTGGTCGCTAGTTGATTATAAAAGTGCAATGTCTTATTTGTAAGGATATACTTTCAGATTGGTCCCATATAAATTTCATCAAAAATGGTTCGGTTTTTAAACCAAAATTACTGGTGAAAATTACAACTTAAAGGTGAAAAATAAAAACTTTTTTTTTGTAGTCTTTTTTGGAAGTCGGTAGTTTTTTTTTGCAAAAAGCTTTGTTTTTTCATATTTAGATATGGATACCCATTACGTCTGCGGAGTTTCGCTAGCTAATTTAATTTGACCCTGTATAAATATTTCTTTTGCTGTGCCCGACAGGGTTCATGATTGTTTCTTTTGATAAAAATTTACCACCTAAGCCTACATTGTGGAATGCAATAAAGAATTGAGTATTGAGTCTTAAATGCTGGCTTGCAAGCAAACGGGGTTGCAATGGTTGGATCGAGTTGACGCTAGAAAAGGATTCATGAAAGGATTTGAGCGAGGCCTTTGCTCAGCAGTGGGTCGGTGAAGGTAAAATACAAAAAACAAAAACAGGGTTCAACGGGTTAAAATGATACACGAGAATGATTACAAAAGTTCACAAATCCGGTGGGTTTATATTCCCATGTATGAGTTATGTATAAACTACCACTATTATGTAGTCCCCTGTGCACGAAAGTTTTGTAATAACGCTCCGTGAAAAAAGGGAAGTTGAAAAATTCCACGCACTCAATCAAGTGCAAAATCGATGGATAGGTTCAAAACACGAGTCATCCATTTTGTAAGCACTGCCGGTGCACACTTGGCTGATTTTTAACTCCATTACTGCGTAGCTTACTTAGATTTTATACAGGTCACGCCCGTTTAGCTCGCGGGGATAGGTAGACGTCTATCCCAATAAATTATTTAATATAAAGTAACAATAAAATTATCAGCCATCACATTTGGCTAGAGTAGGCATTGAAGTTTTGTATGTAAAAGTTGATAATTTTTTCGCGATTACGATGCGGCACCCTTATTGCGTAACGCACAATCAATCGGAATCAGAATCATTTTGAAGCAAAATGCTAATCCATTGCTTCATAAGTTCGAAAAATTTGTCTGCTCAACACGTAAATAACGCAATGAATGTTGTCGAACTGTCAAACTGGAACCGATTCCGATTGATCGTGTGTTACGCAATTAGGGTGCAGGTCCCATTGAGAAAGTTGTTCAGTTTAATGGTCTGTACCTTTAGATAAATATGATTCTGATACATGCTGTATATTATAAAAATTATAAGTATGTTGTGATGACCCGGAAGAGTGTGACTTAGTTCTACCATGAGGATACAAATTCAAACTTGCCAAGTTCCAATGTGACTTTGTCCAAATGCTAAGTAGGTATGTTCTTTGTAAATTAATCTTGGACACTTACGGTGAAGAAAAACGTGGACAAAAAACTTTCTTTGTAAACATTTTGAAATCGCCAACCACTGGTCTATGTTATAACCCTATCTGAATATTAATTAAATTAATAACAGTAGAAGCATACAGAGATGTAAAACAGTTTAAAAAAACAATGTGATTAAGCAAATTGTTTTAATGAAATAATACACGTTTAAATTAAATTCGCTCGTTACCAGCGAGACACTATTTTATTGCATTATTCTCTCGTTAATTAAAAATATTTTAAATTCGAAGAGTTACTGTTAAGAGCAGTGTTAGCCCAGTGGTATTGGCCGGGACTTACGAGTTGTAGGTCGTGGGTTCGAACCCCGGCAGGCGCTTTACTTTGTGTAAATAATTTCATCACCACTGCTCTCAAAACGGTGAAGGAAAACATGTCGAAACAACATGTGGCATGTCCTAGAATTAAATATTCCAAGACACGTGACATCTACCAACCCGCACTGGGCCCGCGTAGTGGATTATAGCCTACTCCCTCTCGAAGAGAGGATGTCTGTGTTTCAGCAGAGGGAACTATAGGCTGATTTTGTAGAATTGATATTGTAATTTTATTGCGTTCTTGAATGTTGAGTCCAAAGGGGTAATTCTCGTAATTTTAAGAACGTTCACAGTCTGATCTCAGTCTCAATCTGTCAAAAAATACTTCTAATTTCCCTACATTTTGACAAGTTTTTGACATTTGTTTGTCGTCGAGATGACACTGCGACTAGATTTTGAACGTTTTAAATTACGGGAATACGGGCCCTGATTAACAACGAAGCGTCTTTTCATCAATAGTTATAAAAGGTTAAAGAAAAAATAAGATCATACAATTCCGTACCTATATAATATGTAAATGCATATCGTAAAAAGCGTATGAAAACGACTTAACACCTAAACAAAACTGTAACACAGATCGTCGTACCATTTGCTCGCAATTAAACCAGATTTATACAAAAAAAAGCAGGTTAGTGTCCCGTATATGTTTTGTAAAAGGCTTGGGTTCCGCAGCTAAGCCGTTAATCCGGCGGTTAGCCAGCTTAGGACGGTACAGCGACACAACCATACCGTGTAATTGATTTTACACGACTAACTGCGAAGTGCTAACCCTGCTGAGTCTGACGAGAACGTTGCACTTGACGGCATTCATTGACACGCACTCGCATGCGTCAAGATTAAAGAACGTAATTGTGTCACTAGGGATGGCCTAAAGATAGGGTTGAAATGTCGTATGATAATTACTGTTTGTGACAACACGGTTAGCGCAGTAGCTGAGCGATCGGACTGCTGCGCTGCGTGTCGCGGGTTCGATTCCCGCACAGAACAAATATTTGTAAGTCCTAAATGTATTTGTTCTGAGTCTGGGTGTTTTTCTATCTATAATATGTATGTATTTACAAAAAAAAAAAAATGTATATAAGTAGTTTATCAGCCATCTTGTTACCATAACACAAGCATTAGGTTGCTTAGCTTGGGACTAGATGGCGCTGTGTGAAATGTCCAGGGATATTATTATTATTATTATGTTACGCAGCCTGCTTTGCTCTGTACCGCAGCGCGGTAAGACATCTATGCTAATAATAAAGCTGAAGAGTTTATTTGTTTATTTGCACGCACTAATATCGAAACTATCAGTCGGATTTGAAAAAAAGTCGGAAAAAATGCTAAGCGACAACGAAGTAATAGCGCGGGCAGGCGATGCGATGCGATGCGAATGTATGGGTCGGGGGAAAAAAATCTCACGCGAACGAAGTCGTGAGCAGAAGCTAGTGTTTGATAAGCTGGGATGATCATTCGTTATTTTTGCTTTCATAAAAGTAAAGTTCAACAGAAGAATAAACATAAAATTACCCAAAGGACTTTTAAAATGCTGCTACTGTCAAAAGGCTGAAATTACACGAAATATCATGTTGAAATATGTACCTACAGACAGCGTTAATTAACACAATAAATAACGCGATAGTTATCTAATAAACAAATTAAAACGATACTCGCTGTTCGAGTTTTACAAGGGGTAAAAACACCGCGTAGCACTCGTCGCTGTCATAAATCATTGTAGTAGGTACGCAAACTTAAGTAAAATAAACATGGTGGAAACTAATTAGTGTAGAAAATTCACGTGGGACCAAACAGGGTAATATGGGCGAAGCACAGTTTGATGTTGCGCTCACAAAATTAGGGAAGTTTAGGGCCAAAGTCGCCCCTGTCCGGAACAAGTTAATTTAAACTAGCCGAGTAATTTGCACAGAACCGTGACACTAATTCAATTAGTTACAAGGTATGCAAACAACGTGAGGCCTACACAATTGTTCTGAATTTGACCCCAAACGCATACTATATTTATTGCCGAAAGAATAAAATGTCCGAATACAATGCTTAGGGAAGAACCACCTACATTTAGCGAAGCCTACGCTCTCACAAAGTTTTTCCTTTCCGATAGAAACAAAAACTACGTTTAACTAAAGAATATTAACATAATATTTCCTCACAGAAATAGGTATGTAATGATCATCTTTGCTATCGAAATATTGCTTCCTGCGACGAGGTTCGCCAAGAAACTCGCTAGTCATTTTCTCAACGCGTCTAATATCACGCGAACTGCCAAAATCTATAAAATAACTGTTGCCACAAATGGTCTGTTCAACCTATTTCGGTGAAACTTGACTGATTTATAAATTAACTGACTAGGTGTAAATGTCTCGACGAGCGACAATTTCAAACCTGCTTTTTCGAATTTTCTGTATTGAAATAAACAGGTAATCATTTTTCCGAATTCTACATGTTAAAATATTCATGAAGATGGTTCAATGTCGTCCCGTGTATGCGTTTAAGAGTTAATATTCTTCTGTAAGGCGAGACGGCAAAAGCCTCTCTGAACCACGTAGGGATTTGTGAGGTTAACCCACTTTCTGCAGAGGTAACTTTAATTTAGTTACGTTGTTGGTCGTTTGTACCTTTGTCAAATTACATATCTACGTAATTCGTTCGTTGGTTTCTTGTTTATTAACCATGTTGTAAGCGTTACAATTTCACGAATGGCCAAATTGGAATTAGAGACTTCTGTTTTGGCAATGAAACTTGTGTAACCTACAATATGAAAGTGTTCATTGCTAATGACCATTTTGATGAATTATTCAGTTTATTCTCATTAAAACTTTAGGCTGCTAACTGTATTCATAATGAATGTAAATACTTATGTACCTGTGTCAAGGTTCATTCATTGTGGAGGGACCAATGACGCTTACCCGTTCAGCTTCTTACTTTATTTTCCTTCATAGAATCCATTAAGTCTGCTTCTCCAAACCATCAGTCGATAATTGCAAGTTAAAAGTATTTTAAAAATCATCTTCTGAAAAGTACATAACTTGTTTTTTATTTTTAAATAGATACCAACAGTATTTCATAAACTAAATTGTTCAAACTTTTCATATTTTAATTTGTACTTAATCGTATTCACTCTGAGAAGTTTTAATTAATGCGTTAAACTTAAAATTAGTTAGCTATTTTAATTATATTCTTAATAACATAGGTAACCTTTACTACGCCGCAGTAGAACATAATAAATGAAAGGAAACTCGACAACGAACTGCCAGTGCTATGACGATTAATAAATAATAATATCAGCTTGTAACTTTGAGTATGAATGTGGATAGCTATTCGAGTAGGGAAAGAGCAAAGAAATGATGGATGGACTGCATGTAAGATGATACGGCTAGAAAGGGAGTGATTACCGAGATCACGACTAATAGAGAAGTATGGTAGAAAGGACATGTTGCGCTGACCCCTGGGATAAGGGCAGGAGAATGATAACCTGAAAAATAGCCTGAATTATAGGTTGTAACTGTCCCACTGCAGGGCAAAGGCCTCTTCTCATACACAGAAGGGGGAAAATGGGGACGACGAGGAGAGGAGGAAGAAGTCGATTAATTCAATGAAATATAACATAGAGTGGTGTGAGTGATGGTGTAACAAAAGAGTGTGGTGTGTGAGTGAGAAAAACAAAACAAATAAATAAACAAGCATTCGTCACCACATAGAGAGATTATTGTATTGGTACATAATATCAACTTTGTTGCCGTGTATATTAAGTTGATTTCAGAATGACTAATATAATTGAAAAAATCTTAAATTGTTTGAAGTTGTAGCGCAAACTCAACTTTATGGGTGGGTGTTAAAGTGGTTTTTCCAAAAATAAATACTTGTTTCTTGTTTTCAAAATTATACAACTTACTGTGGGAGGGTTTCTTTTACAAGGAGTTTAGGATCATTTAATACATACAGCGGACAGAGCCCCGGCGGGATCTCATGGCGACATGGAGAGTGCGATTGTCGCAACCCAGTGCTGGGCACGCCACAATTGCGGCGATAACTCCCCTCTCTGAGGAGTGGCTGGGGAGGCGCCACGGCGTCCTCACCTACCTCCTGACGCAGGTCCTCACCGGACACGGTTGGCGGGAGGTAACGCCAGGGTGTGACCACTGTGTGGATCGCCCGGAGGACACGGTGGAGTATACGGTGGAGGTCTGCCCGGCTTGGGCAGAGCACCCCCGCGTCCTCGTGGCGGCAATCACTCGCGTCCGGCCCTGGTCCAGGCCAGGTACGGAGCGAGAGTGCATGGGAAGCCGTCACCGCCTTCTGCGAAGCAGTAATGCTCGCAAAGGAGGAGGCGGAGCGCGTGAGGGAGAGGCAATCTCTGCGCCCTCACGCCCCTAGTCACCGCAGGATACGCCCTGGACGCCGGGAGTCACCAGCCGACTCCCGGCCACCGTAGGCGCGGGCTTGCGGGTGGCGAGCAATGGGCAGCTCGCCACCCGGCAAGGACCAGGCCGGTATCGACGGCGCCTTGTGTTCCATGCGCGCCCCAATAAGATGTCAGCACGAACTGACGGAGTCCGCTAGGGCTAATGCCTGCCAGGGCCGCGGGTTGTTCGAAAGAGATACCGTGGCCCCTGGCATAGGCAACTGAAGGAACACGGGTGGGTTTTAGTCAGTAAAAGTCTGACACGCGCGTCTAGCATATGATGATTTCCCACCCAAAAAAAAAGGATCATTTAATACTCTTCACTTAAAAATACCTAGCTATTAGTAGGTAGTATTGCGTAGGCAGGACTTTTCTGAACCAGAAAATAAAATAATCCCTCTCTCTATTCTGCCTTCTAATTAAATAACCCACTACAATGACATTAGATAGCCCCTCTTAATTCACTCATTACGGGCAAAGAAAACAAACCATTGTCAACAGAAACAATGTTTTTATGAGCCATGAACGGTACGTTTTTTATCTCGAGGCGAAGGGTTTCATCCGCTGTTGGTGTTAAAATAAGACCGAAGTCCGGTTCCTGTGTTTTACCAACCGTTACCTACTGGTTAAATTAAACTATGACCCCTGTATTTTAAAACGTCCTCATTTTAATAAAAAAAATGAGTATTCGCTTTAGCATCGAAGTTTCAAGATCAAAACACTAAAAATACACCTTATATTTATTTGTTTATTTACTTAATAATAAATATCCTAACTAATATTATAAATGCGAAAGTAAGTTTGTTTGTTTGATAAGCTTTCACGCTAAAACGGCTGAACGGATTTGGATAAAATTTTGCAAATGGGTAGACCATGACCTGGAGAACGACATAGGCTACTTTTCATGCTGGATCGCAGACGAAGTCGGGCAAAAGCTGGTTAAGATATAAAAATCGGATGACTTTTTGCGTTATAGTGTCATGCTAAGATTTGGTTTTGGTATCTACACAAGTACAGATATCTAATTTCCTACAAAACGTTCGCCCCTCATCACTTCCTAGTGCTTTAGCTGGGAAGAAGAAGTGGGGCAACAAACACCCCAGCAGTACACAGCTGTCTGTCCAGTTAGAAGAATTTTGATTCTATAATACAATAAGTAATAACATTACGAAATACAAAACATTGAATAATCTAAGCTAACATATAATAATATATACATGTAGGTAGATATATGAAAAAAGAAGCAAAAGAATCATAGGGCATCAAAAAATTCGTCCGCATCGCTGTCAACAGGAACAGTGCCCAAAAGGCTGGCAGCTTTGCCACGTTGTATGGCGATGCTAATTCGTTATTAAATTATTTGCCATCTGTCAGCTAGCACACGCCAATATACCTACAAAAACATTGAAAACTACCTCAAGCTGAAATAAATAATAAAAACGTAAATAAAATTTAATACCTATAAAGCGTATTGTGTTAGCAAAAAACTCCATAACGGAATTTTGGTGTTACTTTACAAAAACTTTTAACTGAGATTGAAATCGATTCCTCGTTTAAGCGGAAGAAACGTTCCCGAGGGAAATTAAAAATAATCGTTTGGGTATCGTCGCAGGTAATACTTATATTGTAAGCGATTACTTTAATATATTAAGTAAAGTTAGATAAATGGTAAACATTGAAAGCCTTTTTAATACAGGGTCTGCCACCTGAGTTATATTGAATTTATAGAACGGTGTTTAAGTCTTTTGTAAATTGATTCGCAAACTTGGAGATTATTGACCGATCGGTCTTTCCAAAACGTCGTTGAATTGACCATTGATAATTATTTTTTTATCAATGTCAATTCAACGACGTTTCTGAAAGATGCCATCACCTTAATTCGTTGCTGATGTTTTGGTCCTAAATTAACTCATTTTCTTTGCGTTTCCTATTTATGGAATCGTACTCACCTTTAACAGAATGAACCAAATTATCAGGCATACATTAACTTCGATTTTAAATGTGGCCATGGACGACCGAGCTTGGGCACAAGCTACTCTTCCCATTCGTATGGGAGGCCTCGGCGTCCGCAAAATTTCTAGTATTAGTTTACCGGTTTTATGCTTACCCTCGGCACTGAGAAATGAATCAGGAAAATCCTAGCCTCCACACTTATTAATTTTTATGTGCCGTGCTTCACCGAGGCTATGGATGCCTGGAAACTCGCTTGCCCGAACTCAGATCTTCCCGATAATTCATTTTCCCAGAGATGGTGGGATGAGCCGCTCTGCAGAGTAGTACAGGATACGGAGCGTGCGCTCCTGCTGGCTGTGGGTAAATGGGAGTTGGGTCTGTGGTTACATGCACTACCGTCGTCGAACATACGCACTTGGTTCGACGACAATACTTTCCGCCTCGCTGCTTCCCTACGACTAGGAGAACCTTGTTGTTCTCCTCATCGCTGTCACTGTGGCGAAGTTGTCAACAGCCTTGGACACCACGGCCTGTTTTGCAGCCGAAGTGCGGGTCGCTTACTTAGCGCGGCACGCAAACATTAACGACATCATCCGACGAGCTCTTGTCACCGTCGGCGTTCCAGCTGTATTAGAACCCAATGGTTTGACATGCGACGATGGCAAGAGACAGGACGTGTGGGATGCAACTTGTGTCGATACTCTTGCGCCATCCCATCTTCCAGGGTCGGCGTGCTGCGCTGGTGCTGCTGCTGCGGCTGCGGAAAACCACAAGCGGCGTAAATATAATAACCTTATTGATAATTATATTTACGAGCCGTTTGGGGTTGAAACCCTCGGGCCGTGGGGTCCGAGTGCTCATGGTTTTTTTAAGGAAATTTCAAAACGACTGGTTGACACTTCCCATGTCCCAAGAGCTGGCTTTTACTTTGGCCAGAGGTTAAGCATTGCCATACAACGTGGCCATGCTGCCAGTCCCTTGGGTACATTACCAGTCGACAGCGATACGGATGAATTTTTCGACGCTATATTTTAGTTTGTAAATAGTTCCAGTTAAGTTAGGATTTCTTTTTTTTATTTTAGTACTAGAATTTAAATCAATAACTAATATTCAACTTCTTATAAATAAATAATGAGCATGATGTCTATGATCAATTATGTTTTAATTGGAATACTGTAATATTAAGAGATTTCAACGTAATATATATTTTGTTACTGACGACATAGCGATTGCCACTACACTTAAAGAGGTAGGTTTGCTAATTCTTAACTATATCTAATAAACCAAATTTGCGATAAGAAATCTGCTCATAAACTCATCCGTATTTACGTCTCCAATAATATCTTCGGTAGCTTCTGTTATTTGAAGCTCGCGTAAAAAACCTAGAATTTCTCTTTTCAAACCGAATGAAACTTTGCTAAGTTTGATTAAAACCAAAAAGTTTTGTACCTTTGTATACGTACTTCTTACGGAGTTGCAAAGTCTAATCTACATTCAATCCTAGCTATGTACACTTGGGTGATCAAAGCAAGTCACTGGGATCATTGTAGTTTTGTTCAAGCCACTAAAAGGTCACTATAAATTTTTAATAGTAACTATTTTCCAAGAAAAGCAAATCGTATTATAGTTCTCGGGTCAAGTCGGGTCTCCTAATGTGACCGGAGAAAAGTGTCCATAAATAAATAGAAAACAACGTAGCAACAGGCCTTTGAGCTACGAACTGCTACGAGTTGCTACGAGTGCTACGACAGGAACAGAAATGTATTTATCTTGGAAAATGTTACAATTAAGTCAAAGAATGAACTGGTTGTTATTCATATTAACAGAAAGTGAGGACAATTTGTTTGTAATTTATTATTTTTAATTTTATTAATATTAAAAAAATGCTGTTCGTAACTGAGAAAACATATAAAATAGGTACTTTTTATTCCATAACGTCTACCTTTGTTTTCAGAAGCAAATTAAACAAAAAAGTATTAAAACTGTGTTAACAGTGATGTATCATAAATTCACAAGAGCTAGTCTACCCTCTTACCTACCCCATTCATCATTTTACCTTGAATCAGTAGCAGACGTCCAATAGTCAAAGGGATAGTGCATTAGTCAATGGACGGTATGAAATCTGTCATTACATCAGAGAGATTGCATCAACTTGGTAGCATCTCCATTCGGTGCCAAACGTGGTTTCAATTAGCTCTTTGTGTACTAATTGTGTCTTTGCTTATCCCGTGAAGTATCGTAATCCTGGCTTTAGATACGGCAATGGGTATTAGGAAGTGCAAAATGCTTCTTATACTGTAAAAGAACTATTTTAGATTTTGCGCTAGATATTCTAGATTTTTGAAGTGATGAAAACTTCTTTAACGGCGTTGTGCACTTTTTTTGTGATGGGTAAAAAATGTTAAACTCGCGTCAGGACACGTGACCTGATTGAAAATTCGTAAGGAGGAGCTCACGTCAGGACACGTGACCTGATCGAAAATTCGTAAGACGGAGGGAGTGTTTTTTGTGATGGGTAAAAAATGTAACTCGCGTCATTTTTTTCTCATAATAGTCCTTAGTACTATCAGTAGGAAAATTGCGAATGATTGTCAGCTAACAAACCAATAGGTATCACGGGTTTAAAATTGATGTGTATTCTTGTGTAAGATCGTGCAGACGTAGGTAGGTATCTTGAAACAATTAGGAATTAACAACCATTTCTATCAACTATGTCGTAATAGCGCGGATTAACTATGTAACCTGAAATATTCAATTCGGATATCCGTCTTTCCCATAATACGGATCAATCCCCGATCACATAATTCAATTTACTTTATCCCTTGCCGAGAAAATGGCTGTGTATTTTCGTCGATAACTAAGTTAATAATTTTTGATGACGCCATCATTTCTTCGGAAATCAATTGCCATTGAACGAAATTAATACCTTCTCCGCCGTTGCGTTACTAAGCTAAATTGTGTTCGAAAACTTTATGGTCTCGAAGTGAGTTTACGTGCATTCAGCTGCGCATTTGAGCAATTTACAAATTGGCCAAAGGCGTCGGTCAAACTGAGTTTAGAGCTGAGACCCTGTTGTGTTGCCGGCGACTTTGGTACTAAACCTAATCGAAGATAAATAGCCATATGAGTAGGCAGATAATCGAGTCATACGATTATTGAACTCTCACGTCCAGTTTTGAATATCAATATTTGAATAGAATATTGAAAATAAAAAGATCCATGAAATGTCCAGGGGGTTCACAGACGCGAGATCATTCAATAAGGGGCTGAGCGCGGGAAGACTGCGATGTGAGCGGTTACCCAATCCTAGACAAATATTTGAAATATCAAGCAAACCATAGGGAAAAGAGAAAACATGATGGCAGCAATATCACACATATAATAGAGGGTTATATCATCAAAATCCGATCATTGGGGAATAATAGGGATACCCATGTTCTGAAGTGGGAAGCCTGAAGAAAATTATGGGAAACATTTCTAAGATGCTATTCAACTGATTTTGTACCCATCTATGATTATTATATTATTTATTTTATTGTGTTTGGGTGGCTTACAGCTATCAAATACAGAAGTATTAGTGAAGTAATTGACGACAAGCTATTCACAAACATTAATTTTTCCATATTCATTTTTGTCCTGAAAAAGTACAATTAAAGTAAAGATGAAAATAATTTTTAATAAAATAGTTTGCAATTTTTTTTAATAAATCATCATTTTGGTGTACAATAAAGCATAATATTGAAATGTATCTATCATAGTAAATAAAACGAACAACTATTGAAAAACATTTTAAAGTCATCTATTTTCTTATCCGTCTGATAGCAATAAGTAATTCAGACGTAAGTCGGGCAGAAATGAAACCTCTTTGAAGAATGGCAACACATATATCTCAAGCAGTGAATTCATTCTGAGTAGGTGGAGCCGACACCTCCTGCCATGATCTCCCCGAGTAGATGCAATAACGGCAACGTCGCCAAGATATGTGACCCACTTGATCATCTCAACGTCACACACTTGAAGGAAAAAGGTAATAAGGCATTACAGCCTATATATTATATGGGCTACGTATTAATTAAGGTAATGTGTATAATATCCGGGTAGTGGTTAGGACATGGTATAATTTTTTATATGAGGTATACGTTACTTTATTTAATTAATAGTTGTGGTTTGGGCAGATGTTGACGTTCAGTCATATTATCAGTTCAGTCATATTATCAGTATATTATCTACGACGATCACTACAATTAATTTGGTAAATTGGTGTTTAACTTATGCCCAAAAAACATCAATATCAAGTTATTTTATTGGCAAATGTGAGTACAGGAGAGCAAAATCATCCGTATGTTTTAAAGCAAATCTGACTCATCATCTGCCTAGCCTTTTCCGGTTCCAGTCCTAGGTCGGTTTCCAGTCTAACCGGATGCAGCTGAATACCAGTATTTTATGTGGAGCGACTGCCTATCTAAACACCACAACCCATTTACTGGGTAATACGATACCCCTTGGTAAGACTGCTGGTCAGAATTTTGGGCTTCTGACTACCCGTAACGACTGTCAAAGATTCACGAATGACAGCCGGGACCAACGGCTTAACGTGCTTTCCGAGGCACGGAGGGGTCTCGGTATGTAAAGATGGTCACCCATCCACGGACTAACCACGGCAAGCGTAGCTTAACCTGATTAATCGTCCTGTGCCGCTGTTATTATTTAGCCACGGGCAATAAAGCAAATCTGACTCTATATATAAAATCACTTAACAACTTCTAAAAGTCAAACATACTTCTCATACTGGCATCACCCTAACCGTTCCCCCCCGCTTAACCCTTCCAGGGGGTGACAAGCAGCTAATGCACTATGTTTTCCCCTCCAGCTCAGTAGGGGGTAATGTGACGTAATAATGTTAACAATCTTTATTATTTTTCCCAGTTGTTTTGTCATTTTTTGCATTGCCTATCCATTATCAATAATAGGCGCATAAATCACTTAGCGCAAACCATTACCTTGAGTGAAAGAGCTCCAAGCTGTCATTACTACTCCGAAATGAAACTCGTTACTAACATTTAACAAATTATATTCATTTATTAAGGTGATTTGCCAGCGGCAATATTAAGTAACGTTCTGTTTGAAATGGATGTTTATTAAAAAATTCAATTAGTTCTTAAAACATGATTTCAAACAATATTTAATAAACCTTACTGAATGAATGTTACTATTTATAGAATTATAAAAAGAGATTTTCCTTAGAATTGTTATATTTAATAAATTGTCAAGAATTTTATCAGAAAAGGAGAGCTTACAAGATCGCTTCAAGTTGACGTGAGCACACAAACAATATTAGTTTATTGTCAGCGAGTAAACGTCTGCTCCATTTCGCTTTTATTTTACTTCACTTGTGAACTCTAATTAACGTGCAGACAATTTCACAACTGGCTAACTATTAACTACACAAAGTCTTTCAATCCGTTGCGTGATAAGTCACTGTAAACACAAGAAGCAGACGAAGTATTACGTTTAATTATACAGTAACAAAGACTTATGCCGCTTATCAGTAACCACTCCAACTTAACAGCTATGAACCCCAGTGCCTTCTGTGTACAAATTATATCGTTCCACACTTTAATGGATACGGTCCCGATAGAAACGTGTTTTGTGCAATTTGATATTAACTACGTTTTTTTAATTGTATACAACGCGGCTTTATACGGGGAAGTGCGCTTGCATGATATTTGAATCAAGATTTTTTTTTAAATTATGTGTTGGTCTTGAATTATAGTGAGGAGACATGTATTTCCCCTGCTTTAAACTGAAGAACACACGCAGAGGAACGAGGAGTAGTGAATTTTGCTAATTGTATTTAAAGTAGGTACCGCTGATCGAGCAATCAACCGAGCAATCGTTTACAGAAAGACGAGGTGATTATACTTTGTCTCCCTGTAAACGATTGCTTACAAAAGGAATCACGTAATTTTTATTCCTCTTATTAAACTCTCCTTTTTTCGATTACACCTCACGTTCAAAAGGGGCATAATGTACACGCATAATATTTCTTTACCTAACCCAAAATAGAACGGAATGTCAACACTCTCACGTAACGCTATTTGATCACGTAAAGCTAATAATGTAATTCGATCATCTTTTGTTCAATATTTACTTCCTCCTCGTGTTGAATACCTCTAAATTGTGAAGTTGAATGTCTTTTGAATGTATGGCTTTATGTGTGAAACGGAGTCAAAGAGAGAGATATCGAGAAGTGCTCTGTGACGCCGCCCGCGCCGCCCCGCGCCCGCGCCCGGCTACGTGAGAGATGGCTTTCAATATCAAATTGAATTCCGCGGTTCATTGATTTTCAATTTGTTAGGGAGTACTCTCATCGTTTACCATAGACACACTGGAGATCCGACTATTGTAAATCTTCCGAAAATTTTCACGACGAACAGTCGTCCATAACTTTTCTTGAATGCAGGAATTTAGGAGGGTGATAAAGATTCCGTTTCCCCTTTCAAGGTATATTTCAATTTAATCAGTAAGAGTTCATGTTAAAAAGGCAAGTAACCTCATTCAGCTAGCTGTTTATCTTTCTTAAAAGCTAAGTGGAATGTAAAATAAACTAACATCCGATTTAAAATATGGGATTAGCTCGAAAGAGGAAAGCCTTTTACTCTTGCGCTTTAGTCTTTTTAGTAACTTTGTTGAGAACACAAGGTTGAAAAGTTGTGCACTAATCTTATAGAATATGAAATACTGAGTGGGAACAATAGATAATATAATCCATATTTACTCAGTTGTGAAATGTGCAACTGCTGAAAGTACTTACAGCAAAGTTTCAGTTGTGATTTAGTTAAAATCCTCAAACTCGTTAAACTTCAACTGCGACTGTGCGTCGGGAGACGTTCCCATTTATTCAATTTAGCGAAATAATTTGTATAATGCTAAAGATTGAATGTAATATATATATGGCATATGCTGTAATATATTATTGTTAACTGCTATTAAATATAAAAGGTACCTTAGCAAAATAGTTCTAGAATATAATTTCCGGGTACACCTCTAACTAAACCATAACAAAACAAACACCTAGTTACAAAACAAAGAAAGGACAACGGTCGTTCGGTTTTTGTCTCAATATTTTTTCAGACGTTAACCTCTGCAAATGTCTTATGTCAGTCCACCATTTGGAAGGGTGGAGCCGTGCCAAAAAGCCATGTCCGTTAATGACAAAAAAATCATTAGCTTTGCAGCTGTATATACAATCGGCTTTTATTTATCAATAACGTTGCAAAGAAAGTGGATTTCGCCCGAAGCATTTTGTGGAAAGGAAATGTGTGTTTCCCATGATTTATATCCCGAATAGGGGCGTGAGGTGGCCGGCTCATATGAAGCCGGCTGCCCGCTGGCGATAAGCTGAAGCCTTTCTATACACACTAAGAAAGAAAATAAACAAGTTCCCTCACAGCCTTACGCTCCGCCAATAATGTCGGAGGGAACGAATAACATTGGGTCGTTATATAACTCTTATTACAGACGCAACATTCACGAAAGTATCGCTTTAAGTGCCTATAAACTACGAACTCCATAAAAAGAAAAGGGGTTTTCAATTAGACTGTAGCGCTCTTTGATTTTTATATCTTAGTAGTAGTATATTAACTGACCGAATTTCGCGATCCCTTTATTGGTTTACGATTCATCTGAAGGTACGGTTGTACCAAATTATCGATCAGCTTTTCCTTTGTCCTTTGAAAAAAAGTATCCTTTGTCCATAATCGTATCGTTATATAGTAATCCTTTATCCATAATAGTAATCCAGGTTTTGGTCTACCCATGTGTCAAATTTCATCCAAATCCGTTCAGCCGTTTTAGCGTGAAAGCGAAATATACAAAAAATCAAATCTCTTTATAATATTAGTTTAGATAAACCCATTTCTGAAACCTTCTGACCCCTAAAATACACGGTAAAATGATCCCCATATTATAAATACTTTGCGTGTTTAACACCCTGAAAATGATATACATAAACACAGGAATTCAAGGGCAATAAATCAAAAGCAATAACTATCCGTTTTATCTGATCCCAACGAGTTTTATTGCTTTATAAAATTTTATAACGAGAAAACTAATCCAATATTTTTCTAGATACGGTGAGGCAAAGAAATACTTCTTACTTTGTGAGTTTTATATGAACGTGGGCTAGAGTACCAATGTTTAATATAAATCTGTCTGTAGGTTCGACTAAAGGACAGTTATTTAGCCATTTTAGGCGCAAAGTTTCTACCAGGCCTAATTTATTACATGAAATAAATTAGTCTGTCTTTTCAGACCTATTTAAGACCTCATGTCAGTTAGGTACTTGTGGTATCAAAATGAATGAAGAACAAAAACCCACCTACTTGTTTTATTAATGTTGAAAAACACGAGACAAAGGAAAATAATATAGTGTTGTGAACAGCCAGTATTAACAATATTACAGTATAAATTCATACCCACATCTGATATTCAAGGAATTCTAGGAATTCAAACGTGTTTGGCAACATTGCACAACAGTGAGCGATGTTATACCTACTTTAATAACGGTACACAGGTTCACTTAGCCTTACAACATCGACAAATAGTGATGGGATATGCAAGCAGTCAAGACCAAACGGTAAATAGACCATTCACACTTAAAACTCCAGGTTTCTCTGTGAGAGCTGCAATTACTTAGGTACACACAGCTGTTGCTCGAACACATATTTGTGTAAATCAGAGATTGGATCTTACATAGTTGAACCTGAACAGATGGACGCTAGGCTACAGTGTTGCGCCATTACATTCATAGCTTTCGTACACATCTCAGGGCTTTTGCATAAAGTCAAATATTTTGGCAATTTTTTTGTTGTGATTTTGATCAATCAAAGAAGACACTGTCACAAGAACGCACAAAAACTGCGAACTTTCCTTTCCAATTACATTAACACAAAGATTTCACTGAAAAATTAATTGTAAACTTCCACCACCCCTCATAAACGAAAAGCTTTAACAAATTAAGAAGTTAATATAAAATAATGTTTCCGTAAATTATTCATCGCATTATCAGTCTGCTCCTAATAAGCTCGAACGTTGCCAGAATTAAGATGAACGCGGCAAAGTAAGGGTTAAATTGGACAAAAACATTTCTGTGCAGGTGTGTTCTCTGTTATCTATGAGGAGTGCGAACTTGACGGCATGTACCCCAAGTTGTTATGCTAATTGAGCCAAGAATATCGTATATTAATTTCCAAGGGAATTCTTTCTTCAGTCACACTTGGTTACTTGGCAACACATTCAAGAGAAGTTTCCTTTAAAGCAGGGACTGCTAACAAAATCAACTCCCTGTTTATTAATAGGATACGATCTATTAGTTGGATAGATGTTCGTGGAATGTATAGTACATCAATTATAAATTAACCCTATTTCATTATGGATTTAATTAATTGAGATTCCAGGCGCGGTGATATTGATTTATAATTAACTATCGAGAAGGCAAGATGTTATAGCTGTTTCGGGAAGTAGGCAACTGTGTCGTATAGGCCGGGAGCGGGGCTGACGTCCGGATATCATTTTTGCGGAGATTGCGGAAGTGGCTCTGATGGTACACGCTGGAGGGCTGCCGAGCTTGGACAGTGCAGAACGGTGGTCTTATTGCAAGACAGTTTTGTTGTACATTTACATACGACTGTTGTCTGATATACTTATTTACATAGTATTTTGAAGACGGTGTAAGATAGTCAGCAGGTACACAAATAAGTAACAATCATTCAATCATCATCGCAATCTGCTTATTAAAATAAAGTGTTTTAAATGCTACCTATATACCTCAGTGAATATAAAACTCTTACTTTTTATGTCTCGGTTAACTCAGAACCTACGATCTCGTGGAATACACATCGCCAGAATTATTTCTGGCGATGACATTTTCATCTTTCTTTGTTGTGGTACACAATTCATAAATATTATATTTACTTCAAAGAAATAATGACCCTTCAGAACAAAGGAACTTGCCTGCCAATTTGAAATGAGATTGAAATTAATATTTTTTTTGTTTTGTATCTACCGCTAAAATTCACTGGTGTACATGTACAAGGCGGGGCAAAAGTAATTTCTTAATGTGAGATGGCTACCATTTTATTGGAAATGTAAATAAAATTGATCTCTGTTTTCACAGAAAGTTTATTAAAAGGTGTCAAATGTATGATATTAAGTCGAAAAAATGATATCGGTTAAACGAGTTGATGCACATTTGTGCTCGTTTTACGGCATTTTCAATTGTTGCTCGCAAAAACTTTTCCGAATTGGTGATTTTTTCTTTAATGTTGGATTTCAAGACTTGCAAGATTTGTGGTTTGTTGTGTTAACGCGAGATTTCAGTCGCCGTCGGATCTGGCGATCTGGCCGACCAGTTCAAATCGCCTAAACGGGAGAACATACGGCTCCGAAATTGGTTTTCAAAAACTCAATTGTTGCATGAGCTGTGTGACTGTGTGTATAGCTCCATTGCATTGCCAACTAATTCTCTGTCTACTAGCCTTTTCCCAACTTATGTTGGGGTCGGCTTCCACTCTAACCGGATGCAGCTGAATACCAGTATAGTTTACATGGAGCGACTGCCTATCTAATCTCCACAACCCAGTTACTGGGTAATACGATACCCCATGGTAAGACTGGTTGTCAGACTTTCGGGTTTCTGACTACCAGTAACGACTGTCAAAGATCCACGAATGACAGCCGAGACCAATGGCTTAACGTGCTTTCCGAGGCACGGAGGGGTCTCGGTATGTAAAGATGGTCACCCATCCACAGACCAACCGTGGCAAGCGTAGCTTAACCTGACCGATCGACCTGATCGGCTGTTATTATTTAGCCACGGGCCCCTCTTGTGTCTGTCTACGACATAATAATATGTATCAAATCACAATGACATTATAAAGCCATTAGCAAAAATTATGACACATTCACATTATGACATTACTTTTCTCCCACCTTGTATATGTCGCACATGGATTGTCGAGTCCGTTGTTTCACATAACCGCTAGCCGTTTTACAAAACATGGGAATATTGAAGGCTGATTATGCTAATTGGCTATTTGGTATTTTTAGGACTGACTTTCATAAAACTCTGAAAACTTTATATTAAAATTGTCGTTAAAATCACTTTTTTCACGTTTTCACTTGATTTAGGGCCATTTTTTCACTCATATTTTTAATTTATTTATTTCTTGTTATTTATTATAGTTTTTATGACACAGAGCGCCGAGCGTCAAAATGTCGAACTAAATTCTACAATCTGACGTTTCATTTGACGATGTTTTACATAACTTGTAATCGTTGAAACGCTGCATTGATAAATGCAAAACGTTTATGCTACTCTGCGTGTTAGTTCAATAATTATGGAAAATCGCTAAACGTCATTCAGCTGTTTTATATAACGGAGCTGTTTTGTAAAACGGCTAGTGGTCATCTGCAACATATGTTGCAGATGACCACTAGCCGTTTTACAAAACAGCTGACGCAGTAGACGCTCTGCAAAGTCGAAGTGTTTCTCTCAAAACGTGGTGTGCTCCGCGTTTGTGTATATACACAAACGCGGAGCACACCACGTTTTGAGAGAAACACTTCGACTTTGCAGAGCGTCTTCTTTGTCAATCATACCTACCTGTGTTACAGTCTTTCTCTAGATCTCGATGTGCCATGTTTCAGACACTAATCTAGATGGTTCTCACACAATCTGACCAAGATAATGTCTGGACTGTAAAAGAGACTGTGACCTCTGAGTTGGTTTCAGTGTTTTGTCTCAGTAATTGGATAGGAAATACCGAAATCATTTTGAAAATGTTTGTTAAGCTAATTCACAGAATAAACATCATTTGTCATTTAAAGGTCATTTACTGGAAATACCCACAAAACAATTCATACGATGTGTGTATTCGTATACAGCAATTAGTTCTAGGTCATAATGCTGAAATAGAGCAAAACATTAGTATAATTAATCGCTGAAATGCAACCTAATCTCTCAGGGGAATGACGGGGATCCCCCCTCCCCCACTTACCCGAATAACCCCCTGATGCATGGTTAAACTGTTAGGCAATAGATTAGCCTAACACCAAGTGTACTTAAATATTAAAGAGGCGAGATAATTTGAGTGTGGAGCAGCCTAGTTTTCTTTGAAAAATACCCGTGTGAGATGGCTGTACATTTGAATTATTTGGAGAGATGTGAGGAAGCTATTTTGTTTATTTAAGTGAGTTATTTCGTATTTGATGAATAAAAAGGTGCTTTATTAAATTTATCGAGTAAAGAGTTTCTGATGCTACAAAATTAATTTAGATATTCGTGATTGATGCTAGTGAATTTAAGGCGTATACGATGAGCTTTTTCTTGATTTTACGTTACAACTATTCACTAAAAAATGAACTACCTACTTTTACATGTACGGAATCGTCTTAGACCCGTGGCGTATCAAATTCAAATTAGTCGAACTTAAACTTTGGACAAACTCTCAATTAAAACTGTTGGCGCATTCTTTAGATCTAAGGAAGTCAACATTGCAATGAAAAATACCGCAGGTACTTTTTTAAGGGATACAAGGTAAAAATTCTTAAAAAAATAGCAAGATAACGTCAATAAAAAATCCGGTGGAGTTTCATTACGTCCGGGAAAATTATTAGGCACAGAAATGACTTCGTTCGCACTTCTGTACTTCACTGTACCTGCGGTGTTCTTTTATTGTAGAATAGAAACTGAAATACTCACAAAAACAGGCTTAAAAGAATCAAGATTTTTTCATGTTTTCAAGAGTCAATTTTCCTGGAAACAAAAATAAAAAAAAACAGTTTATGATTTTTAATTATGGAGAAATTGTTTAGATAGATTTTTCTCCATATTTTAATAAACCAAACAGATAGTCAGTCTTGATAGATAATTCTGTTATGAATATAAACCTAATATCGAAATAGAACTTGTATCAAACATTCTATATCAGTCTAGTTTGTTCAACGACAAACCCGATATGTGCTTACCTGTTAGATACCTCTAAAAGGTAAGCCTAAAACCTATTGAGTTTATCGTCCTCTATTCAATATTTTCTCGTTTCTATGGCTGAAAGGTCAGAGGTATACTTATTTCCATTGAAATTACACGATTAAGCTTCTAGGCTCGTAAACAGCTCCAATATACTTTATATGTTATGTATTTATTTCCTAGAAAATATATTGGTATCTAATATAATCAGATAATAAGGTTATCATCATCTACCTTGCCTTCCATAACTATGTTAGCATCGGCTTACAGTCTTACCGTATGCAGCTGAATACCAGTATTTCGTGCGGTCCATGGCCCTTTACGGGGCACCGGTATGGGCGCGTTCCCTGAGGCGGCGACCAGCCCGCCGGTTGAACGCGTCCCAAAGGGTCATGTCTGTCCGGCTGATCCGAGGATACCGCATGGTCTCCGCTGAGGCGGCGAGTCTCCTGGCCGGATTGCCGCCATGGGATCTGGAGGCCAATGTCCTCGCCCACATATGGGAGTGGCGAGAGGAGGCAAAACGCCGGGGTGTAACTCCGCTGCCGCGAGAAATCACGGTACAGCGGACAGAGCTCCGGCGGGATCTCATAGCAGCATGGAGAGTGCGATTGTCGCAACCCAGTGCTGGGCACGCCACAATAGCGGCGATAAGTCCCACTCCTTGAGGGGTGGCTAGAGAGGCGCCATGGCGCCCTCACCTTCCGCCTGACGCAGGTCCTCACCGGACACGGTTGTTTCGGGAGGTTTATGTTCGGGATAAAGCGAGAGGAAACGCCAGGGTATCACCACTGTGTGGATCGCCCGTATAGGACACGGTGGAGCATACGGTGGAGGTCTGCCCGGCTTGGGCGGAGCACCGCCGTCCTCGTGGCGGCGATCGGCGGCGGCGATTTTGTAGCGCTTCTGGTATGTTTGCAGATGCGAGGGTGGATGATTTTTATGCAATCATTCGAAAGGGATGCGCTTCTCTCCGTCACAGAACATGCGTCAGCTCCCATAGTATGTTGAGGGCATTGAGTGACCGGTGGGACTGCCCGATGCTTGGCCGCTGGGTGAGACTGCACACACAGGTAGTTTATATAATGTTGTCTTTTTTATTTATATTATATTTTATTTGTGTTTTCTCTTCTATTTATGTTACTAACAATAGTTAAGTAATTGTATGTAAATACTAACATTATGGACTGCAGGGTTTGCCAATAAAAGTTTATTATTATTATTATAATATATACTA
Organism: Apamea sordens; assembly: GCA_945859715.1. Classification (NCBI taxonomy): domain Eukaryota; kingdom Metazoa; phylum Arthropoda; class Insecta; order Lepidoptera; family Noctuidae; genus Apamea; species Apamea sordens. The sequence continues at coordinate 9,936,981 of OX243994.1, forward strand.
ATATTAATCAGTTTTATGAGTGACAATGTGACAAAAAATAAAATGGCTTCACATAGAGAGTTGACTATAGAAAGACAGGTTTTGGAATACTCTGAAACAGATGAAGAAGGCTTTAACTTAGAATTAGACGAGCAAGAGTAGGAAGAAATAGAAGAGTGGCAGAAAGAAGTACAGGGTGGGCAAATAAGAGGCATTTTATTTTTTAAATTTTATTCTATGAAAAATAAAAATTATTAAGTACATATTTTTATTTAAATATAGTATTTTGGGCCGGCAATTCAGTATAGAAAATAATCTCAGACAAATATCCAACTCTAGCAGCATGGCAGATGTGAACCCTTTTCACTGCGATTTCATGACATTTTCACACATTTCCTGTGTTATTTCAGTGACTAGTGTATCTCAGATATTTTGTTGTAATTCTTGATGATTCATTGGCCTGTTAGCATAGACATCCCTTTAGATAGCCCCTCAAAAAAAAAATCCGGAGATCTTGGGGGCCAATCAATGTCACAGTTTCTCGAAATTAAGCGACCCGAAAACGTTCTTTTCAATGTCTCGATTGTGGCTCGTACCGTATGACATGTGGCCCCATCTTGTTGGAACCATGTTTCCTAAGCCCAACTAATTCACTTGATGTAAGAAAACTGCTTTATCTGTCACTAAACGAGTTATTGTTAGCCGCGAAGGTGGCGAAGTGATTCGTACCAAAAATTGTCAGCAATTTTCTTAGAATTTCCGCAATACATGATTGGGTTGAGTACAATATTTTAATAATTAAAACACTTTGTTCAGTCATAAAACGCTCCATAGTAAATTTGCCGTATCTACACAAAATATTTTTCATGAATCAACTGTCATATTTGCCGCCAAAACAAAATGGCGGCAAAAAAAAGTTGTATAATTCCAAGTTGCCCACCCTGTACTTGACGATCCAGAATCTAAGTAAATTAATGGAGTTTTTTAAATACGCAATGATTTGACTTGTAAGGAGATCTTGTACGTCTGAAGACAGAGTTTTGATTTCTCATGCACTTTACCAATTCAGCAGCACGATTTTGATGATATCAAAATATCTATGTGAGTGCATTCAAATGCTTTGAACTACTAGTAACCGGAAATATACAGGGCGACTGGTAATTTGACGTATACCTTCCAGGAAAACCTAGGAATACCTAGGTGAAAATTCATGGGACTGGAGAAAATCCAATTCTTATGTATTTTTGAAAATTCCCCAGAATTCGTCACTATATATCACTTTTCTCTAAATTCTTTAATTGAATGGCTTTTATTGCTATTCCGTTAGGTACCTAATACGTTAACATACCTTTTGGTGTAACTAAATTTTCTAAAACATCAATTAGTTAAAAGTTAAAGGAAGAAGTTTATTAACTATTTTCAAAAAATATCTACGTACACGAACTTTGACAGGAGTTATCTCAAAATTTTATTATGTCATTATGCGTAAAAATTACGGGAAATACATCTCCATTTAATCAGCTATCTAACGAGGTACAAAAATTTAAATAATAATTAAATGTGCCAATGAAACAGTCAATAATGCTGGCAAAGGTCAAGGTGAAATATAAAAAAAATATGTGATAATCGATAGAAATATTAAAAAATGTGTGATAATCGGCATTATGGGGTGCTTAATTGTTGCAAATGGGTCCGACGGTCGCTTCCTGGAAGGAATACGTCAAATTACCAGTCACCCTATAATTTATGCATTCTGAATACTGGATATACTTGTGCAGTGCTAGTGAAATTATGCATTTTTCAGAGGCACAATGGCAGCGAACACTTACACCAAGTGCTAACAATTTCACGGACTAAGCTCCACAAATGTAGCTCACTTTTCTTTAGTAAGTATACAGCTCAAACGGCCAAATTGTTTTAACCCTCGCTTTAAAGAAACTCTGAGTAAGAAAATTGCATCGTCTGAAGGTTCAGAAGTAAGCGGGCTTAAAAATAAGGAAAGGGAGAGATGGTACGGAACGCGTTGATTTTGACAACGCGCTCAGCACCGCGGGATTATCGTAAGCAATCTTGATTGTGACGCTAATTGCGCGCTAGGAGATTGCGCGCGCAATTTATCATAAACCCGGACTTTCGGGTCAGTGTCACTGTAATAAATTCAATATCTACAGCGTAGTAAATTAACTGGTTCGATATAATGCAAACAGGAATATTTATGTGACGCGGGACAATGTTATGTCAGCCGAATATACCTAATGGTTGAAGGGATATTTTTTATTTGACCGTTTTCAATACCGTTTTCATTTTTTCTTTGTTAAAAAATTGACTTGATTCCCATATTCTATTCGAGTTGAATTTCTGAATATAATAAACGAAATAATTGAATATCTGGAAACGGCTTTCAAGCAATTATCGTAAGGGTATTAAGATGGGAGGGCAGGTACCTACTCAAGAAATTATGTGGGTAGACATTGTGGGTACGTTCTAGCTTGAAAGCAGACACTATTATTATACGTAGTGCCCAAGTGGCGCAATTAGCGGGAAATCGTGTACTACATTGGAATTTGACGACTGGTTCAGTTTAGACATTAAGATATTATGCCAGTGTGTAGTACATAAGGTTGACGTTAGTGTATACATTAGCAGAACAATGCTAATTAGAGGAGAATATTATCGGTTAACAATTAATGCAGGCAGGAGTATCTTATTGGGAACATCTCTGATATCGGTATTAAGCAGATTTCCATTCCCTTTGTGATAATGTGGCCGTTTGCTGAGATTATTGTGAAAGTGGTAAATCCTTTTAATCATGAACGCTATTTAATACACGTAGTCAGATAGTCTTACACTTAGTCGTCGTAGTCTATACTACTCGATAGTCTTAAAATATACTGCCCAGCAAACCGTATTCGATTTTACTTAACAGCTCCGCGTCCACGTTACAAAAGTGGGGCAAAGCGCGCGAATTTTAAGTCAATAGACGGACGTTCAATTTACGTATATATAAAATTGTAACTATTTATTATATTAATAAGTAATGCTTTGTATTTGGATTCAAGTTAATTACTACGTATTTAATCATTACATAATATTTAAATTAGGTATTTAAATATCATGTTTTATCGAACTAAATTACTGTTAGGTAAGCATTTGTGTTCGCATAACTCGTCAAAATATAGGGAACAGTTGATTTTTTTTTTTGCGATTTCAGTTTTGGTCCCATAGTAAAAGTTGTTCATAATGATGAGTACAATGACCTCTTAAGAGGTTGTTGGTGTTTTACAAATAACCCTGTATATGCGAAGCTCTGTTTACCTGTCTGTTACATTTCACGCCAAAATGGCTAAACAGATTTAGATGGGCACTCGGATAGACCATAACCTGGACATAGGATACTTTCCCGTGCGATAATTTCACGCTTAAAGTACTGAAATGATCGTCATGAAATTTGACAGATAGGAATCTAAGTCCCGGAGAACGAAATGGGCTACTTTTTACCCTGGATGTTAGTATTAAAAAAATATGAAATACGTTACACACGAAGATGAAGTCTCGGGTAAACAGCTTGTGGGAAAATAATTTTGAATAATTCCGAGACTACTATAATTTCAGTTGAAACATTTGATTTTCCAATGAGCTTATAAGGCTACATAGAAACAATGCGTGCTCAGATAAGACCTCTCATCTATATACCAACAAGGCTTCGTAGTCTATTCAAATACAGCAGAACAATAGCAGTTCAATACGAACGGTTGTATTATGAGCGCACTCTTTGCAAACTACCAAGAATTGGGTCAAATGCCAGACAATATTGTAGGTACTTTTTGTTTATGGAGACTCATAAAGGCTTCGTTAAAATCTGAATAATCAAATCAACATGAGATATTTTTTAAATGGAGAGAGATTTTCGCATCTGCGCAACCGCGCCACAATGTGATATGAGTTTGAATATAATGATATTTGCGTGACGCTAGCTATGTCTATGTGGCGTTAACGCGACGATGACCAACGCCAGAAGCAAATGCTGCTTTTTTAACCTCCGACCTATAAAGTGGTTTTCACCACCATTGTTTTAGTCGATAGTTCAATGATAAACATCATTCTCTTGCCCTCATCCCAATTTATAATAAAAATCGAATAAACATTTTTTTCGATAATGGTAAAATTTGCATGGGTTGATCGGGTTTTTTTTTTAATAGCTTGGTAATAGAAATCAGTTGTCAAAAACCAACTCAAACAACTCAACAGTTGTAACTCCCTAAGTCTATTCTATTCCATTCTATTCTATTTCCTCCCCAAGTATATTCCCGAGTAGCCAAACAAAATGGAACTTCTGAATCAATACATTGTGTGACACGTCTGATGTTCGCACTTCATCGTAATTAGCAAGCGATTGTACGAACAATGCGATATCGTGTCTAATGATTCTGCGGAATCCATCAATACCTCGGTATTGCAAATGTGGGATTTAATCAGTAACGGATGTGATTAATCAAAATCAATATTTGATTGCGAATTCTGACGCTATCGCACGTTAAATGTAGCGATCGCTATCGCTTTATAACTCTTAAATTTACTAAAGCATACTTTAATCTTATTATTTCTGAGTTTTATAAGACATTTGATAATAAGAAAAGGCTATTTTACTGTTCCCATTTCACTTGTCCAATAGCCGTAGCTGTCACAGCAATTATTTAAATTGAGCGTGCCATTCTGCACCAACTGACATTTCTAAAGTACTTTTGTTCTGACATCTTTCTAGATTACCATCAAGACTTGCTACTACTTTAGTAGAAGAGCAGTAACATAACATAACATTAACAAAAGAGATAACATAACGTGCAACAATGGCAACACAGCGTGGGCTTTAGGCTGTCTTTCCACCAGAGATGTGCTAAGCTGTGATATCAACCAATAAGACCGTTTGATTTTCATATCGTGGTTTGGCTTAGCTTTGGTGGAAAAGGGGTCAACGAAGCTAAGGCGTTATTTGGCATAGCCGGGCAGTACAATACAATAAATATTTTACCGCCCGGCTCTGCCGAATTGAGCCGCATCATGCCGATCCAAATAAGTGTGTACTTAGTACGCCTAATAATATAACACGCGCAAGGCGCATCTTTATTTACGCCACTCCGTTATATACACATTTAGTTTCGCAGCTTAGCTTCACCGCTTATAGCTAACCCGTAAATGTTGGATAGGCAGCTTTACCGACAGTTTGGTCCCATAGCCATAGCTTGCGTCATGTCACGCGACGTTCAGGTGCCTGCCGAAGTTTTAGATGAATGCCCACCAAAGTTAAGCCGTGAAGAGTTTACTGAGTTACGCTCCGTCGTACGTGCTACGTAGCGTCGAACAACTGCACTTAAACAATTACTTATCTACCTAAAAATTTTAGTCGTGAAACGGGTACATTATATTTTAGGTGTATTTTAAGTAATGACGATGAAGAATAGGTCTGAGGACCTGTGTACTAAAACCGTGTGGTTAAAACCTATGGTGAACATTGGAATGGCAAAGGCCAAAGGAACTTTTGGCCTTTTGAAATCTGACTAGTCAATTCAACATAGTGCCATAGTGTTGTATGAAATTGCGTTGTCTGAAAAATTGCTTTTTTCCCCTGAAAAAGAAAAATATACACGCGATATTTTGAAAGTTCAAAGTAAATTGATGAATTACTTTGTTTGTACAAAGTTTTACAAAGAAATAATATCCTAGTCTTTTCCCTACTATGTTGGGGTCGACTTTTAGTCTAACCGGATGCAGCTGAATACCAGTATTTTACTTGGAGTGACTACCTATGTAACACTATAACTCTTGGTTTAGTTTTACACAGAAATTATATGGAAAATAAAAGCTGCCCCAGTTTTTTACTGCATAGGTAACCTCCTTTTTTTGAATTCGATTTACAAAACGAGCGATGTGCTAACCGAAACCGTAAAATAAAAGATGCGTTCAATAAGAAACACGAGATATAATCGGTCCATTTTAATACCTCTTAATTAATACATCCCAATTATCTAGGTCCATTAGATAGCCTTTAATCCTGATATTCAGCCCAATCTGGGAAGGTTAAAAGCCGATTGCAATATACTCGGGAAATTCTAAGCTGATGACGGCTTTGATGCAAAATAGGTGCAATCCAACTACGTGAGACAAACGCGCAATCAGTTAAGTGCTCGTTATACGACAAGTCGTGTGAATGCAGCCAGCCTTAGATGACGTCATAGATTCGGCGATGAAGTTACATTTAAGCCGGCGTTAGGAACCTAAAGATGGGTTCTTTGAAATGCTGCTGGCTGATTGTGTTCATATACATTGAACATAAGTACACTATCTTGTAATTTTACGATTTCCTTGTATGGAAACTTGTTGAACATTAATATGTCTAAAATAGAAACATGTACCTGTAAGTTAAACTGGCATTATACAACGTGCAACTACAAAGGCGACAATTATTTAACACACAGGTTGGGCTAGTGGCCAGTAATCATAAAATTATAACAACTTTTTGCACGTTATTCGTTTTATTTTCATTGAATCGATGTTATGATCCGTGACCTCGGCAAATGACCCCTGAGCTGGCCCGTTCTTTAAGTACAGGTTGCTCCAAGATGCTATTTTAGAAAATTGAAAATAAATAATACCTAACGTTTAATGAAATTAAAATATGTTCATAAAACGAAAATACGAAACCGTATACGTGTGGTAAAATAATGGCGCCATTAAAGCGGGACGCTGTATGCCCCTTGATAGCATTAACTATTTGACTCTAATTTTGGTTACTTTCATTTAACATCTCAGAAAGTCAATTAGAAAAGACTTAAAAACTTTAGACAGAACATCATCTCAGTACAAAGGCGGCATGATATACGATCGGCAAGGGATCGAAAGAAAACAAAGTGAATTAGCGCCCATCGGAACGTACGAGTTTCCAAAGTTAACTAAAGGCCACTGGTTATTGGGTTATGTTTAACACGGCTTTAAGGATTAATTCGTTGCCTGTTGCTAAGATTATCTTAATAATTGATTAAGCAGATTAAGTTTTTGGTGAGCTTAAAGCTTTATAAAGATACTAGTAAGCCGCCCCTGCTTCGCACGGTTTTTAAGACTGGAGAAAACAACGATAGAAAATAATGTATTATAAACAACACATACCTAAACCTTCCGAAACAAATTTTCGAAATTATGGTAAATACCGCATCGTATTCGTTGCGTAGTTTAGAAGAACCATGTGGTCACAGCACACACGAGAAGCGACTTTTCAATTTTTTATTTACAGTAAGAATGTATTAAGAGGTTCCCGTGGCTAAATAATAACAGCCGCACAGGTCGATCGGTCAGGTTAAGCTACGCTTGCCGCGGTTGGTCTGTGCCATTGGTCCCGGCTGTCATTCGTGGATCTTTGACAGTCGTTACGGGTAGTCAGAAGCCCGAAAGTCTGACCACCAGTCTTACCAAGGGGTATCGTATTACCCAGTAACTGGGTTGAGGAGGTCAGATAGGCAGTCGCTCCATGTAAAATACTGGTATACAGCTGCATCCGGTTAGACTGGAAGCCGACCCCAACATAGTTGGGAAAAGGCTAGGCAGAAGAAGTAAGAATGTATTAAAAAAAGGACCTTTTATATTTATTTACTATATAGGCGAATTTTTAAGTCTTGCAAACTTATTTAAAGTAATTCAAGTCTTCACAAATCAGCCTCTTAGAAAAGATTAAAACACGCGGCTCACACCTTAAATCGAAAACGACTTAAGCCAGCTTAACTGCGTTAGACGATCGATAAACATTAAATTCCCAATTTGTACTTACATATTTACTAATTCAAGTAATTGGCAAACAACTTTAGAGCCGCATGAAACCGAAATCAAGGCTCGGGTGGGGATTTTCTAGGAAACAGCTCTGCCGAGGCGTTACATTAAAGTTTCAGGCACCAAGTCGCACCGCGGCCGGAGCGGCCTTCTTCCTTAGCACTTTTTATCCCGTGTAATTTCACACTACAGATTTTCAGATAACGACGTAATAATGTTCCCCTTCGTGTGTCTTGCTTACTAGATTGGCACACACCTGCCCGCTAAATATGTATACCGTATACATTTATAATATTGTGATTCGACCCTTCGCAAGGTAATAACATTTTATTGGCTTACCGGTTCTTAATATAAATAAGGTTGCTCCCAAAAACCGGATCTATGTTCCGAAGCAACCGAAGCCCGGAATCTTAATGGTTCTAACAAGTGCTGAAAACGCTTTAAGACTCATAAATAATAATAAGGCTAAAGAAAAGCTTACAATAACGCGTGATTTGGCATAGCTACGACCGTAATTAAATTCTAGCGAGCGGAAAATTTCTTGCAAAAAAGAAAGTAGCATTTTTGACGTCAATTACCTACAATGTTTCAAGATATCTTAAAAATTAAACTCGAGTGCTTCTCAATGTCAATTAGAAGAGGAATTGTTTCAGAATGCCTTCATTATAAAGCAACCATGTTTATCTTTGGCCTCGTCCACTTAAAAAGGAAGTAATTATTTTGCAAACTAAAAGGTATTTTATTTTTCTGGTAATCGTGATAATAAATGTACGTTGTAAGAAAAACGTACTTTGCATTTAATTTTATGTATTTTATATTTCAAACTTCGTCAAAGTAAATGCTTATTCATACACAAACAAAATCAATCCCAAGGCGGCAAAATTACGTCCCATATGCGAACACCTAATTAAGATAAGTCCTTGTTACACCTGACTAATTTATTACAGCTCCTCAAATAAATAGACAGGCCGCAATTTATAACGAATATAAGCCTCTAGGTTCTCCATCATGTAAACAATTTTTGTATACTCGATTAATGTTATGTTAGGTATTGTTAATTACGTTTTACGTTAACAAGCAGTGCAGTATAAAAGCGATTTGTTATAGCTCGAGCGACGGTGCACACACTGGGGCAACTAACAATTGTTTTGTGTTAGTTTATGACCATGCTTAACAATGGAAACTTTACTCATTCTGTATCATAATCTACGCTGTAAAGCCCTTTGAGAATAGGAACGTAGCATAGAGGGCGTTAATAAAACAAGTGAACGTGCACTTTGGTCGTTGTTTATGTGATTCTGGACAGTAAGTTATGAAATTAAAAATGTTTTGATAGATGTGATAATAATAACAGATGGTGTTGGTTTAGGTCAAGGACTGCTGTTTATACTTACAGATGACAACCACTAAAATAAGGCTAAAACTAGATATTAAAATTAAAGACGAATGAATTTTACAGGTCAAGCATCAAGCTCCTTTCCATTTCGTTGTTTCAAATTCATATTTAAACTGGAATATCACAAAAACCCTATCCAAATTTTCATTTACATACCTACCATAAAAAAAAATACTTTACATATTAAACAACGTTGTAAAAATAGAGAACACTGTTTTAGAAAATGCGAGTAAATTTTCGACAAAAAAATGTGAACGAGAAAAAAAGGGTGTAGCTAATAATTTTAATACGTTTGTAAGGCTCTGAATTTAAATCAGGGTAAGAAAATAAGTTACCATTTCTCACGACACGGCGTATTAAATCTTAGTGAAATTTGTTTACCATAGCTACTGTTGACATTTCAGGCGGAGAAAAGTGGATTAAGTAAAATTTATTCAAGTAGGTAGATTAGGTAAACTTTGTTTGGTTTTTCATGTATTTAAGTACTTCTTAAGGGTATTTGAAGTGAGTGGGAGTGACTTGAAAATGTACCTAAGTAAGACTAGGGAAACAACTGGCGTATAAAAGACGTCACCTACGTTTTTCTTCTCAGATTTATTGTTTACTAACATTGCAATGACTTGTTCAAGTATTTTTTTTCAGTAATTTCCTACAACATACGGAAACAGTTTGATTGAATCAATGTGTTTGTTTAATAATCTATACAGTTTTAATTAATTGGTCTGAAACAGATATTATTATTGGTTTCAGTTACACATGCAAACCATAATAAATGATATGAAAATTTATATTACCTACTGACAAACGTGACGGCCATCATTATATTAAGGGGGATGCACTAGGTAACCCGCGAAATTCAAATTTACCTTACGTTTTTATAATTCTATTGAATGACTAAGTATTTCATGAAATATTATATTATAATCAATAGGATTATTATGAACTTAGAGGGTTGTATTGATGATTTTAATCATTATAATTCGGTAAATAGGTACATACTTGCTACGCTCGTGAATAATTTTTTGTTCACTATACAACCGGACACAGACCTGCAAATTGCAAAACAGTAAGAAAATTCAACGCCCCTTAAACGACAATGTATTCGATGTCTGAATGCAACAAGCTCGAAATGGGCCCGAACTACACCTTAGTTAACTTCGATCTGTTGACGAACGAATAGACATTGTAACAGCGACATGTAGGTAAGTGTATTCGGAACTTTACAATTGGAACTATGAACATTTGACAATCGCTTTTGTATCGACATTAAGCAGATAACACGTACAGTCCGTTTACAGTTATTTTACATCTGGCAGCAGCAACCTGACAGCAACCTTATCGTAACAAAATTAAAGATCACAATTATTTTGACAGACTTGTCAGTGGTAGCAATTCAACAGCAACCTAATTAGAATAACAATAAAGATCAACTTGATTTGGATAGTCATCCAAAATAATTGTGAACGGGCTATAGCACATTGTTACTGGTTACATGTCACTGTCAGTAAAGCCCATCGTCCACGGGTCTACTCAATAGTAACGTGGTAAGAATAAGAGTAATTTATTTTCCCAGAAACATGGTTACAGGGTGTTACGTTACATTAAACATTGTAGAAGTTCAGTATGTCTCACCGTATAAGCAAACAATGTACATTTATGGTTCGTTATCTTAATAATGTCATTAATAAAATAAGGAAAAGGAGTGGTCCCAGGACACTTCCTTGTGGAACTCTGAACGCATTAACAGCAAAGATTGACTTGTAAGAGGTAACCATTTCTTTCCTAAGTATCTATCTATCTGATAAAAACTCAAATCACCAATGATTAGCCAGAATGTCACAACATTGAATAGTGGTCCGTTCATCCAATCTCTTTGGTGGTTGGAGTTTGTTTGGCCTTAGTGTTAGTTTGGTAAATAAGTAGGCTACAATAACTTTACGTACGATCATTTGCCAATATCCATGTGTGCTTCCAAATACGAGTATGTACAAATACCTTTTTTACAATTTCTATAAAAACATGCAAAATTGGTCTATAGCGACACACTACTGTATGTACAGTCACGAGTAAAAGTATGTATACACTCGGCTTTATTCAAAAGCGATTTACTCCTTTATTTTTTAATGAAATTTTATGTTGTTACGAACATAGCATTTTCGAACCCATAGGTTTATGTAATGTGTCGTATTTCAACGTTGCATTCGTTATTTCACGAAAAAATCGCAATTGCAAGATGCTAAGTGTTGACATATTGGTGCTCGTGACTGTACATAGGTACTTACTATTTTCTTTTATATTCGTGGCCATAAGCAAACTCTAGAATCTATTTTTTGCAGGCCGCCAGTACTTATACTGCCATCGATTCCTACGATTGAAGAATGAAATTATAACTTCTCCATGCACGCTGATGAAAACCACTTTAAACGAAAAAGCACTTACCGCGGTGTATGGCAACCGATAATTTTGACACAATAACGGCCATAGTCAGTTATCGGGTTTTTAAAGTAACGGCTATGCCTGGGTCATTAGAGCAATAATGGTAGGAAATGAAAGTGGACAAATAAAGAGAATAAAAAATCATAATTCGGATTCAGATTCAGATGATTTATTTGTAAACATAGGTTACAGATACACAGGTGTGTGAGATGTTACATTTTTTAAAGTGCTCTATGTTTTGTCTTTAGGCGTACAAATGTCAGTTAATAAGTAAGTTTATTTTAATTATTTCATTATTAATTTTACAATATTAAATAGAATAAATAGAGTGAGCGATAGTTAAAAAACACAATTCATAAAATTTAAAAATTTCAACAATAAACAGCAATGTCAAATCTGGTACAAAATTAATAAATGTTTCTGTAATGTCAACAATAAAAGTTAAAGATAAATCAGAAATGTTAAATTACAAAAGGAAAATGTCAATTAATTAAGTTAATACAAGAATTAGTCAAGGTAGGAGATTAGATTGTCAAAATAATCAATTAAAAACATTCCAACTGTCATCAATAAAATGTTAGATGGTGGATACAAAAGTAAATTTATTTATTTTGTTGACGGCACGGTTGGCGCAGTGGTTAAGCGATTGACTGCTGCGCTGCGTGTCGCGGGTTCGATTCCCGCACGGAACAAATATTTGTATGACCTACATGTATTTGTTCCGAGTCTGGGTGTTTTTCTATCTATAATATGTATGTATTTACAAAAAAAAAAAATGTATATAAGTAGTTTATCAGCCATCTTGTTACCATAACACAAGCATTAGGTTGCTTAGCTTGGGATTAGATGGCGCTGTGTGAAATGTCCAGGGATATTATTATTATTATTATTTATTTCGTTTTACATAGTATTTTTCATTTTCAATGCATAGCTGAAGTAATCAGCCTATAATATTCTCCCTGCTGGGACACAGGCCTCCTTTCTTCGAGAGGCAGTGGGCTATAATCTACCACGCGGGCTTACGTTCCGTACGGGTTGGTAGAAGTCACATGTTTTCGAATTTTTTGTTCTAGGACATGCCGCTTTCCTCAGGATGTTTCCTTCACCGTTTTGAGTACAGTGGTGATGAAATTATTGGTGGTGAAGCGCCTGCCTGGATTCGAAACCACGACAACTCGTAAGTTGAGGTCGTTATCAATGGGTCACCACATCTCTTATTACATACGCCTAGAGGTAATAAATTAATACTAGTGTTCATGTGAGTAATGTAAGCGGTCGTTCACACGGCGCTGTCCTGTACGATATTTTACGGTAAAAAGTGGAGATCACACGTCAACATCCCATAATTCACACGGTTAAAACAAATGCAGTATGAAATTACCATGTAATCCCAAAATTATACGGTAAGAATATCGTACTGACACCGTGTGCACGTGGCTTAGTAGTAAAAATAAAGTAAAACACATGTTTTATAAATTGCATTGTTTTCTCGTAATAATAGTGTGTGTGCCTGGAAATACGAGTCAAAGCGGCTTTCATAAAGTATATTGCAGATTGACGGGAATACCAGACTGACCCAGAAGGCGAATTCCTGTTTCAATTCAAAACGTTCCAACAACAATTGCGCTGTACAACGCCTTGGGATTCAATTCTGTAATGTTGTGCATGAATCTTAAATAAATAAATAAAAAAAAACATGTAGGTAGTCAAAGTTGAGATGAAACACAATAATCTGTATATGTGCATATTCCGGATTTTTTGTCCTTATTTTATTTTTGTCCGTTTTTGCTTGCGTAGGCTTAGAAGTACGACTAGGTTTAACATTTATTACGTTCTTCTATCGTATAATATCGCAAAAATAAATATTTTTGCGATATTACACGTTATCTCAAATGTTTGTGTATAGAAAATTGTAGTATAGACTGAAATTTTCACCAGCAAAATGGATGAGACTAACTTAAACTAAGACCATTTGATGTACTCTATTTTATGTGGAATAAATGAATCTGAATCTGAATTGTTGAAAACCTACTCATAAAAAGGGGATTTTTTTGAACATTTTACTTATTAGCACAATGGTTCGTCTGACCTCTCGGTAACATCTTTTAACGCTCTCAACCTTATGAAGGTTGAGAGTGTTAAACGCGTGACTTGTGGTTTCTACTCCATACAGATTATGTTCGCGTTTAATAAAGTTAGCTATTGAAGTATTTGCCTCTCATCACTATAATTTAAATTCTCTCTGCTGCTAGTAATTTGAGAAGAAATTTCGAGCGTTAATGACGTTTCTTAGTTTTTTCCATCTACAGCGGCTTCGTCGCAACGACTTTTGTAAGCCTGTGCATAGCAACTGCAATAAAGCTTAGGTCTGGTAAAGTTAAGGAGTTTGGAAGAGATACAGCTTCCAAGTTACTCTCAAAACGTACAAGTAAAGTCGGACTGCGAAGTACCTCAAGTAAGACGAAATGTTTTACTGAGATCCGTGCCGTAATTTATTTGAGTTTTATAATTTTGTGTTTTCATGTATACGAAGAGGTAGAATGTTGTTCAACGTGCCTAAAATAACATGTTTAGCTTTTGAGGGGCTTATTGTACTTAGACATTTGGGGTTGGCTTAGAAAAAAATATGAATAGGCTTTATACAAAACCGATTGAAGAACCTAGACTGTTTATATCAACGTAATACTAAGACAAACTTTAATAAGTTGTAGCACTAAAAGATAGAACTATAAAGCTACAAATAAAAACAATTGCGGATAGTTTAAAACCGTTTCCGAAGCTTTAGTAAAACACACGCGCACAGAAAGGGCCCGAATAATGAAATAAAGTTGTTTGAAGCATCTGGCGTCTCGTGGACAGTTGTAATGGTAATACGATTCAACGATTATAGCGGGGCCCAATGTTCCCCTCCGTAGATGTTTGGAATAATGAAAATCTTAACGGTTTGAGCCCCAAATTAGTTCTGTATATTACACCTTACAGATGGAGGTAGGTAGGAAGTTAGGGTAATGGTTAAGGAAAAGCAGGGGGGAACTTTCCAACTGAGGGGATTTTTTTTGACCTCGCCTTATATTAAATATCAAATCTTCCCTCATACCCGGCTATAAGAAAAATATCACGTTAATTTAAAATGTCTAGGTACATAAACCTACTTATTTAAATAACTTTGTCCTTAAATCTTTTGAAATGAAATATTTTAATAGTCTTCACGTTGACTTAGCTACACAAAAGATGATTAATTTCCAGTGCCTTTAATTATTGTCGCCTGCTAAGCCCTGAATAGGATTATTCAAAAATATAGCGCAACATTGTATTGTGCGAAATCGCGTGACTAAAGCAAATATCTTGGCAATCAGAAATAGAAACGGTGCTATTTTATTCATTGGGTAACAAAAATTATGTCAATGGTGCTATTCTATTAACAGAAAATTATTATGATAAAAAAATGAATTAACTTCTTCTTAAAGAGCTCACAAAGTCTTTCCTGCGGCAAGATTAATATTAACGTATAAGATTCTTTGAAAGTAGCTTCGTATAAAAATATAAAAACATAATCAAAAGGAATATAGACTGAGCCTCTATGTGGGGCTCAACAAAGCGATATTGTTTCTTTACAACTCGAAACCATTTCTATAGCTTTCAGTTTAAAACTGCGGTCGTTTCTAATAAAATATCTATTACACGAAGACGTTGGACAGAGCTGCTGGGGACGATATCTCGCCTCAGTTTCGGGTCATCGAGTAGGCAGACACTCGGTACGCGCTCAGAATATATCGCTAATCGTTTTTATATTTTATTCCCATGTTCGCAAGTAAGTCATGGTACCTATTGTGTAATACAGCGGCACCTTGTGGGGTATCGGGGGTAAACGCTGGCGAACGTTCCCTCGAACAAATTGAAAAGCAATGAACCGCGGAATTCAATTTCATATTGAAAGCCATTCATCTTTGCCGCTTCTTCGAGACCGTCTGAAAGCGTTACATCTCGACTTTGCCACTCTGCTTTATCCCTTAAAAGTTCGCCTTTTTCTGAATTGTATTGAGTAACCAGGTATAGTATAGTGATTTGTGTCTTAGTATCATTGCTATACTTTTCTAAGAGAGCTATAGGTATGAATAGCTCCTTTTAAATAAATAGTTTTAGTAACAGTCTATTGTCGGATGAAGTATGATTAGCGTTAGATTAACCAGATGTGGCCGAGTAACCACATCTGGCGAAACAAGAAACTGAACACAACAAGGACGAGAAAAGGGTAGCTTCTCTGATGATTGAATTAATTAATTAAATCCTATGTTTTACATGGCTAGGTCTAAATTGAAACGCTGAAATGAAAACTTGACCTGAAATTAAAACAACCACCGCAGCCATCAAGTTGCTGTAAAAAAAAGAAATCCAGGAAAAATATTTCCCACACAGCCAGCCAAACAACATGCGCAAAATTAATAACGCAAAGGTGGCTTTTACATTCAAAAGTAATAAAAAACCTTTCAGACTCGCAATCATTATTACGAAATATTAAAAGTAACTTTGATAATTTGAAGTCATTTGTGGCTTTATAGCTCTCTGTTATGGCTGTTATTACGTAGGTACCTATCAGTTGTTATTTTTCGCGTAACAAACTTGCTAACATTAGCACTAATGCGCTGCCATGAAATGGGAGTTACCTTGGCGAAATAATTACCTTACTTTTGTGAGAAAGGAAAAAGTTTTAGCTCAGCGTATTCATTACAGTATGGACCATGAGGAACATGAGGCGTAAAGCCAGAGTTGTAATAACGGACATATGTTTATGTTGTCTGCACTTTGGAAAGATTTTTTAAACGAGGAAAGCACTTTGCATGTAAGAACGAACCTAATTATGATTTGTTTTTGGGTAAGTGTTTCTGCTGTTTTGAGTTTAACATGTTTTTACGGTCGAGTGGAAAATGAATCTAAACGATTTATTTAATTACGAACTTACACGGTTTAGTTCAGTGTAACTCCTTCAAGCCTTCTGTTACACTACCGAGCATTTTAATTGAGTAAGTTAGGGCAGATTTTTTAATAGTCAGATATCTCTTAACTGAAGAGTAAATATAGCCGTTTGACAGCTTTTGTATGGAAAATATGTCAAACTGTCATATTTATTTTTCAGATAAAAGTTATCTGACTATTGAAAAATCAGCCCTTAGTCATGAAACGTTAAGACACTTTTACACGTCAATATTGTGTAGTTAAATATTTTAAAAACTACATGGCACCGGCATTTCCTAGCTGACTGATCCCTGAGAAGAAATGCCGACACAAACTCAGAGGTCATGATCTCCTTTAAAGTAAATGATCCCACGTTACACGTGCACGTGCTGCGCCAAACATCATAACTTACATATTACATCCACATACGCGGTGATCAAACGGTGACCAAAGTTTTGTTTGCAGTAAACAGAACTTTATAGATAGGTACTTGATAGTTGCTCCGGAAGTGTTGATATTGCTCGGCACATATCTTTACAGTGCATAAACAGTTGCTAGCTCGTCGCTAACTTAATGGTATGGTACTACATGCACCGTTATCGAATGGCCGAGGGCCCATTAAACTCCTTACCTGTTACTCGAAGTTCACTTTTATTGAATGCACATGTGTGTCATGTATGAACAAGTATTTATACATGAAAAGGTACTTACTGATACAGTATTTTTATCTCACGAACCAACGCGCGCTTTACTTGTGGTTACCAAGTGTACAAACACGCTGTGAATGTGTGTGTAAGCGCTCCTGCGCTTACACACACATTCACATTCGAGAGCTCCTGCTCTCGGTACTGTCCGAGACAATGGTGAAGTTGTAAGTGTGTGTGTGTGTGTGTGTTATGTGCTGACGTTACTTGTCTTCACAAAGCGTGTTTGTACACATGTAAAGCACGCGTAAAAATACTATATTCGAGTTTTAGATAAAGTGTATTTTAGTTACCTATACTAGATCTAAATAATGTTTTTTGTTATTGATATTATGCCAAAATATTTCAATAATTCAAAAAACCTAATTTCTATAAGGAACATTATGAACAACTGCAATGAGTCTAGATTTCGTTATTCAAAACGAAGTAGATTTTTTTTCTTTTTTCATCATGTTGCGCCGGATGAAAATAAAATTAATGCTTAATTTAGTGCTTTCTTTTTGGGAAACACTGTAAACCTCATTTCAGCAAGGAAACTTAAATGGCAGGATTATGAAAACATCATGTAATAACTGTACTCACGAATATTTTCCAAACGTACCATATTGACGAGGATGCATACAAAATGGCTGAAACAAGAAAATTACGTGTTAAAATATGAAGTATTAAGTAAGTAGTGAAAGGCGCCGAAAATTGAAAGGGGAACAGCGGGTTATACCACATAATGTTTATTACCCTTCATAGGGCGCTTATTAATAAAACCCCATAGAAAGCAGGCAGCGCGCAAACACGAATGACCCATGAAAAGAGCTAGTGAACGCTATAATGTGTACACAAAGGCTTACAACATCTAACGTTTCCAACCATTATGAGGCGAGACCACCATTCAGGGGCTCAAATGAGTCTTAATGAAAGGTACGATACCATTATGAAGGCAATTGTGAGCTCATAAAGGAAATTAAAAAGAGACAAAAAAGCCCACGCTAGTTCCGTGCAAAAAGGGAATAACAAAAAGGTGTGCGCGTTTTCGTTGAGGAGTGCTTTACGGGCGCATGAAAGAAACTGCCTTTTCCCCCGTCTCATAATAATGATGAAATGATCGTGTTGGTAAATAATAGAGGAACATGAAGCTAAATTATTAAAACAAACGCCTTCGAAGCTGTATTAGGCTTAGTCATTGATTTAAACAGTTTTGTAGGATACATTTACGACATTAAAAAATAAGGGTTATGCCAAATGCTTTTAGAACCTGCGTCCGAACTTTTTAGATTTGGATAAAATACTTTTGGGTAGACTTTGAGCGTTTTCTTTTCTGATAAGTGGAAAACAGATACCAATTGCTAATTCAAGTAACAGGTTCTGCTATAAACTAGATTTTGCCTTAATTCCTCTTAAAGCAGCCTTGCAAATTGCTCTTAATCCAGTTCAAAAGTTAGCCAAATTCTTAATCAGTTTAAACATTAACATTAAATGTTCCATTCTTTGCTGCTGACACTGCATAATTCCCTCTGCCTAAACTACCCTCATTAACTTTAATAGATAGGCCCTAGTTAACTAATTAATGTAACGCCGTCTTTATCTTTAATTGTATCATTATTAAGTTTCAAATTGTGCGTAAGATTACAACTTTGTTAGGAACTTGCTCTTGTCTCCAGTGGCCACCTGAGAATTGTGGTTGCTTAACTATTTCATTACTACGAGTTCAAATTTAATGAATTATTCTCTCTGTGTTAGTTTGTGAACAATATGAACGTGTGGATACTGGGACCGTTGACAATACACGAGACGTCTTTGTTTTAAACGTCTGGATTTTCGACGGCTATAATTCATATTTAAGTTCAAGTAAATGAGTTTGCTAGCTAATTATAATCACTCGTTCAAGACATAAAATTACCTTAGTTGAAATATTATTCGTCTCAGCAACGATGGTTCAGTAATGTGCTACGCTCTCGTAGCCATGACGTCAGCAAGCTGCTACGCCGTAGCAACTATGGAAGCTACGTTGTTTGAAATAATTATGCTCTATCTGAAGGCCAATGCTCGTAATTTAAAACGTTCAAAATCTAGTCGCAGTCTCATCACGGCGACAAACAAATGTCAAAAACTTGTCAAAATGTATGTAAATTAGAGGTATTTTTGACAGATTGAGACTGAGATCAGACTGTGAACGTTCTTAAAATTACGAGAATTGCCCCTCTGATGATTTCGCTAATTAACTTTGTAGAAGTATGAGGATAGTGTAATCAAATGTAAACGTGTCACACAATTATAACTCACTTTCTTTTTGTGTCGTTCATCCTATTCTATTAATAATCATATCATAAACGCGAAAGTTTATGAGGATGGATGGATGGATGGATGTTCGTTATTCTTTCACGAAAAAACTACTACACGGATATGTATGAAATTTGGCACACAAATGGATTTTAACGAGAATTAAAAAATTTAATACTTTTTATCCCAATATTCGCATTGAACGAAGGGATCGAAACTTATGCGGGTGAAACCGCGAGGCGCTGCTAGTAGGTCATCATCTCATCATCTGCCTAGCCCGGTTCGACTATGTTGGGGTCGGTTTCCAGTTTAACCGGATGCAGCTGAATAACAGTATTTTATCGTTAATCAGTATCGTAAGTATCGTTCATATGAAAGTATTATGCAAATTAATCTCCGTTTCATGATTGCTAAATTAGAACAACAAATGATAGCACTGCACACAAAGGAGATCGATCCCGGGACCATCCTCAAGACCGAATGAGTCGGGAGATTCGAGATGCGCTCAGTATCGAGTAATTATTATGGCAGCTATAGATTTCACTAGTCAAACAACGATTGGATAAGTTTATTACTGATATTAATACTAGCATCCTTGTTGGTACTGCAAAATGCTATCAATCTATGAGAATTAACAGACTAAGTCGAGCATTAATTTTCAAATAGGGAAGTCAAACAATCTAACTAAGTTGTCATCTGCCTAGCCTTTTCCTAACTATTGGGGTCAGTTTCCAGTCTAACCAGATGCGACTGAATATTAATATTTTGCGTGGAGCGACTGCTGCTTGACCTTTACAGCTAAATTGCTCAGCTATCGGTTTTCTAAGGACAGACCAGCTGCTGTCAGACTTTCAGACTTTATGTCAATCGGAACAGGCGGCTTCTAAGGCCATATTTATTATATCTGATACTTCTACATACAGCGTGGCGCTTTAATGGCGACATTAATTTAACACACGTATACGGTTTTGCGTTGTAGTTTTATGAATATATTTTAATTTAATTAAACATTAATATTTATTTATTAACAATTTTATCAAATAGCATCTTAGAGCAACCTGACTTAAAGAACTGTAGCGCAGAGGTCATTTGCCGGGGTCACGGATCATAACATCGCATCAATGTAATTAAAACAATTAACGAGCAAAGAGAAGGCGAATTGAAGGAAAGAGAGAGAGCCCTATGTCGGCGCGCGGCGCAGGTGGAAGTTTTCAAGTTACGATTTTTTTTATGTTGATATAATTTTTATGATTACTGGCCACTAGCCCTACCCGTGTGTTAAATTAATTTACGCCATTGTAGCGCCACGTTGTATATGTCAAAATATGACAAATTTGACATATTCATGACAGGTGCTGTTCAACAAAGCAGTAAAGGTGTGAAAGAAACATATAAAATCGGATTGGCGCCTGTCAGTTTTAAATAAATAGCCCCCAGGACACAAGATGATCTTAGAATCATATACACCATAGACGTGATGACAAATTTTCCGATGCTAATTCATATATTGTGCTGAAGACACCCATATTCAGCCTATAATGTTCCCACTGCTGGGACACAGGCCTCTTCTCTGTTAGACTGGGAAGGGAATGGACCATAATCCACGCCATGCGGGCCCAGTGCGGGTTGGTAGATGTCACATGTCGTCGAGTTTTTGGTTTTAAGACATGCTGGTTTCCTCACGATGTTTTCCTTCACCGTTTTGAGTGCAGTGGTGATGAAATAATTTATTCAAAGTAAAGCGCCTGTCAGGGTTCGAACCACCTACAACTCAAGTCACGGCCGTTACCACTGGGCCACCACTGCTCTCAAACACCCAGTTTGGGCTTATTCAAGGTGGCAACGCATCAGCGATGCTTCTGGTAACGCAGATGTGCATAGGCATCGGTGCCACTAATCATCAAGTGGGCAGATATACAAAAAACATACCGTCGAATTGAGAACCACCTCCTTTTTTGAAGTCGGTTAAAAAATAAATTGAGGTTTTTCATCATATGCTGCCTCGTTGGTCAAGTGGTCGCAAGCGCTATCGCTGAGCCTCATGCTCAGCGATAGCGCTTGCGACCACTTAATGGGTTCAATTCCCGGGTCGGGAAAAATGTTATTGGGTTTTTCCACCAAGATTTTTTCAGTAGCAGCCTCAATATCTCTATATCAATAATAATACTAGATTAAGGATCAGTAACAAAAATCAGTCGCTCAAGTGGCCACGTTTGCACACACGTAAACATCTATATTTCTTAGAAAAAAGTTTAATAATATTAACAACTTCAGTTTATTATAAACCTTAATGCTTAAACATAAAGTTTAATTACCATTGCAAAATATATTTAAAATGTCGCTTGAAAATAAAATCATTCTATTTTTAAATTTTCAGTCATTTATTCTAAAATGAAACTTAAAAGTCTAAGTAATAAGGTTAAAAACATACTAATTTGAAATAAGACCACAAAGGTATTTGTGGTCTTATTTTTCGGGCCGTTTTTGTAGCGCTTATCGGGAATCTAGTACTATTATTGATCGAAGGTAGCAGCCCTGAGTGTGGATGTCTGCCCGGTCGATGGTAATAAGCTCGCCACTTTATTACATGGGACTTAAACATAACTGGCGAAATTTGGGAGAACAATAGGGACACCTCTGCTTAAAAAAAAGGCTTCGGAGATTACAGGCGTGTGATGTTATGTTATGTTTTTCCTCATCCCAATAGATCGTAACAATATTTATTAGAACTAAGTAGTTAGAGGTAAAAACAAGACAGGCAGAGCCTTCCCTGTCCACCGTCCCATAAGAGCGCGAAGTTGAAATAAACTTTGATATTGAATTTTCCGATTCAGGCTGCGACGCGTGACAAAATTATTTGTACCAACTACCTTATTTGAGTGAGACAATCGTGGATTATTATTTAAAGATGTATAACTTTTGACATGTAATACTTGTTTTCGACAAGTCTTGTAAAAGACTTGTTAAAAACGTCGGGTGTCGGGTACGGTAAAACGGGGTGAATAGGGATGCAGGGGTGAATCGGGACGAAACTTTAAAATGGATTTGTACTTTTAAATAATATAGTTTGTTGCTAACAAGGACACTTAATCTTTAATTAAAAAACAGTAAACACATTAGAGTCATTTCTGGCAATAAACCATATTATTCCAACGTTAAAATCCATTTTAAAGTTTCGTTCTTATTCACTCCTGCATCCTTCATTCATCCCATTTTACGATAAACTTAGAAAGTACATTTTTTTTATGTTAGCCTACCCTGTTAATACATGTATCATTCATGTATTGACGTTGTTTTAGATATGTATGTCGGAGACATTCGTTTGACTATTCGGAGCGCCAGCGCCATCTGGTGGCGCTAGACAGAGTCCACCTTGAGTTCATGGGAAGCTAAAGCTACAAGAGCGGTGTGGAGCAGTGCTCTCTGGAGCATTTGACATCGTACAGACAACATGTGCTCAGAAACTGTCTCGCGTTCCGTATTTTTGAGTTGTGTACCTACATAAAGTGTGTGATTCGCTAGTGTGACTAACTTGTTCGTAAATTATAATCTGATTTGTACTGCACACCGTTTTTCTATTGTGCAATAACCAATACTACCCATAGTACACCCACAGTATTCAAAATATGCCTCATGATGACGAGAGACACATACCTTCTCCGTCATACACGTATGTTAACCATTTTGTTCACCTTTATGTAACAAGTCTTGTACACAATTGGGCTTTATAACTCGTTTAATGTGTAAACGATACACGAAAACAGTAAACGCAACACGTTTTACACTTAAGTGTTAACCCGGGTAATAATGGCATTACGTCCTTTTCTAAGATTATCTGTTGCGGGGGTTAAGCTGCATTTAACGTAAGTTAGCCTGCCCATCGAAGTCGAATGGCTCGGAAAGTAGAAGCAAAGCTTGTGAAGCGTAAACCAAAAGAATTAACTCTACTTCAATGGAAAGGGGTCAGAGTTCTTTACAAATTGAAACCTCGAAAACAAGTGAAAATTCCCATTCGTCATACATTGGGTACTATTACGAGTAGAGTAGTCAGGAGCTTAAAGGTTGAGTACTGATTCAAACTTGGAATGTGGGTACCCAAAGTTATTATGACCAGAGGGAATGGAAGGATGAAAGGGGGGGAGAATTTTAAGAACGTTCTGTTCTGAAGCTTAATTCTCGTAATTTAAAACGTTCAAAATCTAGTCGCAGTCTCATCTCGGCGACAAACAAATGTCAAAAACTTGTCAAAATATAGGGAAATCAGAAGTATTTTTTGACAGATTGAGACCGAGATCAGACTGAACGTTCTTAAAATTACGAGAATTGCCCCTCTGATCTCAATCTCAATCTGTCAAAAATACGATTTTTAGTGACATCTTAGTCAAACTGGAACTTACCTAAAACGTACCTGAGGAAGAGAAACAGATTCAGATTTCAAGCTATTGAAAATTACTATTGCATAGCTTTCTAAAATACATCTTTTCTACGATACAAAAGAGGAATAGAGAATAAAATTTTGCAAAAGAGTTCTTTATCTTTCAAATACATTCGTATGAACCAGACAACTGCCCGAAGCGGTTCTTTCGACTAAACATTTCACCCCATTTCACCCTTACACGAATCTCCCGTAGTGGGCAGGATTAATATGTAAGTAAAATAAACGCTCTAACAATTTGTAGAGAGAGTTTTGTGATTTTAAGTTACTATTGTTTATTTTTTATTAAATTAAAAGTATTAACGTTAAAGATACAATGTCCTATTGAATCCTGCCTAAGTAGCATCGTAATAGTATAATTTTGAATAAGTAAGGCTGTCCTTACGTTTACAATGCGAGACACTAGTCAGGCACTCCTGCGAATATGTCCAACCGGTCGATTCTGTAAAAATCTCACCGTGAAAACTCAAGTGAGTTTGATGTGAGTTGTCAGTAGTGTCAATCTCTAGCGTTATTTGGAATGACAGCTCACTCCACGCTCACTTCGCCTAAGTTTTCACGGTGTGATGGTTACAGAATCGCACTGTTGAACACGGAACAAAAAAATGAATTTACATTTTTTTTTTTTAAATCTTGAAGTAAGGTACAAGGGGAAGAAATACCATTGACGTTGTGAATCCTCTTAGCTTGTTACTTTCGTTCCACTTCCAGGTATCTTGATAATAGGTAAATTTTTTCACTATACAATTTTGAAGGAGTCTTACCAAGGGATATCGTATTACCCAGTAACGGGTTGTGGAGGTCGGATAGGCAGTCTTTTCGTGTAAAATACTGGTATTGAGATGCATCCGGTTAGACTGGAAGCTGACCCCAACATAGTTGGGAAAAGGCTAGGCAGATGATGACAATTTTAAAACTGATGGTTCGGAGTATCTTTTTTGTAGTTTATCGTAATTAACAAGTCTGGAATCATTTCGAAAACCCATACAAATTACAAAATATATTATGTCCTCTAAGCTAATATAGATGCAAACAATTTTAGGAAATCATTGCTCATTTCGCTTCCTGTGAACAAAATCTATATAAATTAATTAATTATGAACTAAAACCTGTTTAATGTAATTAATTATCCAGACCAGTAAACACGAGTACATTTTAATGTGTACTACGTGTAGTACTAAATCATGCGCAAATAATTTAGTTCGTGACAAACTGCTGAGTTCCTTGTTACTGCTGTTCGAGCATTATTTAATAAATGTATTTGTTACCACGTTGTTCGTGTTGTGGTCGAGTCCCAGGATAGGCATTGTTATTAGGTTTTCAAAATTTACAGGGTCAAATTAAATTAGCTAGCGAAACTCTACAAGCGTGTGATGAACAAGATTTAATGTTTCTTTTAAGGGGTAGTAGCTGCTGGTAGTGTTGTTACTTTAAGTACGATTTGAACATTTTTTAAAATCGTTTTTATATATCGATACAATTCACATCTGTGAAATTTACACACACTGATTATGTAAACTGATATTTCAAGTGAATACATTAATTGCGGTAGATGACCCCACCAAAAAAAAAAAAAAAAATTTTGACGGCACGGTTGGCGCAGTGGTTAAGCGATTGACTGCTGCGCTGCGTGTCGCGGGTTCGATTCCCGCACGGAACAAATATTTGTATGACCTACATGTATTTGTTCCGAGTCTGGGTGGTTTTCTATCTATAATATGTATGTATTTAAAAAAAAATGTATCTAAGTAGTTTATCAGCCATCTTGTTACCATAACACAAGCATTAGGTTGCTTAGCTTGGGACTAGATGGCGCTGTGTGAAATGTCCAGGGATATTATATTATTATTATTAATTACCTAATTAATTTTTTGTTTTATCATGTATAGATGTCGATACACATAACGTCTGCGGAGTTTTGCTAGCTAATTTAATGTGAGCATGTATACATAACTTACAAGCTAAGTAATAGACTTAAAATAATAATGTGTATCATGTAACAAAAGTGGGAAAGGAATTATTACGAGTATAGGGCATCAAAAATTTCTTCCATATCGCTGTCAACGGGAAATGTGCCCAAAAGCCTGCCACGTTGAATGATAATGTGGAAGGAAATAGTTCTTTAGCCGAAAAGTTGCTGAGTCTACCAACCGCTTGGTGATGTCCTGAAAAACTAGGTGAACTCGATGACCCTCGGACCCCAAGGCCCTAGAGTTTTGAGAGTGGGTTTAACCCAAAACAGATAGAACATACGAGTATGACTCCAATAAGGTTGATATATTTGCGCCGTTTGAGTTTCTCAGCACCTGCAGCAGTCTGTTTTAAAAATTGAATATGATTGTCCTATCACATAAAGTAATGTACGGTCTACCTAATTATACTCGTGTAACCCAAAATTCCACATAAGCTGGAGGTTGTAATCGTCCGCGATAACCTTTATAAATGTACAAACAGTTACTGCAAAGGTATAAACATTCTAGTCCAATTGCCTCTATTGTACACAGAGGAAAAGGGTTCCGACCAAATCCGCTGAAACTTTTTTAATGAATTTGTAATTCCTCTGTCGCAGTCCGTGTTACAGGTTTCTTTTACTTTTTGATCAAAATTTTATTGTCTGCGGAATATTCACTGAAAATTTGCCGAGAGATGCCAAATAATGAAATAAGGCTTTCTGTTTTTTTTTTTATGTAAGTTTCCTCCGTTTAATGGTTTCATTTTCTGTTTATATATGAATGTTGGGACCTTATAAAACTGTCCTTTTTTTGAGGATCTTGAATGGGAAAATTAATTAAAGATTTTCTTATTGATATTTTGTTTTCTTTCCAGTTTTATTTAGGACACTGAAAATGAATTTGTCAGCTTTTTAAACCTTGGTTGTAATGAAGAGTCGTTGACAAAGGGAATGCAACAACACAGTCACGCAAACTAAAAACTTAGGCATAATTTCGGTAGTTGAAAAGGATTTCCACAATAGCTTAACTTTGGGTTAATTGTTCGTCTGTCTGGACGAAGAGATTACTACATTGTTCCAGTGATATTGAGAAACTCAGAAGTCAGTGTAGTGTAGGTAAATACTCAAACTCGACTCACACAGCAAGTTCTACATAGACCTCTTGCATAGTGGGATTATTTAATCTAGGACTCTGCACGTTAAATTTGAAGTTTGCTAGGCTAAAGCCTTGTCCAGATTATGTAAGTTTGGTCGTCAGCTTTAGTTTCACTTACAAACTTGTAAAGTTATTTAGAAGTTAATTTACAGACATGTATGATATTACGTTTATTTTAAGTTTTATGGTTTACTGATTGAGATATTAATCACAAAGCTCATTTGCGTGTAGTCGTGTCGGCTTCGCAGCTATAAATACAGGGCTGGCTGCATAAATCCATCTCAAATACCGATAATTGGATTGCTAATATGTATGAAAATACATTGAAGAGAGTGCGCATATTTACCCGGCCCGATTCGAAAATTCAAATACGAAACTATTAATAATAGCTACGTTAGCCACTAAATTCATCATCGCACGAACATAATCAACTCGATCAAAAACCATAACAAACATTGAATAAACAAACGATAACTAAACAAATCAGACTAATAACCAATTTTAGTAGAACAGACAACGCCACAGTTATACAATAGAGTGAATAATGATTTGACGACTCCAGGTAAAAAGTAGGCAATAAGAGATTCGACGCCAATGCTTGGAACATTGTCGCATTAGTCATTCACAATGCCGACTTGGTGACGTTTGGACAGCCCTGACTAATGATGCCTTTTATTGAATAATTATCGCGACCCGACTGTCACGAAGCTAGAGTACATAAATGTAGGGGGGTGCGGTGTGTTGTACCTAACAGAAAAAAGGCTAAGGCCAAAGGTGTTTGCTTACACTCAACACATGCAGAGGCTACATTAGTTTATTATTCAACGGATCTCATTTGGTTAATAAATCTACATAATGTTCCATATAATATGAGTTGTCGTCACGATAAAGGATTTGATGAATGAGGTTAAGTATGCCCGAAAATAGTCAATTTACATTACGGGGGTGTTTCGAACTACATACTGTATCTCAAGTTATTTTATATGACAAGATTAGAAGAAAAACATCAGACATGGAAACACAGTTCTAGACAGGATACCGATATATCTTTTTTTTTTCTTTGTACTTACGGTTTATTATTCGCAGTAGGTACACCTTTAATTATCTGTTTACATAGAGTTGGCTGAGCACGTTACGGTATCCCAGGCAGGTATATTTTCTCGGTATCCTCTCCAGGCTCACTGAAGGGTATGTACGTGTCTGTGCAAAATGTTGCCATAATATACACGTTCAGTATTGTCTATATCTGTATATTGCCCAAACAGCAGCCCTTGGACAGGATATAGGTACCTATACATCGATGAAAAAAAAAAAGTTTTTTTTACTAGTATTTAGGGGAAACATCTTTCGCAAAGAATACAAAATGCTAATTACAGACCACCTGATTACAAACAAGTCTATCTTTCCCGTGACTAGTACTTTGTTTACATTCAAAAAAAGGTACAGGCCTTTTGGTTTCAGCTTATACAAAGGCTCCGCCGACGAGTGAAGCTACTTTTTTACTAGTTTACCTCTCACGACGTCTCCCGTCCCTATGGACCATTTTATTTTTGCTTCGTTCTCATCTTTTCGTCGAGACTTACAGGTATTAATTATCTTGAACTCGAATTCGCTTCGTTTGCGATGAGAAACGTCAAACGGCAAATCTTGGCGAATGAAAAACTTTCAAGTTTTTAATCAGTGGAAAAGGTGGAGGTGCATTTTCGTTTCTTTTTTTTGTAGTTGATTGGTTTACGGTTAGTAAAAAACTAAGAAGGTTCTGCTGAAAGCGCCTACCTATCTACCCAGACACTTTACTTTGAAAACTATGTTAACAAGAGTGTTCTATTGGTGAACATCAATAAAAATAAAACGCCTAAGTGCGTGTCGCACCACGCACAGTGAAAGGTTCCGTAGTTGGGATGAATTTATGCCAAAAACAAACTTAACATTGTATCTAGTTGAAAAACATACATCGATATACGTCACGGTCAATTCTCTAAATGCAAATGTAAGATTTTTAATGAAAAAAAAAAAAAAACAGAAAAGTCTTTATGTGGTAAAGATACAAATTGACGACTATCGGACTTTCCTTTACTTGTGCTGCGAGACCTTACTTCTTGCCAAATTTCATTAATCAAAAGGAATTTTGATTTATTTGCGAGTATCAAAATATATTGCATAAATGACCGTATTTTTTATTGCGTTGACGTAGAAGCTTGAAGCTTTTTTAGAGCTCCAAGGGACCGTTATAGACCTTCATATTGGATATTAATTTCAACTTGATACCTGTACGCGTTCCTGAGAAAAAGAGTCTTGACAGATGGACACCGAAGTGATCCTATAAGAGTTCCGTTTTTTTCTTTTGAGGCACCCAACCGGGTTAGGTTAGGTTAGGTTTTTTGGGTTAGGTTAGGTTTATTTATGCTTTATTGTACACCAAAAAAATACATAGGTAACATAAATACAGATTTCACTACCAAACATACAATGGGTGATCTTACCTATCGCTCTCTGCGATCTCTTCCAGGCAACCTTGGAATGGACAGTGATTGTATGTAAAATGTGCTATAAAATCGTTTAAATCACACCTAAACAGAAAAGCATTACCCAATACACTAGTAAGTACGTACAATGTGCTGCATTAAAGCAAAGCTTGCCACAAACCAGTGCAACTGTGTCCAAATTGCTTATTTTGACCGGCTGTATTAATTATGTATGAGGCGACACTCCTGTCCGCGCCAGATACGACGTTCTACGTAACTATAAAAAGATTGCCATGACATTTTCATAGCAAACACGTCTAGTTAATTTTATACATGGAGAACGGACTTAAACTCGTTAAAATGTATATGAGGATAGTTACTAGTAGTAATTTTCTGTTTTGCGGTTTAGTACTGCTTCGGAATTAATTGTAACTTCTTGCGGTAAAAAAGCAGCGGTGAGCAGTGGCCCAGTGGAAACGGCCCCGATTTACGAGTTTTAGGTGCGGGTTTGAACCCAAGCGCTTCACTTTGTGTAAATAATTTCATCACCACTGCTCTTAAAACGGTGAAGAAAAACATCGTGAGGAAATCGGCATGTCTTAGAACCGAACATCATCTGCCAACCCGCACTGGGCCCGCGTGGTAGATCAGTCAGCCCAATCCCTCTTGAAGAAGCCTGTGCTCCAGCAGTGGGAACATTATAGATATAGGTTAGGTATGTATTTTTTTTGGTTTCACTATCAAAAACGCGAATGTTGATTACACAGGGCCAGGCACACAAGAGTCAATTTACAAAATAAAACAAGTGCATAAAAAACACTCGAATATTCTCTACCAAAACTTAATCCGGGAGTTTTACACGGAAAATATTTTCCAATAGTTTCAGGATTTCCCATGCAGTATAGATTTCAAAACAGCTGCTACTAGTTGCAACAGCTGACGGATAGCAAAACCTTACCACGATACTCGCATAGACCAACAAACAACGTTCTTCAAATCTAATACGTTAATAATTCCGTGAACTATGTTGTGTACTATACGTATTATACTATTCTGGTTAGTGCAACTATTAGTCCGTTTGGCGCGACCTACACTTCAACGTTCCACTTATTCACTCCTCCATAAACTGTAAACGATGCCTTTACAACTAACTGTGAATCATAAACAAGCTTGTTACTCACGTGGAACTTTGTCAGAATTAAGGACGTTGCACGCCATTTAATACGAGTTGTGTCTATGTTAGCAAACACAGATTACACTCATAACGCCGGCTATAGATTGTAGCAGATACGACTTTTTTACTGCTTCAGTAGATACGTCAAAAGTCACAGCAAGTCAAGGTACTAAGATAATATAAGTTTCGCTCAAGTTGCCCGCATAAACAAAGATACACAGTTCACTGTAAGTAAACTTATCTCAACTTCTAAGATATAAGAGAAAATATTATGAACATAGTCACTCACGTATGAAGGTAAGGAGTCATATTAGCAGGACGCGTGTGACTCTCATTACAGGGAATTGCCGTAATTATGAAGATTAATCCTGAAAATGAAGCATTACACCAACAACGTAGATATAACGGCACAAATCTTCTTTGTGTACGTGAGGGTTGGTGTTTAACAGCTTTGGCCCCCTTCGACGAATGCCGACTTCAAACAGTAGTTCAACTTTTGGTCGTTAGTGGCCGAGATTTTGCAGACCCTTTAGGTGTTCGTTGGACGAATAATAATAGTCTGGATAAAAGTTGTAAAGCGAACAATAGATAAAAGAGACGAGTATGATACGAGCTTTGTAGTTCTCGGTGACGAATAACAAACTGTATGCTTGTGCAGTGTGTGTAGGATTATAATGCGGCCAATCTGTCTATCGAGCGTAATGGGTACGTGAATATTAGGTGGCTCATTTATTCTATTGTGTTGTATTCGCACACGAATATTTGAGCTGTTATGATGGCAGTTTCATAGAAATATGTATATTGTTTGGAAATATTTTGCAAAATTAAACTTCTGAGTTATTGATCGTGTAACAAAGGTTCAACAAAAAGGATAATTCTGCGGACGCATAATTTGAGACGTGTTTGTTTACCCTGTTAATAAACGGTAGTTTTGTACACAATAATCTGAACAAGCTATAACAAGGTACTTTTTACAAATATAACACATTGCAGCCACATCACTACAGTCGGATAAACGAACGATGAATATTGTGTAGTACCTATTTATATTTTTCAAATCGTCGTAATAATGATAGTCCATACTTCGAAAATACTGTAGGTTTTGAGTGCTCTTACCTGCGCTATGGAAAGTGCAACATTATTGAAGAGCATATTGAAGACTAGCTTCTGCTCGCGGCTTCGCCCGCGTGGGTGTCGGAATTTATCCCACGGGAACTTGCTACTGGGACAAAAACCTATATGCAGCCTATATATTACTCCATAACATCAGCTATCTGCCAGTGAAAGTCCCGTTAAAATCGGTCGAGCAGTTTCGTAGGTTAGCCGGAATAAACAGACAGACAGACAGACAAAAAAAAAGTTTTTTCGTTATAAGTTTCGTACTTATATACTTTCAATGCATTTAGTAAAAAGCTGTTATTTTGATATTACAAAAGCTGTGATATTGATATTCAATTTTATTTGTTCATTTCGTGAATAACTTCGTAGCGGATGTTGGAGTGTTACAACTTTTTTTATGTATGCATAACCAAAACATTTTTCACATGCACATGCACTAATACCCACGAATGGAACAATATTTATTGAAAGCATTTATGGTGCAGTTCAAAAGAAAATGAAAGTAACTATATTAATGACGATTGAGTCACACTTTACTGCTATCAAAACGGTAACGGAAAACATCGTGAGGAAACCGGCATGTCCTAGAACCAAAAAAAATCGAAGACATGTGACATCCACGAACCCGCACTGGGCCCGCGTGGTGGACCCACTCACTTTCACAGAGAGGACCTATGTCCCGGCAGTGGGAACATAACAAGCAGATTTTTTCAGTCATAATTTCGTAAAAAACTGTTAGATAAGATAAGTCTTTATTTGCCTTAAACATGGTATACTGGTGTTACAGTCTTATTTAAATACAATGTCCACATGTTTAGCTATACAGAATATATCAATTGCATGCAAAAATAATCTTTCTTTCTAAATATAAAACTTGAGAGGTGTCAAGGGACACCCGGATGGAACGAAGTTCAAAGAGAGAGAGAGCCAGACAGAGAAACACGCGCACGCCGCACGGCTTACAACAACCTATACTCCATTTATAATAGCATTAGAAAAAAGAGGCTCGTAGAAGCAGGAATGCAAAACATTTTATTTCAAAGTTATGATAAAACAATTTTAAGGGAGATGCTTAAATTCTAATTTTCTTGCGTTTTTTGCAATTTGCAGGTCAGTGTAAGGTTGTACCTTAATAAAAAATAATATGATGCGCAACAATAAGAAATATGTAGGTAATAATACAATTTTAACCTTAAAAATCATCAATACATCCCTTTAAATTAGAATTGCTCCGAATTCGTCTGATTTCGAGGGCTACTGCAGCGCATCCACCTTAATTAAAATTGTTTTAACAAATATGGACGTTTAATATTAACAAAATAAAGAAAATATAAAATATTTTCTTTATTTTGTTAATATAAATTATGCTTTATTTATAGTAACGTCTTCATCACACATTACAAACTTACAACAAAATGAATGAATGAAACAACCGATCACAATGATGATTTAAAAATTAAGATTAATGGAAATAATAATCATGTTTTTAAAATATTTTATTTTAAATAACAACTTACAACACAATACGTTAGTGACATTTCTTCGTCTTCATCATCTAAATTAGTCACTATCATCTGATGATGAAGATGAAGAAGTTTCACCAACGTTAATATGTAAATTCGGTAGAATTATAGTGAAACGAATAACGTTCCAGGTATTGTTCACCCCTGCTTCTTTTAGGTTTTTAGCATTGACACTGTAATTTTAAATTGGAGTTAAATAATATAAATAAATGAAAGCCACATAATTTCATAAGATAAATAGTTAAAATGGTTACAATTAAGTGAGACAGCTGCTGTAAAAATAGATCATAATAAATTCGGCGTCTATCGTAATGTAACAATGTTTATTGTACTTTTGTTACAAAGTGTGCATTAAAAATAACCTTTTTAAACTTCTTTCTAATGCTATTGTAAATGGACTATAGGTATAGCAAAAATTGGCGTTCCAACTTTTGGTCTTAATTTTTTCCGTCTAGCCTCCTTTCGCAACGCGCGATAAGGAACTTCGTTCCAATAATATTTCTTTCGAAAATAATCTTTTCTATTTATGTTTTCACATACAGAAAAGAATGTTCCACTGTATTTCATAGACACCTTGCAAAGTCAATAACAACAAACAACGGAGGAAGGAAGCGAGAAACTTTACAAATGCAGATACATATCATAGTAAAAAAAAAATAGTCTACCTACGCCTCCCGGAACGTATTGAACTATCCTTATTTCTTTTGTTACGGCTCAAGTTCGAAAAACAATCCTCCCTATGCTAGGCCTCCGGTCTCTATGTTTGTTCCAATGATAATTTTATTTATTTTAACTCGATAGCACGTAGTCCAATATTTTTCCAGTTACGCTACATTGCAGTTTGAGTTTTGCAGGATAACATTGTTGTTATTTTAGGAGCTTCAATGAAGAAATACAATGTTGTTGGTTGTGAACTAGAGATTTTGATGTTGGTATAAATCCTGCAGTGGCATGCTTACAAGAGCTTGTTATTATTAATTACTAGTGTCTGCTCGCGACTTTGTCTGCGGGAAATTTCATGTGCCCCCAATCCACCGCGTCGTATCGCATCGCCTGCCCACGCTATTACTTCGTTTTAACTTAGCATACTTTCTGACTTTTTTTTGTTTTTGATCGGCGCCTTAGGGTTATAGCGTGATGTGTAATCCACATCGATAATTGTGTCATAAATGTGTGTGTTTATAGTCTTCTTCAAGAACTGCATTAGTTGGAATGACAGCTCACTCCACGCTCACTTCACCTAAGTTGTCACAGTGAGATGGTTACAGAATCGCACTGCTGCCGATCGATTCTGTAAAAATCTCACCGTGAAAAGTTAGGTGAAGTGAGCTTAGAGTGAGCTGTCAATAGTGTCAATCCCTAGTATTAGTTAGAATGACAGCTCACTCCACGCTCTGCCGATCGATTCTGTAAAAATCTCACCGTGAAAAGTTATGTGAAGTGAGCTTAGAGTGAGCTGTCAATAGAGTCAATCCCTAGTATTAGATGGAATGACAGCTCACTCCACGCTCACTTCACCTAAGTTTTCACGGTGAGATTGTTACAGAATCGCACTGCTGTTCACCTAAATTTTCACGGTGAGATGATTGCAGAATTGCACTGGGGCTATCAAATGCAAAAATACATTTTCAAATCCCACTAGAAGTTCAAGGGATTAGCGCGTTCAAATAAACAAACTCCAAGCTGTATTATTAGTAGGTAGATATAGATTATCTTAACAGATTACCATAAATGTGGCTTGCACAGGTACATTAAGGCCCTGTGACACCAAAAATAACTAAATGAATTTTTTACAGAATTATTCTGTCTCGGTTAAAAGATTGGCAGAAGTAGAACGATGTTTTAAATTCGTTTAGCGTTAAATGCATTTAGTGATTTGTGGTGTAAGTGGGCCTCAGACTAGTGAACTAAATAGTTTCATAATATTATACTAGTTAGTATAGCTAGTATAGTACTAGTTTATTACTTACTATTGTATAATTGCCCCGTTGGTCCCGTGGTCGCAAGCGCGACTGCTGAGCGTGCGGTCCTGGGTTCGATTCCCGGGTCGGGTAAAGGGTCATTGTAGTGTGTGTAATGTCATTGTAGTAACAGCGGTGTGATACCCCCGGAAAGCACGTTAAGCCGTTGGTCTTGCGTCTGATCTCTCTCCGGTCGTGTCGGATTGCCGTCCCATCTGACTAAAAGAGTGAGTGAGGGAAGAGGGAGTGCATCTGTGTCTGCGCGCACATTAAGGACTATAATATCTCCCGCGCCAAATGCTAGTCTCCGTAAGATTGGCCGCCGTGGGCGAAATACAGTCTGGAGGGCTTTTATTTTGTATAATACTTGTCAAGTTCTTCTAACTAAACAGACAGCTGTGCTGCTAGGGAGTTAGTTGCGCCACTTCTTCTTCCCAAAAGGACCAGTGGTGAAGTGAAGTGGTGAAGGATGGTCGTTTTGGGGGACTGTTTTAAATGTAATTTTGACGTTCAAAAAGTGCTGATTCTCAGCCTAGTTTGAATAAATGACTTTTGATTATTCTAGTACACATAACCAGCTATTGTTTCTTAAATACATTACCTAACGGCTGTTTCACCACGTAGAATTGTTCGCAGATGCACATTAACGAAGCTATTCATAAAGTGCATCTACCTCCTTTGTATCATTATAAGCAGCCTATAAAGTTTCCACTGCTGGGACACAGGCCTCTTCTCGGTGAGAAGGAGTGGGCTGTAATCCACCACGCGGACCCAGTGTGGTTTATCGGACATGTCTTAAAATGTTTGGTTCTAGGACATGGCGGTTTCCACACGATGTTTTCCTTTGTGGCTTTTTATTGATGCGTTGTTCGCATGTGGCGTTGAAGATACCGCTACATCTTCACCGTTTTGAGAGCAGTGGTGATGAAATCATTTTCACAAAGTAATGTGCTTGCTTGGCTTCGAACCCACGTACAGTCACGAGCAAAAGTATGTATACACTCGGCTTTATTCAAAAGCGATTTACTCCTTTATTTTTGAATGAAATTGTATGTTGTTACGATCATAGCATTTTCGAACCCATAGGTTTATGTAATGGGTCGTATTTTAACGTTGCATTCGTTATTTCACGAAAAAATCGCAATTAAAAGTTGCCAAGTGTTGACATATTGGTGCTCGTGACTGTACTCGTAAGTCGCGGCCATTACGACAGGGCCAACACTCTCTCCTTGGCTAAATAGTAGTAACCAATACACACATACGACGTTGTCTGCGTACAATCGAGGTAAGTACGCTCATAATTTGTAGTAGGTAACTAGCCAGGGTGTGGTTACGTGGTCATTGATTTAGATTAAGACCCCAGTCAGGCGAAAGATTAGGCCGATTGTTCACTGCCAATTTGATTGTATTATATACGCTGATGTGTACATACCTTAATTAACTATCCTATTGTATCCTCCGGTTAATTGTCCTTTGTCTCGGATCGTTTTAATATGGCATTATGATTATCATTTATGCGGTCTGTTTAAGCCTATTTCATGCCATGATTGGATAAAGGCCTAGCCCACATTGTTAGAGCCCCTGTGCGAAAGCGAAATAATAAGGTCAATAAAGGACTAATTTCCGGTTCTGATAACTACACAGTACATCCAGTAAGGCAAGGTAATTTTAGCTAAAAGCATTAGGCCAGGGGGAATATTATTTACGGTAGGTACTATCGTAGCTTTTTTGCGATTGTATTGCCACAAAAAGTTGCCATATGCTACTTACTATGGGGCTAGATACTTTTATACCTAGGACGAAAAAGTACCTTTTATTAGCTACGAATATGAATGTTACGCTTCGATATTGGCAAAGTTACGAAAGAAACATGCCAATGTGATTGGCAGGCCATACCTACTTGCAACAGCAACAGCTATATTTCTGCACATAGCTAACCATTTAGGTTTCTACGTACCTTATCAATATTGACTTTAACAGGTGATAGAAATTGGCTATCTAGAAGTTCCTCAAAGATTCAGTACAACTATAAATTATTTAGTAACTACGAATTTCGGCTTACTTTAAAACACGAATATACGATAAAATTAATACGGTTGCTCAGATCACCTTAAAGTAACTTATTATATACCTAACTAATATAAAAAGTAAAAAATGGTTGCGGTCGGGGCCTGCCAGGAACGAAGTTCCTTATGCGATACTAGCACGAACATACACTCGTATATAATAGAAAGGGAGAGAGAGAGTGTGTGACACCCATGGCGTAAAATTTTTAAATTTTCGCAGTTCCATCTTGGATTTTCATTTTAACCTCACTATCCGCTTTAGCACCCTCGCAAAACCATGAAAACGACCCCATGATAAAAATTATGAAATTTTTCGCAGCCACCATCTTGGATTTTTATTTTGACTTCACTAGAGGCTTCAGTAACCTCGAAAACCATGAAAATTAAAACTACTTCTCTCTAGACAGAGAAGTCGCATGGAGGCGGCGTAACGTTTTTTTGTTACGTGCCGATTTCTACCAGTGTACTCCTACCTCAAGCAGCATTAAAGAACTTCGTTCCAAAAGTATCACATTAAAGCTACGTTTATGGTCTCGAAATTAAAATTGTTAAACAACTTTTTCGTGTAATAAATCCGGCTTACACTATTTGTACCAGCGTAAAAAATAAAATTCAGTACACTTTCATAAAAGCAAGGTGTCATAAACTTTGTTATGAATAGGGGAGGGGAGCGGGAGGGGTACGGTAAATATGCTGTAAAAACAAAAGTTTCAGCTACTGTCTAACGGATACTGATATAATCCGCTCATGCATGGATCATAGTACCTACATTTTCCTAGATTAAATAGAATACTGTGTCGCTGGTATTATGGCCTTGTTTGTCATTTTGTTCCATGTATATTCTATGATACCGTTTATTTACTAAGCGAAAGAGTAATTGTGATGCAAAACCCACTATTGCTCGGGTACTGATACAGAAAACTTTGTTCAAAAATTATCCTGTGGTCGGTCTCCTGACCGCGCGTGTACGCCTACACACCTCTGAATACCATCCCCTAGGGAACAAAACCCTTACATTATATACAATAACTTTGGATACATAAGACGGGTCAGTTATCAACCTTGATAACAAAGTCATTTATAGGTCACCCTTTCAATGGGCGACTCTGTACTTGTAAATTCATTACAGAAACTTTTGGATCACGATACCATTTGAACTTCATCTTTTGATGCCAGTTACTTCATAACTTTCTGGAGAAATTCAATTACTAAGCTATCCAAAGGACGAATTTGTTCGCAGTAAGCCAACAAATCTGTAATTGCAAAGGAATGGATGCGTCAATAACAGTCATACGGGATTGACAGATATGTCGTCGATCGATCTCGTTAATGCTACCCTAGTAGCATGTCTGTGTCTGGTTTGAAAATGTGTAGGTGCCTGGGAAATTATTGGCAGTAAAGGAAAAAGCACATTTATCTAAACTTAATATTATCAAGGGAAAATATTAGATTTTTTGTATATTTGTTTGTGATGTATATAGTCAATAAATACTTAACCGATTTTAAAAAACTGTTTCACCATCTAATGCTGAAGAAAGCTACATTATCAGCAAGTAAAATGGGCTGTTTTTTTTTTGTATGTTGTGGTGTCTTACGTCTCCCACCGAATGAAGTCGCGCGCTGATGCTAGTGTAAACTTAATATTATTAAGAAAAAAGATTTGATTTTTAACGGCTGAATGGATTTGTATGTTGGTCCAGGTCATGGTCTATCCATGTGGATAGACCATGACCTGGATACTTATATGGGATACTTTTTACCCCGACATTTCCACGGGACCGAGACTTATGTAGGTAAAACCGTGGGGCGCAGCTAGTTTGTCTATATCACTCCCAGTTAGGTACATATCAATAGTTTATTTTTATTAAAGTATCCTACTGTAATACAAAATCGTCAACAGAAGATACGTATTAAATCCTTCCCATACATTTTTCCCCTTTTAACATTTATTTCCCTTGGTAACAATTTCAATCCTACATTCTCATCTTGACTGAACTGTATATTACATACGTGACAAAAAAGTTAGGTAATGCAAAGCATCGCCGACTTATGACTGAATGCCCCCCACTGGGGAGACGGAGTCAGGCAATATTAATATCTACATACGTAATACGCTCACTTCATCTTCATAAGGCGGCCACGTACATATTACGCAATTTTTATTACGTTCCGGCCTAGCCTACCCTTCTTGAGGAATTTACTAAACAAGAAACTGCAATTTCCTGTGACTAATTCATTGCTGGTATTAATCTTGTGGGTTGTATTCTTATTTTCTGCTGGAATGTGGTCAAATGTTTATATGGTTGACCGTTTATGTCCGCATTTGTATGCTCTTTTTATTTATGAATGTTTTGTCGTTTCATACCGATTTTCTTTGGGGTAAGGGGGCTGCAAAGATTTGATGAATAATAATATAACTATTTGTCCAATATTATCATAATCAGCATACAGTGAGTTGTGACCGAAATAAAGGTTGGGTACAACTGACGCTTTTGTTTTTCACACGCTCGAAACATTGAGCTTGCGCTTGATTTATTATGAAAATTAATAGATATAACAACAATAACTGTTGCCCAAGACTTCGTCTAAGAACCAGGATGATAAGTAACCTGTTTGCTATACTATAGGCAATCTGTCTGTGAAATTTCAGAACGATCAGTTTTGGAACAGACAGTACTTTCTTATCTATTTACTTATAATAAATCTGTAGAAGTGAAAATTCTGTACATTGAAAATATCAAAAAAATAAATGGCAGGGGGTGTTACTAGACCGACACCGAACCCAAAAATGTGATTAAAAAAATTTTTGTCTGTCTGTCGGTCTGTCTGTTTGTTCAGGCATCACGCAAAAACTACCGATTCGATTACGATGAAACTTGGTATAATTATTCTTTAATATCCTGGGCACCACACTGGGTACTTTTTATGCCGGAAAAGTATATTCAATAAAAAACAAACTTAATTTTGCGGCTCGATCCCTAGACCCGATTACTGTTCCAACCGCAAATAATAAGTTTGTCGTAGGTTACGTCACCCGCAATGCACAGCTATTAATAATAAGTATGTAAAGTTGTCGAAAATTTACCACTGACGGGACAAAAAGGGGTAATTCGGTTTTTAAGGGGAGAATTTGAACTTGAAACTGTATGTTACATTTTCACGCCTAAACCACTGAACTTCTGATTTGGCATAGATATAGATGGCATCCTGGGGAAGCACATGCATTTTATCCTGTTAGCACGTTCCCGTGGGATAATTTCCGACATCCACGCGGGCGAAGCCGCGGGCAGAAGCTAGTTTATAATATTAGTATGGTTCTTGTAAAATAAACTTGTTCTCAGACAACGATCTATTAAAAGCACGACTTCCGCACAAAATTATATTTAAATTATAGTTAAAAGAGCACCGTACAGGAACACGTGCTCATAAAAATGGTAACGTGTGTAATGCTGTGAGAACGATAGATCACTTTCAGTGTGGGACACACCGGCGCAACGTGCATACATTGAGTTAAGTGCCACTTAGTTAGTAGCTAGAACATTTCTATGTACTACACGTGCAGGTAGTGTATTGGCATGTCTTCACTTATGCAAATACTTCATAATATATAGTGCAGTATCTAATGTGGAGTGGTGATAGCAGTCTGTTTTCTGAGAGACTGAACAAGCAATTGGTTTCCTCAATTTGTAGCAGTTATGTGGTTTGCACATTATTCACGCAAGCAATCCGCGCAATATTTTTCTATTTCATTTTTCCGAGGTAGGTATTATTTACTGACAGACTTTTTTTTTTTTGGTCTCGTTTGACCTTATCTCTGGAAGAGGTTGTTCAAATCGGGGCATTTAAAAAAAAAAAAATTATTGGCAATGGGCTCACTCTTGACCTCAATCCAGCCCAGAGGCAGGGATGAGATCTACGGTGGAATGAGCTTGCCCAGAAGAAGCCTATTCACTCTCGCCTTGAAGAGATTCGGGTTGTATGAACTCGGGAATGCAGACGCAGGCAAGAAAAGATGACGAGAAGCGCTTAGTGCGTATATATGGTATATTAACCAAATAGGGGTGGTATCCCGCAGTGCGTCTGGACTCTCGATGGTAGAAAGGTGAAGGCGGGATGAGCTCATGTACCAATGTGGCTTTTTCAATTCATGTGCACTTTCTGATCTTTGATTTTTATCTTGTACATTACTTACTGACATCGCAATAATTTCATCAGTAGTGCTATTCTGTAAAAATCTCACCGTGAAAACTTAGGTAAAGTGAGCTTGAAGTGAACAGCCGCTCGATTCTGTAAAAATCTCACCGTGAAAAGTTAGGTGAAGTGAGCTAATAGTGAGCTGTCAATAGTGTCAATCCCTAGCATTAGTTAAAATGACAGCTCACTCCACGCTCACTTCACCTAAGTTTTCACGGTGAGATGGTTACAGAATCACACGGCTGTCATTTCACCTGCAGTGCGATTCTGTAACCATCTTAACGTGATAACCGTGACAACATATTGGTATTCAGCTGCATCCGGTTAGACTGGAAGCCGACCCCAACATAGTTGGGAAAAGGCTAGGCAGATGATGATTGTTGTTAAGGCCCGGTATTATGCCGTTAACCTTGCTCAAATGGGCGTTACCGCTGAAAATGCCCCGCGCGCCCCTCATCGTACTTACGCGCGAAGCGGTCACGAAGTTTCTATTTTGTAGGGCTAGCTGCCATAGTGTCAGACGCGCGACGCTCACATATAGGTAGCTAACAGCATTTATTGCAGAGCAGTGGTGTATATTTATATTTTTTTACAAACAAAGAACTCGTAATATTAATAAAATAGAAAATATTATCAATGTAATCGGGCGGCAGAATTTAGACAGTTATTATTAAATTAGCTTTTCCCTACAATTTCGCTCACAAATAAAAGTGAATAAGTTAGTACCTACTTACTTTTTTTTCTTAACGCAGAATAGATCGACTGGAAATTCTGAGCAATATACATATCTGCCGGCCGAAGATCAAATGCCATATTGGGTTCATGGAGCCCATGAACCACAATGCGCCCTATATCGATACCTCGGGGCTCAAAGGATGAACACGACTTTTCACGAA
The DNA here is from genome assembly GCA_945859715.1 of Apamea sordens. Taxonomy (NCBI): domain Eukaryota; kingdom Metazoa; phylum Arthropoda; class Insecta; order Lepidoptera; family Noctuidae; genus Apamea; species Apamea sordens. Next base: position 9,979,478 of record OX243994.1, read on the forward strand.
ATCCAATAAATCGATAGAGAAAGAAAAACTGAACAAGATGGTGTAAATAACTCTAATTGGCCAAAATGTGCTATATATACGCCCTTTGAGCCCCGATGTATGGAATTATGGTTTGTGGGACCCGTGTATAACCCGTGACCCCCAATTTAATTTATTATCCAGAAGTTTATCTAGAAGCCACAAGCGGTCGTGGGCTCGAAACTTTTTAGTTCAATAAGGCCGGCCACATACGGACGGAATTCCCGTTTCAAAATATCGATTCGGCATTTTCGAAGGCAACGAATTCATACAAAATCAAGGAACTACCTCACACGTACTTACAATAATTCTCCATTCAAAATTTTCTGCCTTCGAATTTATTTTGTATGGATTTGCTGCCTTCGAAAATCCGAATCGATATTTCTGAACGGAATTCCGATTTTGCCAGCCGAGTAAAGACTATACAGGGTCCAATTTTTAGTTTGTAATGAAAGAAAAAGAGAAAGAGAGCGAGAGTGAGAGAGAAAGTGAAAAAAATTGTGAAAGTGAGAAAGAAAAAAAATCAAAATGAAAGTCATTTATTCAAATTAGTCTGAGAATCAGCACTTTTCGAATGCCAAAATTACAAAAGACAGTCCCCCAAAAACGCCCGCCCTTCACCACTTGCTAGTGCTATCGCTGGGAAGAAGAAGTGGCGCAACAAACTCTGCTGGGGAGATTGTTGCGCCACTTCTTCACGCACAGCTGTCTGTTCAGTTAAAAAATACTTATACAATAATAGGTATGTTAAATAAATTAACATTACAAGACACAGAACATTAAATTAAATTATTTGCCACATGTCAGTTAGCCACGCCAATATACCATCAAAGATACTAAAAACTATACTAAGATTGATGTAGGGATTAATTTTGTTCAGGTAAGCGAACATTGGCGCCGATTCCCGATTCGAATTTAGTCATCAACCTGACAAACGCGCAGATACGATTTCAATTGACTTTAAACCGCAGTCTAAAGGTCCGGCTTGATATTTCTTGGAGTGATTTAAAAAAATTACTGATGTTTACTTTACGTCCACCTATCGATAATTTTTCGGTTTCCCTAAAACAAAGTAAAATATAAAATTCAGTTGAAGTACTGACGGCTTAGAAATATATATAATATTCAAACAGGCAGGTTTTGATCAAACAAAATCCACAATGTTGAAAACTACCTTTCAGCTTCATAGGTCGTTTGATCTAGTTCTTCGTGTAAATTTACATCGAAATCAAAATCACAATCAAAAGTCATTTATTCAAATTAGGCTGAGAATCAGCACTTTTCGAACGTCAAAATTACAAAAGACAGTCCCCCAAAAACCCCCGCCCTTCACCACTTCCTACTCCTAGTACTATCGCTGGGAAGAAGAAGTGGCGCAACAAACCCCCAGCAGCACAGCTGTCTGTTCAGTTAGAAAATACTTGATACTTGATTGTATACAATACTGGGTGTTAAGTAATTAACATTATAAGGCACAGAACATAAAATTAAATTATTTGCCATATGTCAGCTAGCCATGCCAATATACCAACAAATATAATAAAAACTATACATAGGTACTCATAAAATAATTAATTAAAATTAAAATGTAAATAAAAACTTACTACCTAAATAAAAGCCTCCAGGTATAAAGGGCGTGACTGCTTACATATTTACGCATTGCTGGGTTCTGGTCACATAGCTGTCACTTGAAGTCACAGATGATAAACTAGGACCATCGAAGTAAAATAAATAAATAAGTTAATACTAATAACAATAACCTGTCAGTAAGCCAATTCTGGAGAAAGAACATGAACATTGTCTTGAGTTAATTAGGGCGACCAACTATTCTTATCGTGTAAGTAGTCGTTGATGGAATAGTAAGCCTTTGAATAAAGGTTGAATTTTACTTGATGAACACTTTACTTTGATGATGACATCGAATTCAATAAATGATGATGGCTTTTCAGTAGGAGGACTGCAAAAAAACAACAATTATTTTTGAAAATAATACAATGTATTCTATGATAGGTATGTTTATATCTATTACTTTGTCATTTGTTGTCGGATACTAAGTTCAGATTTTATTCAATAGATTGATCACTAAATATTTCATTAAACCCTATAATGTCTTAATCAAGATGTTGTAGTGATAGATCACTAAATCCCACAGGACTAGAACAATAATACGAAATTCGAAAAATTCCGTTTTCTTCTTGAAATGCCTTTTGATTTGCTTGAATATTGTGAACAATAGATGATGATGGCTTTTCAATAGTAGAACTGGAAAAATACAATATTAATTTAATATACACTAGCTTATGCCCGCGAATTCATCCACGTGAACGTATAAAAGGTATACGTAGGTAAGTCAAAAAAAAAAAAAAATCAATTCCGAAACGGAATTCCGACTGTTTGTGGCCGGCCTAATATTATTACCCCGTATTTAACAGTCTGGTAGTTATGAGTAATAAAACAATAATACAGAGTGAAATTAAATTAGCTAGCGAAACTATATAATATTTCAACGGGATAAAACAGATTTTATCAACTTACACTTCAAGTAACAACAATAACAGCGGTCATTGACCCCAAACAAAACATTTTTTTTTATTTTGTCGTGTTTAGTAGATATCGATAGTCGATACCCATCATGTCTTGAGACAAAATAAAAAAATAATAATTTTTGGGGTCATTGACCCCACTGACCTGAGACCGCTGTTATTGTTGTTACTTGAAGTGTAAGTTGATAAAATCTGTTTTATCGTGTTGAGATATCGACACCCGTCTGTAAAGTATACAAAAAAAAAACGGATATTTTAATTGACTACACTACCGACGGTGGATGACCCCAAAAAAGTCCTAGCCCAACTAGAAACAACACCTAAAGTTGTTATTCCCCGTGGGAATCGAACCCGCGATCGAGAAGATATCCCTTTCACCACTAAACCAAGGAAGCATTCTATTGTAATGAGTAGGTAGGTACTTATTCAACATCCAATCGAGAAGCAGTATCATCCAGTTCTTGAGTAGCAATTTGCTTATTCGCCAATCTAAAATAATAAAATCATTGAAATACAATTGGAAGCACAGCTGACCCTACTGTAGGTACTTACTCTGTGGCCTTCGGTGAGTCTCAAGTCACTCAGGTGATGATATGATTCGGAAAATCAATTTCAACTTAGTAACAATGCCTATAACATAGTGTAATCTATATCTATAGGCATTATTAATTACTAAGTTAGAAGTATTAAATTCACGAGAAATATATTTATTTTTATCATTCTTTATTTAGGTAGGTACTTATAATAAAGTTTCTTACAGTCTTCGTGCTATATTCTGCACACTCTGGAGTAAACGCTTTCGACGAGCAGCTTTCCATCTCTTCCCACTATTATATTTATTTCCCATTTTTATTTTCACGGTACAAAACGTAAAAATTCCACTGCGGAGCAAAGCGACACAGGTCCGTTCTCAACAACGTTCCAAGGAACACTGGCGCGGTGCAGGCAGCAAGGAAATGAGCAAGCGTATGTCGTAAAAACGTTTATAAAATCGTATAAAATTAGATATTAACTATTTATTAAAAACTACTCGATCACTGGATGCAGTTTGGCATTAGAAATTTTATGGTATATTTTTTATTATAATTATTGTTGTTAATAAAGAGATAAACTGCTTTTAAAGACAAAGAAGAGGTTTGTTTGAAGATTTTTTTGATGCATTAATGTATGTTTAATTATGATTTGGGCTCGATCACTGTATTAAAATAAGACTTGAAAATATCATACTTTTTTTTTAGGTCCTAATTATTTACGGTTTAAGAGATACACTGCTTTAAAAAACAACTTTTTGACCGTTTTCGAGAAATCTGCGCCTTAAATGTAAATCTGGAAATGTCGTATTTGAGGTTATGTTTTCTTACATTTAGGTACTTGTCAAGTAAACGGTTACTTGGCAGTGCATCCGATGATTAACTTAATGGGCAGATAAAGTGGTTATTAACCCTACTCAGGGATTGTGCAACGTAAAGAATTGTTTACTGAGCAGATAAGTTCGAAGTAGCTTACTTAGAACTTTACTCAGCGATTGTGAAACAGGCCCTTAGTATAGTTATTATTTTCAAACATTTTTTTTACACTGCAGTCGTGTGCAGATGGCGTTGTTACCATATTCATTTGGTTTACAGCATTAACCTGTATTATACGAGTACGCTGGACTAAATATACTATACGAAATCATAGTTGTTTTTTGTGCCTATTCAAAGTGCCCCGCTCGAGCGTCTCAGGAACTAAAATTGACACATTGCCGCAAATGGCCGTCGTTTTGATTTGGTACGACTCTGATGATTTAGGTCTAAATCGTGGAATAAGACTTTTGTGTGTATTTTGTGTTTACTACGAGATACCTATTTAGAACATTTTTGTAAAACTCGCTATCAAAAATATTAGTTCTACGGACGCTCACGTTGCTGTCAGCGCCAAAATGGCGAAAATCAAATGTCTACATTTTTTCATCAATAGTATGAAGTCCAGCGTACGTTATTATATGCCAGTGGTTTACAGTCAATAAGTGCGTGCTTCCTAAAATGCCACATAATTAATTACAACATTGTGTTAAACAATCCGCACAGCAATACTGAAATAATTTAGTACCTACGATGTACAAAATTTGTTTAACGGGGTTTACGACCAGCTATGATTATTATTTATTTATATCCTAGTTTATGAAGGAAATACTAGCTACTGCCTGCGAATTCGTTCGTGCGACATTAATACCTTTCGATTTTATTTCTTTTCTAAAATAAATGTAGCGTAGCACTTAGTCAGTTATTTACCAGTGTAAGTTCCGTCAAAATTGGTCCAGTCGTTTCGGAGATTAGCCGGAACAATCAGACAGACAGACAAAAATTTTTTCAATTGATTTTTTTTTGTTATTAAGTGCCGTATATACTTTCATATTATTTCATTTAATAAAAAGCTGTTATTTTCACATTACAAACAGACGCTTTAATTTTATGTGTTTGTATTGTATAGATATATTATATAGATGAATACACCAACTGACATTAGGAACACTAGTAAATTATTGAATGTTACTTAATATAAACTTAAACTATTTAACGTAGTTGATAGGACATTTACAAATCAAAATATACCTACTTTGAGAAACGCACACACTTGCACTGCAATTTTTTACTTTCACACGCTGTTTACATCCCTATCTACTTATTGTCCTATCGCAGGTATGCTGGAAGAGATTTCTTATGAAATAAGCATCACCATTGTACCTATTTTTCTGTTCTGTTTTTTTTTCTTGTCTGTTTATACAGGAAAAATTTTATCCAGTGCGCAAACTGTAACCATGAATTCAGTACATGACCTGAACACCGTGTTTTGAAATGTTGCATAAATTAATTAAAAAAAAAAATTTTGCTCTGCCATACATTTTAACCGCGTAGGTATGCATTTTTAGGCATTTTTTTATGCATTCGTAGGTATGCACGCACTTTTCTATGAAACCGCTGATTTTTGATAGCCGGCGACAAATTTCTACGCTATGGGGTGTAGAATCATGTGCTGAATTCATAGTTACAGTTTGCGCACTGGTTAAAAATGTATCCTGTATATGTGAGAGAGGAGGCCTGTGTCCCAGCAGTGGGAATATTATAGGCTGATTATTATATGTGTGTACATAAATGGTAAAAAACCTTGAGAGGTGTCAAGGGACATCCGGATGGAACGAAGTATAACTGGCTTGCTTTCTATAAGAGAGAGAGAGAGAGAGACAGACAGAGAAACACGCGCACGCCACAAGGCTTACAACTATAGCAAAAAGTGTCGTTCCAACTTTTGGTCTTAATTTTTTCCATCTAGCCCCCTTTCGCAACGCGCGATAAGGAACTTCGTTCCATTAACGACCCAAGCCAAGAAAACAAACAGTCCCATTTACCGAATTAAAAACGACAAATTTCACGTCCATGGACATGAAAGAGAAATCCGGAAAATCATCAACTTCCGCTTTTCAACCGCTCATAAATAGAATAAAACCGCGATCAATTTTATGAAACAGAGTTTTATTTATTATTTTCGTTTAGAGCGATCAAGTGTGTAAAGAAAAGAGTCTCGCCAGAGATTGTTGGCATAAATCATTTTTCAATTCAATTTAAACGACACAGTGTTGTTGTTGCCGATACGGAGAGACTCGTAAGGCGCCGTGACTGCCAGTGGATACACCACGTATTTTTCTTTCCTATTTATTTTCAAAGAAAGAAAGTATGTTTATAAACATTTTAAAATATTATATGTTATCGGGTATTTTTACTCTAGCCGCATCAAAATGAAACTGATTTAATCGTCGTTCAAAACTTTGCTTGTATTTACACAAGTCGTATATTGGTTTAATTTCAAACGAAAATAAAATATTTCTATTGTTCACCACAGTGTTTATTAGTTCGCTTTCAGATTTCAATATTTAATAAAGGTAGTTTATTAATTGGTATCGCAATTCGTTAATTAAATACCCGAATAATTCAAATATTGACGCAAAAATGTAGCGAATATTTTAATAGAATTTCAATAGTTATCAATACTTACTAATAATTTATTCTGCACCTACCTAAATATACATACAGACCTAAAATAGTTTCTCGTACAAGAATAGTAATAGTGAATCGCAACTATAACGGAATTTACATTTCCTTAAACCCACAATGCAAGGTCCACTCTACTTTAGCGCGCCCCAAAGCAATTTCGGCTTGCAGTTTATCAAATCCAACATTTAAATGACCAAAGTCGGCTTCTACAAACAACTTGTTTGGTTGATAGGATGGCATCGGGTCGTATTGCGTTTGTTTGGACCTATAAATCTGTCTCTAACTTCTTCTTAACGCGTATCTAGTGTTTCGGCGTCGGCGTCTCGTTGCGCAAACGCTGGAAAACCAATTTTAGTATATTGCATTAAAAGTTGTTGCCAAATGCAGTTTGTGTGTTGATTTTCTCGTTTTCTCACTCCGGCCCCGTTTCGTACCACATGAATACGCATTAAAGTCCGACTCATACAAATTGGAATTCACTTACATACGGCTGTATATTAGAATCAAACGGTAATGGAAAATTTTGCGTTTGATTTCCCGGAGTAGACGTGGAAGAAGGAAATATTTTTAAACGGAAGGTTTATAACGCAATGTACTTACCAGGTGATTTCATGTTTGTGCCACATGTTTATTTCCCGTCTACATTAACAATACGACACTCAAATTGATTTTCGTATTGTAAATAAAAGCGCCTTGTTGGATTTTTCAATGCTCGGCACAGCACTGAAAATAGAAACATTTAGATAAATGTCAAAACGGTATCAAAATTTAGTAGGTACACTACGTAATTTTCATTTACAATAATAGTTTACTCGATAACCTACATGCATCTACCGCAACTTCAGCCAATATGCCTCAATACAGTCGTACGATCCAATATGTCGTCGCAACTTTTATCTAACATCAAAAACGTCCCACTTTTACTGGCGGGCACTAGTTCACGGATAATAACATTCAATTTTAGTCGAAGTATTTACGCGTTCCCGCTAGGTCCCAACGCGCCAGATATTTATGGAGGTCTGTAGCAGCCTTCCCAAATTGAAATACATTAATATTTTACCATAAATGCGACACTTTCATGCGGAACATAACGTTATCGTAATTGGATTCTTCCTTCAAAACGATAAACGTCCACATATCATGTGAAAACTACCAGTTTAAGTAATTATATGCGAGATATGAGTTATTTATTGTGTTGAACCTGGTACTTTTTGCGTAGGAAGCAGGTATTAAACTCTGTAGCATTCCGGAAATAGAATACTTAACAGTGAAAGTCAATAATAGAAAGGTATGTAGCTTCCCAGTGTTAATAGAATAGAACTTTAAATATAGAATAGGTATTACCTACTGTTTGCGCTAGTTTTCTTATGTCACGCATTTTTTACCTCCATCTTTTATTCTAGGCCATATCCTCATGAGAAATTGACGAGCCCAAATTGTAGAGACACAGGTCCGCTATTAAACTTAGGACCCAAAGACACGAGACGATAAATAATGCAAGACACATGCCTATAAAAATACACGCGCCTTGTCGCACAGAAGTTCAGTGAGTTTCTAGTCGCATGTGAAGGCACACTTACGGACGTCACGCGTCGTGTCGCGCTCGCACACTCGCCGGCAATAATGTTGCGTTCGCAATACTTTTTAATACAGTAATGGTTTGCTCATCCATTCAAATACGAATACGCAGAGAGATCTTTTTATCTCGCGCCCAAATCGAATTTTCGTCTGCCGAGATATTCCGCAACGATGCAAGCAGAAATTCCTTTGTGTTTCCTATGTGTATAGATATGCTGATATTAGGGATTTAAGAGACGAAACTGGAAAAGAGCATAACTCTGTCTTCTCTGAATCGGGGTTGTCCCGAACGATAAGCCTTACCTACGTCTTCATTTCAGCAAATTGGAAGATTCCTGTAATGGACCGTTTTATAAAATAGCCTCTTTGTCTAAGGAAATCGATTGAACATACCTTCAATAAGCCCTTTGTCCGTTGAAGAATACCCGTAGAGATAACAGAGAAGAATACTTTTATATTGGTTATACAGCCAGTACGGGCCTGTGATAACAAAGATAAATCAAATATTTTCTAGAACAAATCATGGTCTATATCGATCTGTGGCTATGCTATTATTCTTTATTTCAAATATGAGATGAAAATTTCAAAAGTTGATAAAAAGAACGACATGTATTATACAATGTTGCCAAACATACTCAATGCATCGTTATGAGTGAAATCATCACGTCAAACAGGGGAAGAAATGGTGTGCATATTTTACCTACATTTAATAAAATTAAAATGATGGCCGGCTGTGTTTCGTACTGACCCTAGCAAATTGTAAAAATACTCATCAGCCAGCAGGCTGCCATTAAATCATAATTAGCACGGTCGGATCGTGCGACGGCAATTTTCTCATTTTCCTTGCAAAATTATTCCGGCGAAATCGTCATAAACATTTTTGTCTCTTGTGCTAAATAATTCACTTTTATGCCCATACTTTTGTAATCAACGTATTATTGTGTTTGTTAATAAGATTTTTATAACCTACTTCCACATCTGGGGAAAATAATATAATTTTCTCGCATACCTACCATGGTTTCGTGTGTTTTGATGACATCAAATCACACGATGAGATTGATGATTGATTTGATTAAGATTAGATGTTTCAAATGTGTTTTGACACATCTAATCTTAACGGAAATAATAAAACAAAATACGTAGCGAATTTTATAAAGCTTTTTCCAGGAAAGATTTACCTCAATTTTAACACTCAGGAATTCATCATAAAAAATAAAAAAATACAATTTCCAATACAACGCTGTAATGGAAATTGTTTTTTTTGCAAATAACAAATATTTCAGCGTCAAGCATTCTTATTCTTATTCTTCAGGGTGGCCAAAAACGTCGTTGTCACAGAATTCCCAGAGAGAAATACTAGTTTCAAGAGAAAACGTGCGATATATTTTATTTTTAAGGTCAAGCAGATCCGCCGCGGAGGGCCATTAAATCACAATTAGAAGTAATGCGGGTGGATGCGTGAGCGGCGACCGGAGGCTTAGCGCGGGCCCTAGCCGTAGGGCTTTGTTGGACTTACCCTCTTGTCTTTTAATACTTATATTTCACGCCTTCAATAGCCATTGTTGCTAGAAATACGTCTTATTAAAGCTCCTCTCATACGAGCTGAATAACGTCCGAATTTATCTCCATTGCTAGATAAAACTTTATTATAGCCGTAACATTTAGGTTACATTTAGAACGGATAAGTAATGAGACGACGGCGGCTATTTCGGCAAATGTACGTGATGAAGCAGACAATAAGATAGACGTCTGAGGTAACGACCATATTCCTTGAAAGCCGTAGGGTTATTGAGAAAACGACGCCTCGCCTCGTAAGTCCCAATAGTGGGTCCCATCGGTCGGCCCAACCACATTATCGTCGTAAGGACCGATGTGAGAAACCATCCCGGGACATTGGACAAGGTGGAATTGTGAAAAATTGTACGAAGAAGTTTAGACATGTCACGATGGTAAGATAAACGCGAAGAGGAGATTCTTAAAAGACTTATTACGGTCGAAAAATTACTGAGTATAGGCACTAAATCAATAGATAGCACTTTATCTAAAAAGTAGAGTTATTGCCGTTGAGATAAATGAAAGTATTTGCGACTAAAACTTAGAAAGTACGGTAACAGAAGGGTTTACGGTATCAGCTAACTTAGAATTTCAAATAATTTCAACGAAGTTAGTACCTACCTATTCTTGGCAAAAAAAAATACGTTCAAAGGATTCGAGTCCAAAAAAACTTTAGAAAACATCACGTGCACAATAATTCACTTTAAATAGAATAATGATTGATTCCTCCCCAATGTCTAATGAGAGTGGACGCGAAGCTGAATTAAATTTCCGGCACTCCGGCCCTCTTTTGTTCTTTACAATCTCATTAACGTGAAATACTTTACAAATACCGTCCAATTCACCGCGAAAATCTTATTATCTGAGATTCAGGATTGTCTCTTATTAACGAGAAAAAAGAGACAACGATTGACCGGGAAGAGACACCCACAATTTAACACGAATTAACAACCAGAATGGCTTGAAGTAATGAGTGGGGGAGTCTGAAGTTTTCTGCCGAATACTCAGGAGGTTTCTCAAGATGGTGATTGATAGATCGAGTTAATGTGCGAACGCACTCGCGGTAATACCGGTTATTGCGTATTGATTCGGTTTTATCTTATCGTTTTCCCACTTACATACTTATTCGGAGTTCTCACAGAGGTCAAGTGTGAATAAGTAAGGCTTTTATGTAAGTGTGCTTCTTTTGCAAGTCAAGAGAAAACACTTCTTGTATCGAGGATGCTCGATGATTGGCCACATTGTTGTTTGCGGGGGCGCGTGTCATAATATTCTGAATACAATATAACTGGATTTTTTTTAAGGTATGCAATGAGCTTAGTTGTAAAACTGTGCTAAAAGATTTTTGTTTAGATTTCGTGACTCCGTTGAATTTCCGGTGTAAAGAAAATTAGCACTTCTTCACAATCTTTATTGCATCCATAATGTTCACATACAGGTGGTAAGTGAATAAATCAAGAGAATCAATTATTACCCTGTCGGCGAAGCACAATTTTAAATAAGTGGGATAGAGGAAGAGCGCTTTTTTGTTAACAAAGTGAATATGTGCCGTTATTTTTCCGAAGCCATTAATGATCGCAAATTATTTGAATACGTGCAAAATAAATGACTGTTCTTTCAATAAGATCCTCAGTTATTAATATTTTTAAACGTAAGCAAGAAAAATATTTACACAAAAATAATTAAACAAAAAAATATTTCCGAATCTGCATGCAGCCATTTCATTAAATTCAACGAGAAATAAGGTAGAGGCATTCATTGGAGCAGACAGGTCAATCAATAAATCAGTCGTCACAGGCGGCCATTAAGTAACAGAGCAATCGAACATTGTTTGAATTCAGTGCAGCGAGCGAGTCCACTCGTCCGGAAATGAAGAACTATTCATTGTTGAATTCCAGGTTATAACGTCCGACCAATGTATGGACAATGGACACTTTCTTGTGTTGTTTATTTTTAAGAGCAGTGATTATTTTTAAATTAGGTCCTTTTTTTAAGTTTTTTTACATTTTCGTTTAATGTTTTCTAATGTTAATTATGCCTAGGTATTTACACCTATAGTTTCCAAGGAAATACCTAAAGCAGAAATACCTAAAACACGCAATTCGTATTTTTTTTTTAGTTGCCTATCCTGGCCCAGTCCTGGGCAAAGGCCTCTCTTCAGTTTTGTCGGAACCTATCCAGCTCGTCCCGCCATCTCCTACGTGGTCTGCCGCGACCCCGCCTCACTGCATCACACCAATTCTGTGCTATTTGGGCCGTAATTCGTATTATTATTGTTTTATTCAAAGTTGAACTTGTTTTAGGACAAAACAATGAGAAATGTGAATTCTGAGAAAACAAAATAAAAGACCATTAAATTACATCATTAGACGTAAATTGTATGGTGTTCTTATGCTTGTAATTTTCGGGAAAATACACTGTTTCCAATTACCGTTTGTTCTTTTTGATAAATTATTGTTCATTATAAATCTTTCAACAAATTCGTTACATTTTCAGAATTTATTTCTGTAAATAGGGCTCTAATTTGGATTTACAAATTCTTGTAAATTATTAGCAAATGTAAGAAATTCATTTCGTTACAACAAAATCTAATTAATTATTCATGTAAATTTATTAAGTGCTAGTTGTGTTCAGGTGATATTTTTACAAGCAGTTACTTGTGTATTACTTTCGTCTATCCTTATTTGTAATTAAAATATGTTCGGAACATATCGCTCGGTTTGTTAGCGAGAAAATATTTTTTTAAGCTGGCTGACATAAAGCGGATTTGCAGGCTCTTAAATCACAATAAAAACATATAATATTTATGTTACTTTAAGCATTACATGCAAAAGAATCCCGAAACAAAAAATCGAAATAAAACAAAGTTGATATTAAAAATATTCCGGATTGGCATAACAATCACGGCACGTAGAACGCAAAGAGAATGCAGTATGTTTCGTATTGCGTCTTCTTATTGGCGAATATTTCCCGTGACGCCAGAATGAGCGCGTGAGACTCGGGCACCGAATAATATATTATATTGCAAGGAGGTATATCACGGCGGCGACAGGTGTGCGGAGGCAATCCTCTTTTACCCTCCTCCGAGCTTTTCGACCCCAAGAAACCCCTTTTAAGTAACATGACTTTTAACTTTGTGACCCATCTTTGCTTTAAAGTGCTCAGACTTATCCAATTCTGGGCGCTTATTACGGAGCTTCCGAGGCGTAATTTAAGCGGAAAATCAGTGCGTTCCAGACCATAGATCACAGTAATGCTCCCTTTGTATAGATTGGCGAGTATAAAGGATCAAAATTACTGAGTTACTTTTATAAGGCTGACTGACAGGTTTGTGGTAACGAACATTTAATTATGTTCCTTGAAGACTAAGGTTTATTTAAAATTGCTTTGCTTCAAAGGAAAAAAATCTGTAGGGATTATTTTCAAAATGGTATTTAGGTGGTTCAGAAGCCAACAAAATAAATATATTTAAATAGAAATATCACGCTTGAGATAATCGTGATGTAGAGAGAAGAAGGTTCAGATGCCTGATGTAATCAGGAACAGCCCGCCTGTTCCAGGTTCCCAGACATATTTCTGCTACGTTTTAGATACTTGCCTGTATTTGCAGATTGAATTAGGATATTATACACGATTATACTGGTTTTAATACTATTAGACAAATGATCTTACTGTTTACCCATCCTGGAAAAACCTGACTCAAGAACCAATTCAATAAAAAATATTATACAAAATTTTACTTTAGCAAAACTAAAATTCTCGGTACTAAAACTTTATTCTGCTTAGGTAAAAGCTACCTGCTTTGAAAACGTGCATTGTAAGCCTCGGTTTAGACAACAGCTTATAAATAAACAATCTTTGATGGCAGAGAGTGTAGCCTGCAGCTATTTTGTATTATTCTGTGGACATATTTTCGGCAGCCATTTTCCATTGCCGATCAACCCTTTTGACAATTTATCGGGACATCACATTTTCATACAAGCGGGTGGCACGAACTACGCGACCGCGTCTCATACATATTCAAATAACAGGGGCCGTACAAAGCAGAACCACGCTGTGCCCCCGACGTGTTAGAATTACAAAAAAGTATACCGAATATGCCAACTGATAAACAATCTATATCGTGATAACTTTACAGATACCCATCTATGTATTACTTACTTAGCCCGCGTGGGCGCCATATTTGTAAATGTTTCACGTATTCCCTGACCCTTGTTCGGAATATAAGTTAATATAACTATATTGTTTTAAAAGACTCGTAGAGAAAATGTTTCTAACTTAGGTGCAAACCAAAGTGCATATTGACATTATTTAACAACACATTGTTTAGTCTGGAAGTCTGTTATTAATAGTGAGTACATAGCTACTGCAGCTAGTGCTTAAACGACTTACAACTTCTCAGTGAAACCATTTGCTTTTTTATTTTTCTTCACTTTGAATGTAGCCTATGGTTAAACTGAAGTCAATTAAAACTTGGTCTTAATTTCCAAGTTACGTCTTTGCTCTCGGTCCAATGTTAATATCTACAAAATGATTTTCTACAGTTGATGTATATTCAAATAAAAGTGAATCAAATTACTGATTGAAAATTACTTTATTTTATGTGCAAATTAGGTCCACCTCCGTGTTCCTATAATACTCTATTACTTTTGTTATTATTTGCATCATGATAGGATCAATCCTTGTAAAATCGACTTTCGACTTATTTTTACTGCAGTCAAAAGCTTTTGGCATACTGTGTCATAATCTATGACGAAATAAACAGAGAACAGCCAGGGCGGATCATATTCACCATATTGGATGTCATAAGAGTCAACAGAGCGCCCTTGATATGCGGTGGCGAGAGCGCTCTGTTCGGTACAATAAACACTACGCGCCTACATTTACATGAGCCCTTCCTGACTTGCGTGAGATGCAGATTCATCGATATATGTACAGACGCCAGCACATCAAGCTACTACAATCTGTCAAATTTCTTTAATAGATTTTCAACTTTATCGCTGAAGTGTTAAGGTTCAAGGTTGATTGGGAAAATTTGACACTTTCGGATAGCTTGACCTGCTGGCGTCTGTACCTAGCTACTCTAAAGGTAAGTTATTCAGAACGTTGCGATGAAAAAGTGAAGCGATAAAAAAAATATTGTAGGTTTTCAGATTTTTTCCTTTACTTGTGCTACATGACATTGCTTCTTGCCAAATTTCATGATTCTAGGTCAACGGGAAGTACCCTATAGGTTTTGATTCCCTTGCGAGTATCAATCGGCATAAACGGAACATAAACGCCCGTATCTTTTGATTGCGTTGATTTAGAAGTTTGATTTTTTTCACTGCTTCAAGAGATTGCAGCCTTGAGTATTTGATATTAATTTCTACTTGATAACTCCACGCGTTCCTGAGAAAAAGGGTCTTGACAGACGGACAGACAGACGGGCAACGAAGTGATCTTATAGGGGTTCCGTTTTTCCTTTTAAGGTAAGGAACCCTGAAAATATCTAAAAAACTGACTTCGTGACTTTTAACATTCAGGGACAAATCGTTTGCAAGGTATGAAGTCAAATTCGATACTAAGTCCACGTTCGCACAGACGTAATAATATCGCGGTGTGATTTTATCGCGCATTGGATTTTCAACTCTCGGTGTTGAGCCGAGGGTTGTGAATCCAACAGAGCGCATCGCAGCGTGTCAAAAAAACACTCGGTGCTAAGCAGTTAGTTGAAAATACAGTGCGCGAAAAAAAATCGCCGCGGAAAAAACGCGCGCGTGCGTACCTGGGCTAACATTATGGTTACAATCAATACAACTGCACTTAAATGAAATTGTAAACATGCATATCAGGCGTGCTCGAGGTCAAGAGCAGGCCCATTTAGCAATAATAATAATAAAAAACATCTTTTTAGGGACTAACCACACTTATTTAGCTCTGTTTAGCTTTTGTCCATAGAAATCAACGATTTTGTATGGAATGCTTACGCATCCGTCGAACTGAACAGAGCTGAATAAGTGTGCTTAGTCCTTTATTTAGAAATTAATCGAACGACGTATCAAGCTATCGTGATTTTCAGAACACTTACCGTAAGCAACACGGGAGCCGTATAGCCAAATGAGGGAATGGTTTATGGATTATCTACAATATCATAAGTGACATCAGACCTCTGGAAGGTGAACTTCATACATGCGTCAACAATCCGTCTGTCAGGTTCATGATTATAACCGTATACCTGATGAGATCGCGCTTTGTAGTGGTTAGAATACAGAGCCCCATATTCAACAGTAGTTTACATGCCGTAGTGTGATCCTGTGTAATTAACAATCGGGTGTAAATGCTGGAGTAAATAGGGCTAAACAACTAGGTATACTCGTATATTGAAGGTAAACTACGTCATCCTTATTCAAAAGATGACAAAAGAAAAGTACCTGGTACTTATTGACAGGCGTACACAAGAAAAAGAATAGGTATGGGAGGAGCTCATACTTATTCTTCTTCTTCGTGTCGCTGGCACGACCGTACTTCAAACTCAAACTATATATTACAGGCACTTTTGAATTGTCAAGGTCGGTCTGTCAAAAAGATGAAGCTAGTTGCCCATTCCAAAGCGTAGGCACCTATGGAGAAGAACGGGCAAGAAACTCCATGGACACTCTTTTAAATTATAATAATATTGTTACAAAGTATTGGTTACATCATTCAGGTTCAAAATTATGCACGTGAGAACGATGCAGAACGTTAAAAGCGTCCGAAATGAAAATATAAAAAAATTAAATTAAATCAAGATAAGTAGCAAAGAGTTGACCAGTCCCTACTGATGGCGCCCGTTCACGAACATGACGCATAGATTAGCACCATTCAGCTGGGTAGCGGGAACATCCGAAAGGGTTTACCGCTGCCCTGGAACATAAAGGGCTAAGGAAGGAACACGGGTGGGTTTTAGTCAGTAAGAGTCTGACACTCCCTTCTGCTCCACCCAGAGCGGGAGGAGTCATTTGATGATTTACCATACTCAAAAAAAAAAAAAAAAAATGCACCATTCAGCTCAACCATCAAATGTTACATTCCCAAGACTTTGCCACTTCCACGGCGTTATCGGTGGCAACGCAGAGGTCACTTTGACTGCATGTTTGAGGATACAGAGGGAAGGATAGGAAGTGAAGCATGGTTTACAACATAGCTCCACAATCACACCTTACTGCTGTTTCGTGTAGGTAGCCCCACTTCACCAGGTTGGACTTACATCTTGCCACTTGTGTCCGGAGACGGTTCAGAGACTTCTAAGTGGACCACGAAAGGTTAAACCCTGCAGGAAGATGCTCCTTTGGTGGTAGGTAGTAAGTAGGAGGGGAAGAGTATTCTGCCACAGTTTGCAACGGGCATCGGCCGGGATTCCTGACAGAGACGCCATACCTATTAACACTGTAATTTGAAAACATTGTAAAATCCAATTATTTTTAAAAGAGTAACTATAGAGTTTCTAGCCGGTTCTTCTCCATAGGAAACGACTCATTGTACCGTGCACCTAGCTTCTGACGTTTCTTAAGTGTCCATGTAGGTTTATGTGATATGTTATTTTGAAGTTATGCCTCCAAAAGAAAAAACATTGTAAAATATCTGTAATATCTCACATCTCGTTAAGCAATAACTTTACAAAGTTGCTAAATATACGGCTTGGTTCGACGATGACGTACCGAGAGCCTCATAAAAGTCTATAGCAGTTTTCAAACGTTTAATGGACGCCTTTCGCTCGCGTGGAATTGTATTCCAACTTTTAGCGGCAACTTTGAATTTCGTTGTGGTTTTTGTTTTAAAAGTAAAGTACGATATTTTCTTACATTTTTCCGTCATTCTCCGCAAGAACTGGTTTGTGGCAGTCTTTACCGTTCCTTATGAATTAATCCTTCTTACAGAGCGTCCTTCTTTAAAAGGAAGAGGCGTTCCTTAGTTGCTAGTTAAATGCAAAGAGACTGAGCAGATGGTATCTTGATAAAATTAGAATAAGGGTTGCAGTAAAGTCTATGCAAGAAAATATTGAAACATTCCTCTTAGATATTATATAGGACTTCTTTAAGCAGTTTTGCGGAGGTTTTTATTTGTGAGAAACATCATCTTTGCCAGCAGAAATATGATAAAATCTCGATAAATAACTTCATTTCACAATAGTTTATTAACCATTCCTTATATCTTGCTTAATATATATATAGGTACTGCCCCTTTATACAGACGCCAGCACATCAAGCTTCTACAATCTGTCAACATTATGTAATAGATTTTCAACTTTATCGCTAAAGTATTAAGGTTCAATGTTAATTGGGAAAATTTGACCGTTTCGGGTAGCTTGATGTGCTGGCGTCTGTACACATACGTTTTTCTAGCCGTGAAAAACTACGGTTTATTCGCCGTGTGTAGATAGGATCGTCAGTATTGTATGGATCACTATGAAAGTTACTGGACGACACAGCGGCACTATGGCACGGTGCCGTCGCCGTATAACAGAGAACCGTGTCATACAAGGTCACACGATTTTTCTATGGCGCGGTTATCACGCCGTACGGTAAAGAAATCGTGCGGTGTACAAAGGGCCGTGTAAAAAGAAAGAAAGAAAATGTATTTATTGCGACTCTAACACGAAGATCACAAACTAAAAAACACAGTCGAAGATAAAAAAAGAAATTATTTTAAAAAAAGTAACAAAAAGAAAAATGAAACAGAAAGTCCTATACGGGGCTAAAAGACTCTTAACAAACAAACAAACTGACTATATTATAATATCAAAGAAATATCGAATTCCTACTCTCAACAAACATCTACTAATCTTAAATAGAAATCACCTCAGAGCATGATTAAAATGTAGATAAAGTGTTCACAGGTAGATGTGAGTGTCCACCTACTGGATATAATTTCTTAGTTGACTTTTACGACGCCCTAGAGAACAGATAGGGTGACTTATTTTTAGCTTGGGACTCGAGACGCAATGCAACTTCTTTTCTTTTGTTGTCTTTGTTCAATCGTGGCCTGAAAGCTTTACAGTTCAACAATTATAATGAAAATTCACGCTGAATTATAAATGTTTCACACTCCTGCCATTGTACACTGATTCTTTCTGGGGTTTTTTTTTTAAACTTTGCCCACACTAGGAATTTCTCCTGTATCGTGGGTGCGTTTACAAACATTTAAACTCGCATACACAAACAGCCAGACCCAACGGCACGGAACAAATATTTGTTCCGTGCGGGAATCGAACCGCGACAGGCAGCGCAGCAGTCAATCGCTTAACCACTGCGCCAACCGTGCCATCAATATATTCATATCGTATATATTCATTCCGTTAGTATATTCACAAGTACCTGAGTACTTATTGAAGGGTAAAAGGACCTACTTTTACCCACTGGAATAATACTAATGCGTTCAAAATCATTCGGTACATAGTTAGCGTACAGAAGAATTATTGCCCATAATTTTGAACATAAATCAATCAAAGACCCAGTTCGCAATAATTCTAATACTACACCAAAATCAATATCCATCAAAATTTTACTTACCGTGCAACATCACGGTCATAATTCCGTTATTATTAACGTCAATCAACACCGACATTATGGTTGCAGAATATCGAGTGAAGGCTCCTTTGTAGAGGTAATATCGCATGTTCGTATGTTACCTACACTACGGAGTCTATTGTTTCGTTTATAACCCGTCTCTCAAAGCACTGAGGTTGTAATCCATCAATGCACGTCGAACGAGTGCCCATTGTTGTAGGGGCAATGATATTTCATGTTGCAGAATAGAACGGTGTTATGATTCGTCATTGAAAGCTTGAAGAGTAAAAAATTACTTACTTAGTGGTTCATTTGAAAAAAATTAACAGTTTCTGTTTCGATATTCAACAAAAGTTCAAAAATAACGAGAGTATCTACTGGAATTTATAGACTAATTACAAACTAGAGAACACCAGCCGTTGTCTATTATACAATTATAAAACTTAGAAATGTCGAAAATTTTATACCTACAGCACAATTATCCCGACCAATTACTAAACTCTGAATATCACGTTCAACTAAAAACTTAATTTCGTACAATTTCACAAAGATCAAAAAACAAAACGGAATTGAAACTCGTATAGGGAAAATGGAACCCGTTCGCTAATTGTGGCCACATGCTCCTTCATACACCGTATGTTCGAAGGAAATTGCGAAATAAGGCTTTCGAATAAGAAAATATAAACAATGGATGGAACAGAAGCTCTATCGTAAATCCAATAAGACAGGCGACATTATCAGACGGTGAACGCCCCCCCGGTAGAATGTTGATCGTAAAAAAGTGATAGGTATAGCCGATAAAATTATAATCATTTTTGTCTATGTACTATGGTATTTGATCGTGAAATTTTATTACTAGCTAGCTTAATATCTGTTAACGAGGTTCCCCGAATCATTTTATGCCGAAATGGAGTAATATTGTGAGTTATTATTACCGAGGCTATGATATTAAAAATGTGATTAGATAGTGTTGAATTACTGGTTATTATTTTACCATTATTTCTTACTGTTACTATTGTTACTGTTAGCCTGCATCATTCCACTCCTGGGCAAAGGCCTTTCCCCATGAATTCCAGATCTTTCGATCCAGGGTTAATGTAGACCACTGGTCTTTGTTTTGTCCAGCTCGTCCCGTCATATTCTTCCTGTAACACAGGTTCGCCTAGCACAGGAGTCAGGGGTTTCACACGTATGATTGTAATATTTTTTTTTATGTCATTAAAGATTATTTATTATTTATATTTTACGAGGTCTGTCGCGACGCCTTCTAGC